>OY970823.1:44968973-46209807 GCA_963853835.1 Calendula officinalis | reverse complement strand
TAATTGCAATACAATAATAATTAAAAATTATCAAATTGTACATAGTCAAACATACTCTAAGGCTTGCCATAAGCCAATCACATACGTAACGGGCCTCCCCAAAACAAACTCCCCCGATATGGGTTATCTAGGTAAGCTCCCCCGTTTCCGGGTTATCTATTTGCTCCCCCGATTTCCGGGTTATCTCAAACTCCCCCGCTTTCCGGGTTATCTATTTCTCGACACACTACCCTTGCGCATGGTGGTACCGCCCCAAGTAGGTGTCACTAACTCCCCCCAACTTGTGTGTGTTATCTAGGATCCAATTGTTTAGCTACCACATAACAATTCAACTACTTGAGCCAATGCTCCAAATCATAAGATTCAACATACTAGTGGTAACCAAACAAGTCAATAACAATTCATATCATCTACTAACTAATAAATCTTTATTTCTTTATTAAAACATTTATTTAATAAAGGCTACTAAAAACTTGTTTAATCATTTAAACTATGAAAACACTTTTACTATGTACTCTGAAAAGATCACATATACTCACCTTAGCAATGTTATCCAACACTTGTGTTAATCAACACAAATCCTTACTTCTTAATCAAAGAAGCACTTCAAATCTCAAGGTCTTCTTGACCTAATACCATCATCAACACAATAACTAGTTATTATACATAACTAATCACTAATCTATCTAATTCAACAATCCCAACCACCAAGTTCATACCACTTGGTGGAAATCTCAACCCCTAGTTCAAGATTCTTATCCATAAACCCAAATCTAGCTTGTACACATAGATTACAAGCTCACCATGAGTGTTTTACACTCATGATAGACCATCTTCCCCAAAGATGGTATGGTTGGTTCCCAAAACCACCATTAATGCCCATGAAAAGCTTGAAGCCAAGGTAGAAGATGATAAGAATCAACAATCTTTACCTTTGATGTTTAAATGACACGAAACCAATTCCTACGGTTCTGAAATGAATTATCCATAATTATCATATTTTTGTACAATTTATTTATTTACAAAATCTCGGTCGTTACAATAAGTGATACACTTCTAAAAGTTAACTTATCTGGTAAATAAACGGGACTCACATTCCACTAACTATCTACGTTAATAAAGTGAAATTACATTTTTACCCTTACTTTTACTTTTAAACATCATTAATATCAGTTTTTTCAAAAGGAGTGTGTCCCACTCTCCACTAACTATCCACTTTAATCCATCTTAACCCACATTTTAATCTTTTGCCTCAAAAACAGTAAATCATAAAGTGTATCACTTATTTTGATACGTCGTAGTATAATAGTTTCTTAACTGTAATCCTGAGATCGTGCATTCTCAACAACTATCTGCCACTTTTGATCAGTTCCTTCGTGTTGGTTTATGGTTGCTTATTCTGGTAATGTAATTGCAACTTTTAACCAACTCAGTGCTTAAATATCTTGGAAAAGAAAAGTGAAGTCACATTTGCTTATTCTGGTAAGAAGTTACAAATTCCTTTCATAAAACTGCCTCATCTCAAAATTCCTGCATACTAGTAACAGTGTATGTGTATTACACGTATATACAGAAAATATATATTAACTATACAGCCAGAATATATAAGCAAATTAAGCTAGTCTAGTTATTAGTAGAGGTATCTGTCCACAATAGGTAGTATTTGACTTAAAAAAACAGACATGTTTGCATAGGAGGTCAACAAAGGTCAACATGAATATGCAAACTTTAGACAGCAAGCACCAGACTTGCAGTGGTTCTACACCACAAACACAAAACTAAAAACTGGAAAAACATAGACATAGAAACAATTGTGCACTTCATGAAAGATTAGGAACATATGAACAACATGCTGTCATCAACATAAGACCCAAATACACCCGACCTGATTAGCATAATCAGGTTCGGGTTCGGGTTGACCCTTTAAGTACCCTTAGTTATAAGAAACAGAAACAGATAAATGAAGCAAGTGGGCATTTGGTCTAGTGGTATGATTCTCGCTTTGGGTGCGAGAGGTCCCGAGTTCGATTCTCGGAATGCCCCTTTTTTTTTAAAATAAGTTTACTAATCTCATATGATGTTTTTTAAGGTGCCATTATTTTGTTTAGCTTAACATTCTACTATTGACATTATCTAAAGTCAACTCAAGAATTGGGAAACAGATCTACCTACTATAGTGATATATTTTATATGCACATACATGTGCATATGTAGATCTGCAAAGACTTCATCAATAATTTAAAGTGAAAATGTAAAAACGAAACAAATAGCATTATACTTTTGGGGTGTGGTCAATTTGGTAACTACAAGTTTTTTCAGCTAGTTTTTCAATTACAACTTTTTTAATGGACCATTTTGGCAATTTAGTTGATATATCACCGGGTTCGTTTTTTGTTTGTTTCGAATTCCCCAATAACATAGGTTGTTACATGGACAACATAAATGTATAATATAACAGGTACATAAATGTTATCCAATTATATATAATGTTTTTTAAATCCCTAAAATTGGCTCTAAATTTGCACTCCACGTCTGATTTAAAAACATATCTTGAATTTTATAACATATTTATACAAGACATGTTATACAATTGAGTTGTCCGTGTAATAAGTCATGTTGTTGAAATGTTAGACAAGCTCAAACATGTAAACTAATTTACCAAAATATCTCATTAAAAAAGTTCTAATTACCAAAATAATCCGTTAATAAAGTTGTAATTATCAAACGGGCCAAAAAAAAGTTATATCCAAAATGGATCACATCCATAAAGTATAAAAAAAGTTGTAACTTCTTTCCTTGAGCACCAAGTTGGATAAAAGCTGCAACTTCAACTTCAGATCCTGCTGAAAATGCAGGATTATTGAATTACAAGTTACAAAACATCATTAATTGAATCTATGATACATGTTTGTTTCACATACATTCATAAATTATACACATGTGTGCAATATGTTGAATCCTCTTTCTCATGGGTGTTTTCAAAAGCTGGTCCAATGTAAAAATAAATAAATAAAAACAAAATAAATATTTAACATATATATAAGCATGGAGGGCTTATATATAATTAACACATCATTTGAATGGATTGAGTATCGTTGTTGCAACTGATAAGCATGGAATGCATTTTTAGATCTATAAAAATGGACAAACTCAATTGTGTAAAACAACCAGAAATGTACAAACATACATGGGCATCTGGTCTAGTGGTATGATTCATGAGAGAGGTTCCAAGTTCGATTCTCAGAATGCCCCAATGTTTTCAAAAGATCTATTTACACTTTTTAAATAATTTATTAAAGCCTACTATTTTGTTATGTGATATTCTACTACTGATGAAAAAAGTCAACTTAAGATTTTTGGAAACAAATTTACCTACTAAAGTGATATTATATCCCACGAACATGTGCAGAAATTCGTCTCATATTCATCAATAAATTCATGAGATATTTCATGAATAATTTATTTTTGATGAATAGCTATTTTTTTAAAATGTACTGCTATAATATGTTAGTTTATATATATATGATGTGTATCATTGCAAACCCGTCGTGAAGTGCAGGCAGGCACATGATCCTCATGTTTACTATTATGCATAAATTTTGAGAAGATGCAACATTATGAAAATGATGTGTAACTTCATAGCCAGATTAATTAAGCAAATCTGGCTACCTTTTTTTTTTTACAAGATCCTTAAAGTACCAGTTTGCCAACTGCATTGCCAGAATAAGCAATAAAAACAACAGTTCTAAGTAATTCTATTACCAAACCTGGGGAACAGATCAAAAGCACAAGTAATTGAGTAACTACATCAAGTAAATGATGATTAACATAATTGGGCATTTGGTCTAGTGGTATGATTCTCGCTTTGGGTGCGAGAGGTTCCGAGTTCGATTCTCGGAAGGCCCCTTTTTCAATATTAGTTCTACTTATTTTGTATTTATTTTTTAAATGTGTATAGCTAATACGAAAATTAGAGTTCAACAATTTCATGAGATAATAGAACCGGCTGGAACAATATCAAAACGTGAAAACTCATTCGATTCTATGTACGTAATTAACAATTTAAAACGTGAAAAATGAGATTTATTCTAACCTCTTGCATATAAACCTGGCAAGCTATACGCGGAGTAGTTAATCAGGTTCGTTTTGTTTCCAGGAACATGGAAACCGAATTGAAATGCAGCAATCAAACAAGGAAGATGAAAAGCAAAAATCGAATCATTTTCAGCTTTTAATATATTAATTAATGAATTTACTTTTTAATTTTAATTTTAATTTTAATTTAGGTTTAATGGAGTTAGAGCATGGGGTATGGTGGCTTAACCCCTACCCAAGTCGGACGCCACATCACTTCCGACTCGCGCCACCATACCGTGCGCCATGTTAAACCCCACCTCAAGTCGGATGGGTGGCGTAGGTGGCGAGCCAATGGGAGGAAAGATGACATTTTTTGACCAATGGGAGGAGAGAGGTTATTATTTTTTCAATGGTTTTTATTTCTTCAAAGGGGTATTATTGGTTAGTGATGGTAGAGGGGGTATTTAGGGGTTTTGAATGTGAAATTTGAAATGGTGATGTGGCGTGCGGAGGTGGCGAAGTAGCTTAAGCCACCACACCTAATACTCTTATTGTGATGGCAAACGAAAAGGTTCAAAGTTATAATTTCAGCAAGAAGCGAATTATCTTCTGATTTAAGATTTAAAAGCAGAAAAAAAATGTTTGCGTTTGCCGGGAGTCGAACCCGGGTCTATTGCTTGGAAGGCAATTATCCTAACCGTTGGACTACAAACGCTTTTTGACTTGCACCAGTTAAAGTTTTCTCAAATTTTAATAGGATATTATAAAGAAAATTGAATTGGATATGTGTTCATGCTGCGTTGGTTCGGCTACAATAATCAAAATGGGTTCTATTAAGATTGAGCCATTTGGACCTATCAGAAATCCAATTAAAAGAGACAAGCATGATTTGGACCACAAGATGGTTCTTATGTGGCTTTTTTGTGTAAAAAATGCGCTGGTAAGTCCACAATGTAGTTTTAATCACCCAAGGTTTTTCATATCGGAAAGGCCGAAAGGGCATGAAGGGGTTTGAGGCGAGAGCCCCACCATTTAAAGATAGAAACTGATAAAAAAACCGGTTCGAGATAACTAATCTCCCAAAGAAACTAAAAAAGAAGCTACAAATACTTTACAACAATTTTCTTCTCTATTCTCATTCATCAACTCAGATACAATATTTATAAAGAAAGACAAGTACTGAACTAACTAGTGGTTTTACACTTCATGCAGGGCCGTTCCTGGGCATGGGTCACCAGGGCGGTCGCCCAAGACCCACAAAATTTAAGGAGCCATTTAAAAAGAATTAGTCTATGCATATATATATATATATATATGCATAGACTAATTAATTATTAAATGCTGCGATTTGATTGGCTGGAAGAGGGTTCTGCGGTTCTGTCGCTAAAAACGGTTATGCACTGAATCGCACCCTATATATATATATATATATATATATATATATATATATATATATATATATATATATATATATATATAGAGAGAGAGAGAGAGAGAGAGAGGTTCATGCGAGAACCACTAAAATTGCGAGAACTGCGAGAACCACTTTCTAGCCAATCATTTTGCTTAATTATATTTTTTAATTTAAAGGGTATTGTAGTCTTTTTAACACTAAAATCTTTTTATTAAATCCAGTTTCCTTAATTAAATTAATTCATTTTTAACCTCAATCCCATTTTTTAGGATCCGAATTTTGTAATTTGTATTTTTTTTCGCAATTCGTATGTGTTCATTGATAACACCTATAAATAACTAATATTTTTTTTTACCATATTTAGCATGTTCAGCATAATAATAATGTGTTCAATTTACAAAATTTACAGATTTACTAATGAACAAATCTACAATATACATAATGAACATAATGAACAAGTCTGGCAGAGAATTTTATTAACCTTATTTAATGTATTCAATGATGAACGAATGAACAAAGTTACAAACTATGAACTAAAACCTTAGACTGATACAAATCTGAAATTATAAACGGATGAATAAGAACAGATCTGAAATACAGATGAACAGATCTGAAACAAATGAACATATTTTCGCTAGAAGTGATTTGCGACTTCACCGGAACCCTAGTTGCCAACTTCGCCGGAAACCAGATAAGTGTATAAATGAACATTTTTTCTTGCTGTTTTTGTTGAACTAAGTAAAAAAAAGAACAAAATCAGTGTCCACTTTATAACTATAATAAGTGTATAAACCAAACAAAAAACACCACATTACGTGTCTCATAAAAACCATAAAATCTAATTTATGTTTGTTTTCCAATACCGCAATATATATGTTATGATACATATACATAAAAAATAAGTCAAACTAACAGCTTCAAACATCAACTTAGATGAACACTAACATGGAGATACCCTTAAAATGCGTTACCTCATGAACATAATTAACCCTAAACTGTTAAATCTAAACCCAAGTATATGAAAAGAACAACATAGATGCAAAAAACAAAAGAGATGAACACTAATTGAAACCCTTTAGGTCCTATGCACCCTAAAATCGAAAACAAAAAACTATGTAACCCTAACCTGGAGAATCACACAAATCGAGAACAAAAAAACAAAAGAGATGAACAAAAAGTGAAACCATTTAGGTTGTAGGCACCTGAAAATCGAAAACCAAAAAACCCGTAATCATAACTTGTAGAAACACACAAATCTGGAACCAAATTAACAGAAAGAGATGAACAATAATCGAACCATTTAGGTCGTACGCAGCAGAAAATTGAATCCCAAAAAACTCGTAACCCTAACCTGTAAAATCACACAAATCGGGAACCGAAAAACGCACATGTATTCTTTTGCCTACCTGAAGCATAACTCGTATTAGGCATTTATATTAATCTATTCGTCGGTTTGTTAAATTTTTGGCCGGAATTTCGAGGAGTTGTTCGCCAGATTTCGTAAAGAGAGAGAAGGTTTGATTTGAGATGGTATGTTAAATAGGATCGTGGGTTGGAAGAGAGATAATGTCCAATAATAGTTCCCTTATTTACGGTAAACATCTTTGACAAATATACCCTTCTCTTCCTGATTTTTCTAAAGTATGAGATCATTTATTTACAATTTTGCCACACTTAATCTAATCCATCCATCTTAAAAATCAATGATCATAAATAGGTTCTCGTAATTTTAATGGTTCTCGCATGAACCATTTTCTATATATATATATATATATATATATATATATATATATATATATATATATATATATATATATATATATATATATATATATATATATATATATATATATATATATATATATATATATATATATATATATATATATATATATATCTGTGTGTGTGTGTGTGTGTGTAAGCACATTTGAATCAATGTAAACCAAATGAAATATTAAAAGAGGACGATCTAAAGGGCCAAAAGAAAAAACCAGACATATAACTTGGAGATTGGGGGCGACACTCATAATTTCGCAGGAAGAATTGCACTTATTTTGAAAAAAAAAATTACTTTAGGGGCCTCTATTTAAGATTTTACCAAGGACCCACAATGTAATTGGACCCGGCCTGACTTCATGCCACTATCCCTAGGAATTTGCAAACTTAGCATATCAATGAAAGAAATTTGAGGGGTTTTTTTTACTCCTAATGAGATCGATCTCTTTCCCTGAAGCCTTCTATCAAGTAAGGCGTGTAAGTCAACTTTCTATTAAATGGGCGAGGACGACAACTACTGAAGGGCGTAAGGCAATAGGGCTTAGTACTAAGACTAGGAATAGGATCGATCAGAGAGACTTCTTTGATCTTTTACCTTATTATAGTAATTCAGTGCTACCGAATCGACTTCTAGACAAGGATAACATTGTAACTTTGGAGATAAGAGAAGTTTTACTTGATTCAAATTTGTGCAATTACTACATTACCAAATTTATCTACACTTTAAGGATAATAATGTAAATTGTTAACTTTTTTCCTTTCTCTCCAACTCATGAACACAAAAAATGATGATTTCTTTTCTTTTCTATCCGACTCGAGAACACAAAAAAGAAAAATTGTTCTTCTGAATATCTCTTCTTTTCTCCTTACTTTTTACGTTCTTCTCTTTTCTTTTAATAAAAAATTCTGAAACATAGAGTTCGTTGATATCGGGTTCCCGGTTCTCAATATTAGATAAGTGGGTAGGCCTTGGTTAAATTACACCAATAACAATTGTTAATATTGAGCAGGATCCAATTATTCCAAGATACCATGTCATCTCCATACCCATGAGGCCAAGAAAGTGCGAAACAATACAAATTCCAACACTTTTAAGATTGTATTGGGGGTGGTTTTTGTTATTGCTTCCTAGTGCAAACAAGTGATCCACCTCAGCTTAAATCTATTATCCTAAATCACTACAGCAGCAATATCTTATTCAAGTATGATCATAAAGAAGACCGGCTGGCAAAAAATAAAACTGATTGACGTACTCTATAATACGAAACACTGATTAGCTGCAAAGAATAAGTTATCTGAACCAGAAAATTATTAATTGATGATGGAGCATTTTGGTATCAACTACTTCTGTTCTACACTCTAAAGCCAGTATGTGATGTTACCATAATCATTCATTTCACTACAACATGCATAGTCAAACCCATTTAGTAATTATATTTTGTACATTTTATAGAGCTCTTATAATTTTCCATCCAAAGTTACATCTTGTAGCTGTTATTTTTATTCTGTTCAGAAGAGATTTTAAGTAATCAAGTAAATGCCTACATATATTTTAGTGAATGGATATAAACACCGTTGGGCATTTGGTCTAGTGGTATGATTCTCGCTTTGGGTGCGAGAGGTCCCGAGTTCGATTCTCGGAATGCCCCCTTTTTTAAAAACAAAAGTTTACCCATTTGTAAATTTTTTAATGTGATCTTCTACTACTGGTATGAAATAATCAAATAAACTAATAAAGTCAATTCTAGAGTTCCTGGACACAGCTTATTTTGACTTTTTGTCAATTTTTTGAACATATTTTAATCATCCCTCAAATCTGACAAGAGTCCTTCTAACTTGTTCCTACTTTATTCTAGCAGACAAATAAGCGGGGAGAAACTTGTAACTGTATTATGAAAAATAAATACAAAGAAATATGTTGTTCAATCCACAGATCCCGCTAAATCCTAACTGTCAACTGCAATAAACAGCTTTTTCCATCAAGAAAATGATATGGTTTGGAGGATCACAAGAGGGAATTTCTTACTGGTAAGATTTTAGATTTATGCTTAGACCATGCGTAATGCATGACCGAAATTTCAGTCGCGACCGCCACCTCAACCATCGCCGACCGGTCGCCACCGTTACGGGCTTTGCCGACCGACCGGTCGCCCAACTTGAATGGTCGACTCGGCGACCATTGGGGATGCTCTCTTTTTCTTTCATTTCATGCACATGCGCACACACATATATATATATTAATAAATTAATATTTAATAATATATTATATATAAAATAAATAATATATATATACTAGCAGGTACCCGCGCAATGCAGCGGCGGGTACCCTATAACTATATTTTACTGCGCATACATGTTGTCCGGTATCACGCTTTTGAGTTAAATTGTTGGCTTACAAAAGAATTTAATTTTACTAAAGGGAATTTCTCCTAGTAGTAAGGTTTTTGCCTCATTCTTGTGGTCAGGGTCAAGTCCTATAGAGATCATGACCGGTACCAATTCCATTCAATACAAAGAAAAACATGAGGTATTGAAATCCCTATAATTTTATTGATATTTAAACTATGACTTTCAAGACCAAATAAATTTACTACTATTTAATATCGCCATTTTCTAAACGCCTGCAACATCATTATCTTTGTAAAATCCGACAACTTTTGCATCATTTGTGGCATGTTCAACAAGCGTTACCCTAAATATACATAATCAGCTCAATGTTAGCAATGAGAAGAGTAATTACAATACTATAAGAATTTATAATAGATTCACAAATGGTAAAAAAAAAAAACATTTCTTTTCAAAGGATTTGTGAGATCATTTAGATTTAATCCTTTTTGCTTAATAAGATCAATAACCGATCGCTTAAGTAATTATTTTCACCACAGATTGAGATTTCATCCCCTCATTGATAGATTTGAATGTTTTGCCACCTGGATTCTTGTACTTGTTCCAAACAGTTCCCAAAATCCTAATTCCTTAAATGAAATAAGTATTACCGCTGTTTAAAGTTTGGAATTAACTGACAAGTCAAAATACAACTTGCAAGTTGCAACAGTTAAATGAAATAAGATACAAAAGACAAAACAACAAAGATAGTAGTATTAGAAACCAAAAATCTTACAATAATTGTCCATATTCTAATTATTTTACATAATAATATCTAATGACTAAATTATAGAAGTATATTTGGTAACAATAAAACTTTAAATACGCATAAAATGAAAATATAATTGAATAAACATAATCTGAAGATGATTGTAGATAAAATAAAGTACCCTTTAAGCATGGATTTCGGGAGTTTCTCCACCACAAAGCCTCTTCTTTTTCAGTAGAAGTCTGTCAAATTCAGAACAAACTCGAATATGAGCCACAGCCTTCTTCAAAGCCTACTAAACAAAATTAGCCAAATTATATTATAAGTTTTTATACAACGCGATTCGATAATCCCCGATGCACTAATTTCAAAAGGGAATAGAAGAGGTGGTGACATTTGGGATTTTGCCACTTTTATAAATTGTTGGGCTGCAAAACATGTAAAAGATACCTACGTACGCCTTTGAAAGAAAGTGTTTAAGAACCCAAAATTGGTATATAGATACTGATAAGAAAAATAAAAAAGGATATGTAAAATGTGGAAGAAGATGTACCGAAAGAAATCCACCTGTAAAAGGTTTTCTTTAGCCCATGCATGTAACAATAAAGAATAAGAATTATATAAACAACGACAGTTTGAAAGAGTGGATGATATACCAGATTTAGAATAATACTTAGGCACATACCGTTTCATGCTCTAATCTAATTGCATGGATTTCTTCATCTTTTTCATCCAAAGTCCTTTGTAAGTCCACTATAGATTTTTCCCTTACATGTACTTGCTCCTCTATACACCAACGTCGTTATATATAGAAAAATAAATTGTGCCGGAGTTTTGAACATGATGATCGAAAATTGTGCATACACCAATTGTATGGAATTAACGGCATGGAAGAAAGGAAATTGTGGCTAAACAATCAGGCAAAGAGTAGGTGAATCATATAATTGTGATTTACAAAGCAGTCGTTACAGTTCCCTAAACAACCGTTCAAATACCCAAGAGAAAGTCGAGTGTGTCCTGGTATTGGCCAACGGGGACGGTATCTACACTTCCCCAGACAATATCTACACTTCCATATAATAGAGATGTGTTTAGTTTTATCAACGAAGTTGGTGCCAGAGGAGGTGGTTAAGGCTTTGGAATTTCTTCCCTAGCTATCCGGTTCGAAACCCTGTTGGGGCGTTTTTTTTAGCAAAAGTATTAAATTTCAAAAATGGAAAGAATTTGGCTGAATTTTCAGCCGGCCATTTAAGGAAATGTCATAAATACATTATAAGTAGTAGATATATATATATATATATATATATATATATATATATATATATATATATATAATATGCAATCTAAAAAAAAAAATTGGTCGCGGATTTGGTCGCCCATTACGGGCATTTGGTCGCTGTCTGGTCATGTGTTTGATCATGAGAGAGAAAGCTGATGTGGCGCAGAGGTGGTAGGGGTGACCAAACTTAGTTTGGTCATGCATTACGCACAGTCTTATGGTCCTGAATCCTGATTTAATTATTGAAATTCATTCATTGTTTTTAGCTACAGATTTTAAAGTGCCTAAAATGTTGTTTCACAAATTGAGAAAAGGTAAAAAGTATATATTTGACAAGATAAGTCATACCACTCAAATGATGACATATCTATGAGAAAAACACATAAACAGAATTTTAAAGAGTATCAACTCATTTTGTATGTTTTTTCACTTGACATCTAGTTGTATGATTCTCCATTGGCCCCATTTTGACAAAATCAACTCATTTTGTATGTTTTTTAATATCTAGATTTATTTTTCCTCCTGAGTAAATATAGAAATTCATGGCAGCATTTATTTTGAATCTGAAAAGATATACGAGTTATGGCCCTTAATTTAGCATTTAAAGTCAACAATTTCATGAAATTTTAGAACCACAATTGAAATGTGAAAATTCACTCATATTTAAGTATATTAAAACTTAGAAGAAGATTAAAACTGGAACTGATTCTAACCTTTTACATCCACAGCCAGCCGATTGTAGCCCAAGTGAGGGAGAGCTAACTAAACGCCCAATTATGCAGAATGTTCCTTTTGGTGTCAGGAACATGAAAACCAAATTGAAATGCAACAATCAAAGGAGCAAGATGAAAAACAAAAGGCAAAATCATGTTCGATAATATGTATGTACTTTAATGGAATTATCGATGCAAACAAAATTGTCCTAACCTTATAATTAAAAAAATTAAGATTAAAAACATGCGTTTGCCGGGAGTCGAACCCGGGTCTATTGCTTGGAAGGCAATTATCCTAACCGTTGGACTACAAACGCTTATTGATGTATTTGATATAATATACTATTTATCAAAATAACTTATGGAATTTATACTTTTGCAGATTTGCTTATTTTGTGGCCTTGTTTTCATTCGGTATATTATCCTTCCTTGCTGCATGATGAACTCACCTGGAATTCCCAAATCTTTCATCGTAAATCCAATAAAACGAGCTACCGTTCCCCAAATCACCCCTACTTCCTTCAATCAATTCCCCATTTCCCAAACTCCCAATTTCATCATCTCAACGAATCACACCCAAAACCCACATAAATTCCTCACAAAATGAGAACCAATTCATCAATTACCCGACCATGTATGATATTTTGGAATCTTCAAAAGCACAAAACATTGAGCTGCAGCTGCAAACAGTGGGACCCTTCTTCAGAATCACGGCAAAGAGCTCGGAAACGAACAAGGTCCTGGGGAAAGCAGAAGGCATAATACGGGTATGGTGGAACAAAGGGAAGATTCTGCATTTGGAGTCAATTAAGTTGACCCGAGAAACATTGGGAATGGATAGATCCATATTTGGAATCGGGTTGTTTATTGGAGCAGTAATGATCCGATACGGATATGATTGTGGCTGTAAAACTGCCGAGTTGCTTGCCATTAATGACACCAATATTTACCATGCCAAGGTTGTAGTTTCTTCTTCTATCCCTTTTTAACGGATTATTTGTTATTTATTTATGAGAAACGGTATTTAGCTCTACCATTTATACCCACTCATATACCTACTCATTAGATGAAAGCATATGTCAAAATCAAGATATAATATTAGTAGAGAGAATTAGTGGAATACATATGTCATCCTATCAAGTGGATAGACCTATGTGTAGATCTAAATGGTAGGAGTAAATATTATTTCTCTTTATTTATTCATGGATATGAAAATATGCCATAAACCGAACTGAATTGAAACCTAAAATGATTAATTTAAAACTAAAAATGAACCGATTACATGTTATCGGTTTTGGTTTGGTCCGGTTTCGATTCGGTTTTTTTTGGTTGAAATGGTCACCCCTAGAGATATGTGAGGAAAATGAAATATATAATGTCATAATGTTGATAGTCCACGTGTTTCATACCTCAAAATTTTTTATTAGACACATATTCCCTTATTAGCTTCAAAGCCTGCCCGACTGGGCGGGCATGCTTCAAGAGAGATGTAGGAAAATAACAGAATATTGATATTGTTTAAATAACATAGCAATTCATAATTGTAATAATGAGAAACAACTTTTGATACATCAATAAATGTTATATGTAGTTTATTTACGAAATAAAACTTCTTTGTAAACGACATTTGCTGTTGAATTAGTGTAATTTTCATGTTTGTCGCAACAAATAACCTTTAATCATTTCTTGCTCTTAACTCTTGATAAAACGACATACAGTTGACCATGTGAGAATACTGGTTTTTGAAGCCACATGTCCAACTTGCGATAAAATCTGACCTTGACTTTTATTAATAGTCATAGCAAAGCAAACTTGAACAGGAAATTGACTCCAATTCAATTTGAAAGGCATCTTGTTGTCCGAAGGACTAATAACTATGCGAGGGATAGCGTAAATTGTACCAACTTTGTCGTCAGATATGATCTTACCTTTGTTTATATTGATTCCCATTCATAATCATTTGAAGTCAAGTTTCATTGCATAATCCTGCTTTCTGATCAAAGTTTCGCCCACACATTACTGGAGCGCTGATCTTTAACTTCAACCTATGATGCGGGACACTTAACATATTTATAATGTTCAAGAAATTGATGCTAAACATGGTATCATCTTCATCTGCAACAGAAACCAAGTCTGATGACTCGTATATCTTTTGGTCTACTGAAATTAAAGAAAGAATTCGTTCATTGATCATGTCAACCATTTCGTGCGTGAGAGCACTTGCAAATTTTTCAAATGTACGCATTATGTTTAAATATTAATGAACAAATATTATACATGTTATAATAACAAATAAAAAAGATCAAGATATATAGTTGTAGTTTTTATTTGTCTTTAATAATGACGTTTATATATGAAAGTTAACAAAATCATCCTTTTTAGAAACTAAATTTTTTTAAAGAAATTAAAGATGAAAGGATGAATGGGAGAGATTACTGATGGCTAAAATTGTGAACGAATACTTTTGGAATGTGTTAATATCATTGGGTGAATAGTTTGTTTTGAAAAATGATTTTGGAATGTGTTAAGGGAAGTCAATAAAAAGTTATGTGATAAATGGAATTTACGTGTTATTTTGGTATTGGACAAGTGACATTTTCAATCAATTACACATCATCATTAAGGGCGAATGAGAAAATGACATGTGGACAAATGTAAATCAAAATTAGGCTCCATATATAAGAGGAGATTTAACGGGATTTTTTATTATTATGATACAAGTTATAAAATTAAAGATTATGTATGCGACTACGAAATCTATAATTTCAGACATACCAAATGCGGGAGTTATGTAATTTACTCTATTTGGTCACGAAGTTTTTTATGTTTTGAATATTGTACAATATGAAATAATGCTAACAAGTTAAATTCTTTGAGGAAATTTAAAATGTTGTATACTGACAAATGAATTTGTTTTCCGGTTGTTTGCAGCTTGTGAAGTTTTATAAAAGAATAGGATTTGAAGCGGTTCATGAGGTGAGTGGATCGTCGATGGGAGACTTTGGGCACATGTTGGTGTGGGGCGGTGTTGGCACACGCATGGATGCTGATGTTGAACGTCTCCTGGTGAAATGGTGTACAAGATTCACGAATAATGCACGCTCAGATTCGTAGTTCATATGTTATTCCAGTGTCGATAGGATACCAGTGTACGAGTATTATCTAAATGCATAGCATACTAAGAACCAAATTAAGCGATTTAATGTAACTTGTCATAATATGTATGAAGTATTAGTTTTTGTCTAGTCAACTAGTCTCTATTCCTGACTATCGCCATTGTGAAACATCATGAATCATTCGTGAACTATCATGACATATTTGCAACCCATTATGAACATGTATCAAGATCTGTCTCAAGTTAAATAGATTAATTGTTTGATATAAAGAAAATGGTGCGGTGGTCGCCGACAATAGAGGTGGGCGGTGGGCAACGGTAGCTAGGGTGGGGGTGTTATGTATTCAATCACATATGATGGTGTTGGTGGTGGTTTGATAGTTGATTTTGACACTTATTTATTATTCAAAGATTAAAATTTATCTCTCAGAACTCAAAAAAAGATAGACTAGGTAAACAAGCAAAGTTAATTAAACAAATTCTTTTCTTAGAAGGTTACATACGGTTAAATGACATACACAAAAAATAATTTTTTTTAGGTTGTAAAAAGCTTGCATGTAGTTTCCACTCGACTTTGGACGAAATGGCCGTGCTAATTAGCTGAGCTCATATAGCCGAACCCTAGTGTGTGTGTGTGTGTGTCTTTAACCCAAATCTTCATACAAGCACTAGCGATAACAATGTCTCGTCGTGATTCTGATTCCAGACACCATCGCTCTCGATTCGATCGAGATCCTAGGTACTATCATATTCCTTATTATCTTCTGCAGATTCCTTGTCTTATATAGTTATGCCCCCTTCGAGAACTGATGCTTTTATTAATCTTCTTTATCGTATGCTACATCATCGGATTAACAGACGCCGAATGTAATTTAGCTTTTCAATTGATCAAATTTAGGCTGATCTCTCATTCTTGTGATCAATTCGTTGCTTTTAGGCAGAGACATATTTCTAATGTTTCCGAAGATGTTGATTAAATTTTGATTTTTTTTTCGTCTTCTTTCTTATTCTGAGGTGATCAATTTTAGTTTTTTAGGGTTAGGTGGGTCGATTTGCATACAAACGAAGAATCATTGCATTGCACTTCGATTTTGCATTCTAATTGCTATTTATTCCAATTTGCTTGAATTAGCTTGTATATGGTTAAATGTAATCGGTAATTCTGCTCGTGAAGTGTTAAACCTGTTTCAGACTTTGAGGCTCAAAGGTATTCAATATCATATTACAATGTAGCTCTACTTTTATTATCTGAAACAGATTGAGTACCCAAAACAGGTTTAATTTTTTCTGGTTATTCACGCATTATGAAATAGAGTTAAAAGTCCATCTATTATAAACTTATATTACCCGTGCGTGGGCGGGTTGTTAAAACACACTTAACTTTTAAAGTAATATGCATTTTAGCCAATGTAACTACAAGACCATGATGAAATGTTGGCATCACAAGGATTCACAAAGCTTTTATTTTTCATATGGTTCACTACTTGTGATGAAAGAAACAAATGCACAATTCATTTTTAAATTTTGTTTTACATTCTTTATTCATTCTCATCTCCTTAAAACCTTAATCATGTTTTGCTTTCAGTCCAAAACGAGTTAAAAGAGATCGAAAAACAGCAACCGAACGAACAAACAGCAACCTTAATCTGGATTCAGCTAACCAAGATCAAAAACATCGTTCAGCTGTACCTTATTCAAAGAAAGAAATTGTCTCTTTCAGCAAAGAATCTGAAAAGAAAAATAGTATTAAATACCATGAAGCAACCAAGAATTCTTCTGATAATACTGAAGTACCTCGCTCCGGATCCCATTTTCAGGTTTTCTATAATTCTGTTGGACTCCTTCAAATCTTTTTGCATAAATTGTCTGGTCTTTTTTTACCCTTGTATTGTATATAAGGGTATTTGTTCATCTCGTTTATGGTAAAAAAACACGATATCTTACAAAAAAAGAAAAGAAACAGAAGTCTTGTTTGATAATATAATTTTGATTTAGTGGAAAGTGGTTAATGACACATAAAAGTTTGTGTAATTCAATCTGAAATACAGCATGATGGTCATACCTCCAGACACAGGGAAACAACTAGAGGTTAGCTTCCAAATTTTCAAATATGTGCTTTTTATCTAGTAATGTGATCCATCACATCACGTGGAAAGGTGGGCCCCATCAACTCTGATCCAATGGTTGAGATCAAAGCTGATGGGGCCCACAAAAATCATGATATGTTTGTTACTAAATAGATTTTTTTTTTCATTGTGGTGAAGAGCGTGGTTGGTGGAAAGATTCAAAAAGTGGAAGACCTACAAGTAGAAATTCAAACAATGATGACACAAAACCCAGATATAATGAGCAAATTCCAAAGAAAAGGCCTTCATTTAGGGAGACAAATATAGTAACACAAATACCCGTTAATGGTGAAAGGAAGGAAGAAAGAGAAAAACCAAGAGATAGAAATGCTGGCGGTTTGTTTCGGGCAAGGGGTAGGTCAAACGGGCAGCAAGGGCAGAGTGGCGGGCGGGTTGAAAAATGGAAGCATGATCTTTATGATGAAGGAAATAAGAGCCCGAAATCAAAGAATGAAGAAGATCAAATTGCAAAGGTTGAAGCCCTACTCGCTTTATAGCTATCTTTAGTGATTTCTTCATGTTCATATCGATCATTTTATTCTCTTCAACTTTTGTGTTTTATTTTAAGAAACATTTTAAGAACCTTGTTTTGTTATCGTTTGCGAAATTATAATGTATTTGGTTTAAACTCTTAATACCTTAGTTTTAAGTATTTAAATCTACTTTTTTTTACGCCTATTAGTCTATATTACACATTCCATAACCTCAAGTTCTTTCAAATATGCAACTTAAATTACTTGGTGCTCTCCAAACAAAACTATAATTATTTGATGTTTTGCTCGAGTGCGATAATAGTCATTTAATTAAGCATGGATTCAATTAAAAGCAATATCAAGCGGGTTAATTGTGATTTGGAGTCGCAATAACTGTTTATTAATAGTTTTTTTGAGCGCCATTTTTAATATTACCACGCACCTTTTGTACGTAACACTACAATCAAACGATAACCAGATTATATCATTACACAGATTACATAATAATCAAAGAATTATTTGCTTTCATTTGTGTCAATTACTCTTCATCTTTGAAGAAGCATGCAATGTATTTGGAGTTGAAGAGGCTGAATGTTTGTTGAAATTTATCACTGATTGGGACACATAATTACCAAAACCTGATCTTTGCTGCAATTGCTCCGCCATGGTCTGGTGGTCTGAGGAACCTGCTGCCGCCACAGAGCCGTCAAGGAGGTGGTAGCTGGTGGAGATGGAGCCGTAGCTGTTGTGAAGCCTTTGTTTTTTCAAGGCATGAATGACAAATGGTATCAATCCTTCCATTTTTGTTGCTTGTTTTTGTGGGTGGTAAGTTGGTATTTGATATTTAGGGATGTGAATTTGATGAATGTGTTGAAAGAAGATGATGCTATTTATATATGTTGTGGGAGAGTGTGGCATAGGTTTGACTGTTGACTTTTGATTTTGCATCATGTTGACTTTAGTTGTTTATGAACAAAACAAGTACTGTGGTTTATTTGTATCAAGATAAAAAAATGATTAAAAAGGACAATATGCCTCCTTTATGTTACTACCTAACACATATCCAAATTAAGTTTTTTTTATTAATAAAATTTTCAAAACTGATGTACGTCTCTGGCTAAAATCTATTTTAAAGTCTTAATATAAAATTACAAATTAAAAACCGTTTGACTTAACAAGGTTAATCAATTTTATACTTTCGTAATAGACTTTGATTTTGCTAAAGGTCGACAACCGTATTTAACGTGGTAAGTGGGGTAGGGAGGTTGGAAAGAGGTAAATATTTAAGTTTTATATTATTGTTTGTAAATACATTTTTAAACTCGTGTGGTGGAAAGATTCAAGCACAAGATTAAATTTACAATAGGCTAATGATTAGCCAGAGATCGATCCGAGACCTAAAGCGTAGGACCAAAAGTTCTGATCAACAAGTAGATATATGGTGTTTTCAGGCTTAAGAACGGATGAAGCTATACACGGTGGGTTGTCTCAAATATGGTAGGTACTATTGGCATAATCATAATATAATTTGTAAGAAGAGGTATGTGTTAAAAAGTAAACTAAACTTTAGGGTATTTATTGTAACTATACAATAGTTAATTAAGTATAGGGGGTCAAATTGTAATTAAGGTATAATTGTTAGGGATGTGTCGGTTAAAATTAGGGGATGTATCGGTATATATGCACCGTATGTATAATTCATAAATATTGATGTATGATTTCAATTTGAAGTGTTGAATAAGAAAGACTATTTGCTGTAATCAAACTTATAGATCCTGTCATTAAAAATGAAGTGCTCCCTCTTTATGCCGAATTACAAACATAAAATCATCTTTTTGATGAATTTATTCTCTATGTTAATTTCTGCACTAGAAAAAAACTAGCATTAATTAAAAAAAGAAATTGGCAACTTGGATAGTCAAATGTTTATCATCTTCGCGACGGGATTCTTAAGTCAAGCCCAATGTCCATACCGTTATATGCAATGGGAGCGTACATCCACATATCATCAGAACTCATTACCTGCAAATTAATATCATAATTTTATCATCCATAATAAAATTTTCAACTCATGTAACAAACAAAGTTACCACTTTGACTTTATTATGTGTTCCATGGTCAAAATTAATTGTTTTTCTGTTCCTTACCTTAATTTGGAGCTGCAAAAATTTCACATACTGAACAGCCTCTTCAAGCATTGTGCTTATATCAACCTTTAATTTAAGAAAAATATTAAAAGTTAGTTGTGGCCGTATTTTTAGTTAAAACAAGATATAACTACTCACCTTTGTGTCATTAGGAACAAGCAACTGTAATATTCTTAACTGTTCATTAATCCCTTTTCTTCTCTTCTGGATGAACACAAATACCGTTGATCATCAGTTATATATTCACTCAAAACATATTAATTTATAAACATAAACTTTAAAAAAAAAAAATTAATTCCTTAATAATTAATTATGAATAAAATTATCGGTTTTTACATAAATCCAATTTAATTTACCCGTGCATAGACACTTTGTGGACCAGTTGCATTTGCTTTTGTCTTGACCTGATTCCACATAACAGTTTGATTAACCATCAGATCCATAAATCTTCATAATTTCCCCAAAGACCGCATCATCATCATTGCTTTTAGAAACAACCTTCTGACTTTTTCTACATTTCATTTTCCCCCTGTTTTCATCAACCTGCATAATGAAATAATTATCAAAAATATTAGCATGATGAGCATAATCAAGACTAGTTAGTAAAGTAAATTCAAACACAAATTACGTTTAACTTACATCTGCCATGCTACAAGAACGTTTCCTAGAACTTGTAGACAATTTATTATCTTTTGTAGGTTGTACCACAAATATCTCACTTACATCACAAGAATTATTATTCTTATCTAAAAAATAAACCGATGTTCCGTCGACTTCATCAGGGCTGGTGGTTAGTTCATAGTTAGGCCAAAATGTAGAAGGAATTTCAAAGGAAGAAGAATAAGAATTTAGTGAATCATTTTGAAAAGAAAAATTATTAATTAATTCTGACATAAAATTTACTCCAGTGAAAGAGTTCCATTCTCCTAACAGATTCCATTTCTCTTGCTGAAACTAGAAACGAAAGACATATTTATAGGTAGGGGATTGGTTATATTAGATGTATTTAATTACAACACAAGTATATTAAATTAGATATGATTCGATATATCTTAACAACAACTGATAGCCTGTCAGGAGCAATTCAGCTCTAAATGTAACCTTTAAGAAGTTTTAAATCAGATTAGAATGTTTAATCACGATTATCGAAAGGGCAATCATAGATAAATTAAGGAATAACTGTCATTTTTTTGACCCAGCTGAAATATGAAAATGTACTAACTATGGGAGACATATATTTGCTACATACACACCTTTGCTATTTGAAAATTAAAATATGATGTAAAACTCTAGATGTATGGTTCTATGAGACTGCTGAAATTTCAATACCTTTATGTTAACCTAGCAAATTTAGGTGTTGTTTGTTTTTGAAGAGGTAGAAGGTCTGCAGTCTGCGGACCACATCTGCAGAGAAGATTTGGATCAAACGTCTGCAGTTTATAAGAAGAAGACTGTTTGTTTTTTAATGTCTGCAGGTTAATAAAAAAAAATTAAGTGGCAGTATTTGTGTGGGTGGTGGCGGGTTGTGGTGGCAGTGGGTGGTGGTGGCAGTACATGGTGGTGGGTGGTGGCGGTGGATGGTGGTGGGTGGCGGTGGGTGGTTGTGGCGGTGTGTGGTGGTGGCGGTAAATGATGGTTGGTGGCGGTGGTGGTGGGTGGTTGTGGCGGTATGTGGTGGCGGTATATGGTGGTGGGTGATGCCGGTAGATGGTGGTGGGTGGCGGTGGGTGGTGGTGGGTGGCTGTGGCGGTATGTGGTGGTGGTGGTGGTGGGTGGTGGCGGTAGATAGTGATGGGTGGTGGTGGCGGTAGATGGTGGTGGTGGTATGTGGTGGCGGTACGTGGTTGTGGCGGTATGTGGTGGGTGCTAGTGGCATTAGGTGGATGCGGTAATTGGTGGTGGCGGTAGGTGGTGGTTGGTGGTGGTGGGTGGCGGTGTTGGTATGTGGTGGTGGTGGTAGATAAACTTTTTTTTAAGTGTAGGTAAAATGTCTTCCAAGCTTAGAAGATTATGGTCCAAGTCTTCTCCAAGCAGACCTCAAAAAGACTTTTTCTCATCTTCTGACTTCCAAAAAACAAACAGTCTTTTTCCGAAATGTCTTCCCGCCTGCAGACATAAGACCTCAAAAAGACTTTCTGTCAAAAAACAAACGCCACCTTAGATAGTTTGCTACTGAATTACCCTTATCTTAGAAGTAATCTTTTGGAATGGTTCATCAAATATATTTTTTTAACAAAAAAAAAAAAGTAACTAATGTTAGTTTTTAATATATAAATCAAAAATCAAAATAATTGCCAAAAAATCTTACAGAATCAGACATTTGACTTATTTCATTTGCGAATGCAAAAAACAAATAGCCCAATAAATATATAAAAATATAGGTCAACTTGTATTTGGCAATTTCATGTGTTATTTGGAAAATGGAAATGGACCCCCAAATCTACAAGTCCAATTTAAAGTTATTCGTTAGCTATCAATGATTTAATGATAAATATACATTTCCAAGCTGTATATTCATTACTTATATATACAATCTCCATACTAATATACTGTTCATAATTAATTTTAAAGTGACACCTAAAAGTTCTAATAATTACATACGCCCCTTAAAGATTTTAATTTTACATGTTAGTAGACCACAATCCGCAAATATAAATTGGTATAACTAACAGTAAAGTAGAAACATAGTTATGTTTTTATATTTTAACTAAAGTTTTATAAACATATAATTAAGTTATTATAGTACCAATTTATAATTAGACCATATAAACATGGTAATTATTAATATGTTAAATTAATATTAATAATGATTAATATAACAAACGTATTAAATTTAGTATAATGATTTTCTTTGGACAAAAAGAATCATGTAGATGAATCTTAGCAACCGCAGGCCGCAGCGAAGCGCGGACCTAACTATCCTATCAATTACATACGTCATCTAACCATAACCAAAAATCAATGTTTCAAAACCCGGGTCGATCCGGCCGGTTCAACTGGTTGACCCGGGGAAGAGACCGGTTCAAAAGTAGCCGGGTATATGATGAGCAACGATCCGTTGAGACCCGGACGATTTTAGTGAAACCCGACGACCCGTTAACCCGGAATTAACCCGGCAGTTTGGTAAACGAAGTTTTCTTGACTTTTGGGCTTTTGGACTTTTGGAATTCCATGTCTCACAGATCACGTAAATCGTAATCATGTTTCATATTTTGAATTAAAAATAGGATATTCACTTTATCTCCTCAAACGCCCTACCCTAAGTTCAAGTTTCATCTTTTACGGTGACCACCAGCAAGGGAGCAACCACCGTCAACTACAATCATTGCAAAGATTTCATTGTTTTTAGGTGTTCCGGGTTGACTCGCCGGTTTAACCGGTTGACCCATGACCCGGTCATCGCACCTGGTCGAGTAATAACACGGGTTTTAAAACATTGCCAACAATTGATGCTTTCTTAAGGTTTATTTAGTATGTATGGTACCAACTTATAAGCTAATATTATTGGTATACTAGCCTATAACCCGTGATAAATCACGGGTGATTTATAGAAATTTTCATAACATTTAAAATTAAATGGGTCAAAATTGTCATATCGATACAATTTAGCCTTTGAACTTTTATAATCTTTTACGTATTTGAACTTTTAAACAACACTAAAGAGTTCGTTTAGCCTTTGAAGCAACACCAAATTCATAATTACTTCAAGAAATTTCATAATCTAAGGAAATACTAATAACAAAAACTGTATTTAGTGAAAATACTCCAAAGTACTAAGAGCATCTACAATGGTTAAGTCATTGCAATGAAGATTGTTTAAGCACACCAAAATAAAGATTGTTTAAGCACCAGCAAGCATCCCATCTACTTCAAAGTCTGTTTCTTTTAGATGTCCAGAATCAGCCCGTAAAATATTCATGTTTTCTTACTCGTATAAACCACAAAGTTACTCAACAAAACATAAAAACACAGTGAGATAAAGTATGTACCTTGTTATATGCATAGCAAATTTTATAGTTGTTATTGACTTTAGTGCTCCTTTTCCTCTTTGAAAATGTATGAAGATCACCCTGCAATACGCATAATGATTTATTTATACACAATTTTTATCAAAATTGGAAACTAAAAAGCTTGCCTGTGATTTTACTTAAAAGTTAGAAAAAAAAACTAACATATTAAAGTGTATATATTCAAATAACAAATTGTTGTAAAGTAAACAACCCACACTTTATACTTATTAGTAAAAAGTTTAAGGTTTTCAACTGCAACTTTAGTTCCCCGCCATGAATTATGGTGAATGTACCATGAAAAATCCGAACAAACAATAATTAGAAGAAAAAAACAAAATTAAAATAGTTTTTTATTATTAATTTGAAACTAAAAAATAATAAATTGAAGATGAAGATGAATTGTCTTAGTGATGTCTACGTTGTCAGTAAAATCAAAATCTGTAGCAGCAATTTCATATTCTGCAACTTCACGGCATCTAAGTATATAAAAAACATAAACCATTCCCTTTAAAAAATGTGTTTAAACGTCTGTTTTTCGTTGCATTTGCCGCCAATTATTGGTAAAATGTAAAATTATGATATTTAACTATATACAAGTTTTATATATTGTGCAACAAACATAGGCACTTTACCGGACGTGTAGCACCGTGTTTCTCCAAAAGTTTGATCATGTGATGGTTCTTATAGTGGATTGCATCTGCAAGAGACTATTCAAGTAATATTAGAGCTAAAACTAAATATCTAAGAAATATATAACTTCTGAACCAAAGGCATGAAACTGTCTAAAAATTTAATATCTTAAATTATACACATATAATTACATATAGTAACCATCTTCTATAACTAAGGCCATTAAGGCCTAAACTTCCCTATGTGCATTTCCCACATCGCAAGATTAATTGATTACCTGATTCTGATAATTAAAATTAAAAATAACTATTTATGTGCACATTCAAACACCCCAAAATTACCAAGAAAATGAAGTTCATAAGAATGTGGTAAAAAATCCTTTTGTTTGCATATTTAACACCACTAATTCATTACTACTTTTTATGGTTCAACAAAATATATAATAAATGAGCTAAATTTGAATATCACAAATATAATTACCACCAAAACATGATTAAAATACAAATAAGAAAAACTAAAAAAGATGTACCATGCTACCCCATGGATCTTTGGGATCAACTTCAGCACCTGCTTTTAACAACAACTCAAAAACATCACAAAAACCCTTGACAAGAGGCCACATACGATATCTTTAAAGTTAGCATCGGTTCTTAAATCCAACGGCTCCTTAATCCCTTCCAAATTACCCTCACTTGAAAAAAACATCAAACTAACCTAACATTATGGTGAAAGGTTTTACATTGATTCCGTTGACCAGAATATATATAAGTTCAAGATCTCTTTCACGAATTGCAAGCATCTAAACCCTGAATATTCATAAAGTGTTGTCATGCCATCTGGATTTTGTTTGCCTGAGTTAGCGATGACATTAAACACTCCAAGTACAACCCAAGTACAACGTTTGTTGCAAAGTTGGAAAACAGATAAATTAATATTCATAAAAAATACATTAAAAATACTTCTAAAAGATGACATACGCATAGTTGAGAAACATTATTTATGTTGTATTATCCAACCAAAAATATCCGATTTAAAAATCGAAGTATGGAATAGTTGCTGCTTCTAAAAGCCATGTCTCAACAAAATTCCATCAAGGGGCAGTTGTAACGACCCGAAATTTGTAAATAAATTTATAAAAATTATGATAAATAAGGATAAATCGTTTAGAGAACGTAGGAATTGGTTTCGTGTCATTTGGACACCGTATGAGAAAGTTATGGACGAACCGGGCCGAGACAAGGATGAAAAAGTGCAGCCTTGGCTGCACATGGAGTTAGCGACGTGAAGTATAGATCACGATCGGGAACTGTCTACCGAAGGTTGGGCTTTTGTGCGTGAAGTAGTTCACGTTTGGGTAACGATCGCTAAGTTCGCGTGTGGGGGAAGTTAGCGACGCGAACTTAGTTCGCGTCGTGAACTATGGTCGAGCAGCTTTAAGTCGGGTTTTGGCTCATTTGATGCCATATCAAAACCCTAGTTTCTTCTTTGGCGATTTTCAAGCTTGAGGACTGATTGAGGTCGAATCCCTCACAAATCTTTGGTAGATTTCACTCCTAGTTGAAGATTAAAGGTATATCTTCACTCTTTGATCTTCGTAGCTTAAGATCTACATATTTTGATGTATGGGTTTGAAACCCTAGTTCTTGGGGTTATGGGTTATGGTGATATAAGTGATGTATACACTTAATAGATGGTATATTATCAAAGGAAACAAGTGTATGGTTATGATTTGTAAGAATCTTAAGGGTTGGTTAAACCTAGGGTTTGGTAAATCACCATAATTGGGGGAAATGAGTTAATAAGTGTTATCTAGAGATAGATGGACACATTGGTAGTAGTATGTGATGTTGATAATCTTGTGATTATTGTATTAGGCATTTGGTGAGGTCTTGGAAGGTTGACCGAATTGTGAAGCAAGGAAACTGACGTAAAGAATACGGTTGGAGCATTTTATTGCTAAGGTGAGTACGTGTGGACTTTATTGAGTACATAGCTATATGAAGTATTTTGATTACTTATGATCGGCCTATTTAATGTTTGTCTAGACTTGTTATGTGTTGAGTTAGTATATATTATTGATAATATCTAACTAACTTTTTTGATGATTGATGTGATAGCCGAAGGCTTTGACTGGCATAACTGATAGAGTTATGATTAGAGATAGATGGTGGTGACGCGGGGGTGACCCCGGTCACTGAGACGGGTGTACATATGTTTGTACACTAAGCACACGGGTGCTACTAGTACGCATATATTTACGTACTAGGCAACGTAGGGACCTATTGCATATATGTTTATGCATTAGGTTCGCTTGAGTTCCAATACATATATGTTTATGTATTGGATATGACTGTGTTCTGGTACATATATGTTTATGTACTAGATATGTATGCTGGGAAAGCAGGACCGATAGAGTCACCATAGAGTGACTAGGATGTGTTGGTAAATATAAATATGTATTTATATACGATGTGATATTTGATATTATTGGGGTCTAAACCCATGTAGCTCACGAGACATTTTTGTGTCTCACGTACTCCTTGTTTGTTTGCTATGTACTCAGGTTCTGGATCGAGGATTTAGGTGCGCATGGATTGAGATATGCGGGGCCTAAAGTAGAAGATCATTAGAGCGGATTTGTGCTTAACCTTGGTTTTGATATATTTTGTAACACCAAACCTCACACTCTGATTTTCATATCAAAGGTTTTCGTAAATCCGTGTTTTGGAACTAGTCTTCTATTTATGAAAATGATTTATTTTGGGCAAATGTTTTGTATTAAAAATTGAGGTGTTACAACTTGGTATCAGAGCTACTGTTTAAGTGAATTAGGTTGGATGTTCATCCTAGTCTTAGACTGTAGCATTAGGAATGTTAGATTCCTTGAGATCGATAGGTTGACCTTGAGACTTTATGTTAAGTTTAGGGTTGAACCTAGGGGACCTATGAAAGTTGATGTGATTATGGATATTGAGTCTTATGCGACTATTGGATTGTACAAGAGGTACTAAATATTTAATGTCTTTCGTATAGTCTTGATACAAAGGAATGGTGAACACTCGTCGAAGTGGGAAGGCCCCGGAAAACCGGGAGGAAAAGATGCATCATGTCGAGAGGGTTGAACAAGAAAGTCAACCATCGATGCATCGAGTGGATGAGTCGGAGGTTGGAGCTAATAAGACTCCGGTAACCATGGCGGATCTCCAAACTTTTATTGATCAAATCAAAGGGACGGTGGCCGATGAGGTGCACCGCATTATTGGAAACCGTGAGAGGTCGGGAGGAGATCGCGAATCCGAGGCTAAGTCGGATGAGAGAACCGGTGGTGGTGGCACCTGAGTGGAGAAATCCTCCACGGGTAGTTGTAGTGATGCTAGGGCACGGCCCGATGAAAAATATGGTTGTTCTTTTAAGACTTTCATGGCTTGTAAGCCAAATGTATACACGGGTAGTTCGGACCCGAAGGTGACTATGAGGTGGATCCGAGAGACCGAGCGGGTCATCGGAAGTAGCAATTGCTAAAAGAGGATGCTATGGTTTGGTGGGACATAGTCTATGAGACCCTCGGGAAGGAGGTGATAGAGAGAATGTCGTGGGAGGAGTTTACCACGAGATTGAGAAAGAAGTTTTGTCCCGAAAGGGATTTGGAGAAGATGCATGAGAAGTTTGTGACCCTAAAGAAGGGCGATATGACGGCCGAGGAGTACTCGAGGGAATTCACGGGATTACTCCCGTTTGTTGCTAAGACCTACTCCGAGGAGAGGTTGAGAGTGGTTAGGTATGCTAGTGGGCTACCTTGGGATTATCAAGTGGAGGTAAAGAGGGCGGTCACGCTAGATGAGGCCATTAGTGCCGCCCGAGGTGTGGAAGAGGTGAACGAGGCAAGGGTTGCCGAGAGGGCCTATGTGGGCGAGAAGAAGAAAGCCGAGAGTGGCTCGAGTAGTTTAAAGAAGGGGAAGTTCACGTCGAACTTCTCTGGCAAGGAAGTGTAGCCTCGTGCAAGAGGTGTGGGAAGAATCATACCGGCGAATGCCGTGGGGAACCGAAGATTTTCCATGATTGTGGCAAGACGGGGCATTTGGCCCGGGATTGTAGATCCAAACCGGCGGCCGAGGTCGAGTGTTACTCGTGCCATGAAAAAGGGCATTATAGTCACGTGTGCCCGAAGAAGAAAACCGAATCACTTGTGTCCACGTCGCAAAAGAAGGTGGAACCAGCGAAGGTGAAGGGACGATCCTTCCAACTCACCCGAGAGGAGGCAAATGAGGCGCACGATGGGGTGTCAGGTATTTTATCCGTAACTTCTTGTCAACTTATATATCATGGAATCGAGTCCTACTTAATTGTTTGTGTCTCATGAGTTTGGTAGAAAGATAGATTCTGTCGATCGAATGGTTAGATGAAAAATGTGAAAACGAAGGTAAATGGGAAAACCTCAATGGTAGAACGTGTTATTAGAAGTTAGGAGTTGGAAATAAATGGGGAAAAGTTTAAAGGCAATTTATTTGTAACACCCAAAAATTTACAAGAATTTAAAAAATTTCGAGTACAAGATTTTAACGAAAAAGGTCCCCATAATTCAAATACTTTAAATCCCAAAATAGTAAAATCGTTATTTAACAAAATCTTTAATGCGGAAATAGTTTAATAGAGTAAAAAGTTTAAAAATAATAAATGTTGTCCACATCAGCATTGGTGAGATACAGCGGTCAACCGTCCACCTTCTCATTTCCTTTGCTGGTAACTGAAACAGCGGGGGGAAATATGGGTCAGCTGGGAAGCTGAGTGAGTAATCTCAAAATGAAAACAATTAAAACATGCAACACATGAGGGCACATCGGTTTACTCCTAATCAGAATCTACTCGGTTAATTACTCAGATTTAGTTCTCAGATTGTATTACTCAGATTTTAATTTATATAGCGCGCTTGTGTGATTCGGGTCGATCGCCCCTCCTCACACTTCAGATAGGCATAAGCCAAAACTCAGACGGGAGTGATCCCAAAAACTCAGACGGGAATAATCCCAAAAACTCAGACGGGAGGTGATCCCAAGATAGGCATATAGCCAAAAACTCAGATGTGTATTATTATGTTTTATTATCTCTTTAACATAATTATCTCAGATGCCCTAGCAAGTAGTAGCACAGAATGACCCTGTACCGAGCTCGGTTACCCATACACAATGTCTCAGATCAAAATAAATCAACAGATGCTCAGATACTCAGATAACATATCAACTCAGATAACACATAAGGTTCAACTAATATAACACATAAGTCATGCATGTACTATGTTAAAACTGAATACACGGTGAGAATACTCACATCGAGAAAACGTAAGCTCCAAAGGATCCTCAATACTCTAAGGCACTGCTCGGTTATTCCTAGACGATCCTAATCAGCATAAAAAATGAAAACCCGGATACAATCCATTCCAAGGACTCAATTCAGAAAACTGGCAGCACCCGTCGGTCTCACGGGAACTGCCATTACTCCTAAACGGCTCGCTAGATTGTTTCCATATTTTTACTGCATAAATTAGACAATCAGAACTACAATTCGTTGTGAGACGGTCACTGGCCAATACAGATACTAAGGGTCTCAAAACAGTATCGCAAGACAGACATGTCGTACAGGTCATGTTTCCTAACAGCAGCATACTAAAATAGATATAACTTTTAAACCGTAATTCGAATTGACGAGAGGGTTGCGGCATTGAAAAGCTAACTCAAAAATCAAGGTCCCAACATGGGCCAAAAACTCTAAAGATTAATTTAAGCACGTCAAAAACAGTTGAGAACATGAGGCAGATTCTGCCAGAAAAAGTGTGGACTTATAAAACCTGTTTTAGCAACCCGTCCCGCCACCGAAAAATCCCGAACACTTAGAATTAATACTCGACAGTTTGAGATCATAAAGCACTAGAATTAAATACGGTTTCTAAATTTTGAGGATAAAAGTTTCCGATTGGGAACCCGAGAACCCTACGGGTTCGGTTTCCCCTATCGTTATAAATTCGATTGGAATGATACTACAACTACAACAGGTCCATAACCAACCCAAACCCAACTAAAGCTCGGTGCGGGACCATAAAAAAATGCAGCCCTGCTAGACTTCTACACGAATAGATTAACAAGTTTGGTTAACGGGAAAAACGAATATGATAAATTAGGGTTAGAGAACTACCGAACCAACAATCAACTCGAACAGTAGCTAGATTGTTGTTACCGACTAGGCTGCTTGCAACCCGACTAATTTCTTTCTCTTCTGCTCGAATCCACACCGTCCCAACATACGACAAAGGTTAGAACCCGATTAGTTTCCCATTGAAAGAAAAGAAAAACAGTAAACAACCGAACTTAAAACCCTACCGAATGGAACTGCAGTATCTGGCTGCTCGAGGGTTGATTCTGATTTGAACACACCCGTACACTTGCTGCTAGATGGATGAATTAAACCCGCAATATATAAACATGGCAGATCAGAATTATATCATCGAATAGAATAAAGATCGGAAAATATGAACGGGAAAATCTTACGGATTAAACCGATCCCTAGGACTTCAACTTCCACCATTTGCTTCCTTGCCGATTGTTGAAGAAGAAAGGGACGAATTGGGTGTTCTTCTATGTTCGCAGGAAGAAATAAGGGAGAAAGAAGATGCTCAAACAGCTGGAAATCGGATAGGGTTTTAGGACGTAATAAGAGACTAGCTGATTTAATATATTACGTATCATTATGCTCGTGTACATGGGCCCTAGGCCTTCACTGATTGGACCAAATAATTGCACACGGCTGGCTTGACAAATAGACCCAAATCGAATATGGAACATGGTTGAAAGAGAACTAAGTGACGGTGTGAGTGACCAAATGTTGGTCAAGAATCGGTAAAGGTCGATGTGGCCATATGTGAATGTACGACTCTCGGATAATTGGGGAGAAAATGAAAGTGTGGAAAAACGGGAACAATTGTTCAGGGGACAATAATGAGTAGAACCGGAAGTGATATATTAGTGATGGTGCCCGTGAGTATGAAAGTGGTTAGTTGAAAGAGTATGGTTGACTTCACGTAAAAGTCAAGGTTGACCAATTGGTGATTGGTTGACTTGGTCAAAGATGGGCTTTGACTCTCGTTTTGAATGACTAGTGAATATTGTGATCATAACGTGTTGATTATATGTACGTGAAAAGGTTAATGGAATAACTAAAAGAGTTATAGTCGGATTGTGTGACTTTGACCCGTTGGGTGTTTAGAGTTGAATTTGGGAATTGAGTATATTATTATGGATGGATTATAAATAAAAGACCAATGGTAAAGGAGAGGATGATTAATGAAACCTTTAACAAGTAAAGAAATTGTTGAAGTATAGTTGACTTTGTGCTTAAGTCAAAGATCAGATAATGTTGGATTATATCGACTTGGTCGAAGCTAGATTTGTATTCAATCAAATGATTGTAATGGTTATGTCATGTTATTGTTTTGAGAGTAGAATGATCGGTTAAAGGAATTGAAGCGTTATGGTCAAATTGTGTCATCTTGACCCGTTTGAGTATTAAAGGCCTAAGATGGATTTTTTTTTACCCGTTCGGATCTAACAGGGTTAAGTGAACGTTTATGTACATAATGTTGACTAATTCGGAATGAGAAAAGTTTGATGGTAATAACCATGGGAGAATGAGGATGGATACTCGGTAGAATGTGGATTGGAAATTTTTGAGTGATTCCGAGGACGGAATCCTTTTTAAGGGGTGGATAGTTGTAACGACCCGGAATTTGTAAATAAATTTATAAAAATTATGATAAATAAGGATAAATCGTTTAGAGAACGTAGGAATTGGTTTCGTGTCATTTGGACACCGTATGAGAAAGTTATGGACGAACCGGGCCGAGACAAGGATGAAAAAGTGCAGCCTTGGCTGCACATGGAGTTAGCGACGCGAAGTATAGATCACGATCGGGAACTGTCTACCGAAGGTTGGGCTTTTGTGAGTGAAGTAGTTCACGTTTGGGTAACGATCGCTAAGTTCGCGTGTGGGGGAAGTTAGCGACGCGAACTTAGTTCGCGTCGTGAACTATGGTCGAGCAGCTTTAAGTCGGGTTTTGCCTCATTTGATGCCATATCAAAACCCTAGTTTCTTCTTTGGCGATTTTCAAGCTTGAGGACTGATTGAGGTCGAATCCCTCACAAATCTTTGGTAGATTTCACTCCTAGTTGAAGATTAAAGGTATATCTTCACTCTTTGATCTTCGTAGCTTAAGATCTATGTATTTTGATGTATGGGTTTGAAACCCTAGTTCTTGGGGTTATGGGTTATGGTGATATAAGTGATGTATACACTTAATAGATGGTATATTATCAAAGGAAACAAGTGTATGGTTATGATTTGTAAGAATATTAAGGGTTGGTTAAACCTAGGGTTTGGTAAATCACCATAATTGGGGGAAATGAGTTAATAAGTGTTATCTAGAGATAGATGGACACATTGGTAGTAGTATGTGATATTGATAATCTTGTGATTATTGTATTAGGCATTTGGTGAGGTCTTGGAAGGTTGACCGAATTGTGAAGCAAGGAAACTGACGTAAAGAATACGGTTGGAGCATTTTATTGCTAAGGTGAGTACGTGTGGACTTTACTGAGTACATAGCTATATGAAGTGTTTTGATTACTTATGATCGGTCTATTTAATGTTTGTTTAGACTTGTTATGTGTTGAGTTAGTATATATTATTGATAATATCTAACTAACTTGTTTGATGATTGATGTGATAGCCGAAGGCTTTGACTGGAATAACTGATAGAGTTATGATTAGAGATAGATGGTGGTGACGCGGGGGACCCCGGTCACTGAGACGGGTGTACATATGTTTGTACACTAAGCACACGGGTGCTACTAGTACGCATATATTTACGTACTAGGCAACGTAGGGACCTATTGCATATATGTTTATGCATTAGGTTCGCTTGAGTTCCAATACTTATATTTTTATGTATTGGATATGACTGTGTTCTGGTACATATATGTTTATGTACTAGATATGTATGCTAGGAAAGCAGGACCGATAGAGTCACCATATAGTGACTAGGATGTGTTGGTAAATATAAATATGTATTTATATACGATGTGATATTTGATATTATTGGGGTCTAAACCCATGTAGCTCACGAGATATTTTTGTGTCTCACGTACTCCTTGTTTGTTTGCTATGTACTCAGGTTCTGGATCGAGGATTTAGGTGCGCATGGATTGAGATATGCGGGGTCTAGAGTAGAAGATCATTAGAGCGGATTTGTGCTTAACCTTGGTTTTGATATATTTTGTAACACCAAACTTCACACTCTGATTTTCATATCAAAGGTTTTTGTAAATCCGTGTTTTGGAACTGGTCTTCTATTTATGAAAATGATTTATTTTTGGCAAATGTTTTGTATTAAAAATTGAGGTGTTACAGCAGTCAATATGTCTCCAGGCCTCGAATCAATTCCATTTATCATATTGGCCTCAATCGGATTGGACCAGCGGCGCAGAGACCCTGGCAAACGGAATATCATACCTTAAAGTTAAGCTTTTTTTATTTTATAAAATAACATCAAAATATTGAGAAAATAGACGATTGATTCCATATCTTGTCTTCCAACTGGTACTCAATTCTAAGCAATCCAGAATAAGTATAATTAAAATGAAATAAACGTTTAAATTTCATTTAAGCATTTCATCGAACAGGTGGTATGCATGTTAAGAGATGTAAACTATTGAGAATTAATAATCTCACACCAATTCAAATAACATCAAACGACAATAACAACAAGATATTGAGAAAACATACCACTGATTTCAACTATGGTCTTCCCACTGGTACTCTATTCTAAAAAATCGAAAATATGTATAATTTATCAACCTGGCACAATATCAAAAGCGGAAAATTATTAAGAATCGCATCATTGCGCAGAGATAGAATCATGAAATTGTGATTGTAGTTGAAAGAGAAACGTCTATGAATAATTTGAAGAAATTGAATGATTAACCGGTAGAAAAAGAAACGTCTATGGGTAATTAGGGCAAATTGATGACAGTGGAAGAGAAACATATGTGAGTACAGACGTTGAAGAAACTAGAGCGTCAAAAGGAAGTGCTTACCTGGACTTTTAGCTGGCATTAACGTGGCTTTTTCAATTTAAAAATTCTTTCCTTTATTATATATAAAGATATGGTGACATGGTGTTATTCATGACTTAAATGTTACGAGTATAAATTCTTGTAAGGGCAAAAGAGTAGATTTGGTATCCTTCGAAAAATAAGAAAATACTTCAACCTATAGAAATTGATAATGAAAATGAAAATTATCCCAAATAACAATTGAAAATGATTGAAACCCTAATCAGAACAGATACGTGCTCTTACCAAACCAGATATTAAATTGAGATGTGGATATTCGATATTCTTCAACCTACAGAATGAAATCTCAACCAGATTACGTTCTCGTAGTAGTAATTAATATTTGTTGGTCAGAGATCGTGCAGCCAAGGGTTTCAATAATTAAAAATTTAACCCACGATTGCTTTGTCTGTCACTGTCATCCATGTCGGATTTACGCGAAAAACTGCAAAACGTCGAATTACATCATCAAAATGTTATGGCTTTTATGCTTGTGACCTTCAAACACTCCGATTCGACAACCGGGAATATCTGGCGCACGCATTTTTGGCGCGTTTCCGAATCAATGGTGTGTGCTTTCCTTTTTATAATTTTTTTTGGCACTGTACTGTTTATCAGATTGAATCTAGTAGTAAACTAATCATTATAATTGAGTATTCCTGATCATTCATGGATAGTTAAATATTGCTTGATTGATTGTCAATGACATCAAATGTAGAAGTAGACAAATTGCTGTTAGATCTGATTATTATGTATAAATACTAAATTGGGTTTTATAATTTCCATATCTTTGATCCAAAAATATTACATAAAGAACACACTGGCTCCTAATATGAATCAGTTATCATGAATTCATGATCCATTGTTTCGAGTAATCATGAAAACGTTCTGGATTTGCATGTGCCATAACTAATTGAGAATTACCAAATTGATTGTTTTGCTCATATTTTACAAGTCGTAAAGTTTTAAATTCAAAATTATATAAGGAGCATGTTTGGGCATGATTTATACAAGTCGTAAATTGAGTATGATCCGTTGTTTCGAGTAATCATGAAAATAAGGGCATGTTTGGGAAAGCTTATATAAGGAGCTTATAAGCTTAATTTGTAAGCTTAATTTGTAAGCTTAATTAAACTTATATAAGCACCTTAAAAAAGTTTTCCCAAACATGCCATAAGATTAATTCAGTAGCAAACTATTTGCATTAATTTGCTAGGTTTTGTTATCACATAGAAGTTCTCTTCTTATATTTCTTTTTCACATAGAAGATATGGGTTGGTAGCAAATATATATGTCTTCCCTTGTTACTACATTTTCATATTTCAGGATAAACAAATGACAGTTATTTCTTTACTTATGATTTGCCCTTTTGGCGATCGTGATTAAACATTGTAAACTGATTTAAAATTTCTGAAAGGTTCCCGAAATTCGTTCGCACAGCTGTATTAGCTCCTGACAGGCTTTTAATACTTGTTAAAAAGATATCGAATCACATCGATTTTAAATATGATTATGTTCTAATTAATTACAACCATTATAACCAATCCACTATCTGTCTCCTTACTTATAAATATGTCTTTTCATATAGTTAACTTCATCAACAAATAGCAGCTTATAATTCAATCCCTACAGTTTCAGCAAGAAAAATGGAATCTGTGAGTAACCTTTTAGGAGAATGGAGTTCTTTCAGTGGCTTAAATGTCTCTGAAGAAGCCTATTTTATGTCAGAATTAATTAATAATTTTTCTTTCCAAAATGATTCACTAAATTCATATTCTTCTTCCTTTGAAATTCCTTCTACATTTTGGCCTAACTATGAAGTCGATGAAACATCGGTTTATTTTTTAGATAACTCTAATAATTCTTCTGATGCAAGTGAGATATTGGTGGCACAACCTACAAAAGATCATAAATTGTCCACAAGTTCTAGGAAACGTTCCTGTAATGTGGCAGATGTAAGTTAAACGTGCTGCTAATTTGTTTTTAAATTTAGTTTAATAACTAGTATTGAATGTGATCATTATGCTAATTTTTTGATAATTATTTCATTATGTAGGTTGATGAAAACAGGGAAAAAACGAAATGTAGAAAAAGTCAGAAGCTTGTTTCTAAAAGCAATGATGATGAAGCTGTTTTTGGGGAAATTATGAAGATTTATGGATCTGATGGTGAATCAAATTGTTCTCAGGAATCAAGTATTAGTCCAACACCAAAAGAGGCTGAAATTCTGAAAGTAAATGTCAAGACAAAAGCAAATGCAACTGATCCACAAAGTGTCTATGCACGGGTAAATTAAATAATCTAAATTAAATTGGATTATTGTATAGATTGATATTTCGTTTTCGAGTGAATATGGAACTGATGATCAATGGGAATGTTTGTTTGTGTTTTTCAGAAGAGAAGAGAACGGATTAATGAACGGTTAAGAATATTACAGAAACTTGTTCCTAATGGTACAAAGGTGAGTAGTTATATCTTGTTTAAACTAAAAGTAGGGCCACAACTAACTTTTAATATTTTTCTTAAATTAAAGGTTGATATAAGCACAATGCTTGAAGAGGCTGTTCAGTATGTGAAATTTTTGCAGCTCCAAATTAAGGTGAGGGAACAAAAGAACAATTATATTATTATAAGTAAATTAAATATAAAGATAGATGTGCATGTATACACACTTTCTTGTTTAAAATTGTTTTATTACATCATGAATTAAAAATTTGATTATTGGGCGTAACATTATGATATTAATTTGCAGCTACTGAGCTCTGATGATATGTGGATGTATGCTCCCATTGCATACAGTGGAATGGACCTTGGGCTTAACTTAACGATCCCATCACATTTCTCATGAATAATGGATATTTTATATCTTTTTAAGTCCAAAGATATGAAAAATAAATTCATGAAAAGATGTTTCTGTGCTCGGCATAAAGAGAGAAAATGTTTTTTAGTCGGAAAGATTGTACATTTACGTAAATAGTCCATGAGACTTTGTAAGTTTGTATCATTACCTCTAACGCAAATGACATTTATCAGGATATATACACCTCTTCTTGCAATTTTAAAATAAGCACAATAAGTAAGTGTAATAATAAGTACACACCGATTTCATGTGGTTACATCCGATCTAGATGATCATCTACTTGCCGCAGGATGTGGAATAATATTAAATAGACTTGTAATTATAGGGTGGCAAACATTTACCAAGTCCAAGCAATAGCTTTTTAATAATATTTACTACTATTAGTTCTATTTACATATTATTATTATAAATATAGTAATTAGGATTATAGTTACTGCGTTGATAGTTATATTGATAACCTATATATTGGGTAGAACCCAACATAACCTAATTTAAACCATTGATTTTCAAAATAAATGAATCATGGAGGATACATGAAGATATTTGATGAGGAACTCATATATTTTGGTTTGCATGTATACATATATGTTATTGTGCATATATGTTATTTATGTATGTATACATAAGTGTTTTATGTACATATATATTTTTTAGTATATTTGATGGTTTTTTTAAGTATATGTTTAATTTGGGTTAAATGTTTTCATTAATAAATTCTAAATGGCTTAAAAGGTTATGAAGAGTTTTACACAAAAATTAGGTTATCAGTATAAGTCTTTTTATTAGATCAATTAGGTTGTCTTATCCGTATCAAATAATCATACGTACCTTATTATATAAGTGCATAACTAACAAATGTCAAACGATTTTTTTTTGGGGTTAAAACAAATTAAGGAAATAGAAAACGAGTCAGCCTGATTTAAAACACAATAATAAGTTAGATATAAAAATAATCAATTGGTCTAGATTAATTGGACACCAAGAGTAGCTTTGGGGTTTTTCTTCAAAAGGTTTTAGGTTCAAGCCTTGTTTGAGGTAAAACTTGGAGTCTTGGAGATTAAAAGGTGGTGGAGTTTATTCCCCTATGTGAAGGGTTCGAAGGAAGACAACCCCTTGTAGATGTAACTGTCTAGTATCAAACCACTAAATTACTAACTTGCCGTTAAAAAAAAGTTAACCAAAGGGCCAATGGCCTAGCGGTAAGGTGTTTGCCCTCCAACCTAGTGGTTGAGGGTTTGAGTCCCATAGTTGACATAGGTGGTTATTTAGGAGTAGATTAAATTTGCAGTTAAAAAAAAGTTAGATATAAAACACAATAAATCAGGTATTTAATACATGAGTACACTCTGTTGTATTTAATTACAAGTTAATTAGTGTTGTCTCCCATAACATTTTTTTTTTGAACGGCAAACAAGGGAACGGGCAAGAGTTTCGGCAATGCCATCACCCTCACCACGAACCTTAAGAAATATATTAAAAGCTAGCAAGGGGCTAGCGCCACGATACAAGACTAAAACGAAAGAAATAAAAGAGACTAGCGCCTAGCATGAAAATTACAACCTTACACCAAACATGAATAACTTAGACATTTAAAAACAACCAGTCGGCCTCGATACCCACATAGGCCATTTGTCCGCCGTTAGCTTCGATTTTAAACGGGATTTGATCCAGAAGAATGCCATTGCTTGAATATGGTCAAGGTCCGATACGCGCCTATTAATAGTTGGATTTTCCCGCGAGAATACAACGTTGTTCCTCCTGTTCCAGATCACCCACAGGAATGTATATATTACTCCTTGAAATGCAGCCAACGTGTCTCCGCCGAACCCTGCATTCCGACCCCACAGGAATAATTGAGGCAGCCCTGTAAGATCACCAAGTTGGATACTCCACCATATTGCAATTTCATTCAGAATTCGTCTTGAAACCAGACAGGTTAGAAATAGATGAAATTCTGTTTCATCATCTTCATGGAAGAGAGGACAAACACATGAGAGTAAAGTCACACCCCTCTCGTTGAGGTTTACCTTAGTAGGTAATCTCTGATGAGCAATTCTCCATGCGTTTATGCTGATTTTTGTGGGAACACTTTTTACCCACAAGAAGGAATCAATAGGTCTTTTTATTAGGGAGAGATCATCGTAAGCTTCTCTTAAAGATTTGACGGAGAAGTGACCATTGGATTCGAGGGCCCAAGAGAAGCGTGGAGATGCATCCACACCCCGATCTTGAAACCAACTGCCTAGTGGGATATTGACTTTGTTAAAAGCCTTATACACTTTTAAGATATTTCTCCAAATACCCGGGATCTTACCAGTGGGATTCATGCCCGCAAGGCCACCGTTATCACCATGAATTGCTACTATAACTGATTTCCACATTGAATCCGGGTGGGATTTGAATCTCCAGATCCATTTAGAAAGAAGGGCTAGGTTAAACGACTTAAGACAACCAACATTAAGACCACCATTCTCGAAATTATTGAGGATTACATTCCAAGCTACCCATGAGATTTTCTTTTCCCCGTTTTTTGCCCCCCAAAAGAATTTTGAGCGAATACATTCAAGTTTTTTTATGATTTTTTCGGGTGCTCTAAATATAGAGAAAAAGTAAGTACCTAGGCTCCCAAGAACCGATTTGAGGAGTGTGAGTCTCCCACCGGCGGAAAGGGAGTGAGACTTCCAACGGGAGAGATTTGAAGTGAATTTGTTGATGATCGCACTCCACGATTCGCACATATTCATCGAAGATCCAATAGGTATGCCTAGGTACGTGAACGGGAGAGAAGACGCTTTGCAATGGAATTTATGATTCATTAGATCAACAGCTTCCGAATTGACTCCTATGCCCATTAAATTGCTTTTATGCATATTAATTTTAAGGCCCGATGATAGGTGAAAACATCGCAAAATACGAATAAGATTAGCTGTGTTGAACTCTGACCCTTGACCAACCACAAAAGTGTCGTCAGCATATTGCATATGCGAGATAATGGACCCTGATCTAGGTAGTTGAATCCAATGAAAAATACCTTTCAAACACGCCTCTTTCATAGCTAGATTAAAGCCTTCCGCTGCAATAATGAAAAGATAGGGGGCTAATGGGTCACCTTGACGCAATCCACGACCCATATCGAATTCAACTGATGGAGACCCGTTCACTAAGATGCTGATTTTGGCCGACTTTAGACACCCTGAGATCCATTGCCTCCATTTAGGGCCAAAATTCATGTTACACATCATATCATCTAGAAAATCCCAATTAACCGAATCAAATGCCTTTTCGAAGTCGGATTTAAAGAGCATTGAAGGCGATTTGCAGTGCTTGACCCAACCGATAAGCTCGCTGATAATGAAAGGACCATCAAGGATAGACCGGTTGTTAATGAAGGCAGTCTGCTCCTCCCCAATAACAGACCCGATAACACCTTTTATGCGATTTGCCAGAATTTTTGCAACAATTTTATAGAAACTATGTAGCAAGCTTATGGGTCTGAAGTCACTGAATGTTATTGGAGATCCAGTTAGTGGGATCAAAGCGAAAAAAGAAGAATTGCAGCCTTTGTTAATAATGCCCGTGCGCTCAAAATGCCTAACTGCATCAAAAAGATCCTGATGGATGATGGCCCAGTGTTTTTTAAAGAACTCAAAATAGAAGCCATCCGGGCCGGGGGCCTTTTCAGAACCAAGGCCCCAAACAGCATCTTTAATTTCGGAATCTAGGAAAGCAGACTCAAGACCAAGAGCCTGCGATTGAGAGAGCTTACTGGTCAAAGAGCTAACAAATCTGGGCCTGCGGGAATCTGGACCCTCAAATCTGGCAGAGAAGTGCTTTAATGCTTCGCTTTTAATGATATCTGGATTGGTTATCCAGATACCATTGATTGAGATTCCATGAATAAAGTTGGATCTGCGATTGCTATTAATTACACCATGGAAGTACCGTGAGTTCTCATCACCTTCTAGAGCCCACTTTACTCTGGACTTTTGTTTGAGATCCCTAATTTGTTTGCCTTCGATTTCTTTGATTTGAAGAATGTAACTTTTCCAGGCTGCGATTCTAGAATTGTCTAGAGTTGCATTCTCTGCTTCAATTTCGGTATCTTCCAAGTTCTTTTTTAGGTCGATCAGTTTCTGGCCTCTGTCCCCTTCGGATTCCGATCTCCATAGTTTAATACTTGATTTTGTTGCCCTGAGGTTTGCCATAAATTTCAAGATCGGTGATCTGTAGGTGCCGACACAAGTGGACCAGGAGTTAGAAACAATTTCGTTGAATCTGGGTTCAAGCATCCACGAATCAAACAGCTTGAAGTAAGTGGGCCCACAATTAATGGGCTGAGCACAAAAGATCAGTGGGCTATGGTCAGAGTATAATTTGGGCAGAATAGTGGCACTTGGGTCCGGCCACCATGATAAGAAACTGGACGAAACAAAGAATCTGTCCAGGAGGCTCATTTTAAGCCCATCTTGGGTCATTCTGGAGAATCTCCTACCACCATTTTTAATTTGGATCAGATCTACATTATGAATATAATCGTTAAATTCATTTGATTCAGAGAACGAGAATTGTGTACCTTTTCTTTCCGAGGCAATCCTAACCACATTAAAATCACCAAAAACTACCCAATGAGTATCTGAGTTATTAGAAATGATTCTACCAATATTCCTCCATAGGATTCTTTTACTCGACAAATCTTGGGCGGAGTAGACGTTAATGAATCCACATTTTACCCCTGAGCCTGCCCAAGTACCCCAATTTGCCAAAAAGTCTGTCCCTTGGTGACGGAACAGATTAGAGAAGACATTAGGGTCCCACATTGAGAGGATTCCACCTGATCGACCTCTGACCGGAACATGGTCAAACTCAAAATTGTTGTTTCCCAGAGAGCACGAAGAACAAAAAGATTTGGGGAATGAATGTATGATTCTTGAATGCCCTAGAATTGGATCAAATGCGAACGACATATGTTGCTTATCCAGTTTTGTTTCTCAACAGAAACAACACCCCTCGAATTTATGGACATAACATTCATTGATCAACTGTGTTATCACCTGATTTGTGGATTGAAGATTGGATTTTATTTTCACATCCAGCCATGTCGAACCCAACCATGTTTCCGATATCCATAGTATTCCTGACTTCATCAGATTACTGAATGAATCAGAGGCCACCAAACCAGAAGCCGTAGCATTTAGGTAAATTGGTCTACGATTGATTGGGAGACGGAGCACACCACTTCTTGATTTCCCGTGGCCCGAGGAAGACGCCCTAGACAATTTTCGCCGCAAGAGATGCTTGGAATTCATGGAAAATTGCGAGCAAGAGCTATGGGGTAGGGGTGGTCGTCTGAGTAGATATACATTGGGGATATGAGTGCCAGACATTTCCACCGGGTCCACAGGGGTAGAATCCTGATTATGGGCCACATTTGTGTCTTGAGGAGGAACTTGGGCCTCAAATTCTGGGTTATCAATCTACGCCCCTTCGGTATTGTTGGCCTGGAAGACAAGCCCATTCTCATTAAGCACGGGCCCATCGTAAGGCCCAATTGGGGTATCCTGCTCCATTCCCGGGGAATTTTGAATTGGAGAGCAATTATTCTTCGTCTCGGGAATACCTGTTTCAGACGACTCCTCGTATTCCGCACCAACTGATGTCGGTTCAATGTTCCCCACCAGAGAATCCATTCTTACCGGCGACGGGTCATGCCGTAGATCCTTTTCTACACCATCCAGTTCCGATGGAGGTCTTTCTTCGAGTGGAAACTGGAATTCTCCGTCTTCAACCTCATTGTCCGATAAGAATTACGAATCACTTGGCTCCATATATGATTCGTTGCTAGAGACAGAAAAGGTGGTGCTAAGGGATGGGGCCAATTTGAAGGACTCTGATTGGATTTCGTTCATGGAAACCTTGAAATAAAAACCATCTACGAGAATTTTCCGTGCATCAGAGATTACTCCACAGTGATTTGTTAGGATGGTGACTTTTCCAACCGACATATCCAGGTTCTCGTCCGAGCAGTCGGCTGGAGAAAGCACTTGACCCCACTTTTTTACGATGGAATCAAAGGTTGACGGGGACCATGCAACCGGGGGGGGGGGGGGCATCAAGTATGGGCACAACTGCTAGACGGTCGTTGTTGTAGATGCCTGGCTTGCAAAAGTCTAGATTTGAGAACCATTTAGCCCAAACGTCATTGGCACGATTAAGGAAATCATATGCCAGTTTCCTATCCCCAAAGTCCATAAGGATCGAAAGGCCCCCGAGATATCTCAGTTTTATGTGCCCACAACCTTCAGATTCCAATACGAAAGCAATGTTGGAAAGCAGATCAATGGACGACAACTTTCCGACCAACGCAGAATATACCCATGTGCTCCATTTTGGGAGGGGGTCCACTTTGATAATTTCAGATGGTTGGGGGATCGGCGCCGCCCAGGCAGCTTCAGCATATGTTTTCCGGGAGGAAACCTTGGATCCCGGAATCTTGTGGAGATGTTGCGGCTTTTTGGGGGGTGGGGGGTGGGGGAGGGGGGGTTTTAGGGGAACTGAAGGTCGATTGAATTTCGCCACGTTGAAGTGCATCTTCAAATCTGGAAGTACTGCAGAGCGCAACATAGATTCCATACTATTGGGGTTTTGGACATTTAGGAAGCGGACAAAACCGAATCTCCGGTCAGCTTTATTCAACTTCTTCGCTATGTAGACATCAACCAATTTACCAAGTCTATCCAGACCATACCATATGTCTGATTCTGTCAGCCACTACGGGAAGTTTGATATGTGGAAGGATGTTGCGTTCTTTAATGGGTCTTGCGGTGGTTCTTTAGAACTCCGTCGGCGGCGCACTTCCGTCCATTCGTCTTCTCTCACCATTCTCTCAAATCTCCCATAACAAATTACCATATGATGCATGATCCGTCTTCTATATATGTGATTAAAATTATGTAGTGCTAATATTAAAATTATATACAGCTGTTTTTTTTTGTCATTATTTGAAATTTTGTAAGTAGAAAATATTTATAATAAAGTAAACACTTAAATAAATTTAGGTTTCAAATTTTGTATGTAGAAATTTTGTAAGTGAAACAGTTGTATTTATTTTTGTAAGTGAAACAATTGTATTTATTTTTTCTGTCACCATGATGTTATGAGTTACAAATTGCATCTAAATTATACGAATTGAGATTAAAGTTGTCCGTATAATAAGTAAGTCAATAATCTAGCTAAAACAATATGCATATAAAACAAAATAAATTAATGTAATAAAAACAAACTGATAATTGAAAAATCAAGATTTGAAGTAGTTTTCGTTTTGGTATCCATTTTTTTAATAGTCTACTCCTTTTTCTTCATAATAAAACTTGCATTCACATCTATGTGTCATTGGGAAAATGACTTGAACCCACAACTTTATAAGATATCTAAATGGGTAAACACCATATACCGTTGTCATATAAGCCCTTTAATACTACAAGATCAATATCGATTTTGCATTTTCAAACTCCTTTTTACTACAGAAAAAACTCAAATCTGTATGTACAATTTCTTTTTGACTTATCATGCCACTTGAAGGGTTCCAAAAGTTGCATAGCTTCAATTAATGAGTATAATCAATTTAATATCAGTGTATACTTATTACACCAATAAATTAGTATTGTTCCCTAGATTAGATGCCATAAGGAACTACAACATGATGACATGATCTATCTATAATGTGGTCATAATTAGGTCGTGTTAGTATTGTAATACTATGATGATCAATATTTAATTGGCTCGACGAGTCTTGTTTACATATACGCGTTGGAGAAGATTCGTTCGGTTTGATAATATTATTGTTTAAAATCCATCGTAGTCTAATTCGATGACGTATCTAATTGATATATACAGGTTGGAACATATGGTTTAGTATTTATAGCCGATAAATAATCTTAAAAGAACATACTTTCTGATTTGATTGTCGATTTTCCATATATAAGGAAAAAATATCCTTGATTTTTTAAAATAACCAAAATATCCTTTTGTACTTTTGTAATAAGGAAAAAATAAAGGACTGTAATGTAATAAGTGATAAACCACATGGACCATCCATGAAATTTACTTTATTAGTTGAATTTTTTTTTTCTTTTATCCATATTTTTCTACCATATTCAGACTTATCATCCACCTCCAACTCTTTGAATTCAAAACTTTCAATAACCATTGTCGCCGTGCTACAAACCCTCTGAAAAGTCAATCCATCCACAACAGTCACCTCTGGTTGCCTTCTCCAGTTATTCCGTTGCATGTGATGTTCCATCGACCTGAATTAATTCAAACAATTGATGCATGTCGCCAGAGGAGTAGATGTTTTGCACACGTAGATCGATAGAAAATCAGAGACGGCGGATAAATGAAGAAACTAAACCAATAAGAAGAATTACAGAGAGATACATACCTTTGAAGGCTTCGAAGTCGAAGGCAGAGAATCGTTAAAGTTTGTATCTGAATCAACAGAGCTTTGACTGGTTTGCTTTTCAATGCAGCCCAAATCCATACTCTTCAATTATACAGGTAATGAATGAATTAAATGAAAATAATACTTGATTTTGGGCGTATATGAATTTAGAAGTTTGAATATGGTGATGTTGGAGAAAGAACAAGCAAAAGTAGGGGTATTTTTTCTCTGTTTCAAACAAATGAAAGTATCCGTTACAATTGATTCTTAACGGCTCGAAATCGATTTGGATGTTGATCGTATGGAACAGCGGTGCATGCCGCATGGTTATTACTATGCTTCATAACGGCTGCCTTTCACTTTTTTTTTTCCAACACAACTGGGCTGGGAGTAGGGCTGTAAATGAGCCGTGCCGAGCTCGAGCTCGACTAGGTTCGAGCTCGGCTCGTTTAATTTTATCGAGCTCGAACTCGAGCTCGGCTCGTTTTGAGCTTTATGTGTAAAGCTCGAGCTCGGCTCGTTTAGATTTTTTCAGGCTCGGGCTCGGCTCGATTAAGCTCATTTAAGCATCCATATATACGAAATATATAATTCTTTTAATTAATCATAATATTTAATATATGATGTAAATCTTTTTTTTTTATATATATTATTTTATATATGTATATGTATAATATATATACACATAATTAGATAAATACGTAATATGTATTTATATTTTTTTTATAATAATTAACTATTTTAGCTCGTTTAGGCTCGCGAGCCTAAATGAGCTCTTAGTATGAAGCTCGGGCTCGGGCTCGTTTATTAAACGAGCTCTAAGTTAAGCTCGAGCTCGGCTCGAACTCGTTTAACTCGAGTTTTTATCGATGTTTTAACGAGTCGTGCTCGAGTGGCTCACGAACAGCTCGGCTCACTTACACCCCTAGCTGGGAGGTTATGTAAGTTTAAAATTATCAGTAATGTTATTAGTTCTTATCATTCGTTTCAACTTATCTTTCTAACTTGTTAAATCAAGATATGTATTAAAATTATAATTTAATATCACAAGAGAGAATTAGTAAATTACACATGTCATCTTATCAACTAGGTAGGAAGATGAATATGGACAAATGATAGAAATAAATATCATTTATCTAAAATTATTTACTTTCTCCTATTCAAAGTTTCAAAATAAGCGATGCATTTGACATATTGGAGTGTTTCAAAATAAGTGATACACTTTGAAACTTGTCATATTTGACAAAAAGTAGTTGAGCTCGCACCTACTAACTATCTCATTTAATAAAGTAAAATGATATATTTATCTTTACTTTTACTTATAAACAATATATAACTCAATCTAAGCAATATATATATAGGACCATCATGATCCACTAACTATTCAATATAATCTAATCTAACATTCATTATACTTTTTTGCCTCGGAAAGCATGAAACCTCATATGTATCACTTATTTTGAAACGGAGGAATATCTATCTATACAGGAAATTTATCATTAACGAGTGTTAGAATTACAATTTTAATCACTTACCGTGTAAATATTAATAGGTTTAAGTATTGTTATGAATAAAGTTACAATAGATTTAAGAGGCGTTAAAACAATATTTTATCTAAAATAGTGAAATGTACAATTTAATTGAAATTCGTAAATTTAGATAGTTCAAGTATTAATGTCATTGTGTGTTTGAAAAGTTATCTGACTACGTTATCATTATTGCTAATCACAGAACGTAGGAATTGAAATGAAATCTACGACTGTTTTTCATTCACTCAAAATGAATGATGAACAATCAAAGTTATTTTGCGAAAAAACTAAAAAGGTGGAACATTTACTGTTATGAATATGACGTAACAAATATGGGACTAGACTTCTTGATTCTCTTTAAAAGTTTAAATGAATGATCAATAATAAAACCTGATTTGCCCGTAACCCAAAGAGTACCTAAAGCAATCATGAAAACATAAATCTTTTTCTTTTTATTACTTTTTGCAAATGTATTTGTTAAATTATACGGAGTAGTTGTTAATGGAGTTAATTATTTTTTGAGTCGCTTCTGATTGAAATCATATTGTTTGATTACATCTCCGACTGAGTGTGTGCTAAACGATGAAAAATGAGTTATGATGAAAATACAATTATACAAGTTTAAATCGAGTCCGGTCTTATTTTATTCGGACTACATCAGGAGACAAAGATTGAACAACGCCGAACTTTAGACCGATTTAGATATAATATGAGCAAATTGAACATAAAAATTCAGACATAAGTTAAAGATGGACCCGGTCCAAACTTAAAATTGTCCGAAAATTAAACCCAGCTTATCCACCTATGTTAAGTCATAGATAGTAAAATGGTGAGTGAGTCAAGAATTTATGCTCTCTCAATAAGAAAGGTGTAGACATTAATTATATTCCTTCGCTTTAATCCATTCAAAAGGTTGTCGAAATATAATAGAAGGGAATTTACATGTTTCTTTTCATGTGCCAAATTCTTAAATTTATGGGATTAAAATAAAGAGTGAGAGAATTTGTTCTTTATATCTTTCATTCCATTCAATTCATCCGTACATTATTTCCTCCATAAAAGGAGGTTCAACATTTTAATCATCCATAACAATTTAAAGCAAACTCGCACAAACAAGTTTTCTCGTCGGTTTCCATCATTTTGAACAATGACTAGAGGCTGTCTTGCGACGACCTTAAAGACTTTACTCGTTAGGTTAAGCCCTTATTCTATCTCTTAGTTATATTTGGCTTGGAGTCGCTCACCGTATATGAAATGCCAATGCGGATCAATTAATATCTTATATGTATATATACATAGTGGTCTTTAGCTACTAATAACATTTAGTATTTTTGTATATGTACGTAATTTTTGTTTCTGATATAACTGGGCTATATCAGTAACAAAAAAGTTACGTGCACACTATGTGCTTTTATAATAAACTAACGAAGATTTGATTGTAATTACACATGCAGGAAGAGTAGTACCATAACCCCCAAAGTAATTATTGGACGTTGCATGACTAAGGCGGCTAGATGGGATGAGTATTATGATGAACATGAAATACAATCATTTAAGCATGAGGTACTACGACAAGATAAAGAACACGAGGAAACTGAAGAAAGCTGTTGGATTCCAGATCCTCGTACAGGAATATATTACCCGAAAGGCCATGAATGGGTGATGAAAGATGTTCCTGACAGTGCTGCACGCTTCACTTATAATTATTGGCTCAGGAATAGTGATATTCATGGAGTTTGATTTTATATAACCAAATAATCTACATAATCTAGTTGGATACGATGGCTTTGCCGAAACTTCATACCTTTTGGATTTTGCTTACCTTCAAACATATAAATTAATGAAATATAGTTTTTATAGCGATAATAAAAACATTACAACTCAAATGCACATTTAATGAGTGTATATTGATACATATGATCTTAAGGTCAACCTTAAATCAGTCGATGTACACACATAAGATTGTAATTTACTAAAAAATTTGTTATCTTGCTAGTGGGAATGGTACGTGATACATTAATTGTCATGTTTCTACATATGTATAATATATCAAAATTCTTTGTGGAGAACATTCAATTCCATTTACATCATCTTATAACAGTTTAGGCATGTCTCGACAATTAACTATATGGATCCTAACAACACTAACATGTTACGACCATATACAATATAAAATTGTGGTTATGTTACGACAGAGGATGAATGATAAACATCAATAAGTAATAAGAAACACAAAGATTTTAATGTTTAAGTGTATAATTTAAACAACTAACCATGTACAATATAAAATTGTGGAATATAGCGAGTACAAATTCAACTAAAATTTTATATTTGAGATGACACTTTGATTCGCTCCATGACTTACAAGGCTTATAAACACAAAGAGTTAACAGTTGATAGGCAAACACTAGGTGATGTTTCTTGATTTCATAGTACTATGAAGTAGTAAAAACACAACGAGACAAACTAACTCTTGTAATTAGTGCTCTTGTGTTCTTAAATGGTATTGAAAGCGTGTATTAAATGTAAGCATTTGCTTCACTGTTTATAGCCCATTAAGTAATTTGTCATTTACTTCGAAATGTTGAGAGTTCAACAGACTGTTTCGTGAACCATTCAGGAGTTCCTTGATTTATATATAATAATAATATTGTATAATATCATTCTCCATAGTAGATTATAAATTAACCTGCACTGTATTTTAATTTAAGATTTTGGGCATATTAGCTTTTTCACTTGTGACTAAACACATAAAAAATCCCGACCAAACCCACATTAGCTTTTTCACCTGCGACCAAACCCACCTAAAAAATTAATTAGTGGATTAAACATGTCAAACTTGAAAGCAGATAAGATTGTGAATAAGAATAAAGTGTATAACTAAATATCATTTCTCTATTTTTAATTTAACATATATAGCTTTATATGCTTTACAAATATAATGTCTAACATAAATATTATACGGAGTATATAATATTTACAGAGTTATATTATAGGTAGTTTACTATTAAAATATTGTTTAAAGGGACAAACTTAGTCATTGGATCAAAAAATCACTAACCACTATAATCAAATCACATGTGATTCAATACACAACCACCACCGCCGCCCACTGCCGCCGCCGACCACCGTTAGTCGCCGCAATCATATGTGATTGGGTACACAATCACATGTGATTGAAAATAGCCGACGGTGGCGAGGGTTTGCCGATGGTGGAGATGGTGGTCGACAGATATTGACGGCGGTGGTGGTGGTCGACGGTGTTGAATCACATGTGATTTAATACACATGGGGTAGTGGTAGTGGTCGGCGGTATGTAATCATATATGATTTAATACACATGAGGTGGTGGTGGTATTAAAATATTGAATCACATATGATGGTGGTGGTAATTTAAGGATTGATTTATCTAATTTCTGGAATTTGTCTCTCAAAATTTCACAAAAATATGAACTGAACATTTTTTAATATTTACAATGTAAAAATCTTTGTATATTTTGCATTAAATAAAGACTCAACCAAAAATAAGAATGACTTTGTACCAATAAATTGCTGCGTAAGTATTATTTGTTTGGGTGGTAGGTTTGTTCGGACTTTTAATTGAACCGGCCTCATTTGTTGGTCGGTCGTTGCTATTCACGAGTATTATAAAAACATGAATTTAAGGTTGACCATGAATTTAAATATTACAGTATTTTTGGAATTAATTTGTTCAAAATATGTTCTATTTCATTCGATCTAAATTTATTTATACTATTATAATCATTTTTAACTTTCTTATAATTAAACCTTAATCCCATGATTAGTATCACTTCAGCGTATATCTGCCTTTCTATTCAAACTCACTTCCATAGATATTACAAGTAGTGAAGTAACAGTAATTTTAAATCACTTCCAGAAATATCTTACAATACAATATCAAAATGAAGTAGTTTCCAAAAGGCTTAATCCTACGAATTATTTATTAGGTTGTCTTCTACTCTTCTATGTTGTTCTCAAAAAAGCCGCTCCACGGTGGTAAAGTCTCATCTTGCATGTTGGCCGAAATTACAAAACAAATGTTTTTCATTAGCAACTCAAAAAAATAGAAGGCATTGGACCTTAAGTATAAGACGTCGATAGTCATTCGTTTTGATTAACGGAAGTTTTTCATTAACAAAATCATTTAACTGTAAATATCGATTCATAATATAAAACGATTTAAAACTTAAGTAAGAACTAATCAAGTGTGAGGTTAGGTTAAAAGAAAAGGAGTAAGAAATTGTAAAGGTATAAATATCAATAAATTCTAGGTTGCTTTATATAAACTATAAAGCATGCATCTTAAAGGCTCACCTAGTTTCTGCCGTAGTTCGCTAATGCTTGATGTCTATCATGCCGTCACAATGCCCGGCAAAAAGAAATTTATGCAGAGATTTAACTTGTTGTTGGAAAATTTTAAACATATATAATTATATGTATATTATTATATATAATTAATGGTTGACATGTCCAGAATGTAGTTGTGGTGAATGGGATATCGATTCTCAAAGTGGGGTGTATGAGACAAAGAAATAAAACAAATAAACTAGTGGGAATTTGAACCTATCCAAACTCGTCTCCCGGGTTTCATGGGGGTTCAATTTTATGGTTAAGAAATTCAAATGATAATAATATTATTATTAATATTATTAAGAAGTTTAATGTGTGTCATTAAACATATAATTAAATTTGGTGGTTCTATTTCTTTGTAATGAATATAAATAATGACATTTATGATTGTCATTAACATGTGAATCAGATTCTATAAATAAAATGTATATGGTTCATTTGTAAACACACCAAAAGTCTTAGACTTTCTTACACCATAAGAATTCTTTCACACTCTTGAAACATCTACATCACAATCTCTCTCGTGTTCTTAAACACATAAATCTCGATAAGTGTTTTGGCTTAGATTATACCCGATAGTGTAAAACTACTCGGTTGTTTTACCCTGGGAGATAGACGACGAATCTATTTTAAGGGGATCGTGAATTTCACGAGACTCAACTAAAACTTGTTTCTTCTTTGTTTCTACATATTCTTGTTTCAATCTTGTATTTGTTTTTAGTCATTTCCCAATTGTATTGTATTTTATTAATGAAAATTGGTATTAGCTCATACACTTGAGTCACATTTATACGTAATATGTTATGTTCTTTGGGTATATTAAAACAACTGAGCTACATATACTAGATATTCATATACTCCCTCCGTCCCTAAATAAAATTCTCATTTCTCCTTCAAGTTTTGTCCCTAAAAGTTCTCATTCTCAACCTTAAGGGGCTACTTAATATAATAATATTATTGCCAATACTTTCACCACTAACTATCTCCTAAAACACCTTTTCTCTCCAATCAAACCTTATATTTTAATCAAAAGTAATATCAAACATCGCACCACTAACTATCTCTTAAAAAGTTGTGCCCAAAAGAAATGAGAACTTTATTTAGGGACGGAGTGATTATTTAATTAGTTGTAAGAATGGTTTATTATAAATCAAGGCCTACACACTCCTAACAAAAATGTATTCACGATTAGATAAACTTTTGACAAAATCCGATAGAATCTGATTGTATATTAGGTCTCTCCCAACCGTGACGCGTCACTAAAAACATCACTAAACCTTTCCCTAACGACGGGTTACTGACGAGGTCGTGCCAACAGCAACATATCACTAACCTATCACTAACCAATTCCCCTTTAGAAAAAATATTAAAATATTAATCCCAAACCCCCTCCCCCACACAGCCCCCACGACGCAGGGATTAAACCCGTCGCCACAAGGATGAGTTTCTACTGACGCGGCCCTCGACTGATTGGTGCCAACGACGTCAAGTAAGGACGTGCTAAAATTGGTAGTGACGTGAGTGAGGAAGTGCCGTTGGCACTCCTCTAAACTTGAATTCAGAATAACATGCAAACAAGTGACAACTAAAAAGAATAAGTGGGAACATATTTTATAGCAACTTGATGTAAACACAACGTTTTATTTGAAAGTTGAAAACTAAATTGTTAGATTAAAAAATGTCAAAAGTTAAGGCCGTATATAACACGGTTTGAATGTATCTATAGATCAGATGTGGTGGTGTAGCCTCGTCATCGTCTTCTTCTTCTTCCTGTCACACGCTTTTTCTCACTTTTTCTTCCCTATAACACCTTCTTACCCTCTTTTACTCTCTCTCCAGATTTCCAACACAAAATCTCTCGATAACATCGACATTTGCCGTTAATTTCGCATTTCAGAATCGTATAAATCTGATTTTAGTTGATTCAATATGTTACGGATGGTAGCTAAGCCGTTGGAGCGATGTTTAGGTCGACGGAGCGGTGATGTATTGTTATGGCATAATGATTTAAAGCCTCATGCTTCCGGCGACTTCTCAATCGCCGTTGTTCAGGCTAATTCTAACCTTGAAGATCAAAGTCAGGTGTATACGTCACCTTCCGCTACCTATGTTGGCGTCTACGACGGTCATGGTGGACCTGAAGCTTCTCGTTTCGTCAATACAAACCTTTTTCCCTTCCTTCATAGTAAGTGTTTTCGTTACGTTAATTTCAAACCCTAAGTGTTTAATTGTTTATATGCATTAACAAGTGGTGTGATTCGTAGTTTATGTGTTGTACTGTTGTATTTGTATTAACAAGTGATGTGATTCAAGCTTGATTGATCAATTGAAAGCTGGAATTCAGAATCACGTGGTTAATTCATAGTTTGATCTGTCAATTGAAAGTTTTTTTCGTTACGGTAGTTTTAAACCCTAGGTGTGCATTTATATTAACAAGTGGTCAATTGGTCTAGTTTGAAAGCTGGAATTCAGAATCATGTATAGTTTAATTGATCAGTTGTGACTCTGTTGAGGCTTTCTGCCTGTGATGATATATTAATCTCTGGTGATGTTGAAATTTTGCTACAGAGTATGCATCAGAGCAAGGAGGTATATCTGCAGATGTCATAAAGAAGGCTTTTAACGCAACCGAAGAAAAGTTTTTTCAGTTTGTGAAGCATCAAATGCCTATCAGACCACAGATTGCATCAGTTGGATCATGTTGTCTTGTTGGTGCTATATCTAACAATGAATTACATGTTGCCAACCTCGGGGACTCACGAGTAGTTCTTGGCCAAAAAGTCTCTAATGGAGGAAAAACCAGAGTGGTTGCAGAGCGTTTGTCAAGAGATCATAATGTTTCATATGAAGAGGTGAGGAAGGAAGTTGAAGCACAACATCCGGGCGATTCACCTGTTGTTGTCTATATTCGTGGAGTTTGGAGAATCAAGGGTATAATTCAGGTATTATTAGTGTTAATTTGCAATAATTTTGGTATTAAGTGGATGAACTTGTTTTCTAATAATGTCCTCAATTTCAATACATAGTCAAATTAACATATTACTGGCATAATCACCATGTTTTACTCTGGCCATCATTTCTTGCAGTTGAAGTCATCATACCATCCTTACTTTTTTTCTTTTTCTTTTTTTCTTTTTCTTTTTTTAGGTATCAAGATCTATAGGTGACTTCTATCTGAAGAAACCCGAATTTCACCGGGACCCACGTCTCTTGCAATACGGACACCAAATTCCTTTGAAAAAACCTGTATTAACAGCAGAACCTTCTATTATTTCTAGAAAACTTAAACCGCAAGACTTGTTTTTGATATTTGCTTCTGATGGACTTTGGGAGCATTTGAGTGATGAAGCAGCAGTAGATATTGTTTACAAAAATCCAAGAGCGGTATGTTACTGGTTACTCACCTTTTGTTAACTTAAATTAAAAAATCAGTTACTTTTATTTTATTTTTTTAAAACTGAAAATGGTGATCATATGTTTCAGGGAATTGCAAAAAGATTGGTAGGTGCAGCGATTCGTGAGGCTACAAAGAAAAGGGAATTAAGATATAAAGATATAATGAAAATCGAGAGGGGTATCAGGCGTCATTTTCACGATGACATATCAGTGATAGTAATTTATCTTGATCGTGAGAAATCATCAAAAAACAGCAATTTGGGATTCACCACTGCCCCTATTGATATCTTCTCTCATAATGAAGATAAACTTGTTGAGGATCCCCTTTTGAGTAAATAAAGGAAAAACATGCTGAAAATACCATCATTGGTTAAAAAAGTTGACTTTAGCGGTGTAAATAGTATACAAGAGTTTTGTTTGAAACCGGTTTTTTATCTTCTAACATATTCCTTTGTTTTTTGGGTCACTCATGACTTTGGGGTTTTATACATATTTTGTTTTTGTTTCATATTTTTTTTTATGGAAAGTTAGAATATTAGCCATGTTTATTTTGATAATTTTTGTGAATGATTATCCATGTTCATGTGGCGACTAACCAAAATGGGGCTATGGGAACAGATCAGCTGTGTGAGTAAAATAATGCCTATAAACTAATATTAAGAGATACTTGCTAATCAATATTCAACACTTTTGGTCATACAAGTATACAACCAATAGAGAGGGATAAATGATTATGTGAAAAAATAATGTGTGTTTTGTGATAGTTGATGGAAGGTTGTTGAAGTCGAGATCTTACCGTGGATCTTTTCTTTCTACATACATAGTTAAAATATTATACAATATTGTAATACAACTTATAAGAATTTAGATCACTAAGTTATTTGTTACAGATTTAAATGTTAATGTTGAATTTGATAACTTGATTAAAATTTGAGCCCATATATGAGTCCGGCCCAACTCTCTTAAAGTACTTGTAGCGGTAGCTAACATTTGAAATTGAAAACCTATAAGAAATTGAATTGCAAACCTTGTCTATGCAAGATCTGAATCTTCGATTTCCATTTCAATTTCAAAGTTGCTGATAAAATTTCAATCAAATGGAGAACAAAGTTCAAGAGGTTTGTCAATGTCATAAATTACGAACATTTCTGTGGTAATTTCAATTAATCGTGATGTTGCTGGTTTCAGATCATTGAGAAGCAAGTGCTAACGGTAGCCAAAGCTGTAGAGGACAAGATCGATGATGAAATCGCGGCCTTGGAAAAGCTTGATGTAGACGATATCGAGGTGTTGAGAGAACGCCGACTGCAACAGATGAAGAAGATGGCGGAGAAACGGAGTCGTTGGATTTCCCTTGGCCATGGAGAATATTCCGAAATATTCTCCGAGAAGGACTTCTTCTCCATTGTTAAGGCCAGTGATCGTGTTGTTTGTCATTTCTATCGTGAAAATTGGCCTTGCAAGGTAAATGCCCCCTTTTGTTAGAATTTTGTCATTTAGGGTTTATGTGATACTCCGTACTATAATAACCATCTAATCAGTGATTTAGGGTTCAGAAACAATTTTTCTGGCTATGGTGAGAGGATGAAATGATAATATCTAATTTATTATTTTTAATAAATTCTGAGCTGAAATTTTATTCTAGGATCTGATTATTGTGTAGCTAAAATTTGTTAATTGCCCTAGAAAAGGTTAGTGAAGTACAATCCATGAACTGGATCCTTATTAGGTCACCAACTGAGTATAATTGAAACAGTTTATGTGCGTGACCTTTTTTACTTTTACTTTCTTGGTTAAAGCAGTTACTCTGTGGATTTTGGCTTGACTTAAAGATGTGAATATAATAAAGTGCAGGTAGTGGACAAACACTTGAGCATATTGGCGAAACAGCATATTGAGACGAGATTTATAAAGATTCAAGCAGAGAAAAGCCCGTTTTTGGCTGAGAAGCTAAAGATTGTTGTTCTTCCAACGATTGCTCTTATAAAGAATGCCAAAGTGGATGATTATGTGGTATGCAATTTGTAAATATGTTGTATAATCATATGTTTTGTGATTTGATTTGATTTGTTTAGGTTGGATTTAATGAGCTTGGTGGGACGGATGATTTTAGCACAGAGGAACTGGAGGAAAGGTTGGGTAAAGCACAAGTTATCTTTTTAGAAGGTGAATCATCTTTGAAACCATCCAAGACACAAACAAGAAACGTTCGACACGGTTCAAATTCTCGTGATTCAGATTCTGACTAAACATAAATGGTCTTTTGGTTCTTGTTATATTTGAAAGTATCTTGAGTGTTATGTTTGGTTCTTATTTATATATATATATATATATATATATATATATATATATATATATATATATATCAGTCATCACTAGTCCCTGCCTTTGACAATTAGCAATGGATATCTCATAATTTTCTTGAAAACAAAAATATGAAGTATATCTCATAATTTTCTTGAAAATGCTTATTGAGTAAAAGTAAAATTTGGAAAATGATATCTGGAACTGAAGAACACTCATTTAATTAATGTTTGATGATTGTGTTTTACATGTACTTTGGTTTTGAGATATGAAACGTTTTATTCATCAGACTTACGCTGACTATTTCGTAATACATACATTTCAGAATCAAGAATCACAACTAAATGCTAATTACTTAATTATTATGTAATCCACATAAACAAACAAATACATCATAATAATCTCATCTAAAACAACATGAGTAGCAAACAAGATTTTATGGTGCAAATAAATATACAAATATCATTTAATGTCATTTTCAGCATCAGAAGAAGAAACCTGTTTCTGTGACATTGCTAAAAGATCAATAAGTTCCACTCGGTACTCGAGTCCTCTTAAATAATGTCCCAACAGCATGCACCTACTCACAAAAAAATTATTTTAATTAAATTACTAAACAATGCATTAAAATGTATCTTATAATTAACATAACAGGCTAACCAAAACAGTAGACGAGCTAAATAATCCCGACTCAAAGAAATAAGTGGCTGAAATTGAATTGAAGTGTTTTCCACAACTTCATTAGCTGTTCCTATTGCTGACGTGGCACTTTCAGATACATGAGGTGGAGCTTGTGAGTGCATTTTAGGTGACAGGGTGGCAAGAAGACCATGAACCACCGAATTAATTGTTTCTTTTAGGTCAGCAGATGTTGGTTCTGATAATTCAGCCACCTGTTATGTTTAACAACAATAATAATAATCAAAACTTAAATAATTTAATTAACTCATAATTTGTTTAATTAATTGGATAAACCTTTTCTGGTTGCAAAGATCTTAAGTAATCCAGTAACTCATTCTTTTCTTCCCCAACAAATTGTTGCATTTGGAGAGCTGCATTTTTCCTCTTTACTTCATGAAGCTCCTATATTTCAAGAAACAAACATTACTTTAATTTAAACATTATAAATTATAGTTTTTGTCCCTGTGGTTTTCCAATTTTGCAGGTTTAGTCCCTCCCAACTTTTTTAGAGACCAAAACTGTGAAATTTAATAGGGTGGTATAAAGGCCACTTTGAAAGATGTAACAGCTGGTCTGTTAAAGTTAACCGCTTAGGGAGAAAAAAAGTTGAGAGATATGAAACCTGCAAAACTGGGTAACTACAGGGACAGAAACTGTAATTTACTCTACAAACTTCATTGGCAGAAAGCAGTACTCACGAAATTTAATTAAGTTTATGAATCATCAATTAAGTATATAGTATTAATGAAGAGAAAATCAAACCTTTATTAAAATGATCTATGTAATTTACCTTTTTGACAGAAAACAAGCGGGATTGTAGCTTTGATATATATTCTTGGAGTTCAGGGGTCATTTGACCAAGATCTGGAATCTCATGGGCATTTTGAGTAAATTCATCTTGACCAGGGAGTGTATTTGTAATTATATTGTTGTGTAGTAACGCTTGAGAATTAGATTCTTCAATTGTTTGTTTATCTGTAGTTTCTTCATCAGTATCAAAGTTTTTCTCCAAACACAACCTATATTCAGCATTCCTCAGTGTATACCTGCAATACGTTTAATGTTTTTTATTTTTGGTTTTTGGACACATATTCCCAACAACGAATAAATAAATAAATAATTATAAGCAAAAAGAATTGAAGAAAGAGAGTTACCCAGTCATCAAAGAAGAAAGCAATAATTTGGAAAGAGGTTTCCATAAAGCTTCAATTAAAACTTGAAATTGATCTGAAGGCAATAATCCCAACATTCCTGAAATAGTTCTTTTCATGGCATCAACTGTAGTTGCTGGAACATCTCTCTGTATCATGCTTACATCTAACGGTTCTATTTCTTGAATCAATTTTAACAGTACTGATTTCTGATACAAATAAGACATCTTATTATATAATCATCCAAATTTAAAACAGATCAAAATGATACACATAATAAAATCTGGAACAGGAGAATTTGTTTCTTTCTCAATTGATCCATTAACTGTTATTAATGACAACCATTAGTTGAATATAGTCAATAGCAATAAGTTTGCTATTATAATTCACGAACTAAATCTTACACATGCAATTCAGACAAATATGCGACGTAGATGCTCAAATCGAAGCAAGGTATCAATCAAGCAAAACATAGTAGCAATTAAGGATTTGGTTATTGAATTCAATGAACCAATACTTGCAGCTAGTTGATTAAATTACGGAAAACAAACCTTGGAGCGTGAATCCCCTTCCTGAGGCCTGATTCCATCTGACGAAGCAAAAACTAGGGTTTTCAAATCCTTCGAAATTCTGCGTAATCGAACGATTGGAAAAGAAACTGAGTGATTGGTACGAAAAGCGAGTGGAGAAGCAGGACGAGAAGATGCACCGAATAGAAAAGAGGCGGCAAAAGATGCCATTAACAGACACCTTTTTGCGCTCCTCTTCAATCGCTTTGCTCAAATTGTGTGCAGACAATTTTCAATTTTTAATTTTTTAATTTTTTTAATTTATATTATTGGACGCAAAACGACAAGAACCACCAAGAAAGCAATGGTGATCTGATTTTTGCTTGTTCCAGTGACTTTCTTATTAATTGGGCAGAATATTTAGCCCAATCGTATTCTTTTATCTGGGCTTAGGATAAGGTAAACCATGTTCTCCAACAATACAAATTTTAGGCTACTTAATGTGCGAATTCGGTCTGAGTTTGCAAGTTAGCCGGATCAGAAATGTTCAATTTAAAATCGATTTGTTTATATAAGCGGATCAGATATCTCATTGCTAACATGTTTACCTTCAACCTGAACACGACTAATATAACGTGTTTAATTAAACGGGTTTTATGAGTCGTTTAATTCAACGGGTTTTATGTGTCGTTTTCGGGTTAAAGATAAACATGTTATGGTTTATATAAACAAATAACATTTCTGCTAGAGAAATGATAACTTTGCATATAAAATGACATGTACAATCTATTAATTATCTCTCTTAATATTATCTTTGATTTTAACCCATGTTTTGATCTAATGAATAAAAAATAAGTAAAAATAAAGGAAAATGATAATGTCAATAAGGCGTCAAGACATGCATCAAAAAGTTATACAATAATCAATAATTACCCCTGCATTTCAGGAATCAACCCTACTAATAAAAGTACAAATGATTTATACACACAACTATCTCTTAATTACAGCCCTAAAGGCTGTCATTAACAAAAACCAAAAAATAAATACTAGAAAAAAGATAAAAAATAGGGTAAATTACAGGTTTTGTCTCTAAGGTTTTCCGGATTCGGGGTTTTTATCCCTAAACCTTTTTTATTCTATTTTTGTCCTTGAATATTTTTAAAATTCTGCATATTTGTCTTTTCATCTATTTTTGGCCGTTAACTGACGAAAAATGCAAGGCATGTGAGGGCATTTTGGTCTTTTTCACCATTCTTCATCTTCTTCAAGAGCCTCTTCATCATCATTCATGAACATCACCGCAAGCAGCTCCGGAATGGCGATTTCTGGCCAAATTAGGGTTCCGGCGAGGCGGTTCAGAAACGGGAATTGGGGGTGTACCCCCCTATTTCGACCATTCCGAGTCGAATGGTGCCAGTTAGAGGTCTAATCCGACCATCTTCATGGGTTGCCGCCGTGGTGAAATCTGCCGGATTAGGGTTTGCATTTTCCGCGCGAGGAGGAGGTCGTCGATTGTGGACGACGGAAGGAGGATATGAAGGGTTGTGGCCTAGACGGTTGAATGATTCTGCAAAATCAAACCCAGGTTGTTCGTCGGAGAAGACGACCGCAGGGCTAGCGATGGTTGTCGCCGGAATCCCAAACATCTTTGTTAGTGATTCTGCGTTAATCAAATCTGAGCATCCAACGACTAGATATGAGCACCCAACGACGCCTGTGTTTGTAGAGATTAAGGGTGGTTCGCCGGAGTCGAAGGTGTGACGGAGGGTCTGGTACAGCTTCGTATGAGTGTTTTCTCCGCCTCTTAGAACTGTATCTACTTGCGATTGAAGGGGTGTTGGGTTTCGCCGGAAGTGTCGCTACACACACAAGTGTGTGTTGGTGTTGAAATATTAATGGTGTTGATCGATATGGATTTGGTGGAAAAAGGCGTGGATTTGGATAAGATGTGAGATTAGGGGCTGTTTGAAACACTGGTCCAATGCTCAGACCCGGTCCAATTTTGGACTCAGTCAAATCCGAATGTTTGATTTCTTCACTCTTCTCCTAACTCGGTCTGAATTACAGACTCGGTCCATCCAATTCTTCTGATTCGGTCCGTATGGAAAAAGGGTCGGACTGGGTCTATCTCTTACCCTAATCTCCCTTCAAGGTATCAATCTATCAGTAATGTAACCTGAGGAATCAACATTTCGACGACTACTTCCTCTGTCGAGGACGACCATGAGCTGTAGAGATTCATTTTTTGTTTTCCTTTAATTATTCAATTTATTAACATAACTATCAAATTCCCACTAAATCCTTGTCAATTTCAGCTATATAATTTGGGTTTCTTGATGTATTCTAGGTGGGTATTTGTAGCTCTGCGCCTATTACCTTCCACCGGAAAAGAGTTGGATTGAAGCTTTTGAAAAACCTAATAATATTCAGTGCGTAAATCGTCATAATTTGTAGCTTGTATGTCTTGAATTCACACAAGGTAGTATTTGCAAATTTTGGTGAAAGCTAGAGAGAGAATTGAAACAAGGAATTGTGTTTTAATATTTCTGAGTTTTAATTGAAAGAAGAATTTGTGTTTTGATATTTACTGGGTTTCTGGTAATTAATAACTTTTTGAATGTTTGGATCGAAAACGTTTTCTTATTTTAAACCTCCTCATTCACATGGTAAGAATTTGTCATTCAGATTTTCCGACTCAATTCGGTCAATTAGCTATATTATCAAACAACATGTTTCAGTTAGAATTTCGGATTGAATCGGCAATCAGCACTAACTCAATCGGCACTAACCCGATCAACGACTGTCAAACGACCCCTAAATGGTGTTGGTGTTGAAATATTAATGGTGTTGGTGTTGAAATATTTTAAAGATGTGAATATTTGACGATTTTGAAGCACAAATCTATGATAGTCTTGAAGATTTGGGGAAGAACTCAGACACGTGTGTAGGAAGAAAGCGGATATGATGGATTTGTATGGATTTTGTGAGTTTTAATTTTGGGTTTCGATTTTGTGGTGTTGTTGATGAAGAACACATGAAGGAATGAGTTGGGTGTTCTTGATGATGAAGAAGATGATGCAAGGGTAATTTGGGTAAATAGATACAAAAATCGTCAGTTAACGGCCAAGAATAGATGAAATGACAAATATGCAGAATTTTAAAAACCTTAGAACAAAAAAACAGAATTTAAAAAATTTAAGAACAAAAACCTCGAATCCAAAAAACCTCGTGGACAAAACCTGTAATTTACCCTAAAAAATACATTACTTTTTCTGCTTATGAGCTTATCCACGAACTTAGGCCAACCCTGACGTGAATTCCCGACCTAGATCAAACTGTGCTGCCATTTTCCTCATTTCGAGTTTCAAGGGTTCTTTACGAGAACATTAAAGGAATCAGGCGTCATAGTTGCTGCCAAGGGTTTACTGCAAACACCACTTACGACCCACCGGCGTTACGCACATACATGGAGTGGAAGAAGTAAAAGCCGCCGGAGCTGAGCTTCTGCCCGACGGACGGAGAGGACTACGCATTCATGGCTGAAAGATCGAGTCTACAAATCGTTCATGTCTCACCTCACTCAACCTCCAATCGTACTCTCTCTCAGTTTTGCTCCAATTATACTCCAAAAGGCTAATCTACTATATTTATATATCGGTTATTGCTATATTGTTACAGAATCGTTTTCAGTTCTCTTTAAAGCACATTGAATAGGAGTTGAGTAATACGTGTTAACTAGTTTGGCATTGTTTTAGAGGAGCTTTATATAACCTAATTAATCAAATTTGGAATTTCTAGGTATTGGAGAGTGATCGTGTACTGATGTTGTTGATTCGTCATTTTTTTAAAATCGATTGCACACTAGTTTTCTAGAAGTTATTTTTGTTAGAATCTGTTGTATTAGGGATTATTGCTATCCACTTGTTGAATTTGTGAAAACTTTGGTTTTTGTTTCTACCAATTTGTTCTAAATCTAATCTGGTCACAATTGCTCCTTATTCATTCCTGATAAGTTGAATAATCTTTCTAAATACGGTTTTGGTTTGCAGATTGGAAGAAAAACTTGAGACATCCCATTGACCAGAAATGATATTTGGGGACAGTTGTTTAGTTCTTAAGCACATAAATAGCAGATTATTCTAGATTATGATTACACTTTCACCACACCTTATTCTGGTAGTGAAACTGTTGAGGTAAATCCACATTTATTTTACTTAACTTTAATTTGTATCACATAATGATCATTTGTGCTGTTAAATTGATGATTAGACTACCAGAGAACAGAATCTAATTGTCTTAAATGGGAGGAATGTGAAGAACAAATTAATGTGGCTGCACTTGCATCAAAAGAGCCTATTCTCTTTTATGATGAAGTTAGTTATACACTTATGCATATCAATATTGTGTTTTCTAATAAATAATAAGTAAACTTGCTTTATGCAAAATAGGTGATTTTGTATGAAGATGAGTTGGCTGACAATGGAGTCTCACTTTTAACTGTAAAAGTGGTAAAATCTTAAAACACATCGTTTCCACATTATCTAATTCAATAATATCAAATTTGAAAATTTATGAAAATTTTAATAATACAATTATTAAAATCAGCAACTCCTCTTCTATACTAAAATAAATTATTCATCTGGCATTTACTGGAAAATGCATCTACACTGTTTTTTCTAGATTAGTGCATTCCAATATGGCAATAATTGTTAACTGGAAGAGGCAACTTATTGATACATACAAAATAACTAAATACAACAATATAGAACAAACAAGTTAAACTCAAACCCTACTTACAGCTTTAGATTCAAGTCAAGTGTAACTTGATCCAATGGCTGAAAACCCAGTTGTGGATCCAAATAGAAGCTTCCGGCCCACACCAAACCCGTTTCTTCCATGGTTGTGGCTCCATAGACACTCGGGTCAGGAAATATAGATACAGCTGGTGTATCTATATTTCTGGTTGGTTTGTGTACAAATGAGTGGGCCTGAATACCAAGTGTTCGATTAAATGTCAATTTGGTTTGGTTGATGAGTGAATGGTATCTTCTAGCTGCATCTCTTTCCCTCTTGTGTGCATTTTGATGGCCTCCTAATGCTTGTGCACTGTAGAATTTTCTCTTGCAAAAATGGCATGTTTTGACTGATATTGGTCTTGATTTTGAGCTAGAATCGTGTAGATTTTGACCTAGGCTAAGATTTAGCCACCCTTTTTCTTCATCTTTTGTATTCATCAAGAATCTTGGAAATAGGTCTGTTTTGTGAGGTAATGTGAGTGTAGAGTAGGTCTTAGATCATGAAACAAAGAAATACATGTGGAAATAAGCTATATTAATATGGAAACATCTCTCTCTCTCTCTCACACACACACACACGCACACACACCATGTATTAATAATAATTTCATATATTTAGACTGTCTCCATCAATATTGTACATGTTAACATAGATGGCAAGACAAAGAAACTATTGTATTATTTTTCACTTATTTGTCATTTAATGCGTACGTCGTCTCATCTGTGCAAATGCACCATGTAAAATGCCTCTTTCCAGTACTTGGCTAAAAATGTAAATATGGTTGACAATCAACAGACATTTCCAAATAAAGTCATGTCAGAAAATCTTCAAATATATTTTGATTGTCTGCCATTATATTTGCACCTGCTCATCTTAAATACTACTGTAAAATTATGATTTACAGCAGTCATAGTTAGGGGTGAGCTCGGTTTAAAAACCGAACCGAAACCGAAAACGACGAATTTTCAAAACCAAAACCGAACCCATAACATGTTATCGGTTTTGGTTCGGTTCGGTGTCGGTTCGGTTTTTTTAGGCCAAATGTTCATTATTTTTCCAAGACCGAACCGAAACGAAACCGATAGAACCGAAACCGAAAACGATGAATTTTCAAAACCGAACCGATAAGATGTTATCGGTTTTGGTTCGTTTTGGTTCTGTTTTTTCGGTCCAAGTGGTCACCCCTAGTCATAATATTTTTAAGAATTACTGTTGATTTTATGCTTTCTAAAATTTTAAGAAAATGGGATAGTATGGGCTGTTTATCAATTTGACCTGGATCCGGTTCATCCCATGATCCAACCGACACAAATGAAGTGTTTTAAGTTGTGAATTGTGTAGCAAACAAAAGAAAAAATGGAACCCACCATGAGTAAGTGTTGCAAGATTTTGATTCTTTGAGTATCATGGCATGGACCATGGTGGGGTTATGGTAAGTGTTTATTTGTGTTGTTTGCAACTCTACTTTATGCATATTTTGACACTACATAATTTGTCCACTAAAATGACCCTCTATTTATGATTAAGGTATGGGACACGTATATGTGTCTGTTAAATGTCTTGTGACGGTGTGGGGTTGTTATGGCTTGCAAATAAATGTTCATAGTTCGGAAAATACGAATTATTTGGGTTTTAATTTGGTTATATGTAAATTTGAATATTAATAATGAAAATAAATACCGAAAAACCAACAATGTTTTGCCTATTATAAGATTTTGCCTATACATAAAAAATCAATAACGTATCACTTAATTTGAATAGAGGAAATATAACAAACAACAATATCTAATCCTTCGGATGCGAGGTATGTGTAGGTGTTATGTAGACATTTAAACATTTATCGGGGTAAAAAGACTGTTACCTGATATATCTTTGGTAAAAGTATGGTGCGAAAAAAATGTATGATGGCATGAGTAAGAAAGATAATGAAAAGAGAGAGTTTTATAAAAAAAACAATATGATTTTTTGTGTAAGTACATATCCAAAGTATGAAACAGTAAATTTGGTTTTTATCTTCATGGTATACTCTGTCCCCTGTTGCCTCATGTGCATCATTTTGTTATAGTTCTAAGATCATTTTAAAGGAAAATGATTAGTCAAGCATTTGATCTTATTCACTGTAAATGAAATGTAAACAATATAAGAAGGCAGTCCATGACAAACATACACATGACATTAACATATCGCCCCTTAATTTTCATCACCATCCTAAAAACATAAAAATAGACCTTTGCACTATCTTGCGGTAATTAAGCACTTGACAAATCCACCAAAGAAGACGTCTTAATGCATCTTAACTGCTTATCAAACGTATATACTTTTCCCGTGGATATCGTTGCAACAACACTCATTTCTTTATAATGTAACGTTTTTCTGAAGCTTTGATTATTCCCCTTGTTATCTGACCACAAACTTAACTCGTTTAAATCTCCATCACTCCACAAGATACTGACCGTTACATTCCCACGTGCCTTCAATCCTTTCACCGAACCACTCACCCATTTGTCTCGTGGAAGTGCAGGAAGCAAGTAAATGTCGTTAATAGTGCTTTGGATTAACATCTCAGCCAATGCTGCACTAAAACTATACACCAACGAGTGTGGTCATCATTAATGTATATATAGAAATATAAATCTAGTTTGATCAGCTCTCCAGACCATAAGATGGACCCCATCAACTTTGAACCAAGGGCTAAGATCACTAGCCATTGGATTGAAGTTGATGGGGTCCACCAAAATCACGATCAGTTGGCTTGGAGTTAAATGATCTCACTAATTTTATCAAACTATAACAATGGGCAAAACATATGTGCAAAAATGGTAATTACCCGAAATTGGCGTCGATTTGAAAAGGAGGGTGAGCGGTGAACAAATTACTATAAAGTCCACCTTCATAGTTGCTTTCGTTTTCAGGGTCAACCAAGTCAAACAAGTGTTTCATCATCTGATATGCATGCTCACTGTTGCGGAGACGGGCCCACGAGGCAGCTTTCCATGTAGTCGACCATCCCGGACCCTCCTCTCCTATTCAAAAATAAAAAAATAAAAAAGTTAAACTTATTATCGTTCATAACATAAAAAGTTTTAAACTATTTGTACCTCGTTTAATAAGAGTCTTATCTGCAGCCTTACAGAGATCAGGGGTTTTCTCAAGTGTTATCGTGTGGCCTGGAAATAGCCCGAATAAGTGAGAAATATGTCGGTGGTGCACATCGGGATCCTCAAAATCTTCTGCCTGTGATATAAACATTATTTGAAAAAAGTTATTTTAATAAATATAATTAACGTGTTAAATATAATTACAAAAACTCTTTTAATCATGACATACGTACGTACCCATTCCATAACGGAACCATCTTTAGAGATTTTTGTTGGATAAAGTTTCGGTTGAGCTTCAACAACTTTCTTGATCAAATCATCTTCACCCTTTCCCAAAACCTGAAATGCATCCAACTGTCAATAAACAGTTTATAGCCTTAAAATTGGACTATTAACTGACAGTTGTCATACCTCAGCAGCAGAAACAATGGCGGAAAAGACTTCTTTAATGATGGATATATCCATGGTGGTTGAGTAACTGACACTAGCTGGTTTACCATCAGGAGCTGTGAACATGTGTTCAGGTGAAGTTGATGGATTAGTTTGAAGATACCCTTCTTTGCCTTCAATCAACCAATCCAACAGGAATAAAACACATCCTTCTAGCAACGGATATGCTTTCGTTGCTAAAAAATCCTGTTAACATAACTATCTTTATTAATTACATAAATAAAAAGGGAAATTTTTATTTTGGAGTGACATACTATATTTGTTTTCTCAATTTGGGTAATATACTACTCCCTCCGTTCCAATTTTATTGTCCATTTTTTCCATTTCTGTTTGTCCTAAAATAATTGTCTACTTCTACATTTTAACCAATCAAAAAGCTTTTAATTAAGTGGTAAAAAGATAATTTGATTGGTGTCATAATGTAATTAATATACTTTTTGCTTATTATACATATGTTTATCTGGTGGACAATAACTTTGGAACGGATTTTCTTCTCTAATTTCAATTTTATAACTATCATGAACTTTTCATCAAGGATTTATTGAGAAAATCCAAAATTATCAATTTAACAAGTTAGAACTCTATTATAATCCATTTTATCTGTCCACTATACTTGCGGACAGATTCTAACATGTAATAAAGTTCTAACCAGTTAAAATTAATAATTTTGGATTTTATCCTAGCAAATGTTACCTTAATTGAAAAGTTCAAATTAGTATAATACAAAACTATTTAGAAAGGAAAACATAATCAGGGTGTTACTTTGTTCATTGTATAAGTATAATGCTCCCATAAATGTGTACAAAGCCATGCTCCACCCATGGGCCATAAGGCCCACAAAGCCTCACCGCGGTCAGGGGATGTTTTAGCCCATATATCCGACACTTGATGTGCAACCCAACCCTTCGCTTCATAATTTACTTTTGCAGTTTTGGTCCCGTTGACCGAAAGAGATGAAATATAGTCAAACAATGGCTCTTGGCACTCATGGAGGTTGCACGAAAGTGAAGGCCAATAGTTCATTTGGAGATTGATGTTTAAGTGAGGTGCACCACTGCACAAGAAAAAGTCAACAAGAAAAATGGTCATTAATCAAATCTTCTTCAAAATAAAAGGGAAATTGCATCTTCAGATAACATACTATGCGTGTTTTTTTTTCTCTAATATCAAGATTATAAAATCATATTGCCATAAACTACTCAGTTAAGGTAAATCCAAACTTATCGATTTATATGTGGTTAGGACTCGATTATAGATTTATAGTCCATGTCATTAGTCCATATGTACACCTTATTAATAAAAGAAAAATAATTTTTATATCACATCTTTTGATTCATACACCACAGTGTACAAATATCATTATAAACTGTAAAAACATATCAAACATTAATTATGGTGTATGGGTCAAAATATGTGGTACATAAATCACCCCCTTTAATAAAAAAGAATGAATTACACTCATCTTCCAAAATTATCGATTTTAACCGATTAAATCTTCATAATGAATACAGGTGGAAGATGAGTTAGCACAAATAACCACGTGGACAAATGACATGGACTATATTGAATTTCTAACCGTTAAAATCTATGATTTTGGATTTTCCCATCCTTAATTTTCTCTCCGTCCCAAAATTATTGTCCATATTTGAATATCACACAATTTAAGAAAAATGCATTTATTATACCGTGCAACCAATAGAATTTTGACTTTACCAGCTAAGTGTTTTTTTATTGGTTGAATTTTCAAGTGGACAGTTATTTTAGGACATTTAAGAAAAGGAAATATGGATAATAAAAATGGGACGGAGGGAGTAGTATAATCCTAAAATAACAGGAAAAACAAATCATATGTTACCCAAAATGCAGTTTTCCCTACAGAAAATGTTGGAAAAAAAGCTTACTCCCATGGTGGTGTGACTTTATCATTCCATATACCCTGCAAATTAGCGGGCTGAGTTCCAGGCCTCGAACAAGAAATAAGCAAATAACGCCCATATTGAAATAAAAGCCCAACTAATTTGGGATCTTCATCTGTTTTAAAAGATTTAACCCTCTATGAAGTTGCAACCAAATCTTTATCAACGGTTTTTATCCCGTTTGAAAGCTCAATCGACACACGATTAAAAAGTTTTTGATAATCATTCAAATGACGAGCATAAAGTTGTTCATATGACAAACCCTTCAACGATTCCAACGTTTTCAAACACTCGGATTTAGGATCTTTCTTAGAATCTGAAGGTTTAGTAAACGGCCCTGAAAATGAAGATGTTGCGGTTAATAATATAACAACCCAATCACATCCCTCGATCTTAATCTGATTATTTCCCACAACACTTTTCGTTCCAATATTTTCGCTAATTCGAAAATCAAGAATGGCGGAAAACTGAATTAACCCATCTTCGTCCCTTTCCATAACGATCTGATTTTCAGCATTTACCGACAAACGATGAGGGAGCTTGCTATCAAGCGAGACAGTAAAAGACAAAGAACCCGATTTGCTTCCAGAAATCTTGGAGACGATAACTTGATCTGGGTATGATGCAAAATGTTGTCTGGTGAACTCCACTTCATCAACCGAGTAACCGACTTTTACTGTTGCGGTATTGAGATCCAGTTCTCGTTTATATGTGGTTGCGTTATATGAAGCAGCATTGTGGTTGAATTCTAGTCCGATGGACTCAAGTTTCCTGAATCACGTAGTTCCAAACCACAGAACACGTTCTCGATATGACAAAGACAATCACTTTTGGATTAAAATCCAGACGGATGCGGTATAACCGTCTAAGTGAGTACTTGATCAGACTGGGATATTTGAATACTTTGATATGCCCATGCGTGTTTATAAAGATATCTACTTCAGGATATGTTATTATCGCAGTCTATGTAGATGATTTGAATCTCATAGGATCCTCGAAAGAGTTGTTTGAAACTGCTGAAATCCTGAAGAAGGAATTCGAGATGAAAGATCTTGGGAAAACACGACATTGGCTCGGCATGCAGACCGAGCACCGTAAAGATGTGGTTATTCATTTATCAATAGAATTACACCTAAAAGGTGTTAAGACGCTTAGTTGCCATGACGCAAAACCTCAATCTATTCCCATGGTCATTTCATTCCTTAGACATTAAAAGTGACTCATTCCATCCAAATGAGGATGATGAAGAGATATTGAGCCATGAGTGTTTATATCTCGGTGCCATAAGCGCAATATGGTACTTCACCCAATGTACTAGAGTGGACATCTTCTTTATTGTGATATGCATAACTAGGCATAGAAATGCGCCAACACGCCACCATTGAAATGGTATTAAAGACATCTTCCGTTACTTTAAAGATAGTACGGATATGGGCTTATTCTATCCCTATGCGTCATCGAGTGGATCAAGTGCAATTGATACTCGATATAACACGACCCTTATCGGCTATGCTGATGCAGTTTACTTATCATACCTGCACAAGGGACGTTCCCAATCTAGTTATGTCTTTTCCATAGGGAATGTGGCGACATCCTAGAGTTCTTGTAGATAGACTCTAGTTGATACTTCGACAAATCACTCTGAACTACCTGGGCTCGTTGAGGCGACTAGAGAGTGTGTGTGGCTTTGAGATGTAAAAGACCATATTCGAAGTAAATGTGATTTGACTTATGATCCCAGTTAACCAGTTGTCATATATGATGATAACACTGTTGTTATCGATCGATTGAAACATGGTTATATCAAACAGGATAACACCAAACACATGTCGCCGAAATTATTCTTTACACATGAACAACAAGCATTTCAAAAGATTGAATTGCAACATATTGGATCAAATAAGAATCATGCAAACTTGTTCACCAAGTCACTGCCAAAGTATTCTTTCCAAAACATGTCAAAGCTATTTGACTTAGGAAAGTCTCTGAGCTACAAAAATGACATATATCATGCACCTAGTTGTGTACGAATAACGATTGCATCCTGATGTATGCCTTTCACCCTGTTGAGTGCAGATAATGATTGCATCATGATGTATGCCTTGCACCATTTTGAGTGCGGATAATGATTGCATCCTGACGTATGCTTTGCACCCTGTTTAGTGAGAGTAATAATTGCAACCTGACGTCTGCTTTGCACCCTGTTGAGTGCATGTGAGGGGGAGCATCCCGACGAATGCTTGTGTACTCTTTTCCCTTTAGTTCAAGGGTTTTGTCCCATTGGGTTTACCTTGACAAAGTTTTTAATGAGACACTAACAATACCCTATTCTCACTAAGAATTGTTGAAGTCAGAGGGAGTATCCAGTTGAATACTTATTAACCATTGTGCACTCTTTTGTCCTTCGTTAGAGTTTTTGTCCCACTGGGTTTTCTCTAAACAAGGTTTTAATGAGGCACACCATATATGGTTCCTTATATGACTCAAGACATCCAGATCGTACTCTTTTGTCCTTCGCTGGAGTTTTGTCCCAAAGGGTTTTCTCCGACAAAGTTTTTAACGAGGCGAATGCTTTATAAAGTGTTTGAAGATACAATACTTATTAACCATTGTGCACTCTTTTGTCCTTATTTAGAGCTTTTGTCTCACTGGGTTTTCTCTAAACAAGGTTTTAATGAGGCACACTGTATATGGTCACTTACCTCACACAAGACATCCAAATTTCACTCTTATGTCCTTCGAACAGAGTGTTTGTCCCAGTGGGTTTTTCTCTGATAAGGTTTTTAACGAGGCGAATGTCTGAAGGATTGTCCGAAGATACAAGACGAAGAAATACAACTAGGGTTCGACTTAAATCTAAGCAACCAAGGGGGAGTGTTGTAACTCATATGAATTAAGAATGGTTAATTACATTTACACCTCATAAGTAGACTTAATGTCTACAACCATTATGTTGTCATCTTCTACCCTATAAATTAGAGAGTCATGTACATGTATCATATATATTTCTAGTCTCTTTTGTATCTCTTGTACCAATCTTGTAACACAATGATATGAATGAGAAGACTCTATTGGTTGAGCTAATTTGTCTTACAACAGTTGGTTAAATTTTCATTTGCAAAATGATTTTTTTTTACAAATAGATCAATTGACCCAAGGATTCATATCTAACAAGTCAAATGGATAAAAACAAAATGAAGGAGGTCAAGTCCAAAATCAGTGTCAACATCCTAAATCAATCGATAAAATAGTTTTTGCATGAGATTAATCGAAGATAGAATTTTCATTACAAAAGGGTAATTGTTTTAAAGACTATACATCATTTATCTTTTGAGCTGAAATTTACAACTTATGGACTTACAATTGATATAAAAGTAACTAACTACTCCGTATATTGTAAGAGTAACTAAATTCAATTATATAATTAGGAGTTTGTATGAATTAAAAGTAGACTTTGGACAACTTTCAATCTGTCCCACCCATTCCTTTTTTTCAATTGATTTCATTTGATAAATTTAACATACATATTTTAAAAATAAAATTGAAATCAGCTAAGGCCTTCAACTTTAGCTCCATCAACCATTGCTTGTGCATAAACAACCGTAATATAGCTGCATCAAGAATCAACAGCTTTCTCTAAAGGAGTCATTTATCCAGTAATTTCACCAACCATAATAACCGACAAATTAGACTTACTAACATCCGTCCCAAACACAAACCCTAGCCCTGGGCTAGAAGCAATAGTTGTAGCTGACACTAAATACAACCTTTTTCCTGATTCTTTTGAAGTCAGCAGCATGGTTGCAACTTCATCGAATATCCTATTACAACCTGGCAGTTGATCAAAAACATTGAACATTAGACCTGCTTCATAACATAATGGAATTATGGAATTCATGTTACTTAAAGCTTGCCTTCTTAAAATTCCAAATATTGCCTAAACAGTTTTGAAAATGGAAAATGCTCATATCACACCAAACAAATGGTAACAACGAAAAGAGGGGAAAACATTATCCACATTTTTGTTTAACTTACATAATTCTGATTGACTTCCCAATAACATGTAAATCTTTTACTTGATGTACACTTTCAATTTTATGAAGTGTTTCAATAACTTGAATTGCCTTGTAATAACTGAAGGATCTCCTATAATCACCCAAAGCTGGGAAACTTTAACATCACATGAGAAGGTACCTGCATAAAATATTATTTATAAATCTAAACATAAAAACAATGATATATATAAAGTAATGGGAATTAAAATTATGTTACCTATATGCGTTTATATTCTCTAACTGCACAGTTTCCTCATTTGGTTCTTCAGAATCGAATTTTGTTAGTTTCACAAATGCTAATCCAAATTTCCCCAAGGTTTCCCCAATGTCTTGTTGAGCTTTAACAAGAGATTCAGCCTGCATTTTCACAAGTATATGTTTTCCCCAATGTCTTGCTACAAATGATGTTATTATGAATTCACGATAGAGTGAAAGATACTAACATTATAGAATTAGGACAAACAACAGTCCTGTTGAGATACATTGAAACACACAAGGAACAATCGAAACCTTCAAACATGAATTCATCCTCTTTCTTAATCCTGCAATCTCATCACTAATTAATAAAAAAATGTGTGATCAAATAACAACGATTACAACTTGAAAGACGATTTCATATTGAAGTTAAAACAAATCAAAGAAATTAGGGTTTGGTTGAAGAATTTGATACGTTTAGAGTAGAACCGAAGCTGGTAAGCAATCTATAATCGCGAAATTGATGAAGAATTAGAGATTCGGGAGCGATATATGACATACCAGGAACAACTTTATGAAGCTCCTAAACTTGATTGGAAAAATTCAATGGAGCAGATGCAACTTGTGATTTCCAAACAATTTGCAAACAAGCCTTCATATGCACATTAAAAACTCGAGTGTATACATCTTGATTGGACCATGGGGACGGTGGCTTGTATGAAAAGAATTATCAGATGATTATGAACTAATGGGGCCGATGTCGTTTTGTTTCCCCAGAGGAGGTAATTGATGACTAAGGGATTAAGGTATTTTTACGTAACATGTCTAATGACTAAGTAGCTGTTCAGCGTTATAATCAAATATGTTATTGCTCAGTTGGTATGACTCTCATTTCTAAGCTGGAGGTCTTGTGTTCGAGTCCTTGCCAGCTATTTTTATATATAAACACATTTAGTTCCAAAAATAGGAAGAATTTGACTGAATTTTCAGCCTGCTATTTAAAGAAATGTCCTAAATGGATAATAGATAGTAGAGATATTATTTCTCATACAATAAGTAATGTGAATCAATACATGGTTATCATAGTAGACCATGGAGTAAACGATGCCTTTTTAATAATCCGATTAGCCACAATGAAAATTTGTTATTGTGCATTTAACCCTTAGTGCATAGTGCACTTAACAAGTCCCTGAACTACAACAATATACGTATATAAATAAATTATATAAAAATTTTGTCGTCTTAAGTCACGCCTTGAAAAACATCACGACCCGCCATGACTCGCAATGACATGAGGCTTGATGGCGTCGCCACGCCACGCCATATGTTTTTTAGAACCTTGAATATTCTATTTTGAAAAGAAACTTTTAGTTAAATTAGTTACTTAACTAGTTGAATATTATAAAAAATAGGGAACAATTTTGACCAATGATGATAAACATGGATAATATGATTTACAATTTAATTAATTATTTTATATTAAAACAGAATATTCATTCTTAATTAGAGTCCTATGGGCTGTAATTATGAAAATCCATAAATATAATAAAAGTTTTTCTAACCTATGTAATAAGGGCACATTATAAACTGAATTAAACCTCTTGATGGTCAAACTGATTCTCTTGTGGTTGCAGAAACTCAATAGAAATGGCATGCAGGTACACATTATTTTATCAATATTAGAAAGGGTGAGAATAACGATGAGCGTCGACTAGGGAAGTTCAACTACAAATACAATACCCACGTATTAAAAGTATTCCCCAAGAAACCTCTCTATAAATAGCCCAAAAGTAAGCCTGCCCACCATAACCAAACCACCATTCGACATTCATACAATGGAGAAAACATAGTCATCGTTCATCTCAAAGCTACCGGTCGACCCTTGAAGAACGGAAATCGGAGCTTTCCGCCAAGAAGCTACAACTGTTGGAAGCAAAGCGTTTGGGACGAGATGCCGATGAGTCGACCAAAGAACTTGAAATCGAATGGGGGCTTTTGGAATCCGAGATTGATTTGTTGGAGCACACAGCTAATGTTATGAGAATGGATTCGATGCAGCAGCCGCCGGTCGGAGCCGTTCTTGTCGACGGGAAAGTTTAGGTGGATGATTTGAAAAGGTTGGTGAAGGAATAAAGATTGCTCAAGAGATCTGTTCTTCTTTTTCAATTTGTAAAAAAAAGAAACTCATAAGTTATTATTTATTATAGTTTGTTCGTGTGGTTTAGTCTCTTTTTAATTTTAACCTCCAACTGATTTCAAACAACTTTGGAATTGAGAACTACCAATTTCGTTCGGTTACGTTTTCAATTGAATCAATCTTATTTTATATAATTATTTTAGTTCTTTAAAATAAAGATAACTGATTAATATGTCAAATTGGTAGACCTAAAATCCATAGGTTTTGGTCAAATCAACATGAATCCGAGTCAAGAAACCAATTTCACTTATGGGTTGAAACCAATTACTGTATTTTAAATGGGTTGAAAATTGACAGATTTAATAAAATTACGAGCTAGTATACAATAAAGATTAATGTTTTGAATCTGGTTGTGTAATTCGATAAATTTATCTTTCATCTTTTTAACTTTTTTTTTCTCATAATTTGAAGAGAAATTTGACAAATACGATTATTTATTGTATATGATTACCTTTTATTGTGTACAATTTGATTTAAAAAAAACAGATTCATCATTCATCGTTAATGAATATACTATGTTTCATCATTCAACTCAATTGACCAAAAGATTGAAAATCTTATACTAAAGTAAGTGATATATTTTTCAATTTTGAATATATATCAAAATAAGTAATATATTCTGAAAACTTTAAAAGTATTTTTCTTTTCTTATCAACATCTAATCTACTTCAATTTATCAAGAGTGTGATTTGAACTCATAAACTATATAAAATTATATTTTTTATCGAATTAGTTTAATACAACAAATCTTAAACACACAACTAGGGATAGCACACGATTAATTTGTGGATCAACATGAAAATAAACTAGTTAGAATTAAGACAAACGATTTTTGGGTTAGTTTGAGGTCAACTGAACTCACCGGTATATTAAACGGGTTAGGTTTGGACCGATATTTTAAAAGAGTCGACGTGCTAACCCGATTAATTATTAAAACAATATAAAAAGTAAATATATTTATATTTTAATGCTTTATAGACATATTTGAAAAAATATATTTAAAAAATAGATTTATTTTAGTAGGTTTATATACACATAGATTGAAGAATGAAGCTCTTGGTTTTGATCGGGGTATTTGGTGCGGTGACCCGAGTTCCTGTTAAGTTGGGTCCTTCTCTGTTGCCTATTGTTTTGCGGGTCTAATTCTTGGGGATATCTCGTGGGCTCTACTGTGCTTGAATGGGCCCATGAATTGGGTGTTCATTTCTTGGTTTTATTTGTATTGCATTTTTATTTTATTGTAAGTAGTTTTGGAGCTCAGGTGGTTTTTTCTTTTTTTGTTTGTATATGTATGGACGTTCTTGCTAGCCTGTGATTTATATATTTTGGTGGGTTCCTTTCGGGTGGAGTGATAACAATGCCGAATCTTTCCTAGGGATTTCTTGTGTTTTGTTGTTTAAAAAAAATATACACATTTAAAAAAGTTAATATGTTTGACTCATTCAGAAAACTAACATGTTTAACTCGTTTATTAAATAAATGGTTATATGATTTATGTTCGAGTTGAAAGTAAACATATTATAATTAAAATATTTGACCAGTTTATTTATACATATAAGTTTTAACCATCTTATTTTCGCATCTCTCATGAGTCATTCAACCTGATTCAACTTGACGACTTATTTTCAAATGAATGGACATTCCTCTTTCTGATTCGGACAACATAAATGATGTTTTCAGTTGTTTTGATGACGCACACCTTAATTCAACATCTAATATTGTTCTATATTCTATTAGATCAAACTATTGATGTTTCCTTTTGTGGTATTCTTTTATAAATAGGAATTGCAAAGTTTCTCGATCCAGTTAATCCAAAAGGGGTTTATTCGTACAGAGCAACTTTTATCCATACAGAGTAAATTTATCCCAAATGACAATTATGTCCTTCCATTACTTTTACACATTTTGCATTTCAGTCCCTACCATTAAGGATATGATTGTCATTTTGAATAAATTTGCCCTGTAAGTATAAAAGTTGATATGTACGAATCAACTCCTAATCCAAAACCCTTCACTTAACTTTATCTTGTAATTAATTTGGTAACTTTTTTGCTAGTTTATATAATCTGGTTGTGAAATTTTAGGCGTTAAAGTACCTTTTTTGAACAGCAACAAGAAACTTGAGACAGAGAGAGTTTCGGCATTGTCATCACCCAAACTGCCCCAAACGAATATATAAAACCTAGTGAGAAGCTAGAAGCAACATACAAAAATTAGAAACACGAAATAGGCATGATACACCATTCACCCCACCTATTAGCTAGATTACATTTTGATCTATTTTTAATCCAAAAAGAGAGAGAGAACTTGAACTTGGCTTATAATTAAAGCATTCAGAGATTTACCATTGAACACCTTCTCATTGCGAGCTTTCCATATTCACTTGATAAGATAACATATGAAATCCACTAATTCCCTCTTCTAATATTATTAATTGAGTTTGATATATATTTTGATCAAATTAATAGACACATAAGTAGTCACAAATGTTAACACTAATACTATTACTCTTTGAATAGTTAACTTTGGTATATACTCTGATTAATTAAATAAATTATATGAGGAACATGTTTTATGACGGATCAGCAATGTTTTAAAACCCGGGTTATTACTCGGCCCGGTAAGATGGACGGGTCACGGGTCAACCGGTTCAACCGGCGGGTCAACCCGGGTCAACTAACAACATATAACAAGATATTATATAAAAGATGTGTACATTATCATACATTTGAAGTAAAAAGATTAAAAATCAAGTCAACTAACAATATACAATATGTGTGTATAATGTAGTAAAGTTTGTACATTAGGAGTAAAAAGATTAAAAATCGGGTCAACTCGTATCACCGAGTCGCCGGTTTTCACAATACACGGGGTCGAACCAAGTCGATTCTAACCAAAACCCGGCCACAGTTGAACCGCCTCTTGCACCGAGTCGCGGTTGAACCGGTTCAACCGGCCGGGTCAACCCAAGTTTTACAACTCAGTGATGCGGGATCCTTGTGCGTTCCTTGCCGCTTTTTTGGCGTGTGTGAAGAATGAAGATCCATGTCAAATGGATTAAACATTTTTTTTAAACAGCAAAAAGAAGGCAACGGGTAGAGCTTCGGCATTGCCATCACCCTCCCGAGGACCTTCACACCAAACTTTTATAACTAGAGTCTAGCAAAAAGCTAGACTAGAAAAACAAACACAATTACAAAGGAATTCTCAACCAATCAACCCACGGAGTCTTAAACTTTTGACTCCTATGAGTGATCCACGAAAAAGAAAAAAGCCTGACATTATCAAACAACTCCGACTTAAGGATTCTACCACTATCAAATAACAAAGAATTCCTATACCGCCATAAAAACCAACACGTAACAAAATCGATCATACGAAACTTCACCATTCGGTCATTTGCATTTGACATACGATCACCATACTCCCACCAATCTCGAAGGGAAGCTAGCGGAACCCTTCCCAAATCACACCATTTGAAAATTGCTTCCCAAAGTTGACTTGCAATCGAACAAGAAAATATAGAATGAGAACTTGACTCCACACAAGTATTGCACGAAGGGCACAATATAGAATCAATCTCCATCCCCCTTCTAGACAAATTAAGTCTAGTAGGTAACCGATCCAACCATAACTTCCACATAAAAACATTGACTTTTATCGGGATCATACCAAATCCTTTTTGTTCAATATTTATTTACAAAACTTTATTTATAGTATTGATATATTTGTTTAATTATATATCTATTCAAATAATTAAGAAAAATACAATATGAAAAATTAAGAGATGATATAAAGAAAGATAATTAAAAGACTACATATATTATCATGTGTTGAGTAACAACATGAATTTAGCTACAAATATTAGTAATCAATATCATTTCTCTACTTTAATATATCTCTAGAACTAGGTTATGACCCGTGAAAAATCACGGGTTGTCGTCATGTTGCTGAGCGTAAATTTATAAATATGAATATATTGCTAATTATATGATGATTACATATATGATAAGAAATTATAAAATGCTTCTTAATTTACATTGTTATTGCAACTTCAAAAAAAAATTAGATTAAAAGAAAATTCTAAAATATTTAGATGCTAATAAATTTCGGGGGGTTTAAAGTTGTGGGGATTTCAAAGTTAAGCAATTTTTCATGTGTATTTTCATGGTATTTACCATTTGGTTAGTCAAATAAAACTCTTACTTATATTCATTAATCAAAAATAAGAAAAAAAAATCCAACCAAAATATTAGATTGTGTTTTGACTACTACTCAAGTCAAACAAAATATTAGGTAAAGTGAAATATGTTAAGATTACTAATAAAAAGTTATTTTTTATTCACCATTCCAATAAAAATAAGAATAAAATTAAAAAAAGCACAAAAAATATAGAATTATGTTTTGATTACTACTCAAGTCAAACACAATATTGGAACCCGTGAATTATGTTAAGAATACTAATAAAGACTTCCCACAAAATTTAACTTGTCTAGAAGATGTTTGGAGATTAATTATACTAGGTTAAAACCCGCGCAATGCGGCGGCTGTGTAAATATATTTTTGGGCAAGAAATGTTGTTCGATTACACGCTTTTTCTAACAATAGTAGTGGACTCATGCTATGCGATAATAACGGAGATGAAGAAAATGGTGGTCATAGACAAATGAGTATTTGACAAAAGGAAAAAATATAATTAATTATGTGCATTTTTATGCCCCAAATTTAGAAAAGCAAGTGTTAGTTGCTAATTGCATTTTGAGAATGTAATTACTTGATGACAAAAGTATGCAGGCTAATTGATGACGCTTGACGTAATACGAAATGACAAAAACCTAGACGCATTCATTCTACCATGTTAATTGACACAATACCAAAGTATTCATTCATTCTACTCTTTGACAGCAACAAATTACAAAAAACATCATTAAAACCTTACAATTTCACAGATTTTAACAATACATATACTCTTCATGTGGAGTTGTTTTATCTATCAAATAAAGTGTCATTAATGATGTAAAAACAGTATTTCCAAGCAAATCTTTCAAAGATGGACTCATCGATATGCAACAATATCAGCAGCAGATTTGATATGATTATTCCTCTCCCTAGTACAAAAAAAGCCTAGCAAGTAGCAACATCACCTAATTTTAAATTTGAATCCAAAACGGTTGGGATGTTAATGAATTTGTTCCACGTTTAACTAAGTCACAACAAATGGAAATAGAAACACATAAATAAAATTAAGAAAACCAGCATTTGAATTACGGAGACCAAAATTCAGATAACAAAAACCAATAACAAACAAGTTTCTCACTGTTGAAATTTATAAACCAAATGATCCAAAATAATTGTTTACACATGACGAACCAAAAAACTCAAATTAGCATCTATAAAAGGAAAAGTGAGACCATCTTTTCAAAATCTGTCTCCTTAATCAAAAAACATGAGGATTTAACGCCTGAAAAAGAAATAAAGATAACAATTTAAATGACTATATGTCTTCACAGTTAGTTGTAATTTCATATGGCGAGAGAGACAACAATAAAAAATACAATCTGGAAAATAAAACACGTTGGAACAAATAGTAAGAAAGCATTATAACATAAGCATTAGGCCATTAGTCTTACCACATCTTCAATTAGGAGAACACTTGCCACAGAAAATCCAAGACCTGTTCCCACGGGAGCCATTCAAATTTGAAGAAATCATAACCTTGGAATTAATGATAAGGCGGAACAAATAGTAAGAAATCATTATATCATAGTAGGTTCCGCCTTATCATTAAAAGCTTCAAATTTGTATTTGGGAAGGATGATGAGTACCTATGTGATTTCCAACCTCACCCCCTGTTATGCAGTTTCAAAATTTAGCTATCATTTTAGAAACTGCCACCACAACAAATCTTCTTTGCTTCAAGTAAATAACTAAATATTGAGGAATGTCCGAGCTCAAAGAAATGTAATAATTATTAATAAAGCATAAAGTATAGTAAAGCCCTTAAAGTTAACACGAGTCTTTCACTCATAATTACTGCCAATAGAGTTCCGTAACACAAAAAAATACAAAAATTGAATTCTCAAGAAATCAAATTAGATGCTTTTAGATGTTAAAAATGAAGGCACTGCATTTCTGCTATCCATGTACCTTAAAAGCTTTAAAAATAACCTGAAATTAAATAAACAATTGAAAGATGCATAAGAAGTTCAATGTCCATAACTACAATTTACGATTCATACAATTAATTAGGTCATCAACTCAAACGTATTAATTACAAATCAACAAAACACAGTTTTTAATCTGATTAATAGAAACGTTACTTTATACGTTGAGTTTGAAGTATATAATTTGTATTATCATACAAAAATATTATAATCCTAAAGTAAATAGAATATAAATTTGGGGAAATGAATTAACCTCATCTTCAACGACTGAGTGATACTTGTTAACAAGCTTAAGAAACTCAAACATGTGGCGGAGTTCCTGAATCAAGTCAGGACCGTAGATCCAGCTATCCAAGGATGTAATCACGTACAAAAAACTATAACCATTAGAAAAGAATATCAGATTTAGAAATTAAACTCACCACTTGCAGAGTTGTCTGATTTATATATTCCTTAGGAGGCCATGAATGCTTTCTAAAATGAACATATTCCCAATAACCATATCGAATTTTCCACCAGCAGATTTGCACAAATCAGTTTAAGTGCATACTCTTCGACTATAAAAGGATCATGGGACAGATAAAATATTAAATACGGATGCATTTAAACATAAACATAACCACAAACATCATGTACGATACATCAGAAGTCGTACATGATATATAGACCATCGAATTGGCTTATCAGCGATTGGAATCAGAAACGGCTTCCGCTTTTGGTTCAACAGCCGCCATTGTTTTAAATTGAGGAGACGCAATCCCGTCCCTAATTTGGCGATTTGAGGAGACGTTTTCACCTGACGAAACGCACGGCCGGTTGTTGTTTTGAAAGGGCCTGCAACTCAAAGAAACGGCCGGAGACATAAGAGGAAATTGTTTTGAAACGGCCTCTTAATTAGGGCAATTGACTAAATGTTTCTTATGACTTTTTGCAAGAAAAGAGAGAAAGAGAAGTTACCGGGCTTGTTTTTAATAGTGAGACAATTATGGAGTTAGCGTACTTGTTTTTAATAGTGGGTAATTATGGGCTTAAATGGGCGAATTCAATGGCTGGACTGCAAAATAGGAGGTTATCATTTGTTGTGTTCGATATAAAACCAAATATAATATTTGGTGAGATGGTAAAAGGGATACCTTGTGTGCCCAAGGTGCTAGGTCTGAAACTCGGTTAAAGCTTTTTTTTTATCACAAAATTCGGTTTAAGACCTTCTAATAACGGAAAGGCAGAGTTTAAGACCTTCCATAATTAGAAAGACATTCCTCTATTATATATAGTAGAGATTATGTGTCCAAATTGCAATTCAGGCGTGGAAATGATTTCCCACTCAATTTTCTCGTGTAAAGTGTATACATGGTGTGACATTGAATATTTTCGAAGCAACTCATTTAGTGTATGGTGGGAATCTTGCCAAGAAATCTCGAATACATTGTTTCGCCATTTAAAAGTCCAGGTTAGTGGTTCGTATCCACTTGTTGGATAATTTGGAAATTCAGAAACTCGTTGATTTTTTTATCACGTAAAGATGCACAAAAGAAATATAGTAAATAATATTGTTAAACTTTCCTTTTTTGGTTAACTCGCATAAATAAAAAAATTGTAAGATTTCTTGGGTAGATTGGGTAAAATTTCCATTGTAATTTCTTTTTTATTTTAGTCTAGTTCTTTGCTAGACTTTAATAATAAAAATTGCTGTTAAAAAAACAATGAGAAATTATATTTCTTCTTATTTTTTCCTTCCTACCCATATTTCTACCTATTTCTAAACTTGACACGCGTCATCCGCTATTTCTCTTTCCTCATATTATCAATTGATTTTGACACCTGTCAAATCAAATGGGTAGAAATATGGGTAGGAAGAAAAGGTACAAAATAAGAGAAGGGGGTGTGGTGGCGAAGGGTGCCCACGCCGGACGCCACGTCGGCTCGCCGGACTCGCCACCACACCGTGCGTTACGTGAGCGGCCCCGGCCCCGGACCATCGACGAGCCCAGCGAGCGAATGGGGAGATGCCACGTGGACTAGCCGTTGGCAAGGGTTAGTTTGACCGAAAATTCATTTTTTTTTTAAATAAAACCTATTATAAATAACCCCTTTAACCATAACCTTTTTTCACACCATCTTCTACACACTCTCTACAATTTCTTACATTTTCACTCTCAAAAACTCACAAAAATGTCTCAACCACCACATCCCGAATGGATGAACGGTATTCTTGGATGGGGAAGTTCCGGCTCACCGGCGTCCAATCCGTCAACACATTCGTCTCCAACAATCGGTATCGTCCACCCAAAACACCGTGATGCCGACATTTTCCCAAGAGCAATACAACCACTTTATGCTTCAACAACAATTTCAAAACCTTCAACAACACCAACACCCCCCTCAAATGTGGTCACAAACACAATGGTCACAACCACAATCTTCACAACCACAACCTTCACAACCTCAAGACCCCGCGGCCGTTGAAAAGGCGAGAAGAAAGGGGAAAAAAGTTGCCGTCAACTTAATTGGACGGTCATGCGGTGGGACGCCGCACAAGAAGTGTTATTGGCCGAGTGTTGGGTTAGCGTTTCCGAGGACCGCGAAAAGGGCATCGACCATTCCGATGAATGTTTTTGGAACAAAATCCATGTTGAGTTCAACAAGGATGTTGATACGCCGCGTACCAAAGACATGTTGACGGGGAAGTGGATGACATTAAACGGTAATTGTCAAAAATTCAACGGTATCTACAAACGTTTACAACGTACAAGCCGAAGCGGTGAAAATGAGGTCGACTTTTTGGCCCATGTCCGACAAGCGTACCGTGACGAGTCGTCGTCAAAAAAACAATTTAACAACGAAGGTGCGTGGGAAGTTTTGAGAAGATGCCCGAAATGGGACGCCCCCTCGCCCATTTCCCTCTCCGATAACGAAGAACTTTTCGGGGAAGATACGAGACCACGTCCGGTGGGAAAGTCTCGTAAGGCAAAAAAAAGTAGATCGGAAAATTCATCTGGCACTAACACCGCCGGAAGTGCCGCACCATCGGACCTTGGCGAGGCTATGATGGCCGAGTTTAGGCGGAAAAGTGAAGCCGCTCAATCGGCTTACGAAAGGTCAAAGGCGTGGGATGACATTTTCGTGCGGTTGGAAGAATTGCGATTCCTAAGCACTAACACCCACGGGTTGGGGCGCCAGGATAAGGCGAGAATCGTCAAGGAAAAAAAGGCGATCCGCGAAAAATACCCCGTCGACGAAAATGAACTTGACGTGGACGATGCCGGTGAGTAGTTTTTTTTAGTTTATTTTTTCGGTATTTTTTTCTTATTTTTCGGTATTTTTTTTAATTTTCGGTAATTTTTTTTATTTTTCGGTAATTTTTTATCCTTTTTAGGTATTTTAATTTGTATTATGTAATTTTTATTTTTTTGAAGTATTATGTTTTTTAAAAAAAGAAAAAAGAAAAAAAATGGGGTGGGGCCCAAATGGCTTAAGTGATGGTAGATGGGGTATTTGGGGGTTTTGAATGTGAAATGTGAAATGGTGATGTGGCCCAGAGGTGGCGCATATTTGGCTTCCGACTTGGGGTGACCACACCCATTACTCTAATATTATTACTCTTAAACAATGAACTAAAAAATTGCATTATGTGATAAAAATAACATAATAAGGTTTACGTGGATATACTACACCTGCATTAAGGTATATCACACAACTTGAACCGTTGGTAAAAAAAAAGTACAATAAACATATAAATGTACTAAAGAAAAAGATTAAACAATAATGTGATGAAGAAAAACAAAATTATAACAATCAAAATAAAAGTTACCTTTGAAAATTTACTACAAATAAATCTGCTTAGTACTCAATTCGTTGCATTCCTCTGCTTGCAACGTATACAAATATATCGACCGAAATATTAACTAAATTTCCTAAAATCACGATTGTATAATGATTTTCATAAATTCATTATAAAATTTTGAATTAATTACGTTGCAATACAAAAGTACAATACTCGGGTTATTGGATGCAATAAAAAAAAGTTAAAGATGCGTTCCAAATAGACTTGAACTTTAAAGAAAAACATACAATTATTGAATCATATTTTAATAGAGTGTAATATTTTTTTTGAGTTTTTATGAATTATTAATTTATGATTTTTCGGGATCAAAAATAAAAAAGGGATCTCCCAAAAAATTATTATCTTATAAATTTATTGAGTGTTTCAATTTTTTACATCGGCCCAAGTTGGGACCAGACAAATTTATTATTTTAAAGACTTTATTAATTACCGATTATTAATTTAAAGAGATTCTACTATAATATATATTTTATGTATTTTTTAAGATAAGGGAATTGTTTAATGTAGACCTTAATTTTTTTTTGGTATTTCAAAAGACAAATTTAAACTATTGATCACTAATAATTAATGGTCCAACTTTATCATATATTTTGTGCATTGACGGGTATCATTTGACAACCATAAAAATTTTAATCCAAATTTATTCTATTTTTTAAATATTTTATTATTATTATTTTGTTAAAAATAATATTTTGTGATAATTACATGTGATTATATACTTAATCACATATGATGTTTTGTATAATCACATGTGATTGTATACTTGATCACATGTGATGTTTTTGTACAGTCACATTGATCAGTTATACAATCACATGTGATTATCACACGATGTTATCTTTTTTACCGAAAAGAAAATAATTTTATTAATAAAATAAAAATAAATATAATATTTTAATAGGATGTAATAATTTTTTCCAGTTTCTATCAATTATAAATTTATAATTTTCTTGTGGCCGAAAATAAAAGAGGGATCTCCCAAAAATATATTATGTTATAATTTTATTGAGTTTTTAAATTTTTTACATTGGTCCGAGTCGGGACTGGACAAATTTATTATTTTACAGAGTTTATTATCGGGTATTAATTTAAAGAGATTTTAATATAATATATATTTTATGCATTTTTAGGATAAATGAATTGTTCAAGGTAGTCCTTAATTTTCTTATAGTCCGAGACAAATAACAACCACTGATCATTAATAATTAATGGTTAAGATTTATTATATATTTTATACATGGAGGGGTATTTTGCTCATTTGACACTCATATAAATTTTAATTCAAATTATTTTTTATTATTTGCTTTTGTTAAAAAATAATATATTTTACTAATTACATGTGATTATATAATTAATCAAATGTGATATTTTTGTATAATCACATATAATTGTATACTTGATCACATGTGATGTTTTTTGTACAATCACATTGATCAGTTATATAATCACATGTGATTATCACACAATATTTTCTTTATTAACGAAAAAATAAGTTTTTTAATAAAATAAATATAAATAAGAAGATAAAAATAAAAAAGGTTTATGTGAGTGTTACATGACCAAAACACTCTCTTCGTATACAAAATATATAATTAATCTTGACGATTAATTATTACTGATAAATAATTAAGCTTTATCATTTAAGACTTCATTATAGCTAAGGATTATTTTGAACACATATTTTTAAGATCATAATAATAGTTTTTTGTTAATATATTTTAAAGTAATAATAATATAAAAAAAATCCGCATAAGCAAAATTAATGTTTAATACCTTAATGTCAAAAGGTGAACTTGTGTTTTTGATTTTGTATTAGATATATTCGTATTAATTATATTTCAATTTTCTTATTATATATTTACAGGATATTTAAAATTAATCAGAAAGTATTTTTAATAATAGATATACATATTTTTAATAAAAGATATACTTTATACATAACTAATTTAATTAATTAAAATGCTAATCTTAAATTTATTAAAATATAAAAAAAATAAGGTGGTTTCTTAGTGTGCCATGTGACATTGAAAGCTTTAGAAGATGCCATGTGTCAAAAAGGAGTTTGTTTTATTATAGTAGTAGATGGGTTTCTCTAAACCATCTTAATTATTTTTTAAAAACTATTAGATTAGTGCTTGGGCTATACCCGGTTATCTTCAATTAAACTTTCACTTGGTGACAATATATACACTTTTTTATTTTTATTTAGACTTTTTCCTATTATATACCCTAAAACCATATGTTTATACATCCAATGCATAACTTAAATATAGAAACATTGAACTTCATTTTTAATTACTTATAAACTTTTAGTGAACTTTGATCATAACGGCTTTAGAGTCTTATCTCTCGAATTTGAGTGCTTCTTTCTTATATCGATCATCTAATATCTTTTCTTATTTGGAAAAAACAGCGCATAAAAAATGCATGGTCAACCAAAAATTCTCATGTTCTCTCGTGTTCATCCACCGATGCTACATTGAGTTTGAAAGAGCCAACATCAGGTGGATGTGTTCTAAAGTGTAGAAAAATAGTTTTATAATAAATTAAAAACTTATTTTTAAAGATTTTATTGTTATAAAGAAGGCTACAAATAATTTTAGGTGTAAATGATATGGTATTGAGAATATATTTTCATTTACGCAAAAATTTACATTATTTGGTATTTCGTATGTTTTTATGTATATATAGGGTTCTTCTAATATGGAACTTTCCAATTAAATCACAAAAAAACACTTAATTAATCACAATGAAATAAAGAATTTGGACATCTTTCATTTTTATTCTTTTGTTTTTGGAATTAATTTACTTAGATTTTATCATGCGCTCTAGGTACATATTAAAATAATAGTTTTAAATAGATCTAATAATAATATAAAAAGTCAACTATTTCCTTAAAATAATCTATAGATTTCTTTGTTGTTGCTTTTAAAAAATAAATAATTATATAAATCTTGGCTTTCTTTTAATTTTGAAAAATGAATCTCTCTTATTATGTTAAAAAAAACACTATAATAATGTAAATCATTGCAGAATATATAAATCATATTAGGTGACTTTTCAACAACCAATAAAATTCAGTCAAATTAGACGAACTTATTGTTTGACCAATAAACTTATTTTTTGTTACGATATAAAATAAAAGAGCCAAGAAATTTTAACATTGCAAACGTGCAAGTACAGAAAATACATAGAAGCCCCTCCTTTTATAGAGGTCTAAAAATTTACCTTTATATATTAAAATTTTACCTTTATATATTATGTATAATATCTAGGGTCCTAAATTTATGACTTAGGGTGTGCTTGTTTGGGGGTATTGAGGGGTGTGTAATGGGACTGATTGTCATTAAAGATGTTTGGTTTGTTTCAAGGTATGCAATCATTACCCATTACTAAGTCATACATCATTACCCACCAAATTGGGGGTAATGAACTCTATAATGCTTTACCCCACTTTTTTTTTTTATTATTATTATTATTATTATTATTATTATTATTATTATTATATAATATAATATAATATAATAATATTATATAATATAATAATAATAATATATTATTATTATTATTATGTTTTATATAATATTATTATAATAATAATAATAATATATAATAATATATTATATTAATATGGTATATAATATAATAATACTATATATAATAATATTATTATATTATTATATATAATATGATAAACCAAGCAACATTAATGATCAAGGTAATACTAAGGAATGCCCATTATATTCCTTAGTATTCCTATTACCTTTCCCTTTCCCATTACCCACTTTGAACCAAACGCCCCCTTAGTTTATATTTATATAAACCATTATGAAATAAGTTAGTGCTTCGTATAATTTTATTACTTATGATTTTTAGAATTTAAGAGTTTTGAAACCAACCTTAAAATAAGACACATTATGTCAGATAGCCACCATTGACCTATGGATATATGGTTCAGGAATCTGTCAATATCATGTCGTTGTTAGACCTATTTTAATAAATCCTTCTGAAATTCAATAGAATACAAAGACACAAGAATTTGGTTGTTTCTGTCACATGAGTCTACTCATAAAAGGATGAAAATTGTTTTAGAAAAACATATTATTATCATTTTTTTTATTATCAAATGATGAGGTTATTTTTTTATCATTGTCGAACTAACGTTATTCACTGCACTAAACACTATTCCTAATTAATTAATAATGAAAATATACTAATAAAAGGCATATTCTATTTAATTCCATTCTTTATATTATTTGAATCAGTTTAAAATGATTTGGCGTAAATTTAGTGAATAGTTGGGAGCAAACCTATCTTAGTGTAAGCATATTTTTTATTGATTCCTTTATTTACTCTATTTTATTTAGGCTAAATTTTAGTTTGTATAGTATACTAGAATAGTTCCCGTGCAAAGTAGCTATGAATAGTTTCATACTTTTTTAAGGTTATGCGTAAGGGGTGACAAAATCATGTGGCGCCACATCAGCCGCACATAGCTTTTTTTACCACCGACAAAACACATGACAAACGTCAACCAAACTTCTGTAGTGGTGAACAAACCCACAACCATACACATGTACCAGTTACTATACATAATGTACAAGCACATGTCAGCACGCCGGAAATAGATGTTAGGATTGAGTAATTACTTAAAGTGAAGTTCTTATCATTTTACAATTTACCGGCAAGTTTTTGGCAAGAATTGACACAAACGAAATCAAAATGATACTTAATGAATGCACCATCGCTTAGTTTAATAAGTATCACAATACTTTACTTTGAAAAGATTTCATATTGATGGGGTGTTAGTGTTACTTTAATGTTAATATTTCTTACTTGTTCCTTGAAAGTCAAAAGCTGAAAATCAGTCAAATTTGGAGTATTAAATCAACCACCAACCTCTTCAGGTTCAAGATCATGCCACTTCATTTTTGTAAAACTTTAAACACTTAATTTATTCAATATTTTAAAAATTTAGGGTAAAATAAGGGCATCAAATTTGACTGTAACTAGTTAGAATCATTTTAAGATAAGCTAGTGTTGTTCTTAGATACAACTTACAAGCAACAAACAAAATTAGATAATGCCGAAATTGCCCTTGAGATAAAGTTAAGACTACTAAGAATGACATTTTACACCATATTTCCTTCATGCATTATGGTTGTTGAAACACCTGTCTATGAGGTTTTGGAGCTGGAAAAAAAACATAAAGTGTACATCAGTAATTTGTGAGGATTTTTTTTTTATATCTTGATAAACCGCAGATAAAACAAACATTATAAGCTCATTTATACTAAATTCTTCTTCTATTATAATTTTTCTCATTTGTATTAATTAGAAAGACATACTTACCGTTAGGGTTTCCAACTTCATAAAAGTTTCTAAAAAGAGAAACAGCTTCTTCAGCCATTATTCCACCAGTGCATTTATAACTCTTTCCCCCAACATCTTCATCACTATCATAATTTAAAAAAAGATTGAAAATAAAAAAATTAATTCCTAATTTTGAGTAAAACCTAATAGTGATATTAAAATTTACCTTGTTGATATATTAAATGTAATTGTATGCAAGGATAATATTGATCCACAACCTCCAAATTTATCATTAGCACAACCATAATACACCTCTTTGATACCTACAATAAGGCATTATTACGTTATACTATTAATCAATGTATGTGTGTGTGTGTGTGTGTGTAATTTTAAGATCTTATTAAGGTATGTAAATTTGAAAAGTGTACCAAGAAATGATAATGCAGATGCACACATTATACATGGTTCACATGTAACATAAAGGAAGCATTTGGAGAGCACTTTAGCAACTTCATTTTTTGTAAGTTTCATTTCTTTCCACTTTTCAAGTAGAAAATCAATTGCTTCCATTTCAGCATGTCTTGTAGCCTGCATTTTTAAATTCCAAATTTGCAGTTTTAACATAATGATAGGTAAAATAAAACATGTATGATCCTTTTTGTTAACTATAGTATTTTATTTGTCCCATTTGAGCGATTGGAGATATAACATAACAGAAATTCGACCCAAATATTAATAAATTAACAGGGTAATGGGGAAAAGAGAAATTATTACATTTCTTGTTTCATTAACCCGGTTTCTTCCATTTGAAATTACCTTCCCATCCATAGCAATAACACAACTGTTTCAGGAAAAAAAAAAAAATCATTAATAACGATGTTCTCTTTGCATTAAAAAAGGGAAAGTATAATTATGAGAAAATTAATAAGTATTTAATAACACGAGTTTTTCTTGATTAAAAAGTAAGATACCCAACAGGTACTTCAAGGCTGTCAAACGCAATTTTAGCCTGAAAAAGATAATGCAGAACAGTTAGTCTTAAAATGATACAGTTAACATACCAAATTGAATTACTATTTTAATGGTATCTGATACCTGTTCTAATGCCATCTTCATGAATGAAATAGTTTCTCGCATTTTCTCTTCTTCGCATGAAGCCATCTTCAAACAGACAGCTGAAAACAAAACATAGAAACATGTAAACGGTAAGAAAGCTTATGTCAAGTTCTCTTAGGCATTTAATCAAACACCTGGAGTGCATAATCAGATTTGCTAAATAATCTACTTTTAAAACACAACCTTCACCATAACAATACCTGTGTAAGATTAAACTTCAGGAATTAGAATGTGGAAGGGTTTCAAAAGGATGCAAAACAAATACAGGGACTTAGTTGCGCTTTTGGGCACAATTCTTTCCCTCCTCTAATACAAAATTAAATTATTCAATTTTATACAAAGACTTTAAACATGCACAATCGATATTGCAAAAACATACAAGTTTTTACCTTTCTAATATTCTAAATTTTTTACATGCACATCCACGCCAATATATACACAGATATTTTTAAACACACAATAAGGTATTTAAAATGGACTGTGTTAGTTTACATCACCTCTGAATTTATAAATTTTTATATGGATAAGTTGATTGTAAATATTTTGCTGAAATACACGGTCTTAGTTTTACTGTTTTCATAATACATGATTAACTAACAAGAGTCGATACGCAACAGTAAATTACAAAATAGTTTCCCAATAACAACACTATGATGAAATAACATTATTAATATGTCCTGTATTTCGTTTTACAATATTTCCATGCCAAATATTGAACTATTGAGCTGCAGAAATAACATCAGCAATTTCATTAAAATCTCTTCTTTTCTTCATGACCATTTTAGCAAAATCAAGAGCCCGTCTCTCACAATCCGCCCGTTTGACCAGATCACTGATTGACTCAAAATCCTCTACATGGGCCACCCCAACAATTCGCCTATAAAATCAAAATATTTCCTTAATTTCATGTTAAACATAGTTTGCATAATCTCTAAATTACCTAATCATTTTGGCAGCTGCAAATCCAAGTGAATCATGAAACAAATCAATCATGAATTTCTGTTTCACAAGCTCTCGAAGCTCCACATCATTATAAATTTCATGCAAATATGCTTCACCGGGTCCCTCCTTGTGCATATCCCATAAATTTGTAAACTTTTTGTGAAAAAGATTCCAAGTTTCTGCTATTGTACCTTTTATCCATGATTTATACCTCTGCATTCACAATACATATATATATAAGTAATAGTTTCATATTTAATTTACATACAAGTATGACGGATAAAATATAAAAATATATACTTTTCTGTCATTTTCTGCATCTGCATGTCCATCTTGTGCGAAATAAGCCAAAAAGAGGTTTCCAATAAAGGCACCAATGTCAAAGCCCATTGGCCCGTAGAAAGCAAATTCTGGGTCAATGACTTGAGTTGACTTATCAGTAACCATGACTGAACCAGTATGCAGATCACCATGTATTAGAGCTTGTGCTTTTTCACAAAACCTGCACAGTATACATCAATTTGCATTAGGAATGGGAAAACGGGTCAAAACGGGCTGGGTCGGGTTGACATAAAACACTTTATGTTGAAAGTTAATTAAGTTTTCTATGCAACTAAATAGTATGTTGAAAATCATTAAGAAATTATATTAATTCAGTAATAACCTAATTAACCGAATGAAAATGAATTGGGAGGTTTTATGCATTAACAATACGCTTAATATTAACTTAACCGGTTTGACATGTAAATAAATGAGTTGAAATTGCCTGACTCTATTTAATATTATCTGTCACGTGCAAATGGGAGTACTAATAAAACTTAAAAAAAATTAAAAAATAAAAATAAAAACATAATCGAGTGTGTACTTAGACTTGAGCTCAGCAACTTCAAGCTTTAATATCTTGTCATTCCTAACAGCCTCAGCATCACTATCAAGATAAGGTGAAGTCCAACGGTTAAATTCAGAAATCTTGTAAGGATCTGAAAACACCACTTGTTCAGTCAGCCTGCATAACTCCACATTTCCACAAAATTCAGCCACTGCACAAAAACATTTGGTTAAACCATAATCCCATGAGTTAAAATACACCACAAAAATCTTGATGTATTCACCTGCAGTTTTGTGCTCTGTGGTGGTGAGATAAAGAAGAGATGTGTAAAAGAGAGTATTAGCCATGAATTCTGCCATGTGTTCAGCTAATGAAGGATACTCAACTCCTGCAATTAATCCTTTTCTCAAGATTATATGTGGTGGCTCAATATATCGCATACCAATTAATGACATTGTTCTGTCAAAGTGATAAACTTCTGGAACGTGTTTTGGTGATAAACCATGTTGCCTTTTAAGAGCTGTTGCTTCAAAATATGATCTTTCTTTTGTCATTGGCCATGATTCACCAATACAACGGACATATGGTATAGCCTGCTCACATGTAATCAAATAATCATAATCAAATACAATCTATGCACAATCTGCAGATATGAAATTAATACTGGATGTGAATTGGTGTGTGTATAGGGATCTGATCCATGTAACCCTAGAATTGTTAATTGAGCTGTTTTTGACGTGCTTTAAGTTTATTGGGGATTTGGATGGAGAAAAATGGTCATCATCTAGGTTTACCAATACTATTGGCAACTGAAATTAGATCAATCGAGCTAATAGTGATATGTGTTTGCTAATTGAAACAAACCACGTGCTATTAACAGGCTTGTGTAATCATGAATATGCGAACTCTAATTGGGGAAAAACCTGTTTAACGACGATTGAAGCGGATGGAGAGATGACGATGTAGACGAAATTGAGATTTCCGTCCCCAACTTCTTTTATTATCAAGTTATCGACTTCATTTCCCAGCTTCGAAGCCAACGATGGTGTGGCTTTTATATATTCCCGTAACGACTTCTCGTCCAGTACCTGGAATCCCTCCGTCGTCATTTCTTCCAAACGGTCTAGTGGTGGTGGTGGTGGTGGCGGTGGCGGAAGAGAGATCGGGGGTTTATAAAGTTGTTGAAAGAGTTGAAGATTCCGTTGGGGTTTTCAAAAAGGCATGAATCGCGTTGGAAATCAGAACTCAGAAGTACGACGGCTTAAAAAACTGAAAATGCAAATTATCTTATTCCACGAAAGCATCACATAGGTGGCACGTTGTTATAGGATATAATAATACATTGAACCTAGCATATTTGTATTTTTTTTAAGGGTTTTTCTAATGTGTGCCCCATAGGTAAATATAATTTACACCTACTTATAAGCCTACTCATTAGATAAATACAAGTGTCAAAATTAAAAGATAATATTAGGAGAGAGAATTAGTGGAATAAACATATCATCCTATCAAGTGGGTAGACCTATAAATAGGTCTAAATGGTAGGACTAAATATCATTTCTCAAAAAAGAAATATAGATTAAAATTGAAGTATTTCGTGTGGTGTTTTAAACTAGTGTCAACTCTGATATAACTGATATCTTTAAATTTTAAGTTAATTAACACTTCAACTAACACTCAACTGAAATATTCATACCAACAATATTTTTCTTTTTAGTTTTTCGGATCTCGTCATTATATAATATATATACAATGTGCTATTAAAATATTCATTTGGCCCATCTCGCCCTTGTCCGTTCTCTTCGGCTAGGCGATGGAAATTATCGTAGGCACCCCTCTGACGGGGAGTACAGACATCAGATTGGGAACTAACATGTCTTTGATACCCGTATTACATGCCATCAACTCATGAGGTATATATATTTCCTTATATATACATTAGGCGGTTACTGTTCATAACTTATTTACAATTTTCTCCTGAAATTTTGATAATTACACTTTCATTGTAAAAGAATTTAGTTAGAGTGAGCCGCCATAACAAGTATATCCTCCATCTAAGTTTTGCATGACATCATAAATTCATCCTGCTGGGCCCATTTAATTTGAAGACTAAGTGATGGATATATATATTTTTAAACATTATAAAAAAATATTTAACAAAAGTGGCTATTTTTAACTAACGCATATTTAAGAAAAATATATTGAAAAGAGTAACGATTTTATCATTTCAATTGTCAATTGATATTTTGTAGCAACAAAGTAATGTTGTTCATGATTCGGATTCAGATTAGATTCATAATTTTATTTTATTTTTTGTTTTAATAAGGATAGTTGTATACAACAACATTTAATAAGATCTTATTTGTCATTAACAACCAGGATTGATTTATATTATGCATAATGAGATTGTATTTAGAAATAGACCGTACACTTGAAAAAACATATCAAATATAAGCTTTAAATTTTTTCTAAATCACTTTCGATACTTCTAAATTATATAAAATGTAGGAGCTAATACAAATTTTCACTAAATAAAATACAATACAATTGAGAAATGTAAATACAAGATTGAAACAAGAATATGTAGAAACAAAAAACAAACAAGTTTTGGTTGAGTCTCGTGAAATTCACGATCCCCTTAAAATAGATTCGTCGTCTATCTCCCAGGGTTAAACAACCGAGTAGTTTTACACTACCGAATATAATCCAAGCCAAAATACTTATCGAAAGTTCTTGTGTTTAAGGATCACTAAAATTGGATAGAGCAAATTGTGATGCTTGTAAGTGAGTAGGAAAGTATATGAATTTGTGTTTGTGTACTTACAAATGAACCATACACATTCAATTTATAATAGAATTTGGTTCATATATTAATGACAATCATAAATGTCATTATTCATATTCATTACACATCATTACAAAGAAATGAAACCACTCATTCAAATTTATTTTAATGACAACCATTAAAAATATAAATAATATTATCAATATTGTTATTTGAATACTTCCACTAAATCAAGTGGCAAAAAACCGAGTGGCAAAACCGAACCGCCATGAAACCCGGGAGACAAGTGTCGATAGGTTCAAGTTCCCACTGGTTCATTTATTTTATTTCTTTGTTTCATACACCCCACTTTGAGAGTCGATATCTCATTCACCACAACTACATTTTGGACATGTCAACCATTAATTATATATAACAAATATACATATAATTATATATGTCCAAAATTTTCCAACAATCCCCCACATGAATAGAGATCGATCTAAAATACAACAAAATTTCGATAAATGTTCAACAGTTAAGTCTTGCAAATGATAGGTAGGTTTTGGCCTTTGAACTTTCCCTTGAGAAGCACACTTAGTCTCCTAGCAGTCAGTAGACGCGATGTCCTTGAACTGAATCCGCCTTTTGTGAAGACGACGGTATACATTCTCACAAGACTCTCCCTAACTTGTTCATATCCTCTTATCGTGCCCGTCTTGGTCATGGACACTGCCTGATTCTGCGAGAGCTACTAAGAATTGTGCCCCAACAATTCCATTCGAAGCGACCCCACTTCTCCCTCACATAGGTGATTCTCTATCACGAATCATTAAAATCCATAGTGCTTATCCTCATTGCCACTGAACTAGGAATGGACTAGGAAGTAGTACAATGTACTCCCTTTAAGAATATTTGAAGGAATTCCGTTACCCCCACATTGACATCCCTTCGTTTATACAATTAGGTTGTCCTATTGAACCTAGATCTTGGGATCTCCAGTCAACTAGGTTAGGTTTCCTTCGCATAAACTTTATTCCACGGGCTTTAGTCACATTCCTTTATAACTAACTCTCTACTTAAGCCTTTTCATAAGCGGATCCGCAATGTTATCATTTAACTTTTATAGTCAATCATGATAACTTCACTTGAGAGTAGTTGTTATATCAAATTATGTCTTACCATTATACATTGTATACTTGACTAATGTAAATGTAAGACAATACCAATATATACATCAATTATTTAGAATATCTTCTTTAATTGATGTAACTTTTATGAAGATGAATGAGTACCTTAGCAAGGTACCCCCACATTCGTACGTATTTTTAAGACAGTTTTCTTTCAAATCAAAATTTGTACAATAATTCATCTAACCTTAACGAGGTATCTTATATAGAAGATAAGTAGTCGACACACGACATGCCCCCACATTTGTACAACTTAGTAAATTAATTGCTTCAATTTTACTTATCATTAAGTAAAATTAACAATATAATTTAATTCGTACATATCACTATGTAGTATAATCATCAATATATATTATGATATACTTGTGACCACCTTTAGAAGTTGATTTCAAATCACACACTTTTGTATGAATCATATCAAGGAGTTTGGTTATTTCTTTCAACCAAATGGAATGATGAATTTGTTACATTTGTTTGTTACATTTGTGAGTTGAATCAATATGGAATGTTGGTGGTACGCAATTAAATTTATTTAAAACTAAATTTAATTAAATTTATATGGCATAATCAACCATGTTAAATATTTAACAATTCAAAATAAATGAAGAACTTTATTAGCAATTATTAAAATCACGGTTAAAAGTTGTCACATTTAATTTTAACATTTTTACCAATAACAATTCCACATTTTGATAACACAATTCCATTGGATTCAATCACAACCCGGGTAACAAACCTAGTAAGCAACCATCCAGACACATGATTCTTACAAATCTCTGGAACATACAAAACATTGCTTAATGTAACATCATTTCCGGAATTCATTATTAAGATAACATTTCCTTCACCTTTTATATATGTGGTAGACAACTTTTCAATAAAAGTGTTTGCTCATTTTCAACATCTTTGAAAATGATAAACATACTTTTATAGAAACACACATGACAGGTAGCACCCGTATCGACATACCATCCACTTCAATTGGTTCCCATCAAATTCACTTCCGACAAATCGGAAATCATGGCCACATTATGCACATATTCCTTCATGTACATTTCCATGTTAGGCATTGTCACAACATTTGTCATTTTTTCCAAATAAAAATGCAAATTTGACCAATTAGCCTTAACAATCAAAATGTTACAATTAGTAGTAAGATATATTTCAAGTATCATCTTATCAAGAATCAACTCAAGAAGACAAAGACTATCTTGTATCTTACTCACTAATATAAACCAACATTTTTCCCAAGTCTCACAATTTGAAAGTAAAATTCTAGATGCCAAAGCAATCCATAGATATAAAATCCGAAGAATTTAACTTTTACCAAATTTGAGAAAATTCAAGTAACCAAGGTTAACTTGAAAACTAAAACAATAGAACTTTTTCATTTCCAAAATCTTATAATTTCCAAATATCTCACCTCATGAGACTATATTCAAGAAACCAAGGTAATCTTGATATGTATAAAATGGAAATTGATTTTTTTTTTCTTCAAGAAAAGTCTATGACCGTCAATCACAAATTTCATAGATAACCCCAATAATTCTCAAACTTTGAAAGCAAAATTCTAGATGCCAAAGCAATCCATAGATAAAAATCCTGAAGAATTATAGCTTTTCACAAGTATGAGAAAATCAAGTAGCCAAAGCAAACTTAATTACCAAGCAAACTTAATTACCAAAAAAATTTAAATCCAAAAATTGAAGTAAATTTTCTCACTATATGAGATTAAAGTCAAGAAAACCCAAATTATCTTGATACTTGAAACAAAATAAATCAAAACATTTATATCCAGAAACTTCTAATTTCCAAATATCTCACACATTGGATTAATTAGTAATTAGTTATGATTGATAATTGGTTATTATGATGGTAATGATGTTAGGTCAAGAAGACCTTGTGGTTGGAGTTGCTTCCTTGATTGGGAAGTGAGCATTTGTGTTGATTAGCAAAATTTGGGGATAGCTTGGCTAAGGTGAGTACACGTGAACTTTCAAAACTGGGTACATAGCTAGTAAATGTTTTATGATTAAATGTTTTTATTGAGTCTATAAGTAATTTAGTTATTTATGTGATTTATGATGAGTTGCTTATATGATCATGAAACGATTAATTGATTGAGAAATGATGATAGAAGACAAGTAATGATGATGATGATGATGATGTCCCTAGGGCCGTGATAGATTGGAGGCATTCCGGTTATCGCGGTACCTTAAGGTTAATGGTAGATTGGAGGCATTCCGATTACCCAATACCTATGAGTCCCGGTAGATTGGAGGCATTCCGGTTACCGTGGATATGATGGTCTTGATAGATTGGAGGCATTCCGATTATCTTGACATTGGCCAATGATGAATGGAACGAAGTGACCCAAACGAATGAAATTAATAATATTATTTTAAAATAAATGATATTATGTGACTAGTTGTTTATCGGGTCTAAAACTCATGTATCTCACGAGGCAATTTTGTCTCACGTACTATGTTTGTGTTTTTGCTATGTACTCAGGTTCGGGATCGATGATATAGGAGGCTCGTTTAGAAGAGGCCTTGTTGAGATTAGCTCAGTGTTGATGATTAGAGTCCTTATCCTATGGTTAAGATATAATTTGTAACACCATTTTTGTATACTCTGATAATTTCAAACAAGAAACCTTTTGATTTTGTAGAACCGGTATTTGATACCAATACTTATTTGCGTGTTTTTGGGATGAAATGTATTTAAATATTATTTTAAAAATTGAGGTGTTACAATCATCATCGATTAACGGCCAAAATTGATTAACAGAGGTGGTGGTCTTCTCAGATCTGAAACACCATCGCACCATCATCATCGATTAACACCCTTCCTGGTCGATGGTGAAGATGATAAAACAAACCCTGAATCGGTGAAGCTACTGTGAAAGTGTTGAGCACAGAGGTTGTAACGGTGATTGTTGAGCACAAAGATGATGTTGAGCTCCGGTGGAAACCATACTGATCGGAGACGATGATGTTCGTTGTGGTGGGGTTCTGGTCAGAATCAAGTAAGGAAAATGATTCAGGATCTTTGATTTCTTTCAGAATCAGTGAAAAAACCCAAGAAAAATCGAAGCTTTTTCTTATTGGAATGCACACGGTCGCTCTACACCATGTGGGAATCTTATGTATCTCAAATTGTAGGAATCAGTGGTGGAGCGATTTCCGATTTATAGTCATTTTGATTTTGAAATTTGTAGGAATTTTGTAATTTAGGATTATGGTTCATTAGGTTAGGGTTTGTGAAGAAGATGAAGAATGGTGAAAAGGACCAAAATGCCCTCACATGCCTTGCATTTTTCGTCAGTTAACGGTCAAAAATAGACGGAAGGACAAATATGCAGAATTTTAAAAACATAAAGCACAAAAAAAACAGAAAAAAAAAGTTTATGGACAAAAACCCCGAATCCGGGAAAGGTCAGGGACAAAAACTGTAATTTACCCAAAAACAACTTTCATGTTTTATTTTCTGTCATTTTTATATATACTATAAAATTCAATTCGCAATTTAAACGGAATTTTGAAACAATGTCACATGGTGGATTATTATTGGTGGAGAATCAAACGGGTTTACTTTCCAATGAACAGTTATTTAGGTATGATTAGGGGTGCCCAATGGGTTAACCCGACCCGACCCGGCTCTTATCGGGTCGGGTCTGTCGGGTTTGAGGTTGAAAAATCCTAACCCGAAATCCGACCCGATAAGGCTTCGGGTTGGTCGGGTTCGGGTCTGTCGGGTTTCGGGTTTGTCGGGTTGACCCGATCGGGTTGGTCGGGTTACACATTCATAAAAGTTCAAGAAACACACATTTTAAAAAAACAAAAGTACAATGATTCATACTAGTTTATATTAAGCAAATAGATAACGTACGAAGAAAAAAACTAATTGCAAATTAGAAAAGACTTTCAATGGTGCTTTTCAAGCAACTAATAAATGAAATCAGTGATATGTGTTCAACACGTATAAAGAAAAAAACTTCAAAAAAGAAAAAAAAAATACCTTTGTATATTAATAGCAAATGGTGCTTTTCAAGCAACTAATAAAGGGACGCTCTGTATATTTTTTGTAAGCAAGCAGGCAAATGTACTTTTTGATTCAATCAGATTGCTCTTATAGACTTAAAAAAAATAACAAACGCTAATTGGCAAACGATTATAGTATATATTAAATGCGCCTGTTGGTTTCCTTTTCTTTTCTAATATTTATGGTAAAAATAATTTAAAATTTTAAAATTCAGATTTTAACCTTAACCCTAATCGGGTCTTATCGGGTCAACCCGAAACCCGAAAAAATTAAAAATTCTAACCCGAAACCCGACCCGATAAGGTATCGGGTTAGTCGGGTCGGGTTTAAAAAACCCGATATCAACACAAGACCCGAATGCACCCGACCCGACTAACATTATCGCGTTCGGGTTCGGGTTCGGGTCGGGTCGGGTTGACCCTTTGGGCACCCCTAGGTATGATCATTGTATATATACGTAATTTTATGCATCTATTATGGAGTATTAAATAGGTAGCAAATTATGATTTATTTACTTTAAAATAATTAATTGTAAGGTGTTGAAAGTTGTTGACATCCTACAAGAATTATTAAAATATTATAATATTATTATTAAACTAAATATATAAATAAGGAATTAAATTAAATAAAATTGAAAAAAATGATAATTGTATTTATCTATAATTTTATGTATCTATTAGGGAGTATTAAATATGTAACAAATTATGATTTATTTACTTTAAAACAATTAATTGTAAGGTGTTGAAAGTTGTGACATCCTACAAGAATTACTAAAATATTATAATATTATTAAATTAGATATATAAATAAGGAATTACATTAAATAAAATTGAAAAAAATGATAAATATATTTAGAACTAGAAGTTACGTACTCAGTGCGTAGCGGAACTTTAAAGTATGCATTTAAGTTTCTGATGATTTGTTTAAATTCTTTTTATGTAGGAAAAACTACTACTTTAATAAATTTTAGGTGAAAATGTGTAATTTGCGTGCCACCACATTGGAGTCGGTTAAGTTCACCTCCGAAGTGCAAAGGAACGGCATAACTAAAGTTACCGAGATGCAACGAAATAAGTAATTTTGAATTGTTGGATTTTTTTCACAAAGGGCATACCAAAAAAATATTAGTAAAAATGAAAGGAAATTGCTAAAAGATGCTCAGAGTAAAGTAATAAATACATTTGAGAGAGATTTAGCAGTATTTAGTCCGGCTACCCGTTCGGGTTCAGAAACACAAGAGAAGATGAAGAGGACGACGATGAAGAAAACAAAGACGAAGAGTTTACTAATTTTTTCTTTTAATTATTGTGTTTTTTAATTAGTTTTTTTTATTAATGTAATGTTTTATTTTATTCATATAATGATCTTATTTAAATTAAATTAATAGTATGTTTTAATTAAAATAAAATAAAATAGATGGTGGGGTACAAAAAACTGAAGATAATGAGTATTGATAATATGAATATATCAGTTAAATGTCAGTTGATATGTATGCTATATGATATTGATTTGGCAAAAATTACTTATCTTAAAAACATATATAGATAAAATAATATAAATTCAGTTGCTTAAGAAAATGAGAAATGATATCTTGTTCATATCTTTCTTCTTTCTCATAAGTTTTACTTACTTTTAACTTAACATGTGTCATTCAATAATTTTCTTTCCTTATATCATTTTTTAACTTTGACACTTGTAATCATCAAATGAGTCAGATTATAGATAGGAAGAAAAGTTATATAAAAATATCATTACTTTAAGATACTGTTTGGTTCGCTGGAATATGATGGAATTGGATTTCAATTCGATCACCACCCACCACCACCACCACCCACCACCCACTACAAGCAATAAGGGTAAATTCGTCATTTTTGATAATTTTAATTCCGATTCATGTTAACCAAACAGAGAATGAAATTAAATTTAAATTCCTCACGAATTTCAATTTCTTTCTAAATTCCAATTCAGTTAGAAACATTATAGGAATCAAACAACACAAATATTAGTATATTAGATACTTATCCGTAAGAGGGGTAGGGGTGAGCATAACAGGGTACCCGCCGGTTCCGACCGGAACCGGAACCGGAATTGGAACCGCAGGTTCCTGGAATATAGGAACCGGATTTGGAACCTGGAAGACAGGTTCCTAAATTTTCGGAACCGGAACCAGATCCACCGGTTCCAAGGCAGGTTTCGGTTACCCTGTCTCTAAATTCATAAACATTTAACTATTACTAAATAAATAAATAAATAAATAAGACAATAAATTACACAACCTAACGATTACAAATATCATTTAGCGAGTTTAAATATGGTTTAAGGATTACTAACTAAATATTACAAATATCACATACGAGAGAGGCGGAGGTCGGAGAATGGCGGCGGTTGTGCAGCTATGGTCGAGAGAGGCGGGGAGGTAAGTACGAGAGCAGAAGTGGCGACTGGCGAGATAAAATGAAACCCTAAGTGGCTAATTCTAATTTCTAACTCATGTAAATGGTAAACAGGGATAATTTTAGAGCCCCAATTTCTGGCCCAATAAGTGATAAAACAGCCCATATAATTTGGACTGTTAAAAATACAGCTATAGTCTGATATATTTGAGTAAAATCATTTATTTTAATGTATTTTATATTATATATTATATATTTAATAAATATATACAGGGTATCCGCCGGTTCCAGGTTCTTTAATTTTGAGAACCGGAACCGGAACCTCTTAGGCCGGTTCCCTGATTTTAGGAACCAGAACCGGAACCTCCTAGCAGGTTCCGGATCCGGAACCTCCGGTTCCCAAGCGGTTCCGGTTCCGATTCCGGTTACCCTCTTTTTCTGCTCACCCCTAAAGAGGGGTACTATTTGTGTAGATACTTATCCGTAAGAGGGGGTACTATTTGTGGTTACGTTTTCTCAAGGTCAAATCACATTTTAAAAAATGTCAAAATTAAAGCATTCAAATTCAATTATGTTCATAGAATCACGCTAGTACAAGAAGTTGTTGGTGAATCCAACTACCATATCACCTGATGCCACTGAGATCCACTCGTCGATTTGATATGGCGACATCAGTTTTACTGGCGTTGCTGTTGGCGCTGTGCATGTTCTCCGGCGAGTGTTTAACCGGAGACTCGATCATCGAACATAGCCAGTCTTACGACGGTGGTTTGTGTGTCAATCTCATCGAACCTTGTGGTTATACTTGCTTAGAACATACGGTGAGTTCTCCGTCACTATTTGACCTTCTTCGGTCATATCGATTATTTGAAGTTTCACAATTTTGTCCTAATTGACCTTATTGGAGATCAGTGATATAACTTGAATACCTGAATTATTTTGATTTGAGGACCGAGAACTGTGTGTACACTGAAACAGTAGTCAATAATCATGAAGATGAAACAGAAAGTCTACAACAAATTGAAAACCTTCGGATCAGTGAAATCGTAGGTTTTTCCTTTAAGTATTGTTGATGAAGGATGATATTGTTATCTGAGACTTCTTATATTAGCAATTCCTTATGCGATTAAGTAGTTGCCCTATATTTTTGTTAATTTCCCCCACTGGACAATATTGAACTCATGACCTGTGATTCAAAGAGCAAGTGTTCGATGAAGGATATGTTATTTGAGCTTTTGTTCGTAATAGCAATTCTTTGTCCTGATTCTTGCATGATTCGTTCATTAGAGAGTATATTTATGCACATCTAGAAAATTAGAATGTCCTATTTCCAAGTTTTGTACAATAACATTAGAATCATAATGTGAAATAAGTAATTCCAAAGAAATCAAAAAATTATTCTTCCGTTACTTACATAATATTTGGACCCTTTTCCATGTTATTTAAAGTATCTAATAATGTTTATTTGTGTATAATTGGCAGATTCAAACAAAGGACGGTTTCTTGCTAGGTCTTCAGCGTGTGTCATCAGGCGTTCTTAATTTGGGTGTACAAAGGGCACCCCCTGTTTTGCTCCTACATGGACTCTTTATGGTAACTACTAGCTATAGTTGAATTTAAAACCTATAATTGCAGAATTGAAACCTTTAATCATATGTTAATTGTAGTAGGTGCTACTTTTAATTTGTATTATCAACTAAAAAGCTCCATTGTCACGCACAAACAAGAAGCCTCACATCTTTTATTGATTTCTGTTTTCTATTTATAAGAGTAACTAATCAATTGACATTTTTGACAACATAATTTCAATTATATATTAATCAGGGTGGTGATGCTTGGTTTATGGATTCCCCAAACCAGTCATTAGGGTTTATTCTTGCGGACCGTGGTTTTGATGTTTGGGTTGCAAATGTTAGAGGAACAAAATGGAGTCATGGCCACTCTTCTTTATCAGTTGGAGACAAGGTACTTCTTTTTCTTTTTTTAATTATTATTTTTATTTTATTTTATATTATGTCTGTAATATTAACTGAGTATTTACCTTAAATTAGGAATTTTGGGATTGGAGCTGGGAAGAGATGGCACTTTATGATCTTGAAGCAATGCTCACTTATATAAATTTAAAAACTGGCTCCAAAGTTTTTGTTGTAGGACATTCACAGGTTACTTTCAACCACAAATTATCATTTTATTTTCCTAAAAAATATATTCTTAATTTAAGAAAAGTATAATTCCATTTTATTTTTCAGGGAACAATAATGTCATTGGCTGCTTTTACTCAACCAGATATTGTTAACATGGTTGAAGCTGCTGCTCTTCTTTCTCCTATTTCATATTTAGATCACATCACATCTAAATTTGTTCTTAATCTTGTCAATATGCATCTTGAAGAGGTTAATTCCTTTTTATTCAAATTCAATTTTTATTTTAGTTTTTTGTTTTTTGTTTTGGAATTTTTATATCTTTTAAAAAATTTCACAGGCACTGTCGTTACTCGGAATACATCAACTGAACTTGAAAAGGTATATTTCTTTCCATTTTCCGTGATTCTTTTCCAAATTTTTATTTAATATTAATAATGATATAAATATAATATTTTTTTGCAGTGACATCCTCACCTACATGATAGAGATGGCTTGTGATGGCCATGTAGATTGCAGCGATCTGTTAGCAGCCATTACAGGTGACAAATTTACTAAACATTGGAACGTTGTTATCTATGCCTTTTTATTTTCATTTAATTATTTATTTATTTTTGTACTTAAATCTTGCAGGTGTAAACTGCTGTTTTAACATCAGCCGTATGGATTTCTATCTTGAATATGAACCTCATCCGACATCATTAAAGAACTTGAAACATCTTTTTCAAAGTACACTCTTCACACACATTCTTCATACTTAATAAACATTTTGTGACACTTATTTTGTGACACTTTATTGATTTGCAGTGATACGTAAAGGTACTTTTGCAAGATATGATTACGGGAGTTTGAAGAATGTTCTAGAATATGGTCGATTTAAACCACCATCTTTTGATCTTAGTGAGATACCCGAATCATTGCCCATTTGGATGGCTTATGGTGGAAACGATGCATTAGGAGATGTGATCGATGTGCAACACACTTTAAAGGAACTAAAATCAAAACCAAATGTTTTGTTTCTAGAAGATTATGGTCATATAGATTTCCTTTTGAGTACAAGGGCTTATGAAGATCTTTTTGATAATATGATTACCTTTTTTAGGTATTGTGGAATTGCCGCTAGCTCTTAAGCGCGTCTTTTCAAGAAATTCGCGAAATGGGTGGGTTTTATAGTTTTATACGTCGGTTCGAGGTGACCCACGAACACCTTTTTATTTATTTGTTTTTTTTTTTGGTTAACTATTGTGAATATTTAAGGTGGTAAATATAATTACAGAACTATGTTGTTACAATTATGATCCAGATATTATAACACGCTTTAGATTAAGGTTTTTTTTTATCAAGTTAGATAAATTTTGGATATAACCTGTGTAGCTTTAACCATTCGAGCCAGGATTTTTTATAGTAAATCTACGATTATTACTCCGTAATATTAATTGTCATTGTGGTTGTATATTAGAAAATGAATTTATTCCATAGTAAGTAATACATAAGTATTGCGTGAAGTAATTAATTTGGATCGGAAACTTGTATAAATTAGCATAAAGTTAATATGCTAAAGTTAATATGTATAAATTAGCATAAAGTTAATTTGGATCGGAAACTTGTATAAATTAGCATAAATTAGGAAGGGGAAAGAACCTACTAATTAACGCCAATTGGCGAAAGAACCACACAACCTTCAAACCTTTGAAGAACTAAAATAAAGGTCATTCAAACACTTATTAAAGGATGTCCTTTAATTGGGGAATATATTTTCATCTCTATAAATCAACAATCAAAATCCTAATAATTTCATTACAAGGAATTCAAACTTTAGTACTCTCAAAATTTTGCAAATATGGGTGTTGTGTTTATCGATGGTCCAATGATTGAAAAATTTGTCGATAATTCAGAAGTTTTTGAAAAGTCTATCGACGAGCGATTTAACATGTTAGACGCAAACAAAGACGGAGTCTTGACTCGTGATGAAATCCGAAATGAGATCGATAACCCGTCTTATGCTGAAACGGAATTGCAAGCCAAAGAAGAGGTTGATAGCCTGTACAACACATTATTTGACAAATTTGATACCGAAAAGAAAGGTACCCTTGACCGCAAGGCGTTTGGTTCGTTAATGAAAGAAGTCATGTTAGCCAAGGCTTGCGGTATCGGTAATACACCTGTATGCATTATTCTTCAAGAGGATAGCATGCTTCAAAAGGTCGTTTAAATTCTGAAAATGTCGATAAGCGTTCCTTCAAAAAATTGTGTTTTTCTGGTTAATTTGTCCCAAACGCAAGCATTTCTATGAATATGTATCAACAATCGATAAGATTCATTAATTAATATATAAATATGTATCAACAAGAATTGCATTACTATACAAATTTGAGATTTGCTATGTTTATATTTAGATTTAGATTAATATATATGCATGTTGCTATCAACTGTATTTTGGGTAGGAGTCTCCCTACTCTTAGATTTATGATTGACTACATATCACCCATACGAATCCATCTTATACTAGGCTCGCACCATGATCATAAGTCCAAATGTAGAACTCACTCCCAAAAGTTAGCTTGAAAGAGGAGGGGACACATATACTTATAAGACACTATTTGGTTCATACATCGTTTGTCACGGCTATATTGGTCACGGTCGGCGCCCTTCTTCCGGGTCTGAGCTACCACTCCACAAGCCACCACTTCGAGCCACCACTCCGAGTGTTGGAACCTCGCAACGTAAGGCTAGCTCTGATACCGATTGATATGAACCCATTCCATACTAGGCTCGCACCATGATCATAAGTCCAAATGTAGAACTCACTCCCAAAAGTTAGCTTGAAAGAGGAGGGGACACATATACTTATAAGACACTATTTGGTTCATACATCGTTTGTCACGGCTATGTTGGTCACGGTCGGCGCCCTCCTTTCGGGTCAAGCCACCACTCCGAGTGTTGGAACCTCGCAACGTAAGGCTAGCTCTGATACCGATTGATATGAACCCATTCCATACTAGGCTCGCACCATGGTCATAAGTCCAAATGTAGAACTCACTCCCAAAAGTTAGCTTGAAAGAGGAGGGGACACATATACTTATAAGACACTATTTGGTTCATACATCGTTTGTCACGGCTATGTTGGTCACGGTCGGCGCCCTTCTTTCGGGTCTGAGCTACCACTCCACAAGCCACCACTTCGAGCTCGTTGGTCACGGCTATGTTGGTCATGGTTGACACCCTCCTTTCGGGTCAAGCCACCACTCCGAGTGTTGGAACCTCGCAACGTAAGGCTAGCTCTGATACCGATTGATATGAACCCATTCCATACTAGGCTCACACCATGATCATAAGTCCAAATGTAGAACTCACTCCCAAAAGTTAGCTTGAAAGAGGAGGGGACACATATACTTATAAGACACTATTTGGTTCATACATCGTTTGTCACGGCTATGTTGGTCACGGTCGGCGCCCTTCTTTCGGGTCTGAGCTACCACTCCACAAGCCACCACTTCGAGCTCGTTGGTCACGGCTATGTTGGTCATGGTTGACACCCTCCTTTCGGGTCAAGCCACCACTCCGAGTGTTGGAACCTCGCAACGTAAGGCTAGCTCTGATACCGATTGATATGAACCCATTCCATACTAGGCTCACACCATGATCATAAGTCGAAGTGTAGAACTCACTCCCAAAAGCTAGCTTGAAGAAGGAGAGAACACCTAGATTTATAAGCCACTATTTTATTAATACTTTGGCCAATGTGGGATCATAACACCCGCCATACCTAGATTTTGACAGATTAAGTATTGTTATTGTTGCATGTTGCTATCAATTATATCGTCGATTTTGTATACTTCAATATTCAATCAATGCGGTATTTTTAAAATAAAATTGTATCAGTTATAAACTTTTCAGAAAAAATAATAATTGGTGGTCATATCAACATTTATAGCCACTTGCCAGAAATCTGAATGTTATTCAATGCAAACTAAACATGTTGACACTATATAAACAATGAGAACCCTTAAGATACGATATTTACAACTGAAAAGGTGTGAACAAATAGATATTGTAAAAAGATGGATTCGCAAAAAGGCATAAGAAATGTTCCCATGATTGTTAAAATACTTGAGGGTGATACACACAAGACCCCAAGTAACATTGATTTATCAACCAGATGGTCCAGATCGAAAAGTCACTGAAAATTATTCGTCAAGATCGCTTTTTGCATGGATACCATAATAATTCACGCACATCATACGACAGAATAACAAGAGGGAAGGTTGGCAATGGGGGGACCAACATCAAGAATATATAGACGATAACAAAGACATGGTGTTGACCAACACTTTTTTGTGACGTAGGGTTTTTGCAGCGACTCGTGACGTTGCAAAAATCTGCAAAAGGAGATGAGTTAGATGTAAGAGCGAATTACATCTAAGGTCCCTATGGTTTACCACTTATTGCAGCCACAGTCCCTAAACTTCATTAAGTACACTGGGAGTCCCTGGTGTTGCCACTTTGTTGCACCCATAGTCCCTGAAACAAACGGACGTTAATTAAAGCCGTTAAATCCCCCATGTGCACATCACATGATGGGTAGTATGGTAATTGTCCACCCCTTCCTCATATTTAAACCCGAGTAAATTACATGGAAGGTCCCTGTGGTATACTACTTATTACGGTCTTAGTCCCTGAACTTCATTTATTACACCGGAAGTCCCTAGTGTATACACTTTGTTACACACATGCAGGCCTGTAAACGAACCGAACGTGAACACTATATTTTCTTAACATAAACGAACACAAACGAACATAAAGAAACACAAAAGTACACGAAACAAACACAAACACAAACAAACATAAACAAACACAAACGAACACGAAACAAATACAAACGAACACAAACAAACATAAACAAACTCAAACGAACACTAACAAACGAACGTAAATAAACAATTACGAACGGATGTTCAGGAACGTAAACGAACGAACGGGCATTTGTTCGTGTTTGTTTGTTTAACTAAACGAACACAAAATCTTGTTTGTGTTCGTTTGTTAGCTAAACAAACGAATATAAACGAACTCCCGCGAACGGTTTGCGAACGGTTCGTTGAACGTTCGGTTCGTTTACATGCCTACGTGTGTGTAACAAAGTGTATACACCAGGGACTTCCGGTGTAATAAATGTAGTTCAGGGACTAAGGCTGTAATAAGTAGTATACCACAGGGACCTTCCATGTAATTTACTCGGGTTTAAATATGAAGAAGGAGTGGACAATTACCATATTACCCATCATGTGATGTGCACATGGGGTATTTAACGGCTTTAATTAACGTCCGTTTGCTTCAGGGACTACGGGTGCAACAAAGTGGCAACACCAGGGACTCCCAGTGTACTTAATGAAGTTTAGGGACTGTGGCTGCAATAAATGGTAAACCACATGGACCTTAGATGTAATTCGCTCTAGATGTAATTAAAATATATAAATTAAAATTAGAATTCTGAATTTCAAAATTCTTTTGGCCGTTGGCCCCCTTTTCCGACCTTTGGCGTCCGCCAAAACCATGGCGATTTCATTTTTGGCAAGCGGATGCTGAAACCGGCGATGTGGTAACCACTAACCAAAAGATTCAGCGAGACATACCTCGTATGGGTGTTTATCGGGTGTATTTTTTGGGTCGGGTAATTTGGGTTTTTTTCAATATATAAAATACTTAATACGCAACCCAAATTACATTCGGGTATTTGAGAAAGGGTAGTTTAGGTAATGGGTTGGGTACGGGTATATCCACAAATACTCAAGAATTTGCATAGTTGTATTGCCGGCAACCACTATATTTATATTTCGATCTTAATACATTATTTTTATCCGTAATTTTATCAAATTCCAACCATTATTGGGCTCTGTTATTGACTTTTAGATGAAATTATGTACTACAAGTATAACGATTGTATTTTGTTTATAAGGTAAATTACTGATTTTGTCCCTGAGGTTTTCCTGATTCGGGGTTTTTGTCCATAAACCTTTTTTTTCTGTTTTTTTGTCCTTGACGTTTTTAAAATTCTGGATATTTGTTCTTAGGTCCATTTTTGGCCGTTAACTGACGATTTTTGTGTCTATTTACCCAAATTACCCTTGCATCATCTTCCTCATTTATGTGTTCTTCCCCTATTAAACCCTAATTCTAAAATCACTTATATAAACTTCCATAATTGATTATGATGATGTCTTCCATTCATCTTGCTCTCTCCTCTACATCAACACAGTTTACACTTCACAGAATCTAAGCAATCAATCGAAATAAGGCCAAAAGTGAAGCTCCGCCGCCTCCACTGTGAACCACCGTCTTCTCCGGCCAAAACTGAAGCTCCGACCATTGAATCTCCGCCGCCTCCACTGAGAACCACTTGTTTAACGAGATCGATTCACGAGAATTCTTGTATAGTGAGATCAATTCACGGGAATACTTGTTTAACGAGATCAATTCTTAATGCCAGATCTTCGGAGGTACGATTCACCTACCGACGGAGTTAGTGAGGCATGTAAGGGTTGGTTATGTGGTGCTGTGATTTCGATTTTGAATTGAAAACCTAAAAGTTGTGGTTTTAGAATTAGGGTTTGTGCAAATACAAGAAGATCCAAACTTTATCTATAGGTATGAAATGGGTTTGTCAATGTATCAATTTGGAGACTTCTGGTTTTTCAATTTTGGGTTCGATTTTGGTTTGAGTTGTGTTTGATTCTGATTTTTTAAAGAGAAATAGAAGATGAAGATGATATATGGTTTAAACGAAGGTGTTCTTATTTTGATTTTTTGGGTTTCTTCATATCATGAAAGTACATATTTTAAAGAACATATTACATATAAATTTAAGAAGATGACTAAATGCTCTCATATCTTTTGAATTTGAGGTCATTTAATGGTCAAAATTGGACGGAGGGACAAAGATGCGGAATTTTAAAAACGTCAAGGATAAAAAAAAAGAAAAAAAAGTTTAGGGATAAAAACCCCGAATCGAGAAAACCTCAGAGACAAAAACTATAATTTACCCGTGTTTATATAATCATAAATTATTACCTTTAAATAAATTCTTTTAAAAACATTAGGTATTTAGATATGTGATATATCCGTCCACTTAAGATATTACCTTATACCCAACCTACTTTATTTTCAAGTTAATATTTCTATCCGTTACCGAACTACCCAATATGTTTTACCCAAATTCAAAACGGGCAAGAATGGTAGAAAGAGTTATTGTTATTATCGACAGTCCAAATACCCTGTGTTGTGAGTTTGAAAGAAAAAGAAAAAGAAAAATAAAGATAGAAGAAAAAGAAAAAGAAAAAGAAAAAGAAAAAGAAAACCAAAAGCAAGAAGAGTCTATCTACTCTGGCTCTCCGGGTGTTCTGAACATACAAATTCCATACTCCAAAATGCAATCTCTTTTGCTGCCGGCAGCTCGTTCCGGCAGTGCACCGCCGTCGTTAGCAGTAGCCAAACCATCACTACCCATCCTCCGCCGACCTCTCTCCGCCCTCAATTTCCCCTCTTCTCTCTCATCGTCTTCTCCTTTTTCCCTACACATTCGTCGAAATCAAATCAGATACCCTAACAAACTCGCTTCAGCTCCCATTTCCACCGCCTACGATTCACCAAATGAAGATCCCGAAAATGCAAAGCTCGCTCAGGTATCTGATGAACAATAACATCCTCTCCGAATTCTGTACTTTCCTAGGGTTTTGCAATATGTATAAATTGTTTATTTCCACCAAACAAATTAAGAATTAAGCTGTTTTATTTCTTCTGAAATTTGGTGGCTGAGTAGGTCGCAAAGAGATTAGAGAGTACTTCAAGGTATTTCAAGAGATTAGGTAGCCTAGGGTTTTGGGGACAGCTTGTTTGCACCATTGTAGCTGCAGTAATCCTTTCATTTTCGGTTGTGGTTACTGGGAAGATCACATCACCAGCTACATTCTATGCTACTGCTGGTGGTATTGTAGCTGCTTTCCTCTCGGTTTTTCAGTCGTTTGGTTATATTCGCCTTTCTGATCGGCTTCAAAAAACTGCAAATGACCCTTCAAAGGTATATTATCTAATATAATTTGATATCAAAATTATAATGCATAATTACATGATTAATTACCAAACTAGTCACATTGTTATGTTATCAAAATTTTGTGTGTGTGTGTGTGTGTGTGTGTTTCAGGCTCCACCTCGTGCGGAAGTTGTAAAGAGCTTAAAAAACAGCATAACCGTGAATCTTTTAGGAATGGGTGCAGCGATTCTTGGGATGCAAGCAACCGTAGGGCTACTGGTGGCAAAGGCACTCACCACATCAGCTAACCCGTACTACCAGGGTATCTCTCCTGGGACTAGCCCTGTTCTTGCATTAGATGTTTTCTTAGTTCAGGTATTTTTTATATTCTTATTCAAACTTTTGAATATATCGTCTAAATGTCTAATTATTTGGTGTTTATTTGTTATCTTATGTGTGTTTAATGATGGTAGGCGGGTGCAAATACGATATTATCACATTTCTTGGGACTTGTGTTTTCTTTGGAGCTATTACGTTCGGTTACCGTACCACCTTCAGATGGTATCCCGGTTCCTCGGGTAGCATAACATTTGATTTAGATTAATGTTAATAACAGTGAGTTGTTAAACAAGCCATGTATTTTTTGTTGCTTGATGGTAATTATTTGTATCTTGAGTAAATTACACGGAAGGTTCTTGTGGTTCCTTATGAACTAATTCTTCTTACTTGTAGCTTATTAGACCGGTGCTAATGGTTTGATAAACTGATACCGTCAGTTGTTGTCAAATCAGTGCACGTCAGCTCACTTTCAAACCGACATTAAACTGACGTACACATGCCAACAATATCACTTCCCTTTAAATTTTTGGGAGCCACCATTACAAAAGACACACACAAAATACCCCTTTGGACCCACCAAAATCAACCGGCGTAACCTCTTCTTCCCGTCTCCAAACCGGCTGCACCTCCACTGGCGGAAGACCGGCGCAACCCATGCCAATGGTGGCGGTTTGTTTTTGAAAACTGGCTGCCAACCGGCGTAAGCCGTTGGCAGCAGTCTTAAGCCATAGGAACTACTTTACATTATAATGATAGTTTTTACTATACTTGTATAGTTATTTAAATCATTAAATTAAATAATATGATAAAAGAAGTTATCTATATGATATACTTCTTCCGATTCAAAATAAGTGCTACATTTTTTTTATATAGTGATTCAAAATAAGTGCTACACTTTCCTTATTTGGTAAACTTTTGTATATAAAATTACCATTTTATCTTTACTTAAATTTATTAAACATCATTAAGATTATTTAATTTACTTTCTCTTTCTTCAATAAAGCCACATGTGGGACCCTTCTTTACTAATTATCTCCTTTAATCTATCATAATCTCTATTATAATATTTTGCATTAAAAAGTGTGAAAATAAAAGTGTAGCACTTATTTTGAATCGGAGGAAGTATGATATAAGAATTAACTCTTTGGATATGATTATTCTCTTGTACTTTTTCTTGGAAACAGAAAATTAAACAACAGAATCCTATTCGCAATATTTCAACGAGTATTTTCTTGGAAACATAAAATTAAACAACAGAATCATATTCGCAATATTTCAACGAGCATTTCCGGATTTAGCTCTTTCACAGGACAAACCCAGCCCCCATAAGAACCTCTAGGAGAAAGTCCCACATATTTTAACACCACAAATAAGAATTTACATAGTTTGAACTCTAAACCTCACGCTTAATATCAATCCATTAAGAGCTAGACATCATTTGTTATTCTCTTGTACTTATCTGTGTTTCTAGTACATTACTATTAAAAAGGTAAAAATAGGATAAAATGATAACACATTATAATCTCCTTGTTCAGAAAATCAATTTAAAAGAATAATCAAAAGTATACATCATTACCCGAACATTTAATTATCAGATTTTAGTTTGACTACTACACTAGCAACATTCACTCAATTAGCATGAACCTTTGTCTATAGAAAAAATTCCAATGCACATTAAGATGAGAATCAACGATGATCTTTAGTAACGGCTGTTTTCCCCACGCGCCGGTGCCCGTGTAACCTCAAGTTATAAATGCTGGCATCCCACCAACTCTCAAACGGCGCACATTAGGAAAAAAGAAAGGGAGGCAAACTGCTTGAATACCACCGTAACAATGGCGGCTTCAGCTCAAGCTTCGTCGAGCCTCCTTTCATCTCGATCGGCGATCAAAATAAACTCTTTATCTTCCCTGAGATGGAAACTCCCCGTCTCAGTCTCTCTCCCCCGCCACCAACGCCGCCGTGCGTCTCCGGTGTTCGTCGTTGTATCCATGGACGCTAAACCTACCGTACTCGTCGCCGAAAAACTCGGTGCAGCCGGACTTGATCTGTTGAAAGAATTTGCTAATGTTGATTGCTCCTACAACTTGAGTCCTGAAGAGCTCTGCACTAAGATCGCGCTTTGTGACGCTTTGATTGTACGGAGTGGTACTAAAGTGAACCGCGAGGTGTTTGAATCGTCGGGCGGTCGGCTGAAGGTTGTTGGACGCGCCGGTGTTGGTATTGACAACGTAGATTTGGGAGCGGCGACGGAACATGGTTGCCTTGTTGTTAATGCGCCGACGGCTAATACGGTTGCCGCTGCTGAACACGGTATCGCGCTTCTTACTGCTATGGCGAGAAATGTTGCTCAGGCTGATGCGTCAATTAAAGCTGGTTTGTATTCTGTTCATTGCAATTTGAAATTTGGTTAATAGATTGATTAGGTGATAAACTGTTCAGTGTGGCATTTCGTCGAACACCTGCGATGCATGTGATCTTGCTGCTTTTCATTTGGATCTAGCTTTCAAGACTACTTTAGCTATATCATTTAAGTAGATATAGAAAGTTATCAGGGTGATTGAAACTGATAACTGAGGCTAATTTTATGTTAATAATAACAGGAAAATGGCTGAGGAACAAATACGTTGGTGTATCACTAGTTGGAAAAACTCTTGCAGTAATGGGATTCGGTAAAGTTGGAACAGAAGTAGCAAGACGTGCAAAAGGGCTTGGAATGCATGTAATTGCACACGATCCTTATGCACCTGCTGACCGTGCACACGCCATAGGGGTTGACTTGGTCAGCTTTGATGAAGCCATCTCAACAGCTGACTTTTTGTCACTTCACATGCCTTTAACTCCTGCTACAAACAAAATCCTGAATGATGATAATTTTGCAAAGATGAAAAAAGGGGTTAGAATTGTTAATGTTGCTCGTGGAGGAGTTATTGATGAAGATGCATTAGTTAGAGCATTAGATGCTGGCATTGTTGCACAAGTAATGTTTTATTTTATAAATCTTAAACCCTAAATATGAAGCAGTTTTCTAAAATGAAATGATTGTATTTTGCAGGCTGCACTTGATGTTTTTAGTGTTGAGCCACCACCACAGGATAGCAAATTGGTGCAACATGAGAATGTAACTGTTACTCCTCATCTTGGTGCTAGTACCATGGAAGCTCAGGTTTGTCTATTTTAAGGTTTAATATTTGTTTTAATTTTTTATTATTTTTTAATTTTATGAGTGTTATGCAGGAAGGAGTAGCTATTGAAATTGCTGAAGCTGTTGTTGGAGCTTTAAAAGGTGAGCTTGCTGCTACTGCAGTCAATGCTCCCATGGTTCCTGCTGAGGTACTTACTATAATTTTTATTTTTATATTATTACAGAAATTGTCCCCGTAGTCTTTCGAATTCTACGATATTGTCCTTGTACTTTTTTTTCCGTTTTTTTGTCCCCGTAGTTTCCGATTTCCCCTATTTTTGCGCTTCTGTCTAACTCCGTAAATTTTCCATTAAAAAATATAAAAATTATGAAGCTGAAAATTATATATATTACTTAACAGCCTAATTTAGACAGGACAAAAATAGGGGAAATCAAAAACACAGGGACAATTTTTGTAATTTACTCTAAAAAAGACAATTATAACTAATAATATAATATATGTTTAGGTTTTGACAGAGCTAAAGCCGTACGTCACACTAGCCGAAAAACTCGGTAGATTAGCGGTCCAACTAGTAGCAGGCGGAAGCGGGGTCAAATCCGTAAAAGTGACCTACTCCTCAGCCCGAGCACCCGATGACCTGGACACGAGACTCCTCCGAGCCATGGTGACAAAAGGTCTAATCGAGCCAATCTCAAGCGTCTTTGTCAACTTAGTCAACGCAGACTTCACCGCCAAGCAACGCGGGGTCCGCATAACCGAAGAACGCGTCCTCCTCGACAGCTCACCCGAGAACCCGGTCCAATCAATCCAGGTCCAGATCGCGAACGTGGAGTCACGTTTCGCGAGCGCGGTTGGTGAGTCGGGTGAGGTGTCAGTTGAGGGGAAGGTGAAAGACGGGGTCCCGCATTTGACTAAAGTGGGTGCGTTTGAGGTTGATGTGAGTTTGGAAGGGAATGTTGTGTTGTGTAGGCAGGTGGATCAACCGGGTATGATTGGGAGGGTTGGGAGTATTCTTGGGGAGGAGAATGTGAATGTGAATTTTATGAGTGTGGGACGGATTGCACGCGGGAATCGGGCGGTTATGGCGATTGGTGTTGATGAGAAACCGAGTCAATCGGGTTTGAAGAGGATTGGGGAGATTCCAGCTGTTGAGGAGTTTGTTTTTCTAGATTTGTAGACTGTAATTTGGTTTAGATCTCAGTTTTGGGGAGAGAGAGAGAGAGATTGGTGTTGGGGAATAATTAGTTTTACTTTATGGTGCGTTCACTTGCACTTGGATTCTGTGATTTACTATTTTACTAAATTCTTGTGTTTTTATTATGAAGTCTATAGTTTTTCTTGGAAACATTTTGGTATTTGTTGTACCAATTAAGTTAGTGTCTGATAGTTTTCATAATATTTTGGTATTTTATCTTTAGTGTATATAACGCATAATAGCTTAAGACATGAACATCTGATCTTCATATTATTAACATAAGGTTCTAACCAAAGCATATGTTTATTATGTGAGTCCAATTACTTATGTACCATATTATCTTTATTAATCTTTAAACTCGTATTATTTTAATTTTTTGTTAGTGACAGCTTTTAAAGCTATCTTTAACATGCATAAAAGGTTTTTACATTCATTAATGAATTAATGATCCTAAAATTCAGAGGGTTATATTTACATTAATTTTGTCTTCTTATTGACAGCTTTAAGAGTTGTAATTATCATTTTTCATATTTTATTGACCAATACTCACCACTACAATTGCTAATGCCACAACTCACCATCAATCACTTGTCACTGCAAAATGTAACTTATTGTCACCATCACAAAATGTAATATATAGTTACATGATATTCACCGTCATAGTGAATTCACTCTGCTAGTGTAAATATTCCTAAAATCTACGCATTTAGACTTGAAAGTTTAATGACTCATTTACATGTTCTTAATCAACTACAGCATTTTACCGACTACAAAAATACAATCATCTTGTAACAGGGTCTCACATAACTCATTAACACATTGATTTCATAACGTATATGAAACTACAAAAGCTTTAAAACGACAATAAGATGCATAGATCTTAATACCAATATCTACCAGACATTAAAATAGCTAATTTCTTATATAATGTCTAGTTTCATAACATTTAGCAAAACCGGCAAAAAAGCGAAAAACAATAATCATTCTTCCATAGATTGAGAAGCTTTAGATTTTTTCTTCTTCTTCAATCCTTTCTTGTTCTTTCGTGGTGGTTTGTCATCTGAAACAGGCTGCGTGCTTTGCAAATGTTGGTGTAAAGCCGCCAATGGATCAGCTTTAAAAACAGGATCATTAAGAACTGTTTTCAATTGATTTGACTCCTTCATTCTGATCCAATCACTCAAATTAAACATCAAACTGCACAATGTTTGAAAGCAAAAATTAAAACTCAACAACTTACACAAGTTTTTGTCTTGATTTAGTTGTAACTTTGAAATCAGCTGGAGTTGGTTTCTTGGAAGGTTCCAAATCAGGTAGGAAATCTGCTAGTGAAGAGAGATTGTATGCTTTTAATTTCTTTTGTCGGCTTCTAAGATGAGTCTTCTTCTGGTACACAATAACAATTCTTTTACCAAAAATTATAAAAATAATATGAAGTAAAGAAAAATTAAACTTTTAAGCTTAAGCTATTATAATACATTAAGCAAGTTAATGAATTGTCTAATTGTTAACAGTTTTAAGATAAAAAAGTAAATTGAGAAAAAAATAAACTAACCTTCTTGATATCCTTTTGAGCACCTAAAGCGACTGTATCTCTAACCTCTGCAAAATAAAACTTCATCAAAAACTTGGAAAAATATCACTCCAAATGCACGTATTGGAAGCAGTGAAATTAAGTCAAATTATGATTGTTGATGCATAAACATTGAGAGTTGTAACAAAAACCAAAGTAAATGTATCACGTTCAGCATCAATAGCGTATGTTAAGAAAAAGGTCATATTCATGGCAATGTACAACTTTCAATGCAGGATGTACAAATCACTGATGTATGAATTTGTAACACTTACTGGCATAAAACTCAAGCTTCTTATCAAATTTCCGATCAGCATGCTTGGATTCGTCATTTCTGAATAAACAAAAAGATTTAAAAAAAGATATTGAAAGATCTTTACAAAATATTCAAGAGTGGAGAATTTATATTCAAAATTGCATACTGCGAGTTCTTCTTTCCCATTGCCAAAGATTTGTAAAGTCTTTGATGCTTTTTCTCAAATTACCAGCAGATGCTTTTGGAAAACCCTAAATTTTAAGGAAGAAGAAAAACAGCATCACTGCTGAGTGAGAAAAAAAATATTTGTGTATCCAAGATTAATTATCACTTTGTAATTAAAACCAAGAGATTTTTATATGAAAAATAATACGGAGTAATCATCATGATTCAAAGTTGTTCTGCCTTTTATTATAATCTCATCGTGAGTCAGAAAATGGTCACATAACTATATACAGGTCCAAATAACACTTTGATAATACAAAATTTGACTAACTTCCCCTTTTATTATAATCTCATTGTCAGTCAGAAAATGATTGGAGATGCTCTTACATGGTATAAAAATATCCAACAAATATAATCACTTAAATTTTGTTATAACGGATAAACCTGGAACAAGAATTGCATCTTCAGATAAGGGCACGGGATGTTTATAGTGTTTGAGAAATCAACTTTTTGCGTTGGTTTTTAAGACAATCATCATTCTTAAGCCAATTCAAACAGTCGTTTGGTGGCATAATGAGCTATAGTTGACAAACAATGTCAACTAGTAGATTAGATTTTAACATCTAGCAACTAAATAATTTCAATCAAATTTAGGGTTTACTTTAAGAAGAGAAATTTAGGGTTACCAGATTCAAACGCAAGTAGTCTAGAGGTGAGACAAGATGGGAGTACAATGGTCGCCGTCGCCGGAGAAGTGCAGAGATGACCCACGGAAGTGCAGAATGGTGGAGTGTATTTTATAGTTGTCGGCACTCCGGCGTCTGTGCCTTCGCTTGTTTTGGGCCGATGGCCTACTAGTTAGTAAGCTTAAGGAATTACAAATAAGCCCTATAAAGACTCGCATTAAAAGGTCGTTGGGCCCATGTTCAATACCATTACTCATATGTAGCATTATAAAATTATGACAATAATAAGGGTTTGAGTTGTATTCTAGGTAGTCCACTATTAAAATATAATTTTATTTGATCTTGAATTCAAACAGAAACATCACTAATTAGTGGAAGGAATGAATGACCGACCATATATTGTTTCTTACTGATTTGACCTTATTTTGACTAAAATATGAGAAAGATTTGATAATGACAAATGAATTAATAGAGACTAGGGATAGAATCAGATCTTCACACTTTCTGAAGCAATCCCAATGGAGATGATATTTTAATCCAAGTCTTGTTACATTATGATCAAGAAATGATATTGGTGTAATCGGATTCATCTTCCAATATTCTAGGGTCGACAACACCAAAAGCTCCACTTTTTGTATGTTTTTGGGCTCAAACAAGTACGTACTTTGTGCCATCCACCTGCAAGAAAAACAAAACCCCATTTCATTAAAGCATAAAATTACTCAATGATAACTCCAAGGTACACGTCTACTAGAGAAATGTAAAACCCATCAATGCAGTACTTGTTCTAGCAAAACCCAGTTCGTTTTTCATGGAATTAGTGGGTAGTGATGGTATGGTCAGATAAAGGTGTGCAAGCTTTAATGTGTGACAACCCTCGAAAACGGGTAGTTGACTCGGCACTGATTGTAACCGAGCACTCTTGTAAAACATCTCGTCTATAAAAGAGAGCATTTTGTTTATCATAATGAGTCTAACAAGAACATGTATTGTGGGTCGATATTACACATCTTTATGTGCACATGTCAGTTTATCTGTATTTTAGTCATGAAACCACAAATTTAACAAGTTGATAACCTAACAAAAAATTTAAATGACTCGAATTAAAAATATAAACTTTGTATTCCTGCAAAGTAATACTTCATCAACCGAATAACTTACTGTATTGTAAGTAAGCTATATTAAAACTAGAAAAGAAAAAGTAGAAAATTTTAAATAAATAATCAATGAAATTTTTATAAAGAAAATCTAACTATCTACCAACCTTATCCTCCTTTTTGGTTGTGATGTTAGTACGAAGAGACAACCATCACCAACTTCATTCAAATTTTCTTTCCTTATCTTCTAATGTGACATCTACTCAAGTAATGAACTAATGGGCACAAGACTTACATAATAGGTAAAGATGTAAAACCCTAAAATAAAATAGGAAAATGCTAATGACAGCCCTTAGGACTGTCATTAATAAGGTAAAATACACAAAAGATAACCCCTGAATTTGAGGAATATTATTTTTTTAATCAATGTACAAGCTTTTTATGCATGTTAGTAACAGCTTAATGACTATCATTAGCAAAACCCAATAAAATAAATAAAACGTTCTCCTCTTTCTTGTGAATTGACTCCATCAGAAAAAGTGAACACCACTCTTGTACCTTGTCAACTCTTGGAAGCAAACAATCAAAATATCATTTCTCTGTCTCTGCACGTCTCCTAATACCCTTCCTCAACCTCGTTAATTAATTACTCACTCAAGAAAAGCCAAGAACACACTCCCAACGTGGAATTTTCGGCCAAAACTAAATTACACACAATACCAACTTCAAACAACCATAACTTGCTCATTTTAACTTCAAATTGTGTGATTCAAAGTTCCAAAGTACCATAGGAACATTTTCTACATCATCCCGCCATTAAAAACACTCATCTAGCCACTAAAAGGCTGTCGAAAAAGGCAATAAGCTGCTGCCCCGAAATTGTTCATCTTGTCTTTCTTTGTGTAAGTTTGATTTCTTGATTTCTACTTCATTTCTTGCTTAGATCTACTTGTATACTTATTTTACTTCATATTAAGATGTTACCCAAGAATAACAAGTCCACTTGAAGCTTGAACATGCAAGGAGATCCATCAACTCTAGAAGAACCCAACCAAAAATCATTGCGAGGAATCTCACCTTTTTGTTATCTTTGACTTAAAATTCTCGAGTTTATGCATATGGTGAATCACTCTTAGATGTTATCACACTAAAAGCTTACAACTTCACAATCTAAGGTACAAACAACAGAAACACCATTGTTAAAATCATTATTTTTGCAAATCAAAAATCAGGTTTAAAAAGCCTAAAACAACCATTTCAAGCTTTGATCAAATTTCATGAAGCTTAAAAACCTTAACAATATAATATGGAGACGATGTTTAAAACATAGCAACTTTAGTAAACACAGAATGCGAACGAAACACCACCACCCGATCAACTGTCACGAACTATCGATTGCTTCTGTCGAAAGCATTAACTTTGTGAAGCTTTCTTTTTACATGGACATGGGTATTGAAGTATTGTTGGTCCATACAATTTGATATATAAAAATAAGATTCTTTTTGGACAACTTAAAAATATATAAAGATTTACGGTATTTTTGTCTGAGAACTGCACCGGAACAAAAACATGTATTTTATCGGGATACTAAGATAAATACATAAAAGTTGTGCCCAATAAATCAATATACGTTTTTATGACTTATACAAATATGAGTACAACTATTTATAATGATCAGCCACACTGGGACTGAGACACGGCCCAGACTCCTACGGGGTTTTGTTCTTGGTATGGACCACTTCCACCCAATAGGTCTCATGCTAAGAGAGGTATATACACCCTTATAAGGGCACATCGGTGTACTCCTACTCAGACTCTACGCAGTTTATTACTCAGATTTCCCAGATTATTTTTATTCTCAGATTTTATTACTCATATTTTAATTTATATAGCGCGCTTGTGTGATTCGGGTCGATCGCCCCTCCTCACACCTCAGAGATGGTGGTGCTCGTCGGAAGCTGAACAATAATGTAAAAAGGTCAACGACGGCTGGTTACGAGGTGGAAGGGAGAGCTCGCCGGAAAATGGCGGTTCTCAACGGCTTGGCAGAAACAAAGTGATGGTTATCGGCGGCTTATCAGAAACAAGATGGTGGCCACCGGCTTTGGAGGCTTCCGATGTGATTTTCTTGAGGAAGAGGGTATCATACGAAAAAGAAGGATAAGAATGAGAGGATTGCTTTGTCGGCTGCTAGGGCAAAACGATTTCCTTGTTAAATCCCTAGGTCATGGACACGTTTTGTTACTAAGGCCTTAAATTTCCAATTCTTATGGCACACGGGCCTTAAATTCCAAATGGCATTCATGAGCCCACGTAACCCACTTGCTACTACTGCTTAAAATTAGAGACTAGTGGCTCACGGAAATCATGACAAGATATAAAAACTTTATTAATAATTACTTCCTCCGTATCAAAATAAGTGACACAAATTAACTTACACGTTTTTTGAGGTAAAAGATTAAAATAGAAGTTAAAATAGATTAAAGTAGATAGTTAGTAGAGAATGGGTCCCACTTTCCTTGAATAAAATGATATTAATGAGTTTTAAAAGTAAAAGTAAGGTATAAGGGTAATTTCACTTTATTAAAGTGGATAGTTAGTAGGTATGAGTCCCACTATTTTTACTAAATAAAGAAAGTTTTCAAAGTGTGTCACTTATTTTGATACACCCCAAAATGAAAAGTGTGTCACTTATTTTGATACGGAGGAAGTATTTAGTAATTAAGAAATATAATAAATCTGGAAATATAGTATTACTCCTTAATAAATCTCACAACACAAACAATTAATCCCTAACTCAAATTTAATTTAAAATTTTCAAAAGGAATATTTATTTACTTGGAAATTTCGAGACGTTACATATAATATATAAATTTATTGGTAAATGTTAGGTCACAACAACCCTGGTTTATAATGTTAATTGATAGAATATTATACTTAGAGAAATATTAAAGTGATAACACAAGAATATGGTCAATGTATAAATCCACTAAGTGTGGCTTGTTGCGGAATAACAAGACCACTGATCAATTACAAAAGATGTGAATGTGTAAAGTAAATTAGTGAGTACTCCTTTGCAAGATGATCTCTATTTATAATGTTATAGAGATCTTACATAATGAGCAAAGGAGTAACCGAAGGACTAAGCAAGGAAAATGACTAAGATCAAGGGATTTGATCTTAGTCCGTTACTATACTGAGTATCACTCAGTCCTTCTACTCAGTATCACTATTTGATACTGAGTACTGATACTGAGTTCCAATACTGATCACTCAGTATCAGACCTAAACTTAGCTATATTATTCTACATATTATTCAAAGCTAGTCTAGGTTGTTTTGTTATCTTAAGATCCAAAGGGGTAAGGCTTTTTGCCTTAACAATCTCCCCCTATCTAATGATAACAAAACAATTACAAAGAGAAAAACTAAACAAAATAAGCTACAGGCTGCAAAGTCTTCTTCTTTAGTCTTTGTTGATCGATTCAAACTCGTAGAAGACTTCTTTCTTCACATGGATGAACTCTTCTCTTTTCTTCAGTTCATCTTGCCTGTTGTTTAGTACAGCAACTATCTTTTTTCTAAACCAAGCATCTTCTTTCTTGGTTATCATCCATTTAAGGCCCACCAAATGGCTGATAGGAGCTTTTGCCAAATCTGCTTCAGTAATGAAGCATTCCCTGTCATCTGAGTCAGTATACATGTATCCAGATGTTGGATATATGGTACTCTTTTGATCCTGAAAAATGAGATTAGGGGGAACAGTATATGTGGGAATTATTCTGAAAGTATTAAGACACTCAGGTTTGTTGTTCCTCATAGCTTCAGTCATCACACTGAGTGCCCTGTATTCTGCTGCATAAAGAATGCCTTTTTCATAGCATATAGCAGATACAGCCCAGATTTCATCCATCATCACTTGGGCTTCAGAAGATCTTGAAGGCATTTCCTTGATCAGTCTAGCAATTTTTATCCAATCATGAAGTCCCATATTTTGAATGTCATGGAGGAGAAACTTCATTGGAGGACTGACTGGCCCAGTACAAGTTGCAACAATTGATCTATCAACAGTTTTGACCTTTATTTTGTTGACAAACTCATTTAGCCAGTATATGTCTCTTACAGTTGGAAATGCTTTCTTCCTCAGCATACTCATCCTTGTTTCCCTATATCTTGTTCTTTGTGCCACAATGTTCCAATACTGTTCAAGTAATTCATCTCCAGTTCTTCTTACAGTATGAGATCTTCTTGGAACATCTTCAGACTCAGATTCAGGTTCTTCCTTAACAGGGAAGAACTTTTGGGCCTCAATCTCATCCTCAGCTTCACTCTTTCCCTCAGTAAACTGAGCAGATCTTCTAGGTCTTGAGATCAGAGGAGCTGGATCTTGTTCTTCACTAGATTCTGAGGACATAACCACATTTATCATTCTTCTGGTTATTGGTCTTCTAGGAATTCTAGAAGGTCCTTCAGCCTGAGATGAGATAGATTTTCTTGTATGCTCTTCATCATCTGAGAATGATGATGAAGAGGTTTCTTTATTTGCTTCATCCAATGCAAAGTTTAAAAAATCTTCTGATTCCACTGGATGTTCTTCATCTTCATCATCAGCAATGGGCCACACAAAAGGTCTATAGACCACAATTTGTAAGTTATTTTCTTCTAGAGCAGGTGGCTCAGTATAAGCTTGCTGTGGTTGGTCAGTATGAGTCTCCCCCTGAGCAGATGGCTCAAGTGGGTCTTGAAGTTGTAATTCTGACCTTGTTCTTTGTCTTCTTCTCTCATACTGAATACGAAATGGCTCAGTATGAGGGCTTTGCTGATGTTGTTCTTGTTGTGGAGGTTGATCTTCATTCAATCTTCTTCTTTTCTCCCCCTGAGCAGATGGCTCAGTTTGATCAACCTCAGTATCTCTTTGTCTCTTCTCCCCCTTTTTGTTATCATTTGATGAGGAGGGAAGAGGATCAGTATCACCACCCATGTCCCCTTCAGGTTGATCAAGAGTAGGGGAGGGCATGGGCTCAGTTGCAGCATCAGTATCACCAACACCTCCTTCTCCTTCTCCTTCTTCATTGTGATCACCATGTGAACCTGGTGGAGTTTGTGGAGGCTGCTGTGGTTGTTGAAGGAGTGATACTGACTGTTTTATTAGATCAATATCACCACTCATCTTGTCCATTCTGGCTAGTATTACATTTTGAGTTTGTTGGATGGCCAGAATGTGCTGCATGATTGCTTGCAGAGTCACTTGATCTGCTGCAGCTTGAGATGCCTGAATACCCTGCACAGATGGTGCTAAAGAAACAAAAAATATAAAACTGGTTAGAATGAAAGGTTTATCAAATAGAATTGTGGTGTTGTTTAATTCTACAATCATATAAACAGAGTTTGTGAAGTCTGTATTTCATCTGGTATAGGATGAAATATTGTGGACTTGTGCATAGCATGTGTAAGAAGATTTTAGTAAAGGTGAGTGTGAAAATTTAAGTAGCTCAGTATAGGATAAGTCACATTTACTAAAAGGTTTGGGTGTGGGAATTCGAAGCCTGGGATGTGCTTCTTGTGATTTTCAATGTTTATCACTCGGTATTAGAGTGATAACAGAAATGTGGCTAAACCCCATTGGATATTTTTGGATTTTGTGGCTTAAGGGTTTGGGATCATTTCTTGAATGATGCTACCCAACTCAAAAATAAGTCGGACATCATTCAAGCAGCACCAGTGGGTGTCAGTATGACATCAACCACCATTGTCTCTTTAAATGTTGAGACAACTGTAGACTGACAATGATCAATTTAGTGTGCTCAGTATATGAATTTTGCATAGCAGCAGTGGGCTAGCTATGTTGGCCATAAGAGGATATATATTTTAAAGAGCGTTTGAGACTTTGGTCAGTATTGAGTTGGTACTGGCCAATACTTAGTCTCTATTTGGGAATGAAATATATATATATAAGTTTAAGGGCTTTTTAGAAATTCATACCTGAGACTCTGTCAGATTCCCTTCGAGCATCTGCAGAGGTCGGTACAAGATCATGTGTTTGTTGATGTGCAGCACCAACATCTTCAATACCGACCCCTCTGTCATGCTGAGCACCTTCCAGTGCAGTTTGTGCATATTGAATCTCCACATCAAGAGGAACATGAGGTTCCTCAATTGGTTGAGCAGGTGGAGCTTGTTCTGGACCTGGAAGGTCAGCGGTGGCTGCAATAAAGCTTTGGGCTTGAATAGATGCAGTTAATGATGGAACATTTGCAGGCTGCATCTCCTCAGATGATAAGTTGCCCATAATGATAGGAGAAACATTCCTTCTTCTTCTTCGAAGGACCAGTGGTGTGTCTTCTGAGGACTCAGTTTCAAGAATGTGTTCAATATGAGGAGCAGCAAGATCTTGTGCAGGTGGAGAGATAGTTGGTTCTTGAACTTGTGGGACATCCTGCATCTCAATATCTTGACCTGCCTGTGCTCCATTTCCACTATCATCATCATCATCATCATCATTGTCTGACTCAGTATCAGACAGATCTTCTTCATCATTTATATGTTCTTGAACAATGGCCCACATAGGAGGACTCAGAAGAGGTTCTCCTTCTCTTGGTCTGTAAAAGAAAATCTTCTCACTGAGTGGAGGAAGATCAACTCTTGGACTGTGAAAATCTTCATAAATCTGTGTGGGCATTGAGTGTTGAAAGATGAGTGATAGAAATCTGCAGAAAGGGACATTGCATTCCCTTGTATTTGCTCGAACCAGTGTAGCTAATTCATTGAAAATTAGGCGAGCATAATCGATATTTCTTCCATAGTACAGAGCATGTACTATTTGCATCCCAAATTCGTTTATTTGGTCCAAAGCTCCCGTCTTGTGGGTCATACATCGAATGATTGTGGTGATAAGAATACCCCACATAGGACCAAATTCATTTCTTTTGATAGTGCCCGTTGTTCCTCTTCGACCTAGAAAAGGCAGTACAGAGCGTGCCTCTGATCTATCAACAAATGGGTCATACTGAGCTTGGGCGGGAAGTCTCAGTGCTTCACGAATGATTGCAGTAGAAACAAATGCCCTTCTTTGATCTCTAATTACCCACCCAGCAATCATATCTGGAGAATCGAGTGTAGCAGAGTACCAAAACTCGCATAGCATCTCTGGGTAAATTGCTCGAGGAGACAAGGTCAGTGCACGAGCAATTGGGCAATTTTTCAGAAAAGTCACAATGTTTGTGAACTCTTGGCATGCCCAGGCTTGAGGAATATTGAAATTTGCTGTGATGTTGTTCCTCGCAAACCTGGGTACTTCATTATTTCGGAATTGGATTTCCGATTGAACTTCTGGAGCAACAAAAGTGTAATTCGCCATCTGTGATTGTGATTTGAAAAAGAATTTGCTTGCTAAGAGAAAGTGAAATCGTTAATCGCAGAGAGAATTGAAAATGAAAGAAGGAAATAACAGTTAAAAAAAAATTGAAGTAAAAATAAACGGTTATTTATAAGAGATTTGAAAGATAATTAAGGTATTGGGAAGTAAAAATGGCTGATTTGACTGCCTTATCCTCTGCCAACGGTAACTTTCTTATTAAGAAAGGTTACCGTTTGAGCAGTATGAGGATTAAGCTCGGTGTAAGAGCCGTCATACCCCAATACCGAGTAAAAAAAATTAATTTTAAAAAAATTTTAAAAAATATAAAAACAATTAATTTACTCTTGAAATTAACAAAAAAATAAAAATTTTAAATTTTGATGATAACAGACTAGTGATACTGAGTGGTCAGTATCAACAGGAGTGATACTGAGCGCTCAGTTTTTAAAGAAATTTAATAAAGATTAAGGATTCAACATACCTAATTGCCCTAGTAGATACATAAACCTTTCCTCAGGAAGAGGTTTAGTAAATACATCAGCCAATTGTTCATTTGTGGGTACATAATCTACCTCAACCTTACCTTTTTCCACATTATCTCGAATAAAGTGGTGTCTGATATCAATGTGCTTGGTTTTGGAGTGATAGACTGGGTTCTCTGTGATAGCAATAGCACTCTTGTTATCACAATGAATAGGAGTCTTATGAAAGTTGAACCCATAGTCTAAGAGTTGATACTGCATCCATAATAATTGAGCACAACAACTTCCTGCAGCAACATATTCTGCTTCTGCTGTGGAAGTTGCTACCGAATTTTGTTTCTTGGATGACCAGCCAACTAGTCTTCCACCTAGGAATTGACATCCTCCACTTGTGCTCTTTCTGTCCAATCTACAACCTGCAAAATCTGCATCTGTGTACCCTTCAAGGTCAAAGTTTGAGTCTTTGGGATACCAAAGACCCAGGTTAGGAGTACCTGTAAGATATCTAAAGATGCGCTTAACTGCTTTCATGTGTGATTCTTTAGGATCAGCCTGATACCGAGCACACAAACATGTGGCAAACATGATATCAGGCCTACTAGCAGTTAAGTAAAGTAAGGAACCAATCATACCTCGGTATGTGGATTGACATACTGGTTTACCAGTTTCATCCTTACTTATCTTATCCTGAGTACCCATAGGAGTGTGCATGGAAGATAAATTTTCAAAGTTGTATTTCTTTAACATGTCATGCACATACTTACTTTGATTTATAAAAGTGCCATCAGGCTTTTGTTCAACTTGTAAACCAAGAAAGTAAGTAAGTTCTCCCATCATACTCATCTGATACTGAGTTGACATTATCTTAGCAAACCAGTCACACATTGACTTGTCAGTGGAACCAAAGATAATGTCATCTACATATATCTGAATGAGTAAGATGTCAGAACCTTTCCTTTTTGAAAATAAAGTTTTATCAATTTTACCTCTTGTAAACTTATTTTCAATAAGATACTCAGACAGGGTATCATACCAGGCTCTTGGAGCTTGTTTGAGCCCATATAGAGCTTTATCAAGCTTGAAAACATAATGAGGAAATTTTGAATCAACAAAACCTGGAGGTTGTTTAACATAAACTTCTTCTTGTAGTTTTCCATTTAGAAAAGCACTTTTGACATCCATCTGATAAACTTTGAAATTTTTAAAGGCTGCATATGCAAGATACAACCTAATAGCTTCAATTCTTGCAACTGGTGCAAAAGTTTCATCATAGTCAATGCCTTCTTCTTGCCTGTAACCTTGAGCAACTAACCTTGCTTTGTTTCTGATGACAACACCATCCTTGTCCATCTTGTTTCTGAACACCCACTTAGTACCAATAATAGTTTTGCCAGAAGGAGGTGGTACTAAGTTCCAAACTTTGTTTCTTTCAAACTCTGTGAGCTCTTCTTGCATAGCCTCTACCCAATCTTCATCTAATAGAGCTTCATCAGCTTTCTTTGGTTCAATGGTAGATAGAAAACTTGAGAAGAAACAAAAGTTTGCAGTTGCTTGGGTTGGAAATTCTAATTTTCTTCTTGTTTGGACACCTTCTTCAATAGGACCAATAATGTTTGAGTGTGGATGGTCTCTGTGTTCCCTTAAATTGTTTCCTAAGGGAGCATTTGAAATAGGATCAACAATATCTAGTTGATTTGGTGTGTTGTCTGTCTGATACTGAGTGGAATTCTGATCAGTATTAGACAGTGCAGGTTGCTGTTCATCTTCATTTTGCAGAGTTGATGTGGATTCTTGTGAAGTGTTGGATGTTTCACCTTCTTCATAAATAGAGTGGTTCAGATCATTAGTTGGAAACTCAGTATGGAGGTTCTCTGATATGGGAACCTCAGTATTAGTCTCATTTGAGTGATACTGAGTTTGAACTTGACCAGTTTCATTAAACTTATTAGGAATAAAGTGTGGATGAAACTTAGGCTGTTCAGCAATGGAGTGTTCTGGATTACATAGAATATCTATGCCACTTATGTCTTCACTTGCTGAGGTAGAATGCTCATTCTGATCTTCATCGAATGTGACATGAATGGATTCTAAAATCATCTTGGTTGAGATGATATACACTCTGAAAGCTTTGGAGTGTGGAGAGTAGCCCATGAACACACCCTCATTTGCTTTGGGAGTGTTCTGGATTACATAGAATATCTATGCCACTTATGTCTTCACTTGCTGAGGTAGAATGCTCATTCTGATCTTCATCGAATGTGACATGAATGGATTCTAAAATCATCTTGGTTGAGATGATATACACTCTGAAAGCTTTGGAGTGTGGAGAGTAGCCCATGAACACACCCTCATTTGCTTTGGGAGCAAATTTATTGAGATTTTGTTTTGTACTGAGTACAAAACATTTACTCCCAAAGATGTGGAAGTATTCCACATTAGGAATCTTGCCATTGTATAACTCATATGGAGTCTTCAGATGTCTTTGGACTATAGTGGCTCTATTCTGAGTGAAGTTTGCACAGTTTACAGCTTCAGCCCAGAAACTCAGTGCCAGTCCAGCATGGCATAATAAAGTTCTTGCAGCTTCAATCAGTGTTCTGTTCTTTCTTTCTACAACACCATTTTGTTGAGGTGTGTAGGCTGCAGAGAAGTTTTGAATGATTCCTTTTTCTTCACAGAAATCTGCTAATACTGAGTTCTTAAACTCAGTACCATGGTCACTTCTAAGTTGCTTGACCTTGTTGCCTTTTTGAAGTTCCTCTCTTTTTATAAAGGCAATGATTTCTGTTGTTGCATCTGACTTAGTCTTGAGGAAGATGACCCAAGTATATCTTGAGAATTCATCAACTAAGACTAGAGTATAGATCTTTTTGGCCAATGATGGTGTGCTGATGGGGCCAAAAAGATCCATATGTATCATAGTAAGAGGTTCATTGATGGAATGATTGACTTTTGACTTGAATGAACTCTTCTTCTGCTTGCCCATTTCACATGCTGAGCATAACTTATCTTTTGAATAAGTAATTGTGGGCAATCCTCTCACCAGTTTCTTCATACTGAGCTCGTTGATATTTCTAAAATTTATGTGAGAGAGTTTCTTGTGCCATAGCCAATGTAATTCTGGCTTGACTTTAGAAAGCAGGCATACTCGAATAGTTGGGTCTATTTCAGACAGGTTGACCACATATACGTCTTTTTCTCTTCTAGCAATGAGTACAGGCTGCCCTTTATCATTGTAGATGATTCCTGCAACCTTTCTGAATCGAGCTTCATTGTCATCATCACACATCTGGCTGATACTGAGCAGATTGTGTTTTAAACCCTCTACATAGGCAACTCTTTTAAAAGTTATGTTGCCTGCCTTGATCACACCATAACCTCTTGTCTTTCCCACCGAGTCATCTCCAAACTTGACAGAAGGACCCTTCTCTGGAGTATAATTAAGAAGGTATTCCATACTGCCTGTCATGTGTCTTGAGCAGCCACTATCTAAGTACCACTTTCTGTCACCCTGCACAAGACACAAAATAAGAATTAGTTCTTTTTAGGAACCCATTTTTGAATGGGACCTTTGGTGGGATAAACACAATTTGACTTGATCTCTTTATGTGGAGAGGTCGGTATCACTTCAGGGGTAACTTTAGAAGTTTTCTTTGGTGATACTGACTTAGTTTCTCTCCTTTTCTTTGGTACTGAGTACCTAGGGCTTGAGAGATCAGTCCAGCATTCATCTCCCTTATGACCAGTATGATGACATCTATAACATTTTCTAGGTCTATTTCTAAACATATTTTCATATGGTATTTTAGAAAAATGTTTCACTTTTGGTAGGTCAGTATGAACGAGTTTTGCAAATTGTTTACTTAAAGATTTGACCTGATCACCAAGTGTTTTTAAAACATTAATTTTGTTATTTCTAATAGATGTATTAACATTGTTTTTAACTGGTTTAGGAGATGGATGATCTGGTTGCTTATTTTTATTTGGCAGAGAAGTCTTTTTAATTTTATTAGTGGTAGACTTCTTGTCTTTGCCAACCAAAGACCTAGTTGAAGTTGTCTTTTGTTTATCATATTTTGAAGGAACAACTTTAACAGGTTCTTTAGATGTCTCAGTATATAATGTTTCTGTTCCTGCAACTTCTGTATTTGATGAAACATGTGAGATAGAAGTTGTTTTATTATCATTATATAATTCAAAAGTTGTTGTATTAAATAATAATTCAAAAGGTGGAACAGCAGAAGTGTCATACTGAACTATGGGTAGCTCGGTATCAGAAATTTCTGTTATTTGAAATTCAATACTGAGTTCTTGTAGCTCAGTATAGCACTTTGAGCAGATGGAAGGACCAATAGGTTTTTCTAAAATTTCATTTTCTTCATCATCTGACTCAGTTTGACATCCAACTTCACATAAAGTTTTAGCTTTTACAAAATTAATAGGGTTCATAGTAGAAAACTCTTCAAATAAATCAACAAAATTGTTCCTGTTTTTAAATTGAGGATCAACACCAAGTGCAGCCCTCACATTTTCTGGAAATTGTTCATTCAAACATTTATTTAATTTTATTGAAGCATTTCCCCAAGATTTACACTGTTTTTCAAATTTCTCTTTTTCAAGTTTGTGTAAATGAGCTTTATCAGCTAATCTTTGGTTAATGTCTTTTAAATCTGAAAAATTTAGTTCTAAATCTTTATATTTTGCTAGTTTATCCAAGTTTTCATTATTTACCCTTTCAAGTTCTTTAATTGTTAATTTTAAAGCTTTTTCTTTTTGTACAGAAGTTTTAAGATCAACAAGCATATACTCAAAAATCTTGGTTTTTTCATTCACTGAATAAGTTTGAAAGGAACTTACCTTGTACAACTGAGTGGAATCCCAATCAGTGTGAACACTCATCCTCTCAGCCTCTTTGATATCCTTTTCAAAGGAACTCTTCAAATCATCTTCAGTGAAAGCCATAAAGGCTTTATTTTCAATCTCCTCTTCATCATCACTTAACTCTTCATCCATCCAGGCTTCTGAGTAAAGTGCTTGATGAGGTGCTCCATTTCCTTCGGCCCTCTTTCCCTTGCTCCAATTCTTCAGCTTGACATATTTGTCTCTATATCTTTTTGCTCGGTATGCAATCTTGTCATTTTGGTCAGTCTCAGAAGACTTAGTATGACAATTTGCAGCAATATGTCCAGGCTTTCCACACCTATAGCACAGACCTGATCTAGGGTCAGTATTAGAAGAGCTAACACCAAGCCTCTTCTTCTTTAACTGATCCAACTTCATAGACATGAGAGCCATTTGAGTTTCAAGCTCTTCTGCCTCAGCATCAGCAAGATCAACTTCTGGTTCTTCTGGCTCAGTCACAGTATAAGCCTGTTGCACAACTAGAGCCATACCAGTGGAAGACTTGTCAGTTTTCTTCCAGTTGATCAGTCTTGCAGCATTATTCTCCTCATGATTCAGCATTAAACCATACAAAGTTTGAAGAGTGTATGACTCAATGTTGTTAGCAGCATTGACAGAATTTGTCATGTCAAGAAATTGTTGAGGAAGGCTATCCAGAAACTTTTGAACAAGCTCTCCTTCCTCTTTCACAATGCCTACACTGATTAAATCATGGATAACAGTATTGAACCTGTTATAGAGAGTGGTGATGTCTTCATTTGGAGTTGAAAAGAAATTTTCATATTTCCTTCTCATGTTGCTTTTTCTTTGCAACTTCACCTTTGCTGTACCTTCATAAGTGACTGATAGGCTATCCCACATAGCCTTTGCTGTTGGCAATTTCATAATTGCATTAAGTATCTCTTTTGTAACAGCATTACCAATCACTCCTTTAGCTCTGGAGTCTAAAGCATACAACTGACGGTCAGTGTCAGTCCAGTTGTGCTTTAGTTTAGGTACAGATCTTATGCCCTCAGGATCATCATCAGTAGCAGCAACCGGTTCCACAGTTTGTGGAATGATGGGACCATCATTTAGCACAGTGAGCATCTCATGATGAATAGATTCAAGATACCACTGAGCTTTGAGCTTCCATTGATGGAAATCTTTTCCATCAAAGATGGGTACTCCCTTTCCAGACATAACTGGTGCAATAATTGTAGACATTTTGGATTTTTGAGTGTTGGAGGGATAGATGTAGGAAATGGCTGCCAGGGTTATAGATCGACTAAAAAGAAGACCATACAAGACAAGATCGTTATTATTTATTAGGTTAAACATATTCATTTGTTATCATCAGATAGGGGGAGATTGTTAGGGTAGAAAACCCGGTCAAACCTATTACTTTATGAATCTGATGAACAAAGGAATATATAAGTTTAACTTATATAAATAATCTTAGTGATACTCGTCTCATACCGAGTTGGTCGGTATGTGGTCATACTGAGTTGGTCAGTATGAGGTGATACCGAGTTCACGGACCGAGCTGCACAATCAGTGCATGATTTCCCATGATTCACTTTATTAGTCAAAGCCTTTAATCATGGGATACACTTAATAAGAATTGGGAGTTACATTTTAAATAGGGTTAATTGTAAAACCTCTATCACTTATAAATAGAGGTTTAGTCTTTAGTTGTTATTCATCCTTTTGGATCCCGGTTGATCACTTGTGTGGATCACCGGTAACCCAATTCTAAATGTAACACTTTGTGGAGTGTTCTTGGTTATTCCGCAACCAAGAACACATTTTATACGTTTGTGCTTAATAAGAATAATCGTATGACGTATATGATCTTGTCTTTACCGATTTTATTAACAATATATGGGTGGTTGGGTCCTACAGTAAATAAAAATCAGTATTTTACAAAGTAACTATTTAGCTACTGTCGCTTAATGGCAACTAAAAACGTAAAGAGTGAACCACTTGCATAGACACGCTTATAGAGCCGTCTACTTACTGTTTAACCTCGCGTATTTAGGTTTTTGAGGCATATTCATTCGGGCACTATATTCATTATATTCTTCGTTGCTCGCATTTGACTCAGGTGAGTTTTCACAGCCCCACTTTTACTGTATTTTAACTGTTTTGGGGTGAGAAGCATATAACTGTTTTATAAATGCACGCAAAATTGTCATCGCGTATCAGGTGTATTTTAAAATTATGATGAGTCATGCATAAACAATGTTTTGGTACAACCAGTCTTTTGAAAGACATTTATGAACAATACCTTGGTACAATCAGTCTTTGTGAAAACTTGGATAAACTATCCTTTTGAGATAACTGTCATTTAAAAGACATACTCAAACAAGTATTTTAACGAAAAGGTCTTAACGAAGACCTGTATGGAAAAACTATATTTTGCGACATTAATCCTTGTATAACCGTGAGTTGATAGACAATCATCCTATCGCCATATCGTTTAGATCTAACATTACTGTAATCATCAACTATAGTTAGCCAACGAATATATGAGTAGTACTATTCGGGATTGATCCCCCGCTCATGGCTAGTCGCTCTAGCCGTATAACATATGAGATATATATTCTATTAAAACGTCGTGGACTCGACATGCCTAGGTAAAGGCGGATTTCGGTTTGATTACAGACTCATGAACTTATACTTTAACTTGTACGCCTAGCTAGCCTATAAGGGATTACACACTAAATTAAACAATTAGGTTTCATGGATTTGAAACAGGTGAACTTGAACGTACATAGATTTGTACTAAACGACTTACCTTTCTAAAATCATGTTGAAATGGTTTTACGCACCAACCATATGCAAATTATGTTTTATAGAGTTAAAACATTATACAAACGAATTTTAAGCACTAAACATGTGCAAATTTGGTTTCATGGTTTTGAAACAGTTTTCAACGATTATTTTAGTACACGAGTTGCACTGACAAACATTTTAGAATAAATCAACGATTTATAAAGTCATAAAACCTGTGAACTCACCAACCTTTGTGTTGACACTTTTTCTAATATGTTATCTCAGGAAATGAGAGTTGAAGCTTCATTAGTATATTCAAACGCGTTCGGATTACCATTTTGAAGAAATATTTATTTACCAAAAGCAATTACTTTTGTTTGGAAACGTTAAGTATTGGTAATCCATTTTGATTTGCGTTGATTTACTATTATCGATTGTTGTGATTTCCGATTTAAGTCGCACGCCCGCTCTTCCGCAAAACCAGTTTTAGCATGGTGTGATATAATGCATGGGGTACAAGAAACTGATGCAGGCAATCATACTTGAAGATGTAGTAGGGAAGGCACTTGAGTTTCTTCAACTTTAGCAGCCAATGAGAGACAAGTGACAGCAAGAAGTTGGATCATCCATCGTTTATCTTTCTGGAAATGAAAACTTGAAAGAAAGCTATCAAGATAGCTAACAGAGAGAATGGCAGTAAGATGTGTGAATCCAAAGTAGAATTTCACTTCAAGGATCCAATCCACAGCTTCTTTGCGAGCAAGCAAAAGTGAGGGGTCTGTTTGGTCTAAAGAGAAAGTAGAAGGCGTGCTTGAAGCTGTTGCTGTTCTTTGGTGAAGAGAGAAACAAGTTGTTCATCTTCCCAGAAGAAATCTTGGTTGTTGATCAGGGGTGGAATATGGAGATGGGAGGAATCTTGGAGGTTGGTTTCTGTAATTACATGGCCATGATCATACTCTTCATCATCATCATGACTCCATGGATGATGTTGTTCTTGACAGTAGAAGAGTGTATTAGCTAGGATAGATGAAGATGAAGAAATGACCATGATGAAGATGAACTTGTGATATTAATGTTGCTTGTTCTCGTACAATTCATTGGTTTTTACTATTTGTCTCTCTATAGTCTATATACGTATTCCTCACAGAAGGGTTGAAAGCTTGATTCTTAAAACACAAAGGAAACGGAGTAGATTTTATGAGACATGGTGTCACGCTTGTCCTTACTATAGCACTATATTAATAGAATAAAAAAAGGTCAAAATGCATTTTAGTACCCTGAACTTGGCTAACTAGGTCCTTTACTACCCTAAACTATTAAAGGTGCAGCATAGTACCCTGAACTTGGCAAAATGGTCGATTTAGTACCCTGACTCATTAATTTGATCGCATTTTCTCGCTTGACTTACTTTCGTTGGGGCTTTTGACGGAATAAAAAATATACGTTCATTTCAATATATTGATATTAGAAGCAAATCTCGTGAGAAAACAAGGTCAAATTAGTGAGTTAGGGTACTAAATCGACCATTTTGTCAAGTTCAGGGTACCATGTTGCACCTTTAATAGTTCAGGGTAGTAAAAGACCCAGTCGGCCAAGTTCAGGGTACTAAAATGCATTTTGGCCTAAAAAAACATTATTTATGAATAATGGATGAATATTAACATTTCAACTATAAAATATTATTATAGGTAATAAGTTGTTGATTTATTTAGTATGATTGCAACAAGTTGGACTGGAATAAGAGTTAGGCCCTGTTTGACATGGACTTTTTTTTTCATATTCAAATTCAGATTCAGGACCCGGTCCGAATCATACTGTTTGTTTTCCATAAACTCTTTCTAATTCGGTCAGAATCTTAGACTCGGTCAGACCCAAATAGCTGATTCGGTCCGAATCCAAATGGGCCTGGACTCGGTCTCTTTCTTTGCCATAAGTATGACAGTGTTAAGTATTTTGATAAAAGGTGGGCTGAACAATGGACTGATTGAGATTATACTAGTCCTGACAATGACAAGCCATGGGCTAAAAGTGAATTCATTACGATGGATACAGTAGCACGGTAAATCATACAAAGACAAAAAAAAAAGTATAGTGGCAGTGTGTGTATTTTTTAATAGAATAAATATTGTTTTGTATAGTTTAAAAATTAGAAAGTTATTTACAACTTCATCAATCATAATATATTTTATCCAGGAAAGTGAATGAGAAATGAGTCTCAACACAGAGTTACAAAGAGCTAACATAGACATATATTTGTCTAGGATTGTGGATTTTCAGTTTGGTAAATAAAAAATATTTTTAATTTTCATATTCGACCTTGTTCAAATTGACCGGTTTACATCAGCTAATTAATCGGAAAACAATACACATTTTCACGTCAAAACAAATTTCCAATGCATGGACACTTGTGCTCGCTATTTAACAGGATTGGCGTTTGGTCCAAATTACACACCTTGAAAAATTATACGAAACAGAATATATGGCATTAATTCCACAACTAGCAAATCTCAAAAGGCTAAACACTTGAAAGAAATTTACAATTTCGACCATACCAAAAGTCATTACTCATGAAGATCAAACCACTAAAACGAAATTTACACTTTCCACCACATATTTAAGACGTTGTTTTAATTAAGGGTGGAGGTTTTAAGGAATTCTGCCTCAATATGGTGGAGGATATGTTCCTGGGTATGGAGGACCTGATTACAGCATATTTAGCATGACGAAAAACGTACAAAAAATATATTAAAAACAATTAGGAAAATATATAAAGACTAACCAGGAGGGTATTGGGAACCATGTGGTTGAGGAGGATATTGTTGACCATAGGGAGCCGCCTGAGGTGGGTATGGTTGACCGTAACCACCTGAATTAGGTGGGTATGAGGGGTTGGGAGGGTAACCGCCAGCTGGCGGATATGGGGCGGCAGTAGCTGGTGGATGATATGATACTGACAGGTGGTGTTGTGGTGGTGGTGGTGCAGAGTATAGTAGACCTGCTTGACTATGACTGCTTGCTGGTTTCTGCACATTAACATAATTTTTTTAATTATATTTGACACAAACTAATGATAATCTGAAGATAGTTTTTCAAAAGATCTGATTGAAAGGATAAAAAAAAATTATGCATATAGCAACTTACATTGGCATGTGTATAATGTATGATCACTCGAACCTCTCCAGCATGCCTGCATAATAAAGTTGAGCATTAGAAAGATACATAAAACTATCATTTTTAACAAATAATTATTAAAGTCAAATTGTAAAATCAAATTAGTGTTTTAAACTTTTTAATGATTTTATTGAATTTTTTTATATTTGACTGTAATAACGTCAAACTGTTTTGGTGACAAAAATCTGTGTTTTATTCACAATTGACTTTTTAGTCAACTTTATACACTGTTTATATAATAAATTAATTAATTTACTGATTTTAATTATTTTTGTATTAATATTTCAAAAATTCTAACATACATGACTGTTTATGTGCTTAATCCATAATATAGGCCTAAAGATACATACAATTAAATATTTATGTATTCAAACTTGAACATATAGCCCTAAAGATACATACTATTCAATTTATTATGTATTCAAATTTATACAGTCTTGATTTTACATAATTTTGTTACCAGAAACTGTCCTTCAAGATTCGACTCTCAACTTAGTTATATGATTTACTTGTCTATGAAGTTTTCAGTTATTGCTTATACAGCTTTTTTTGGTTTAAAATATGCAGAGCATAGAAGCAGAACCAATTAGCAGATTTACTTTCTGCAGAACACATTTTTAAAAACACTTTGACTTTTAGACCCTACACTATTCCTCGAATAACATTTAGATCAGTAAGCTTAACATATTTTGTAACCTCTTTTTTCTAATATCACATTCTGATTTAATTTTTAATAAGATCTAATAAATGTCTTGGTCCAAAAAGAAGTTTGCTTCAAATGCATTAACTGAAACATATACATTGAAATGAATTTTGGTACTTTTGGAGTAAGGTATGTAATCCTTAACAAAAAATAAGGGAACTAAGAAATAATTTTTTATCAACCCATAATTCTAAGGTCTAATATACATATATTTATTCAATCAGTTAAATACAATCAATTATCCTAAATTCATTGCTTATAAGCTTATGTTTATAAGTTTATTTAAGGGTTTTAAATAAGCTATTTTGGAAGGGATTACTAGCTTATTTAGGATTTTTACCTCCTTACCCTCTCATTTCATTAATCAAACATTTTTTTACATAAACTCAACTAAACCAAACAATTGAGCTTATTTGCTTATTAAAAGTGTCTTTTTTTAGTCATTTTACAATAAACTTATATAAGGTATTCCAAACACATTATTTAACAAAAGTTTATTAACTTAAATAAGCTCTATAAGTTAATAAACACAAGCCTTTTAAATAAGTTTCCCCAAACACCCCTTTAATATATATTTTATTGGACGTGTTTTATGATTAGCTAAATTTTAATAATATTTAGGGTTTTTTTATTTATTTTAATTTTAGACTCATTTGACCCGTTTCTTTACGTTCAATAAAAATTATCTAATACCTTAGCTTATGTATAATAAGCATACATAACAAATCATATTTCTATTATATAAAACTAACGAATCATAATCATAATTATATTATATAAAACTTGCGTTCAGCAAAATTGCGATAACCCGTAACCTAGTATAGTAATAAATCATGCTTTAAATCACAAACCTGCCAGTTTTGCTCTGCAATGGCCAAGTGCTGTCATCAAATCCCTGTGAAAGAGCCTTTGCCAATTGAACCCTATAACCACAACAATTTGTTATTTGACCATGAGATATATCGGTTAATTTATATAAAAAAAAGTAATTACTTTCCGCTGCCAATGAAGTCATCATGTTTGATTGTATTGCTATTCCAAACATTAACATTCAGTTCCCTAAGTCCTTCAATTAGTGTATAAACAAATTTCTCTTGAAACGTAGGGTTCTTGCCTCCATCTATACCAATTCAAAATTCAAAATTAGAACACAACATCAGTCAACAAACACGAAGACGTAAACAGAAAAGGATCAGATAAAATGACCTGTGCAAGTACGCGTGCGAGATTTATTGCTACCATATTCAACAATAACGTATGGATCTTGCCTTGAAATCCATTCCGTGTCTTTCAATTTGTTACAGCTGACAACTGAAAGTTCAAACAACCACAATTAGATCTTAGAACTAGATCTATATATACACACACAAAAACAAAGTTATCGGTCAAATTTAGTGCTATGCAGAGTTCAATAATCGAAATCCGGAATCATGTTTATGAATTGTCATATCAATTGAACATAAACTGAAAAGGGAAATCGTGGGTACCAGTAACTTCAAGAAGATTGCCATGGATGCCGTGTGTCGCCATTGAAGGTTTATAGATAATACAGTAGAATTGAAGGGTGATTATAAATAGAAGATTTTGGTTAAAAGAGTAGACATTGTGTTGACTTCAATAATTCATACAACGCGTCTTCAGTCAACCTAGCTTTTAGGGTGAGATTCAAAAACCTAATCGAAAGCAAATTATATGGAAAGTCTTTGTGGGTTACCACACCTACAGTCCTTAAATTTTATTAATTACATTAGGATTCCCTGATGTATTCCTTTTGTTACACCCGCTGTCCTCTTGCAAAAGTTCGTTTAAAAATCCTGTTAAATCATCCATATGCACAGCACATGATGAGTAATATCGTAATTCTCCCACTCCTAAATGTCTCTTCCAAAATAAACTAGACGTCCCTAACAAGTAATGGCCTTTGTAAATCAAACTAGTAGGATACTCGCGCGATGCGGCGGCGGATACATTATAATTTGAAGCGAACAAATGTTGTCTAGTAGCAACATGTCATCTTTGATACTTTACTTTGAAAGCGAACATATCGTATCCGATGCATGAATTGTCCTCGACATTCAAAGTAGTAATAATAAATAGCTTTTGGCAGTTTTTTGATCATATTAACACAATACGTCAATAGTGGTAGGTCAAAACTCAATAATGCATCTCGACATTAACTCTCTAAGAAATCGTTTAATAATTGCTAAATGAGTTAGTTTTAAGTGAGTTAATTATTAACTTCGTTGACCTCAATGTTGACATTTACTCAACTTTTCCACAACCGACTCGCATAGTTGGAAAAAAAGGTGCTAGATTTAGTTCATCTTCTTAGGTAAAAGAACTTCATCCTCTAAGTGTTTTCAAAAGTAAGCACAAAAGATATGCTGAAATACAAGGAAGGCTCGACGAGTTTGTTGATTTTAAAAGGCAGAGAGCTTGCTCTTAAAGAAATAAAAGGTTGACATTTTAAGATAACTCCTCAGTTAGTAGAGTTAATTTAATATTTACTTATTCGGTATTTTAAGTTCATATATTTCTTTATATTCTTATGTTACGCCATTTAAAATGTAGTATATAATCTGAATTTTATTTAATAAAATGTTTATTTAATATTTTATTTGTGTTACTAAATAAAGTAAAAAGTGATTAGTGGACCATGGTAAATTGTGGTGTTATTGGAAATCTGATGTATTGCTAATGTGACAGTTAATAATTATATCATTTTATATGGATTCTAATTCCATTTTCAGTGAATTAAATAGTAATGAAATTAGTTTCTAATTTTATTTTCTGTCAACTAAATAATTTTTGGATTCTAATTCAGATTCCTAAAGGATTTCAATTTCTTGGTAGATTCCAATCATTTTAAAAACATTCTACAAACCAACCCATCTTAAGAGATGTGAATTATTTAGAGGGTGTTTGAGATTGCTTTGGGTAGATAATCTGCTTATTGCGTTTTGAAAACGCAAATGGGTGTTTGGCAAACAGTTTGAAACAATCAATTATTTGCGTTTTGGGACCTTCAAAACGGGGTTTTGAAAAAGTAGGTTGGTAGATGTTTAATGCGTTTTGAAAACAATTTACTTGCTTTGGGCAAATTGCATAAAATACCAACATACTATTAGGTAATTCCTAATTTTAGCAACCAATTACTATCAAAATTTTTAAAAATAGCAATTGACTTTTAAAATTTTTGCAATTTGAGAAACGTTTTACCCACAATGACGCTGGTCAGTATTTTATAGAAGCGGAAGAAGGGGTCGGCATGGAGGAACCGTTTTAGAATTATCGCTCAAATCAGTTTAGGACTAAATATAATAAAATTAGAACAATTAAATAACCAGCTACGTCACTAGAAAGTATTGTCTAACGTCATTTCGGGTAAAATGTTTCCCAAATTGCAAAAATTTAAAAGTTTGTTGCTATTTTTGAAAATTTTGATAGTTTATTGCTAGAATTAGGAATCACTTGATATTATGTTGCTATTTTATGCAATTTGTCCATTTGCTTTTTACATATTAACTAAACAAATAATCAGGTTTGCCAAACACTAAAAAAGATGATTATCTGATTATTGTGATTTCAGACATCATAATCAAATCCAAAACACTATTTTTCATAATCACGTTTTGTAACCGCTAATTATCTGATTATCTATTTTGAAAACGCATAATTTATTTTTAATAAGCAATCCCAAACATCCACTTAATAATTTTACAACATAAGCATGAATTGTAAAATTGAATAATTTTACTTATTCATTACTAACTAACGTAAGTTGCATGGGAGTTATTCCAAATCGATAATCTATTGGTTTATGGAGTAACACCTTGTAACGAGAATTTATTTATCAAAAGATCAAAATCTCATTATAGTGCAGGGGGCATCAATGCAAATCAATCTTAAGAGTTAATTGCATCATAACTAGGGGTAATATCCGATATCAAAATATTCGAAATTCTATTTAATATTATTCGAAAATTCGGACATCTGAAATTTTGGATTCCGGATAGCGAATTTTTGAGAATTTTCGGATATCAAAATTTTATGTATATATTATTAACTAATATACTATTTTTTTTAGGGTAAATGTCAGAAATTGTCCCTGTAGTCTTGGGTTTTTTGGCTTTTTGTCCCTAAACTTTTTTTTTCGGGTTTTTTGTCATTGTACTCTTTAAAATTCTGGTTTATCGTCATTCCGTCCAATTCCGTTTATTTATGACCGTTAAAGCCCCTCACGTGCGTAAAACGTGAGGGTAATTCCGTCTTTTTTTCAAACATTACCCTTTTAATCCCAATTGCTTCTTCTCCAAAGCCCGTCTTCTCCAAAATCCGTCTTCTCTAAATTCTCCAACCTTGGCCGTTTACTGCAATTGCGGGAAAGTCTCTGTACTTCGAACTTCTTGGACATCAAAGAACCCTGGTCGTCGCTTTTATGGCTGTCCTGATCAGGTAATGATTTATAACCCTAATTTTATCGCGTCCTGAAGAAACCTTTTTTTTTTTTACAGTTTTCTGGTTGTCGATTCTTTAGATGGCTTGACCCACCAATGTGTGAAAGATCAACTGATATCATCCCCAGTTTGTTGGATTCAAAAAACGCATTGGAGAAAACGTTGAAGATAAAGGAAGAAGAAGCAAAGCTGAAGGAAGAAGAAACAAAGAAATGGAAGAAATATCTAATTTTTACTTGGTTGTTCTTCTTGATTTATTTCATTTTCTTCTAGAATTAGGTTACAACTGTAAAATGTAATGAATGCAGCCTTGTCTTTTGTTTAGTTTATCCTAGTTCAAAATTGCAGAAAATTGCAGCCTTGTCTTTTGTAATGGAATGTAATGAATGCACCATATTGTGTTTGGCAAAAGGTAATGAATGCAGTCATATACTCATACTGTGCAAAATTGCATAAATACACATGATCAAAATTGTAGAAAAATAGACATGAAAAGTAACTAAAGCTTGACTTGCATAACACATTGTTCAAAACACATCATAACAGTTATATAAAAGATGGGTTCAAAAGGCATACAAAATACGAAAACATAAACACACATCATAACAGTCATACAAAAGTCATGGTATCAAGTTCCATAAACAGAAATTCACTTATTGGTCTTCTTCCTTTTTTGACTTCCACTAGCTCCATGTTGACTTCCAATAGCTCCATGTTTTACGCACGTGAGGAGACGGGCTTTGGAGAAGAAGCAATCAGGATTAAAAGGGTAATGTTTGAAAAAGGACGGAATTACCCTCACGTTTTACGTACGTGAGGGGCTTTAACGCTCATAAATAAACGGAATTGGATGGAAGGACGATAAACCAAAGAGTACAAGGACAAAAAATCCGAAAAAAAAGTTTAGGGATAAAAAACCAGAAAACCCACGACTACACATTTACCTTTTTTTTATGTTTAACTTAGTAAGTTTCAATGAATTTTAAGTGTTAAACATTTGAATTTTTAAATTTCTTTTTTATTTTTTTTTATAAATTGAAGTTTTTTCAAATACTTGATATCTAAAAATGGACACTAAAAATTTACTATCAAAATTTGTACTATATTCTTATTTTCGGATGCCCAATTTTCAGCCCTCGTCATAGCAGTCATCACATCAAATCCAATACTTCAAATTCAGCCCACAAACTTTAGGTTTTGTACAAACAACCCCTCACATGTTACCCACGTGTCCCGAAACCCTCGACTTGTGTTACCTTGCAGTTTTTATACGCACTCGAAACCCTCTTTATCTCACCCTTTCTTCATTTGCATACTCCTCTCATTTTTCACCCGCCGTAACCTAGCGGCGATTCTGCCGTTCTCTGGTCGGATCTCCGGCTAATCTATCCCTATCTATTATCCTTCCCTCTCTTCCTTTAACTATCTATATCCGTTTCGAAAAACAAAACAAAAAACAAGCATCTACAACAAAAAATCGAAAAAATTAGGGTTTCTGCCGTTTGCTTTGTTCAAAGTGAAATTTTATCTGGTTCCCTTCTATAGATCTATTACCGATTTGGATTTTATCAATAACAAGGGGAGAGGGAAGTTACAAAAGCAAAAAAAAAGAGAAAAATCCGGAAAACAGAAATATTTGCTAGGGTTTTGAGATGGCGGCGCAAGTTATTCAACCTCAATCGGTGAACGGTAGCGGTACTACAGCTGGCGGCGCTCCGCAGTTTGTGCCGACGTCTTTGTATGTCGGTGATTTGGAGGCGAATGTGACCGATTCGCAACTCTATGAGCTGTTTAGTCAGTTTGGTCAGGTGGTTTCGGTTCGAGTTTGCAGGGATTTGTCTACTAGACGGTCTCTTGGTTATGGTTATGTCAACTATGTCAACCCTCAAGATGGTAAGCTTCTATGAAATCGTTTATCTTAGTAGTTAATACTGAAAGTTTAGTACCGATGGTTGTTTAAAGCTGAATATGCATATAAGATGTTAATTTGATTGTTTTTTGTGAAGATTTTTCTTAATTTATGCGCGTATATGTGAAATGCCGTGAATATAGGTTTATCTTGTATATTTACGAAGAGACCTGCTTATGGATTTGGTTATTTGTTTTGGAGTGTTGAGTTCTGGAGTAACTACCAGATTCATGGTTAATTTGTAGCAAAGGAACTAAAAATGATAAATTTTTAAACCATATGTTATACATTGTGATCAGAAGTACATGGCAGAACTATAACCATTTTCTTATGCAACTCTGCTTTTTTCTTTAACTTTATTTTGTGTTTTTCTTGTGATTATTTTAGAAGAATGGATCTAAAGACGCCTGTTCGACTTAAATGAACAAAATGTATGATACCAGATTGAGTTTTTTAAAGCAAAACCGGCCTAAAGTTGGGATTCTTTTTGAATCAAGCTATTTAATAAGGTTTCTTATTATGTGCTGTTTGTCGCGATGTGATCGCATTATATTCACTTAATTGGATCCAAGTTCACTATACGTTTCCTAATTCAAATTTTAAAAGTTTCATGCTCTTTGCTAATTTGGTTTCCTTAATTCCATTGCTATTAAATTATAAATAATTTTATACTATTTTACTTATAACAGCTGCAAGAGCTATAGAGGTACTCAACTTCACTCCTCTTAATGGAAAAGCAATCAGGATCATGTATTCTCACCGAGATCCTAGTGTTCGCAAAAGTGGTTCTGGAAATATCTTTATCAAGGTATTTAAATTTTAAACACTGACAAGTTTGACTATTCAATACTGACAAGTTTGACTATTTTTACAGAATTTGGATAAAGCAATTGACCAAAAAGCCCTTCACGACACCTTCTCAACATTTGGAAACATCCTCTCATGCAAGATTGCAACTGATTCAACTGGTCAATCAAAAGGGTACGGTTTTGTCCAATACGAAGCTGAAGAATCTGCACAACAAGCTATTGAGAAGCTTAATGGAATGCTGCTAAATGACAAACAAGTGTTCGTGGGCCCGTTTCTGAGGAAACAAGAACGCGACCTGGCAGTTGACAAAACAAAGTTCACTAATGTTTTTGTCAAGAATCTTTCTGAATCAACAACAGATGATGATTTGAACAAAGCGTTCAGTGAATATGGAACGATTACCAGTGCAGTTGTGATGAGGGATGGTGAAGGGAATTCTAAGTGTTTTGGGTTTGTTAACTTTGAGAATGCTGACGAGGCGGCTAAAGCTGTTGAAGGGCTAAATGGTCAGATATTTGATGAAAAAGAATGGTTTGTTGGGAAAGCTCAGAAAAAGACGGAAAGAGAACAGGAATTGAAGCAGAGATTTGAGCAGACAATGAAGGAAGCTGTGGATAAATCACAGGGACTAAATTTGTATATCAAGAATTTGGATGATACAATTTCTGATGAAACCTTAAGGGAGTTTTTTGCTCCTTTTGGTACCATTACTTCCTGCAAGGTTTGTTTTTATTATTAAAGAAAGTCAAAACTTGAATTTAAATAATAAATTAAACGCGGAAAATTATTTTTCTTATTTAATTTTATCATGAACAGGTGATGCGAGATCCAAATGGAACAAGCAAAGGATCAGGTTTTGTTGCTTTTTCCACTTCTGAGGAAGCTTCTAGAGCTGTAAGCAGACATATTTGCATTTCTTATTATTACTATTATTATTATTATTATTATTATTATTTTTTTTAATTATTTAATGATTGAATTTTGACATAGCTTATGGAGATGAATGGAAAGATGATTGCTAGCAAGCCTCTTTATGTAGCTGTTGCACAACGCAAAGAAGACAGAAGGGCAAGATTGCAGGTTTGTTGACTTCTTTCCTTTTTTTGTTAAATAGATGATTTCACAGGGGCGTAATCGTAATTTTGTCGATGCAGGCACAGTTTTCCCAAATGCGCCCAATTGCAATGGCACCTGCTGGAGCTCCTAGAATGCCAATGTATCCACCTGGCGGTCCTGGTATTGGTCAACAAATGTTTTATGGTCAAGCTCAGCCCGCTTTCATTCCTCCCCAAGTAATTACCTTTTGCTGCTTCACTAAATCATAATTAACTTTTATATACGTCCTTGCAAACTTACAATATTACGTATATATCCTTCTAAAATCTTAAAATTCTCACACATATCCTTTTTACCTAATTTAATAATATTTAAATCATTAAAAATTTAAAAAACATAAATCATAATGTAAATTAATGGTAAAAAAGGCCTAAATACCCTTGACCTTGAAGGGTATTTAGAGTAATTTAACATTAATTAATATTAGGATTTATGTTTTTTAAATTTGAAATGATTTAAATATTATTAAATTAGGTAAAAGGATATATGTGTGAGTTTTTAGATTTTGGAAGGATATATACGATTATACGTAATCTCAGTTAAATATTATTAAATTAGGTAAAAGGATATATGTGTGAGTTTTTAGATTTTGGAGGATATATACGTAATACTGAGATTTACAATGTGTAGTAAATTATTGGTTATTTTTATTAATGATTGTTATTGGGTATAGCCTGGTTTTGGGTACCAGCAGCAGCTAGTTCGGCCAGGGGCAGGGCCAATGCCAAACTACTTCATGCCAATGGTTCCGCCAGGTCAGCGTCCAGGTGGCCGGCGAGGTCAGCAGCCGCTGATGCAGCAGCAGATGGTTCCACGTGGGCGGATGTACCGTTACCCAGGTGGACGTGACACCGGAATGGGAATGGGAATGGGTGGTTCAGCTCCGTATGATATTGGGAATGGGAATAATGGGAACGGAATGGGAATGCGTGGAGATGGTGGAGTGGTTCCGATTGGTGCATTGGCTTCTGCTCTTGCAAATGCTTCTCCAACAGAGCAGAGGACGATGTTGGGTGAGAATCTGTACCCGTTGGTGGAGCAGATTGAAGGTGAGGCTGCAGCAAAGGTGACTGGGATGCTTCTGGAGATGGATCAGACTGAGGTTCTTCATCTGCTTGAATCACCAGAAGCTTTGAAGGCTAAGGTTGCAGAGGCTATGGAGGTTTTGAGGAATGTTGCTCACCCGGCTGATCAGCTTGCTGCTTTGTCGTTGAATGACGCTGCCATTGTTTCTTAAACCTTTTTCTCAAGAAAAATAACTTATCATGTTTTGGATTTTTATCTGTGGTAACTTATTTTGTGTGCTTTGTTTCTTAAACTTAAAAAAAACTTATGCTAGTATGGATTTCTATTTGTGGTAACTTATTATTTTTTATGTTTGGTTATCTTCAAACTTATTATGTAGTCTGCCTTGATTTGCAGGGATTTTGCTATGAGTTTTTTATAATTAATGTATGCTTGCTTTAGACTTAAGGCTGTTTAAAACTACTTATTACATTTTAAGGTGGCAATTATTTTAAGGTTTGTGGCCTCTGAGAAGATGGCCAGAGGGTCGCTAGCCGCAATTGTCTTGTGGGAGAAGCCACATAATATACAGATTACAAAACCATTTCCATGAAGAGATATATTGAATCCTACTAAAGTTTTTTTTGTTTGTGCTCATTCATTTCATCAATACAAATGTTCAAATTAAATGATGATATTAGGAAAAGATTCAAAGAATTCCAAATACTTATGGGTAAAAGTATAGAGTAACAAGATTGTGTAACAACTAATACAGTATAACTTTTCTTCCATGAATTAACGTGTTCTTCCTTCCATAATTTATGAAGGCAAAGATGAGACATAATGGTTGACCAGAAGAACGAAACATCTGTAACAAGTTTTCATGTCGGAACAATTGTCCAAAAGTTATGTTAAATCAACCACATGTAGAACCAATATTATCCATTATCACAATCATATTAACATACAATTAACCATGATAACCAAACATTAAGAGCGTCTCAAATAATATCCTAAAAGTTACAGTATTAATCCCATTCATAGGTAAACATTTACCAAATGGCTAGGTAATTTCACCCATCTGAGGAGCCGTTATAAACAAAAATACCCTTCAAAATATTAATATATAAATTGTAAATTCAGAGTAACCATATTAAGTTCTAAAGAAATCAGTTTTACCACATAACAATACCACTTAAATTGTAAATTCAGAGTAACCATATTAAGTATGTAATCTGCCCGCTATATTTTCCACAAATAATATATAATATTTACACAACTATCTTCAAGTTCTCACCCCTCTACACCAACACCACCCCTATGCCTTAACCCTAAGTCAACATCATTATCTATCAAAACATCTTTTGCTTTTGCTGACTCATCCTTATCTTCCCCAAAGTTATGAAGCCTTCTACCAATCAAATAACGGTCATCTCTAATCGAATTATGCAACTCACTAAACCACGCATGAAACCTTTTCCCACAAAAACCCACCAAACTCAACCCAAAACACCCCACCCACGCGAACCGGTACACAGCCGAGTTAACCACCAACGGGTACCCAAATGCCGGAAATACCCCTCGGGCAAACACATATGGAAAACATAACGCCGTTAACAGTTTCATGATAATCGGTATCACAATCTCTTGCAACACCCAAATTCCTTGTAATCTCGAGAACCCGTTTTCTCTAACCCTTTCGAATTTCACCCGCCAGCTGTCATCCACTAGTGGCGCCATCTGGTTCAGCATTACTAACTGAGTCCAGATCTTGAGGAAAATAAGCCCGAAAGCCCAATCTTGGTACAACAGGAAAACCGGGCTTTCGTCTACTGGGACCCACATTGGTACAATTACTAGAAGCTCAAAAAGTAGCCCAATCATCACTGGGATTATGAATATCTGCAAAATATCCATCTTAAATTAGCCAAAGAAATAAAAAAAAGTTAAAACATAGTTTATGATAATGTTTTTTTTACCCATATTGACAACAATAAACTGCTTTTGACAACAATTGAGCACCATTTCCAGATTTGACCTAACAAAACTGTTACTCGTTCTGTTTTGATTTGATCGATGGAATATCGTGCACCAGCTAACACAGTTGAGATGATATAACATCCAATAATCAAGGCATACAGATCTGTAATTAACATGTTATAAATTATGATTATCATTAAAAATTAAATCTTTGTATACATTAAAAAATTCCTTACCGTTGCATTTCATGCCATTTGTGATTGGAAAAAAGGGAACTGCACTAAAAATTGCTCGTCCAATTGTTATGGGCCCCACAATTAACATGGAATTTAAGATTAAAAGTGATATCCAAGCCGCCAATAATAGAAACACAATGGAAAACACAAATCCATATCTCCTGAATTAATTATAAATAAATAAATAAATAAATTAAAGATAATTGTGTAAAAAGTAATTTCTTAACTTACTCTGTATCAGATTGTTCTTCACCATCACCATCAGCTTCTGTATTTCTCATTCTATTTATATCTTCGGGTCGACCCGCGAATTCAATTATGGCCCGATTACCATTTTCTTGTTCAACATTATCTTCAGCTTTGGGCAGTAGAAAATCAGTTAGCCCGAGTGCCCAACCAACTGCAACAAACCAATACCGTAGCATTGACTTTATCGTTGACCGTAATCTGAAGTGTTCAATAGCAAATGGAATGCATATTTGAAAAAGAAGCATGTTAGCAGGGATCTCTGTAAACGGGTCAGACACTCTGCATTCACAAAATCATGATTTGTCAGAAAATAAAAAAAAAAGTTTATAAAAAAGAATCTTACGAGATATCAAGAGGAAAAAGGGAAGGCGATATTCGCATGGCAAGTTTAACTGGTAGGAATATAAGCATTACTATTAAGCTCCCATAAACAGCAACTGCTAACAGAACCCTACGGGCATGTTTCTGGATCGGGTCATCAACCAGATCCCGAAACGGGTTGTAATTCGGGTCAGATGGGTCCCGCAGAAAATACAGCACTCCTTTACGCAAAACCTGCATACGGGTTGTATTTGTTTTAAAACGGGCAATATATAAAAAAACACCAAAAAAAGAAACGGGTCAAATGGGTTAAACGGGTCAAAAGATACATACCCCTCTAAGAAGGCTGACAAAGACGGATATGTGTAGCATGTAAACAAGCCCAACAGCCCAATGAATCAACGAGCTAGCCAATGGAGACACTGAAAGAAAGTCAACTCTTTGACCAATTGACTTTCCAAACATCTTTAGAGTACAAATATCTAACCACCATCCACACATGAGAGGAAAAACCCCTAATTCCACTACCAAAAGGAATGCAACCTTAATCATGGTCATTAGATGTTTAATTCCGGTCATAAACTGCTTAAAAAGATTAGGAATCATCTCAACCATTGAATAGAATCTCCCCATAATTAAAGGTTCTCCTTTTGTGTATCTAATTACTGCAACAGTTCCAAAATAAAATAAAATAACCGAGAAAATAAATGTGTGGCCAATTGCAAGAGTTGTGACATCAGATACCCATGACGGATCATTATTTTCTCCTAAAATGTGACTAATTGCAGTCTGGTTTGTGTTGTGATCATTCGGAACTGAAGTGAGTGTGTTTTTTAATGTGATATTGGCTAGAGAAAGTGTTTGTTCTGTAAGGGGTACTACAGTAGTTAACATGGGATGTGTAGCAGGGGATAAAAGCCAGTTTAGATGATGGAGTATCGATCTTCCAAGATGAAATGGAATTAGCATTACAACACCAAGAAATATCATGTTGCTAGCAAGTACCTGCATCATCCAAAAAAGGTGAAATAATTATATATTATATAAAATAAATATAAGTTTTTAATAAATAAATGAATAGCGGTTAATTACGATTATACTCACAGTAAATGCATTTTCCACCAAATGAAAAATGGGCCCCTGCATACCAACAAGCTCATCAAATGGCACATCCTCTGCACCATCACCATCATCAAATATCTGTTCAACATGGGCTTCCAAACGGGCTGCAACATTTTCTGCATTCCTTCTAAGTATCTGAACGGGCCCGCCAATTCCTTCACCAACAAGATTTCTGTTATTTCTGGCAACATCTATTTCATTTTCACCAACTGGCTCTGCAAGTTCTCGTAAATGTCGAAAATAGTCCCTCAACGATGTAGCTCCAAGAAATATGAACACAATGCTTGCAGAGAGCAAGAAACCGTGAAGACAATCGGTTAGAATAACTGTCGATGAAATGTGGTCTAGAAATAGTGTTTGGGCTTCTTTAAAAGTTCTGATGAATGAGAATCGCCATATCCAGAATGTGGTAAATGGTATGATTACAAGCCATACAGATAGGACAAAAGTGAGACGAACAAAGAATTTTAAAACATGATATGTTTTTTTTGATAATCCAACTAAGATTTCTTGAAATGGAAGCTTTGCAGGGGCGTCTTCAGCATATACAGGAGAGAATGAAAACGGATGTTTGCAAACCTGTCAAAATTCATGTTCATAAGAACAATTAGCAAGAAGTATATATCATTTGCTAATTGAAGTGCAGAAGGCTACATAGGTGAAATTTATAGATGTAATAAACATCATAGAATTAGGTATTTTGTGCTAGAATAACTAAACTAATATAGTTCCAATATCATTATAATAATTGAATTAAAGCACGATATCGCATGTAGATGAGCTCCTATTAATTATTGAGATCTGTAAACTTAGCTGAAATCGTTTGTAAATAAAAGGCAACACAAAATTTGGGAAATCAATTACACGTAAAAGAAAAAAAAATCAGCAAAAGGCAAATCAAACAAGAGAGGAATGAACCTCGCAGTGGCGAGCGTTGCTGTGATTGAGCCACTGTAGAAGACAATCCTGGTGAACAAACTTAATACTACCGCTACAAGCACAAGGATAGCGTAGAGGATTATCGGCGTCTCCCGGATTCCGGCAGATCCGGCAAACATCCCCCTCTTCGTCATCATCGAACACACTGTTGGATAAATTCTTGCTACTATTAGCATTATCCGAACCACTCTCTGATGTCAAAATCGAAGCAGAAGACGAAGAATCTGATGCATTGACGGCGGCATCTCGGACTCCGTCGTCTGCCGCCAGAGCTGGTTGTGCGTTCACCATCTATAGGGCCGTCGGAGGTTGGATTTACGGCGAGAATCCCTCTCCTCTTTTTCTCTCTATCAAAATCCTCTCTCCTGAGATGGCGATGGGGTCTTGAATGGGAAGGAGACGGTTACGAGAACGGTATTTATGTGTTGAGGACGGATGGATCCTGGAAATTGTGTTATTGGATTTCGGCCCTTATTTTTGTTTTATTTACGATTCTGTCAAATAATTTCTGGAAGATATTTCTCCAATTTACATAACACAATTTAGCTACTCTGGATTTTATATGGATATGTTATTGTTTACTGAAGTTAAAGTGATAATTTGTAAAATATGTAGCTTAGTTGAATTGATGTATGAGTTTTACATATAAGGCGTGAGGTCTGGAGTTTGAATCCTGCACATACTTTTTGTGGTGTCAAATTTGGGGAATTTTTCTCTGAAAATCTTTATGGGGCTGGGTTTGCCCTCCGGGGTGCTCGTTGAAATATTACGAGTAAGCTTCTGTTATCATTTCCCGTTTCCAAAACTAAAAGGATGAATTGATAATTTAGAGATAAGGTGTGTTTAAAATGATTTTTTAAAGCTAGTAAGTCAATCTTACTTTTTATGTAAATGATTATGGAATTGTGTCTGGTATTTTTAATTCTTTAAGTTTTTTTTCCGTCTATCTACTTCTAAATTTTCCGGTTCAAATTTTGGTCATCTTGTTTTTCTCATTCTAATCAGTCTCAATACCTCATGATTTTTACCTTCTTTAACTGGAATCTGTTATAAGTGTTCACTATTCGAATATAACTGGATTGTCTAAATGAACAATTTGGATTGGATCATTTGGATTCGTTTTTTAGTTTATTATTTTTTTTGGATCGTTTGGACGTGAACCTGCCTCAACAATACTTGAACAGATAGTTACATTTTCGTAAAATGAAATCAACTGCAACAAAGATTAATTGGTGGGATCATTTTAGCAAGATGTTGACATAGATGGTTTCAAAATGTAAGTATTGTCCTAACGATAGAACCGTCAATCTTCTAAAACATGTTTCAATCATGCTAAAACATGTTCTAATCACACTACTAATAAGCTTCTATAAAAACTTGGTGGAAATATCGTTTTTGGATTCTACATTATTAAACTTAATGTTATTTATATTATATACTTTTGTAATTTGGTTCGGATAAACCAATCCAACTAAATCGCAATTTGGTTCGGATCAATTCGGTTTAAACTTTTAAAAAAACCAAAAACCATTTGCTTCCACCTATTACCGAACCGTCAAAACAAACACCCCTAGAATCGACCCCACCAGTGTTATTTGGGTGACTGTGTGATGTGATTAACGAGGAATTGGTGCCCGCGCTTCACGGCGGGGTGAAAACATAGCACATCATATTTATAGATTAATATCTATAGTCGATACAGAAATTTCACATGCAAGCATGTTCTTATACACAAAGATGATTCAAAATCTCAAGACTGAAGATAAACTCATATTGCAATTTCTTGCTTTAGAAGCAATTTGTTGAAGATAAATAACTGTGACTTAAAGGAATTAATCTTGGTAAAAAGCATATCAAACACCAAAAAACTATTTTACACTGATAATGCCTCTGCCTATGAAGTAATTACCAAATATGCAACCAAAAATAATTTACTGTTGAAACTTATTATCAATAATCTTGCAGCAGCAGTTTGAAAACCAATTACATTTCTAACTTATAAAATTACCCTCCGTAGAGTTCTTGATGGCTGTATCAAATCATCATACAGCTCAAAGCCCCTTTCTTGAATTGTGCCACAGTAGCACTTCATCGTTTCATTAGCAGAGTTATGAGTATATAAACACATTAAACATGCAAGATTAACAATGTCCAAATATATGCATACAACTTACTTTTTAATTTGACATACCCATTTGACCCGTTTCAAATAACTCACCTTTATAGCCTACATCATAAAGAGGTGGTTATGTTTTGTGTTAAAAGTTGCATCACTGTATGCATAAATGCTAGAGAGTTAATGGTCATGTAAATAACAAAAAAAAACCAATAATGCACTTTGTATTTGGCACGTAATATCATTAAATCAATAACAAAATAACCAGTAAAATAATAATTATTATAATTCTATAGGCATGTAACTTACTTTGTTTCAGTTTGTTATTATTAGGCCTGCACTTTTAATCGGTTTTCTTACCCCTGCAACAAAAGGACCGATATTAAAATGTAAAAAAAATAAAAAAAATCTGTAACTTCAAGGAAATCAATTTTATGTTTTTACATGGTATTTTTTTTTTTTTTAAAATGGGTCAACACAGATATGTAATACTTTTCGTTTTGACCCGTTTGAGACAGTAATGCACTTTGACCAGTTCACAACAAAACATCAGATCCGTTTTGGTTACACATTTGATCCAGATTTTGAATTTTATATAAAAAAGTATGTATTTACTGACTTAAGCTGTGTTTTACCAAATGATAGTTATTAATTATAATATTAATAATATTAAACATAAACAACAAAATAATAATAATAAAAATAATATAAAAGTTCTATTGTTACTAAGAATAGCTGACCCATTTGATTTGTTTCAAATGATACTGATCTGACATATTTCGGTTACTACAACTATGGGCCATTTGACCCATTTCTTTGTATTTGTATAAAAAATGTTCCATTTTTTAACATTAGGATTTTTCTGTTTTCGCATTAGAAATCATGTTTTGTTTTAATTATGATTTTTTAAGGATTAGGTCAGTATAGTAATGTAACATACTTTTCATTTAAGACCCGTTGGATCACTCGTCGAAAAATATAATCATGCTAGTTACATGTAATAATAAAAAACCACTTGAGGATGAAGATGAAAATGACGACACTAAGGCTACATATATACATGGTTTGGCGAACAACTTAAATAATGTCTTTTGTTACCTGAATTAGTTCATATGCAATTGTAGGTGATATATCAACCACTTTTTGATAGCATTCTTAAGGTGTTGATGAATTTACACATGATTCATGCTCAATATCACATGCGAGATTTTCCTTCCCCGATCTGATACATAATGAAACCACTGTAAGCCTCATAAAAAGTGCATATCTAATTAAATAAATAACGAACCAATATATCACCAATTAAAAAAAGTTTAAATCAAAACACAAAGAAACAATATATCAATTGCTTACAAAACAGGAAGCACTAACAAAAACAGAAAGTAGCAGAAAGTAAACAATTCTTGTGCAAGCTTCAAATACAATAAGATGAACAACAATGAATAAAAGTGATTTTACACATCATCACATAATTGAATCCATATATATAGGATCCAATTCAATGAATGCAAGGTTTACACATTTGTTATTAATTAAAATCATCTCAAAAAGTAATTTGGTTTCATAACATGTAAAGTTTCCACCTTTATCATCATATTTCATCTTTTAAAAGAGTCCCCAAAACCAAAACTACTGAGTATCATCAATCAAACCCTACAAACCAAAAACTATACAAAATTTTCTACTTTTAGAGCAGATTCATGGTTGAAGATTGATAAATTATATATAATAATGAAAATCCACTTGAGATTAAATATGTAAATGATGACACTCACCTCTGAAAAGAAGAAAGAAAAAGTCTTTGACTTGAACATTTGATCAACAGGAGGCTTATAAGATTTCTTTTCAAGCAAAACTCTATCCAAAATCTAAAATAAAAGAAAAAAATAATACTGAAATCTTATAATCAAACCAGCAAAACTATGTTTGGGGCACCAATACATTAATTATTTATTTTTTCAAGCTAAATGCAAATAATACTGATGTTCTTCCTCTTGGTCCGGTTTTCGATCCTTCTATCAACATACTTTCCGTCCGGGTCAAAACGCTCACCTCTAATGAAGAGTATATGAGAAATAATTTGGTCTCCTAAAAAATGAAGGCAAAGGCCATACAAATTTGATTTCATAATGAAGGGATATGATTTTCGAAGATGGAGTTAGGGTCACTCTCAACTACAATCTAGATTCTTGAAAAGATTACAACTTTATCTTGAAATAATCATATATGTATAATATATAATTCATCTTCAAGAGCTAATGTATAACAAAGATTTCATCTTTAGCAGTGAAGATACAAACTTTATGTAATTTACCAGCAAAATTTAATAAATGAAAACTTTGAGGAACTATTAAATCTAAAACCTAAATTTTACCAGCAAATTTAGAGCTTTCTAATTTCTCAACAATGGATTTAAGATCTTAGATTGATGGATATCCCCAAATACACAAAAACAGAATTGTATAAAACCTAAAAGACTGACCTTATCCTTTTTCCCAATATCTCGAGCACGGAGCTCTTTCAGCGACCTCATTGGGGACATTTCACAAACACCTGGCAGGAAAAAACAAAGACTCACTTGTGCAAATTTCAAATGTCGCTAATCACCAAAACCAACAAATTGTTGAAGAAAAACGCAAGGAAAAAACATACGTATGAAGACGATGAAGAATATTTTCGTGTAAAAAGATAAAAATGATGATACTCACCTTTGAAAGAAGAAAGATGATCTGGACTTGCATATGTAGATTGTACCCTAAAAATGAAAGCAAATTACCACTTGAATCACACAAATATCACTGTAAACTCTGTAAATCTAAGCCATTTTACCTGTTTTATGAAGCTTTTCGAGTTTATCAACGGATTTTGTGAAGGTTTTCAAACTTATCAATGGCGGAAACCCTAAACCCCCAAATTTTCGGAATCTCCTGGTCATCTCTTGCTCTTGAGGTTTAAATCACAGAAGAAAAGTGAAATGATGAAAGTAGAAAATAAGGAAAAGAGAAGGAGATCGGCTAAAGATCATCGGAAGAAAATGAAGATATTTAGTTAGAAGGAAAGATTGTCCGAAGAAGGAAAGAAAAAGAGGAAATCCCTCATCAATTGTAGAAGGAAGATTCGTGGATAAGGAAACGTGTGGGCAGGAAAAGAAAATTTTCTATTCATCAACTGGTCATCTACAGCAAAACCCTTTGACAAATGTTAATATAGATAATAACCTCCTTTCACTTTAAGCAATTACGTAGTACTGATGAACACAAATGAAACTCTTCAGTTTTCACTCGGTTTTGTTAAGATCCATAACAAAACTGACATTTTATTTACCGAATTCTATCTTTCTTGTCTTCTCATCACCGCTCCATTCATTCGCATTTTTATATTGTTTTGATCATGCTGCTTTCCATTTTTCCTTCCACAATATGTTCCTCAAATATCCATTTCATCAATGCGTTTTACTCGTTTTCGGATAAAAACTATTCTGTCTCTACTGCCTGCAAGGTGTTCGATGAAATTCCTCAACCAACTTCTGAATTGGATTACCACATGCTGCTGCAGAAATGGTGTGATCATGAATACCGATGGCTTCTTGTAATCTGAGCTGGACTTCATAATTTATTAACAGGTTTTGTTTCATGGGTTTTCTTGTTTAATCTTGTAGTTTTTAGCAGAAAAATAAAGTTAGGAGTTTGCATACAGGATGCATATTTTTCTGAATTAAACCAAGGACGTGAGGTGTTTCTCATCAAAATGTAACTAAAATTTGCAGATTTTGTTTTTTGATAGTATAGCAATCATGAATACGTTTTAACAACTTTGGTTTCGTCTTTTACCGGTCAAAAATACTAGTGCAGTGATCATCATAAACAAGTTTCAATCACGAAACATGAGCAACTGTTACTATTAATTATACTTATTTGTGCGTGAGTTTGACTGTGTGTGTTGGACAGTGTAAAAGATGACCGAAAACACACTTTTAAGGGAAAAAAATCTCCTCAAAAGTCGGTTGATGTGAATGGTGAAGTTGAAATATTTGTATAACTAAATGAAGAAGAGGTAGACTGAGAACTTTTTGTAGTTGGGAAAATATTTGAAATCTTGTCTTCATGAGGGTAAAATGGTAATTTCTTCTAGTTATATTTGCTTATGAGAAAGAAGTAGCTTTAGAGGAAACTGTAAATAACCTTCATGAACTGGTAGCTTATCTTATTTGTGAATGATAGATTATTGGCTGAATGAGCGGGTTAGCTAATAGGTCAAAATGAGCTGGGTCGAGTTGGACCCAAGATAACACTTATTTTTGCATTTTATTAATGTATTAAATATATATGAATACAAAGACTATAATAATAGTACGAAATAAAATAATTTTAAATTATAAGCATTTAAATACACTCTAGGCAACTTAATTTTAAGATGTTTAAGTTTTTACCTGTTCTATCTGTTACAATTTTAGCTCATTTTTTTACAACACCAAATTGACACGTGTTGATATAAATGGATTAAAATTTCCACCTCTAAGCATTTGTATTTTTGATTTTCATAATTACTACCGTTTTTACTAGTTTTCTTGTGTTTTACACGCAAATTTATGTTTTTTTTTAAAAATTCTTTTAGGGAGGGAAAGGGCAGAAGCATTAGTGGCTAAACATAAGCAAGAATTACAAGACGTTTAACAGCAGAAAGTAGTTGCAAACGAGAGATTAATTCAGCTAAATGTTGAATCAAAAAATTGCAGGAAGCAATTGAGTTGTTAATTTAATAATAGTGTTGTAAATATGGTTTATTTAATTTGATTAATGATTTGTGTTTGTTGGAATCAAAATGATATACAGGAACACTTTTGTTGCATACAATATTTAGTAAGATGGCAGATGGCTTTTGCCTTAAGGTTAGTTTTGTAAATAATCAATCATATTGTGAATTAACGTTCCAAATAATAATTTAATTTTCGATGTACAAATCATGTTACATATGGAAATTTCCGCTTAATTTTTTGCAGATTTGGTGGGTATTTCTTGTTGTAATTTCAGTGCAGCTTCCTTCATTTCAAGGAGTGAATCTTGAAAACATTTTGCTAATTTTTGTGGGTATGGAATGAGGTCTTTAGCCACAAGAATTTGCATCTCAGCTTTTCCTGCATAACTCACCATATGCATTGTAATTCCCTACATCACCATCATTATGCATTTATTTAATAATTAACCAATATTGTTACGAAAATAACTTAAATATTTGAATAAAAAGGTTGCATATATTAAAACTAGACTGTATTTTTATAAAATTTTACGTTTGAGTCGTGGTTTATAAATTCTTACATGTGGTAAGCTTGAAGACGTTGTTCTGATATAAGTAACTCGTACACCTCCAATCGTGAACTCTTCTTTTGGGCCAATCACATTTGATATTGAGAAACTAGTGTTACAAACTATCCTGTAATTAAGCAAGCTTGCAAACTGAAAACCAAAACCAAAACCAAAACAAAAAACATTGAGGATAAATGTCATAAATTAGCATTATACTTTACACAGTTTGGTAATTATAACATTATTAGGTTTATTTTGATAAGTACAAAGCTTTATTACACTATTTTGGTAATTATAGCATTAGCAACGTAAAAAGTAATAACCACGTTCAAGAAAACCTTTAATTATCAAAATAATCCGATTAAAAGCTCTTGCATTATGAAAACTGACCTTAAAAAGTTATAGCGTGGTTTTTACTCTTTACACCGTAATTTTGATTGCTTTCACCACAACCTATTGCTTATTATAGTTGTACAGTTAGCCGTGAAACTTGCAATGTGTGGTGTATGAGTTAAAAGTTGTGGTATAAGAATGAATTCTCAAAAATTATAATTATTATTTTGCATATAAAATTATCCAGTTATCTAGTAACCAGTTTTCACCTTTCCTCCAAAGCAATTCATGGCAAAATAACCGATTTTGTATGATAAAAAAGCCTCCAAAGAAAGCTTCTTTCTATCAATCATCATCTTAGCTGTCTTCAAATACTGTAAAGGATCAGAGCCTTTTTTATGGTAGTAAATTGGTAAAAGCATAATACCAAACTTATTTCCCCACCTTGATCCTGAATTTTTCTTCATTAATTCTTTGATTTCCTAAACAAATTATGCTTAATCTTAGAATCCCATTTCTCAATTGTAACAAAAAGTTTTTGTTGTTGAAGATGAAGAAATTACCTGAAGTCCTGATGATGGTCTCAGATTAACCATGGCCATGCCAGTGATTCTGAGGCCTTCTTCAAGAGCTGCAAGAGATGATAAACTTTGTTTTCAAATATTAATGTTTATAAATCATGAAAATATAAGGACTAAATGTTTAATTACTTACGTTTTGTTGAATGTGTTTCCAAATATCTTGATAAACCGGATGATATTACGCCAAATAGGACATCATTTATAGTCTGCATTTAGGTAGATGAAATTTGCATAATGTTTAAAAAAATTGTACATGAAAAAGAGGATTAACCAGTTTTCTTTTTTAATGAAAAAATCCTATAACATGACATGTAAAAGTCACAAAATCACATCTTAATCTTTTATCGGTTAGAATTTCTTTCCTCCAACCAGGTCAGAGGCTGGGTCAGAACCTCTGACTAAGTAAGAGGTGAAAATGGCAGCCAACACTCTCACTCGAACCAAATCAGAGGTCGTGTTACGATCTCATATCGGCCAAATTATGAATTGAATGATGCATGACTTATAATTTTAGGTATGCTCTCCTTCTTCAAACTAGGTTTTAAGAATGAGTTCTACATCTTGCTAGTAGGAGGTAAATCAATTAGCCAAGTCACTGTTTGGTCTATTTATCAGGCTAAAATAAATTGTAGTCAAAACTATGTAAAATAAGTAAACAAGCCCCACAAAATAGGCATTTAGTACTTCAAGAGAAAATGATACCTTACACAACCTCAAGCACATTGGGCAAAAAACGACATAATTGGCATTAGTTCTATAAAAAGAAAATCAGGGACCATTACTTGTTTTATGCAAGCACCCCGAACAAGAAAGGTAGGAATAAATGTGTTTCAGAGTTAGGGGCCGTTTGGTTCGCGGAATGTTTTCTAATGGAATTGGAATCTTGGATGGAATTGGAATTTGAAGGAATTTGAATTTGAATCTAATTCCTTGCCTTTTGTGTTCGGTTGGGTCATTGGGAATTGGAATTTAAATGTAGTTCTATCACTCCACAACCACCTAGGGGTGTTGTTCGGTCTGAACTATTGGGCCATTTAGGTCGGGTTTAACGGTTTTTATTGTGGGTTTTTAAAATCATGTAATATTTTTTTCAGGTTTTTTTTTTCGGGTTATAGCCGGTTAGAAACCGGTTTTGGGTTCGGAATAACTGGTTTGGACCGGGTTCAACGTTCGGGAAGGGTAACCGGTTAGAAACCGACCGGTTTAAAAAAAACCGAACCGGTTTGGGTCAAAACCGGGTTTGGCCGGTTCGGTTTTCGGTTTCGGGTCCGTTTTCAGTTCGAGTTTTTTGTGCACCCGAAACCCAAATAACATACCCGATTATAACCCGAACTTGAATCGGGTTGGTTGAGTTATTTGGTTCGGTTATAACCCGACCCTATAAACCGGAAATCCAATTAACACCCGATCAGGTGAAGGAATGGTCTGGTAGTTGGAAGGAATCTGAATTCCTTAGGGTGTGGGAAGGAATCTGAATTCCCTCAACTGAAGGAAAGTTTTGATGCACTGGATTCCAATTCCATCCTGAAAATAGTGAACCAAACACAGGAAAGCTCTGGAATTAGATTCCAATTCCCAGTAATTCCAGGGGATTCCAACGAACCAAACGCCACCTTAGATTCTGATTTGCAAAGATGATATTAAATTTTATTATATATATTTCTATTCATTTGATCAATAGATATATTTAAATTAAAATAATAAGATTATGAAAGTTAATTGTTAGATTCGATATGTCAACCATTTTATGAAATTACAAGTAAAACAAGAAAAATTAGTGGGAAAAAATACAATTTTTCTTTAATTTTTCCTAAGCAATTTAATGGTGTATGTATGTAAGACTGGACACATATTCATTTATTTATTAAATTAAAGGACTGTTCTTTTATCAGTTCACATTGAAATTCTTACCTAACCCTCACAACCGGTTTAATATAAAATCATTTTGAACAATGTAGATTATAAAACTATTTACAAACTTCAATTTGTATAACTGAAAGTTTTCTGTGTGTGCGCATATATATTGAATGTTTTGCGATATTTTGAAAATTTGTAATTACGATACCGTTGTCATACTGTATTAACTTGTAACTAATTAGTCGTTTTGAGATCCATTTAACTTAAAAGGATAATTTTATACTCTTTTCGTCTCAATTTGATATGTTTTTAAATTATTGTACACTTGAAACCACAAACTATAAATTAGTTACGTAGTAAAGATAAATTTATATTAGTTACACATTATAACAAATATATTCTTTTTAGTTTTTACACCATATAATTCATGTATGTTAATAATTTTGGGATGAAATGAGTAATTCATGTATGTTAATACATATATTCCTAGTTTCTCAAGTCCAACATGTGAGGCGAAAAGAAGTGGCGCAAGTCACTTTCGAAGTGCACTTTCTAATAACTTGAGTGTTTATTTGTTAGAATTTAAATGAGATAAAAATGGGTGTGACATGCACTTTTGATGTGCATTCTACAATAAATTACCAATAAGGGTTTGTTGGCACCAATAAATATGATTGCCAAATATATACATAAAATATCTTGAATAAATGAGTATATTATTAAGCTAAATTCAGTATGGCGGGTGATTTATAATAAGCAAAATTGATTTAAAGGTCAAAGAGTATAACAATTAAATAAACGTATTTAAAATAAAATCATAAAATATTACTAAATATATTATATGAAGTATAGATCATGTGTTGGTTAAATGAGATAACATGTTAGTTAAATTTTAAATAAATTTTAAGTTAGTCTTTAAATTTTATGTAGTCTTAACGGGCACATCTTAATCATTGATCAATAATAATTAATGGTTAAAATTAGTCACATAATTTATACATAGGGAGGTATTTTGGTCATTTTTATAAAAAAAATAAATTTTTTATTTATTTTTCTCCGTTTAGAACTATTTTTTATTTTTTAGAAATTTTATTTTTTCTTCGTTAGAAACACATAATTTGATAATCACATTTAATTGTATACCTAATCACATGTCATTGTATACTTAATCATATGTGATTGTACTAATATATCACATGTGATCAAATATATACAATCATATATGATTGTACAACAATATCACATGTGATTAACTATGTACTCACATTTGATCAGCACACGTGATTATCAAATAATATTATTCTTTAACGTAATAAAATAATAATAACAATGTTTAAAATTAAAATATTTTGATTTTTTAAGTACCAGATGAACAAAGTACCCTTCATGTACGAAATATGCGATTAATCTAACTATTAGATCTTATTGATTAATGATTAAGACTTATTCTTTAAGATTACGCAAAAATTAAGAACTACCTTGAATATTTAACTATGTAAATATCACAAACTTAATTCAAAAAAAGAAAGAAAAAAACACTATTTATATTTATATTTTTATATGATACATAATATTTAGTCATACTCATAATTATTATCACTTGATAGGATGACATGTTTAATCCACTAATTCTGTCTATTAATATTATCCATTGATATTGACACATGTTTTCATCTAATGAGTATGACTATGAATAAACTAAATAGTAGGACTAAATACAATTACCTTTTTTACATTTATATAAAGCCTTTAGCTAATTTTTAGTCAGATAAAAAAAACCACTATTGGTATCACATAGAATGGATTAAAAAGTTTACAGTTTTACCAATATAACATGCATAACAAATTTAAAACTTACTTTAAAAGTTATATAATGGATAAAAAACGTCATCAAGCCAACCTTAAATATACTCCCTTCGTCTCATTTTTATTATCCATGTTTCCTTTTTTAAATGTCCTAAAATAACAGTATACTTGAAAATTCAACCAATTAAAAACATTTAAGTGGTAAAAATAAAATTCTATTGGTTGCACAGTATAATAAATACATTTTTCTTAAACTGTGTGATATTCAAACGTGGATAATAATTTTGAGACGGAGGGAGTATTTAATAATCCGTATAAAACTTATTTTTTAAGTTACGTAATGGATATAAAATTTTACTAGCAGGGTGCCCGCGCAATGCGGCGACGAGTACCTGTAACTAAATTGTAGAAATAAATCATGTTTAAGTACTTCTATATTTAGTAGTACTAAACACATTATAAAGGAGTAAGATATGCGTTATGGGTTGTATAGTAAATTTAGGAAGTAAATTAATTGGGTGGTAAGACGTTTCCGAAAAATTAGTATTGAATAAGTGAGTTATAGTTAAGACGTTTCCGAAAAATTAAATTGTATCGGAAATAAAAAAGGGGACAAATGCGAGGTTTTGCAGTGATATATACTTTGTTTTTTTGGGATAAAACAAAATGTCATTTAGAGCAATTGGTTAACACACAGTCAGTACTCACAAGAGGACTTGTGTTCGAATCCTGGAAGCAATACTTTTTTATTTTTGTGGTGTTGAAAATGTTACTAAAAGTAAAAATCTCCTTAAGTTTAAGTTAAGGAGTTACTATGTTTAGTAGTGCTAAACACATTATAAAGGAGTAAGACAAGCCAACCATATTTGACTCAGTTTACACTAACTACGGTCAATGGGAATCCGTGTTAACCCATTACGACTCATCTAGAATTCGGAATATGACTAGGGGTGAGCAGAAAAAGAGGGTAACCGGAATTGGAACCGGAACCGCTTCGGAACCGGAGGTTCCGGACGAGGAACCTGTTAGGAGGTTCCGGTTCCGGTTCCTAAAATCATGGAACCGCCTTAAGAGGTTCCGGTTCCGGTTCTCAAAATCAGGGAACCTGGAACCGGTGGATACCCTGGAACCGGCAGTTTTCCGATATATTTTTAGTAAATATAATAATATATAAGATAATATACATTAAATTTAAGAGGTTTACCTAAATGTAAAATACCTCACAAACTTAATAGTCTAAATAAAACGGGTTTTATCTTTATTATCACTGATTGAGTCATATTTAAACTCGTTGAATATGGAAGTCAAGTACCAGAAAGTGATTTTTGTTCACTTATTTCTATTTTGAACTCGTTCAACCATATTTAAAATCGTTAAACGGTGTTTATAATCGTTAAACGATATATGTAATTGCTAGTTTGTGTGATTTATTGTCTTGTTTATTTTGTTTGTAATACTTAAATTTTTATGAATTTAGAGGCAGGGTAACCGGAACCGGTTCTGGAACCGGCGGTTCCGGTTCCGGTTCCGAAAATTTAGGAACCTGTATTCCAGGTTCCGGTTCCGGTTCCGAGATTTTAGGAACCTGCGGTTCCGGTTCTGGTTCCGGTTCCGGTCGGAACCGGCGGGTACCCTGTTGTGCTCACCCCTAAATATGACCACATGTTTAATTTACCAAGACACGTTTTTCTAGGGAACGTTTGATTCGCTAAAATATTTTCGACTAAATTAAAATGCAGTAAGTGGCGGCAGGGTGGAGGTGGCGGTGGTGGTTGGTGTGGCAACGGCTGTAGTAGTGGTGGTGTTGGCGACGAAGGCGGCGTTGGCCGGGTGGTGGTGGTTTTAAGCGTCAATGAATGTAACATTTGAATATTTGATCACTGTATAATTTCATCTGGGATTATATCCTCTATTAATCTTAAATAGTATAAAAATTAAGAGTTTTATTTGAAAAAAGAGTATAACAGTCAAATTTGTTTATTTAAATTAAAGATAGTGATATAAACATCATCACTTAATTTATAATTGAAAGGCTTGTTAATTATATATCAGTAACAAAATTAACCAAAAAGATAACGGAATTGAAACTCACCGTGTTGCCGGCGGCATTCTTAACCATTTTCATATCGTCAAGGCTAAACTTAGCAGTCACCAATTTCCTCGGCCATAGCTCCACCCCTGCTCCGCCTGTCACCGCCGTCTTCTTATCCCGGAGCCACAAAATCCTCATGCCAAACTCGAGCATGTAGATCAACGTGAACCATATCATTTTCAAAAACTTCCAGAATTTAATACCAAAACTCTCTCTACGGTTGCTTCTAGAAGAAGCCGGCGGTTCAATCGTTGGCATCTTATCGCCGTCGCTCACTTTTCTACACATAGTCAACATCAACGACAGAAGTGAAACACCGTCACCGAGCGCGTGATGAAGACGCATCACGACACACTTGTGTGCCGCCAAGATGTGCACCTCCCACAACGGCTTATCGGAACTCAGTGGAGATGACACGGTTAAGTCAGCGAGGTAGTCGTTGACCGCCGTTTCGTCGTCGTCGTTAGTATCACTGACGGCGTCAGGGTGGAAGATGACGTGGCGATCGATTTCGAGTTGGACTTTTTTCCACCGTTCATGGCCGTGTTTGTCTGTGATTAAAAGGCTGGTGAATCTAGGGTGCTTGATGATTAGCGAATCGGAGATCACTGATCTTGCGAGTTCGATTCCGACGGGGCGCTCAAGTCCGAGAACGCAGTTGATGATTTGTTCTGTCGCCGGTTGTACGAACAATCGGCCGGCCGGTGTTAGTGGTTCGTTGATTGGTTCAGACATTTTAAATTCGATGTACAGAGTTTATGTTATGTCAACTTATTTAACAAGTACAAAATCAAAGTTTTATTTTTTATGAGTTAGATATTAATATTATACATATCATTTTAAATGAATTTGTAGTATTTAAATTCTATTATTTGAATATATTATACTTTTTGTTATAATAAATATATATTTTAGTATTTTTTTTTTGAAACGGCAAATGAAATAACGGAAGCCTACTCGCAATTTTTCAGCTATTTCCTTAATTTAATTTCGTGTGATTAGGGCAAAGTTCCTTAAAAACCTCTGCCAGCACCCCGAGTTCGAGCTCCGCATAAGCGGGCAAACCCAGCCCCCAAAAATCATTTAAGTTGTATATTAGAACGCAAGGTTTGCATTCAGTGATATTAGAAACTGAAGTAATGATTTAATGATTTATTCATGACTTATAACTAAGTTATTAGATATGAATTCAAATCCTGCAGTGGAAAAAAAGAAATAAATGTTGTTAAAAAATATATATTTCAGAAGTTTCTAATTTCTCAATTTTCTTTCTCTAGCTCTTGTGTAAAGAAGAAATAGTTTCTCAATTTTCATTTTCTAGCCAACCATTACTCTTTTTATCTAATTCTATTTGACTTGTCAATTTTAGTCATCAAAATTGAGCATTTATATGTCATTATGTTTATTGTATTAATTTACGTGTTTTCTAAATATTATTTTTCAATTATTTTTATTGATTTTTTATGCCCTTATTTGTTCTAGTAATTCAAAAGTCAAAAGAAGTAAACAATTTTGTATGCACATATCTATGTATATTATATTTAGATGTATTTTAACGGCTTATTATATAAAAATATTTTATTTATTTATTTTAATAAAAAGTTATTGCCGCTAAAACTAGGAGCGGCAATTCACGACACGACCCCAACTAAATACGAACACGACACAAATAAAATCGGATTTAGGTTGACTATAAATGAGCTCGGGTTATAAATAAATCAACCCATTTAACCCATTAATAAATCAAGTCGGTTTTGTGCAAACTTATGTACAAATTGGTCGACAAACCTATTTAGATTTATAATAACTGACATACTTTCCTTTTTGGGGGTGATTCATAATAAGTGACATATATACTTGAAAAATTATTATATTATTTAGTAAAAAATAGTGGCCCCACACCCACTAACTATCTAATTTAACAAAGTAAAATTACTCATTTACCCTTACGTTTACTTATAAACATCATTAACCCCACTTTATTCAAAAGGTGTGGGACCCATTATCTAATAATCATCTAATTAATATTTAATTATTATCATAATATTTTTCCTAAAAACCGTGAAAACCAAAATGTGTCACTTATTTCAAATCAGATTATCTTTTTTTAATATATAAATATTATGAATAAAACTTTTAAATCCCGTCTAATTTTGATCTTTTAATTCCTAAACTTTTCAATTTCTTGACCTTTCAATTTCAATCTCATACATACGCTTAAAACTTTGTCCATTTTCATAACAAAATTGATTACAATTATTAGAGGTCCAAGAAATTTCTTACAATAATTTTAATTTCAAATTAAAATCAAAACTTCCTTTCTGTTTTATATTTCTAACACATCAACCTGGTTCTAACTCGCTAATACTCGCTAATAACATTTGACTCGCCAAACTGTTAAGTTATATGGGTTTGACGAGTCGGGTTTAAGTTATTTTGGTTTTAATAAATCCATGACTGATTTTCCTAACCCAAAATTTAAGATTGTGTCTAGTAACATCTTTGAAAAAAAGAAAGAAAATTTTCAAAAACGAAGGTATCGTTTGTGTCTAGTAACATCTCTTTATCTCCGAATTATTCAGATGTTTTTAGTTCAGATGGTTTGTTTTAGTATTCCATATATTTAAAGATCTGAAAAACCTCTCGAACTTTTAGCTCATAACACGTATTTGTGGCCCCATATTTATCCCCAGAAAGCCAGAATCCTTACGTCTCTTACAATTCGTTTCCCCTCAAATTGTATATGCTCTGGACCAATAAATAGTTGCTATACTATGTGACGTGTCTATCATAGACAGGTATCCGTCGGTTTTGACCGGAACCAGAACTTTTAAAACTGGTTCCTTAATTTTCAGAACTGGAAACCTCCGGTTCCGGTATTGGTTCCGGTTACCCTATATCTAAAATCTTAAAATTAAAATAAGATGTCATGCTTAAATATCAATCATTTTTAATCATTTTATCTATTAAACACATGATTGTCTAATTATTATATTGCAAAAACACTATATTTAAATTAAGTAATTGTTAAACTCATTCAAAATTACACCAAATTTCTCATAGTGTTAAATTTGGGCATTGAATTACTCATATATATATATATATATATATATATATATATATATATATATATATATATATATATATATATATATAAATATTTTAACAAAAATAGACCGAATAATCGCCGTATCCGGGTACCCCGCGGTTACGGGTTCCTAATTTGAGAACCGGAACTGGAAACTCTTAGGGTGGTTCCATGGTTTTAAGAACCAGAACCGACGGTTCCAAAGCGGTTCCGGCTCCAATTTCAGTTACCTGCTTTTTTTGCCCAACCTTATGTGTATCTATATGTAAACGTATATACTACATCCTAATACACTTTTCCTTTGAAGGTGTATCAAAATAAGTGATATACTTTTAAAATTGACTTTATTTGATAAAAACGTAGGATCCATTCTCCACTAACTATCTACTTTAATAAAGTAAATTTATTTTTTTACCCTTATTTTTACTTGTAAACATTATTAATATCATTTTATTCAAAATGAGTAAGACCTAATTTCCACTAACTATCCATTTTAATTATCTTAATTCACATTTTAATCTTTTGATTCAAAAACAATGAAAACTCAAATGTATCACTTATTTTGATACAAATGTAGTATTTGATTTTGAGAAATTTTGGTTTTAGTTAGAATTTCTAATCGTTTATCAGAGTACTAGTTTCAAGACTAGTGTGATATACTACAAACTCATAGATTTGTGTAAGATATTGGCATAACCTTTAAGTTATGAGTTAAGTCTGATTATGGATTAAAAAAAATAGAATAAATGTCGTTTATAAAAAAAATATACCAAAGACTCAAAGAGTATGTAATTGTTTTTTATTTGAACTATATTATTGAATCATTTATTGAAACCAAATGTTGGAAATTATAAGGGTATTTGCAAGTTGGCAAATTTCCTATCGGTCATGAAGATGTGTGGAGCTTTGTCTTTTGTTGAGCCTTAATTGATAAGCAATTATCTTTACTAGCTATATTAATCCAAGAGTTGCAAGACCATTGTTTTATTCTTCATAAAAAATATTAAACCAAGAGTTACAAAACTCTTGCTTAACTATCCAAAAAATGTATTGATGGCTCACTCCCTGTTAGTCCCGTAATAAGTGAATTACTGCACTTATACGCTTTCACTGACCAAATAAAAATTGATGGCAACACTCAACACTTTTTAAACTTTTCTTTATTAATCAATAATGATACAATAAAGATGCAAGTAGTTTCCGGAATAGCTAAGAACAAATCCTGACTAAACTACTTGCATGTGATAGACAATAACAGATACTATCTAAGACAAGTTCCGATCAACAAATGATCAGACACAAGACCAGACACCTTCATTACAAAGATTTAATTCTCAAATCAAGTAACTAAGGATTAACTGGTGGTTTACACTCTGCTCAAAGAAATAAAGGTCTGGAGTAATTTTAGCAGCGTGTAACCTTGTTGGGTGCACACAGAATTCGATCGCCAAGTCCTTAATTTATAGCATTGGGAAACATGGTGCCAAAGGAATGATCGATCGAATTCACGTGTGAGAATTCCGTTGGTGCAGAGGATATTTCATGCGACGAGCACTACTAACGGAATTCTGACAGTACTTTCTGTCGTCTTGTGATCGCCGATATCTTCTAGAAGATTTGCAAGATATTTCCTTTATCAGCGATGCACTAACTTGTGCTTTACTTGTGTCTTTTTGTGACACTGAAACTTCAGACCTTTGTACGCTTTTAGGTAGCCATGAGTCTTTGGATACTCATGCTTCTTCAGATGGCCTTTAGCTTCAGTGATCTTCACTAAGAGTTTAGCTTAGAGAGGTATCTATTTAGTGGCTCAGCATTATTGTCAAGTGTGCGCTGAACCTGCTACAACTATCTGATCGGTTAACCAGTATCTGATTCCGCACGTGGAACTGATCGTTCTTTCAGATAGTGATCAAATAGAGTAGCTGGGTTACTGAAGTCTGAACTGATCAGTTTCAGTTACCCACAATCTGATGAACGGATCCTCAGATTGTCTTCTAATTATTTGCCTTTTTGTCTTCATTAAATCTCTTTATTGGGGGATGCTTTTCAGCGACCCAACAATCTCCCCTTATTTGATGTAGACAAATAGTTAGGTAACTCCCCCTGAATATGTGAAAGTTTTATATTTAACCTTGAGTATTTTTCACAATTCAGAAGGTCTTCAACATACCTAGAAAATATTACAATATGATGATCTGATAGAATCGGATCATACTACAACTTATGACTCATATATATTCTTTTTGAGTTCTTCTAAGTATCTAGCAATTTAATCAACTCAGGTATGTCAAAATTATTATCACTGACTGATAATATTCATTCATCATAGATAAAAGGCGTTTTTTCTGACTCCAAATAGGGGTGGTTCCGATACGCACTAGCGCTGTCTACCCTCACCGTCTTTCCTGGTTTTATTCGAATAGAGCTACCAAAAAGGGTTGACTAAATAATGTTTTCCTTGAATGTGGTTAAAAACTTGGAGTTTCACAAATTTGAGGACTACTCTTTGGATGTTTTGTTGAAACACTTCCTTATTGAGAAGGAAACTCTCATAAGAGATTAAAAGAGTAAAGTGAGATTGAGTGTGTTCCACGTGTCAGTTGGGGGCTCGGATTTTGCTTATGTAAAAAGGAATTGCAAATGTTGTTGCAAATCTAACCCACTTGGGTGAAAGTGTGACTCATGTAGGAGTCAATATGACTACCTCAATTACTCGGATGATGGAGGCCCGAGACTGGTTTGTGGATTCTAGAGCTAACATTCATGTTTGTGGAAATCGTGATAGTCTTCAAATTTGTGGTATAGTTTGAGAAGGAACTGTGGTGACATGTGTTGACAGCCATAGAGTACGTGTTCATGGCATTGGCACATCGGTGCTAACATTCCGATATGAAATTATGGTTACCCTTCGAGAGGTCGTGCATGTTCCTTGAATCTCCAAAGGACTTATATCGGAGAACAAATATGATAAAAATAGTTACAAGCTGGTAATAATAAAAAAAATGGTCATATCGTGTTCTCCAAAGATGGGTTATTTATGGGTCAAACCATCAATACGCATGGAATGTTTATGCTTGATCTATGTGGTGATGGATAAGATATTGTTGTATACGATCCAATGATTATGTGTTAAATGTTGATCTTTGTAATCGTGAAAGTGATGATATTGTCAGTGTCAGTGACAATATCGCTAGTGATGATGTAACTGAGTTTTGAATTAATGAAATAGTTTTTTCTAATTATATTGCGTGTTCAATTTCTTTGTGACATAATAGGTTAGCTCACACTAACACTAAAAATATTAATAAAAAAACGCAATCTAAAGGATTGATAAAAGTAAATAACAAATATTTTTACAAATGTAAAACTTGTGTAAAATTTAAATTTATAAAGAAAGTTTTTAAGTGCTAAGAGAAATACATCATTACTAGAACTAATTCATTTAGATATTTGTTAACTGAATGGAATAAGCACTCGTGGAGGAAAAATATTTATGTTATATTTTGTGATGACTCGAGTTGTTACTTATATATATACTTGTTGCATTCAAAAAATGAAGTTTTTAATGTATTCAAACTGTATAAGTGCAAGGCTGAATGGAATAATCACTCGTGGAGGAAAAATGAAGTTTTTAATGCATTCAAACTGCTTAGAGAGGAAAAATCTATTTTAAGTTTGTAGGAGCTAATACCAATTTTCATTAAATAAAATACAATACAATAAGGGAAATTAACGAATACGTTTACTAAAGATTGAAAGAAACTAAATAGAACAAACAAGTATAAGGTTTTGGTTGAGTCTCGTGAAATTCACGATCCCCTTAAAATAGATTCGTTGTCTATTTCCCAGGGCAAAATAACCGAGTAGTTTTACACTACCGCATATAATCCAAGCCAGAACAAGTACCAAAATTGAGAGTGTTTTCTTAGAGAAAGCTGTGATGTAGAAGAAAGATGGGTGAAGGTGTTTCTACAAATGAGACCCAAGGTCTGTATTTATAGTGTAAAATGCCAAGTAATGTTTAATCAAAATATTAAATGCATTCAATTCTATTAACCAAGAAATCAAAACAGCACACTGCATTTACTGTAGAAAATTCGTAACTGGTCTGCTCAGGCCAATCCTTTTGGTCAGTCCAGGAACTCAGTCCGAGAGGTCAGTATACGAACTCAGTATTGAAAGGTCAGTATCAGACAGCAGCTGCGTAGGTCAGTATCAGACTGCAGCTGCGCAGGTCAGTACCACACTGCAGCTGCGCAGGTCAGTATCAGACAGCAGCTGCGCAGGTCAGTATCAGACTGCAGCTGCGCAGGTCAGTATCAGACTGCAGCTCAGTGCAGGTCAGTACTGCAGCATAGTACACATCGAGGTTCAGTACTGAGGTGGTCAGTATGAAAAAATCATTACTGAGGAGGTCAGTACGAGACAACTGCAGTGTCGATGAGGTGCAAAAATTAACCCGCACGAGCCCGGAATTTCGGAGCTGTGTTCGTGTCCGCAGGTCGCTCGGGCGTACATGAGTTCAAGCCATTTCGGGCAACTCAGTCCAAATTATTTGCACCCCCCCCCCCGCACGCGCGCGCGCGTAGGCGTTCAGGTAAAACCCATGTATAAGGATTAAATCTTCCATACTACTTCCAACCTTATAAACCAACAAATGGTTTGTTATTTTTCCAATGTGGGATACTCTCCCATTTCCCCACTTCCAAGATTTCTTGTATCAAACATCCTACTTTGAGAGTCGATATCTCATTCACCACAACTCGACTTTGGACACACTATATACCGTTGCGTAGCTCTCACAAAGGAGAACACAAAGCTACCAACCAATAACTATATATAACACATATATATAATTATATAGGTCCAAAGTTGGTGAAAAATAATTTTATCACAACTTTTTCCAACAGTTTCATGGGGGTTCGTTTTTTTTGCCACTCAGTTTTTGCCACTTGATTTAGTGGAAGTATTCAAATAATAATATTGATAATATTATTTATATTTTTAATGTTTGTCATTAAAATATATTTGAATTAGTGGTTTCATTTCTTTGTAATGAATTGTGTTGAATTGGACTAATGACATTGATGAGTGTCATTCGACCTTGAACGAAATTCTAGTATAAATAGAAGATGCGTGGTTCATTTGGAAGACACATTATTAAGAACACCAACACACATTCACAATTTGTCTACACCCACTTACAAGCATCACACAATTTACTCTCTAATTTTTAGAGATCCTTAAACATAAGAACTTTCGTTAAGTATTCTGGCTTGGATTATATCTATGACAACCCTCGCGATTGGGTGTTTAACCCAACGTCTAATTGTGATCATTTAGTTTGCATTTTCTATGGCATTAATGAAACTACCCATTTTATCGTTAAAGTCTAGCGAATCATACAAATTTATATATTAATTTGTACACATCAAAGATGCAAGTAATTAAAAGTTGTACAGTGGTTAACTGTAATTTAGCGAGTTGGTGGCAAAACCCAAACTAAAAGTTTAAACTTTATATTTTATAATAACGTTTAAGTGAACTAAAGTAATTGGTATAAAAATTTGTACAAACTATCTATGTAAAATAAAAATACTTAGCATACTATGGGAAGGTTAAAAACAATTAAAAGATGGTACTATACTGAACATGCATGTCACGAATCCAAAAGAGAAAGAAAAATAAATAATAATAAATAAAAGTTGTACATGCATGTCTGCCTCATGCTATCATCCCAGAACCCCGTAGCACAATATTGTCCGCTTTGCCCACCGGCGCACGGCTTTGTTCTTGGTATGGACCACTTCCACCCAAAAGGCCTCATACTAGGAGAGGCATCCGCATCCTTATAATGCATGTTTTATTCCCCTCTCTAACTGATGTGGGACGAATCTTACAATTCTCCCCCCCTTGGGACACAACGTCCTCGCTGTGCACATCGGTCCGGTGACTGGCTCTGATACCATTTGTAACATCCCAGAACCCCGTAGCACAATATTGTCCGCTTTGCCCACCAGCGCACGGTTTTGTTCTTTGTATGGACCACTTCCACCCAAAAGACCTCATGCTAAGAGAGGTATCCGCATCCTTATAAGACATGTTTCGTTCCCCTCTCCAACCGATGTGGGACAGATGTTACAATCTTCCCCCCTCGGACACAACTTCCTCGTTGTGCACATTGGTCCGGTGACTGGCTTTGATACCATTTGTAACATCCCAGAACCCCGTAGCACAATATTGTCCGCTTTGCCCACCAGCGCACGGTTTTGTTCTTGGTGTGGACCACTTCCACCCAAAAGGCCTCATGCTAGGAGAGGTATCCGCATCCTTATAAGGCATGTTTCGTTCCCCTCTCCAACCGATGTGGGACAAATGTTACAATCTTCCCCCCTTCGGACACAACGTCCTCGTTGTGCACATCGGTCCGGTGACTGGCTCTGATACCACTTGTAACATCCCAGAACCCCGTAGCACAATATTGTCCGCTTTGCCCACCGGCGCACGGCTTTGTTCTTGGTATGGACCACTTCCACCCAAAAGGCCTCATACTAGGAGAGGTATCCTCATCCTTATAAGGCATGTTTCGTTCCCCTCTCCAACCGATGTGGGACAAATGTTACATGAGGAAAGCTTACATCAAAAGTCATCACAAATGGTATTTATACCTCACCTCTAAACTTGATTAATTAAGCCTAATTGCATATCTAATGCTCAAAACTAGTCCTAACAATCTCCCTCTTTTTGAGCTTTAGCACCTCATCCCAGTCTTCCCTCTTCAATTTCTTCTGTTGACCCGTTATGATATTCATTTATTCTTAGATGTGCTTTAAAATGGTTTGCTGAACAATGTTTACATCTGAGTAGCCTGAGAAGCAATTAAGATCTCTGTCTTTGACTAGAAAATGTTTTCTGAATTTCAAGAACATACCATTGCAGAATTTTGGAAGTTTCAGATACTCGAACAAATATTTTTCGTTGAATCTGTTTGAGTAAGGAAGCCCTAAAACTGATTTACTAAAGTTTTGAAAATTCTGGAAATGGAATATCAGTTAGGTAAGGATTTGTCTGGGATTTTCAGATATTGGAGATTTTGTTTTGATGGTATAGGTTTTTGTGAGGATAGGTTAATGATGTTTTGAATTTTGAAAAGAATGGTTTGAAAGTTAAAGTTTTGGATGTGTGTGTTTGTTTTAGTATGTAGGAAAGAATGATATGCACATATAAGATTTGGATAAATGTGGATAATTTGTATTTTGTTTGGAACGAAAGATTTGAACAGTTAGGCTTTTGTATGGATGTGGTTGTTATGGAATTTGGAAAAAATGATTTATACGATAAAATTTCGGATTGAAGTGGTTGAGAATTTGTGTTTTTGAGATTTCTGTAGATGTATCGATTTCTTTTTCTTCACAAATTACTTCATGTAAATCGACGAAATGTAGACCCATAGATAGAGTTGTTTATAGCGGAAGTCTTTTCTTGAAGTTGTGGCTTTGTCGATTTGTGATCATTGATAATTGTTGTTAGGTAAAATGTTGATAAAGTTTATGCTCCCCCTCAAACAAACAATTATTTCTTAACGAATCTTCGATTTTTTGTTTACTTCCCCTTAACTGGTGCATATGTCTTTTTAATGCGGAGTAAACTGAGCTAATATATTCTCCCCCTCATGGTGAACAAGATTTATCTGAATCAGCATGTAAAATATGAAGCTCTGCGGGGTGGAATTAAGAAGAATCTTCGAAGCCCATTGATAAAAATGTGTTAATAATGATATATTCATATTTTGAATGAATCAATATATAACACATTTTATCAGTTAAACCCAGATCGTTGTTGATTATGAAGAAATACGATCAAATCTTTTATCGTTTAATCTCAATGACCGTTGTGGATGACATAAAAGAACAGTCTCGTGTTTATCATCTGATATCCCGACTGTTGTTGATAACGTTGGAGTATAGTCATCAGATATGTACATGGTAATCGTACAAGGTAAACCGAGATCACATAGATTGCCCGTTAACACAACAATTACAAAAACTGTGTGACCTACGTTCAGTGTTGGCTTTGATGTTAGCACTGGTAGGATTTCCATTCAATCATCGTGGAATACCAATAATTTTTGTATCACTATGAATGTTCCGACAATATCACAAAGATATGCTGGGTAGTATGCATGTGTCCTAAAAGTGTTTATTTCGGTTCTAGACCCAGTTAGTAGACAAATGAAGGCGAGGACTGGAGAGACTTGTCCTCTTGTTCAATATCAAGAATCTCCAAGTGAGATGTCGATAGCATATGAGCTTATCTCCGAGAAAATGAAACAAGTACTTGTTAAGAAATACTTGAGTGGCTGGGGGGGGGGGGGTTGTGCATTGCATCACTGGGTCCATGATGTCTATTTCAATATCAGAGAGCAACATATGCAATCTGATAGAGACGTGGCGACCCGGCTTTTAATCGGTTTGGTAAGGGTTTTTCGTTTTCTTTATTCCTGACACACCCTCCTCACTCAAGCTTACTTTTTCAATTTTCAACTACACCCTCATTTCATTTTACCATGTGTTTAGCTGAATTGCACCCCATTCTTCATTCTCCCTCTCAAATTTTATCTCAGCGCACCCCAATCAAGATCTCGTGATACTTGATTATGCTCACCTAGACCTATGGACCCTCACAGTATGTCCAATATTGTAGGTGGCTCCTGGGGAAGATCATGCCGGTTATAGCAGATCATAGGAGTTATTTGAGAGTGAACTATAACGCTCATGTGCAATTGATCAGCATTTATGATGTTACGATGTAAGAATGATTCACATGAATTTTTCATCGGAAATGTATGTGTTTCCGGTATAGGTTGTTGCCTTTATGATTGAAAATTTTAGGCACAGCAACTTGAACAATTTAGGTAATACCGATCTCACATAGAGTAACCGTTAACACACCGTATGAATCGGTAGTCGTTTGCACAACAGTTGATTCAAATGTGTGACTTGCATTTAGAGTTGGCGCAATTTTAGCTCTAGCAGGATTTCCACTCAATCCTCGTGAAACACCAGATTGTGATGCCACTATGAGTGTTCCGATGAATTCACGGAGATTCATTTTCAATAGTGTATGTCTCCTAAATTTGAAATATTTGACGGTGAGATCTAGACACACTGCGCATTGAATAAAGACGTAACCCGTGTAGGGTTTCACTATGCACCATGCGACTGATCAACCACTTGGGTTGACCTCCTAGTGTACTTGGTTCGAACCATGACTGACCAAGAACATGAACTTGTTCTTGACCGGTTAAAACCAACTAGCTGATTTAATCCCTAAATGCGGAACTGGGATTAAACCTAATCCTTAAACCTAAAGGATTGGGATATTGGAGTTCTAGATTAGGTTAACAAGAAAGAAACCTTGTACGACGAACTCGAACACACACATTGCTTGTGTGGTTCGTTCAACCATCAACCGAAGAACCCTAGGGTTCTTTGGTCGAATTCGTCCAAGAGGGGAGAAGGGAGAAAAGTGTTTCCCAAAACATACCTTGTTGATTGCTTAAGATAGATCCACTGATGATGAACAAATCGAGCGATCTTCTAGTTGATCTAAGCAATGAACTTGGATCTTCAAGACTTGAAGAACACGAAGAACACGAAGAACACAAAGGCTTGTGTTGGTGTGTGTATTCGGCCGAAGCCAAGGAGGAGGAGGATGAAGTATTTCGTGAGGTGTTAGGAACAAATAAGGGTTACCCTAAGCCTCTTATTTATATACAAATAAGTTGCGATTAGAACCCTTCTAGTTTAATTAATATTAGATCTTTAATTAAACTTCCTTTTAACATTTCCATCCCTTATAGTTTAACTAGTTTATTATTGTTGCACTTAACTATTAAATGTCTAGTATTAATACACTAATAATTCGGTACCCATATACACGAATTATATACTTGTATTTATACTTTCAATAATTAACTATATAATAAACTTTATATAATTTATACAATAATATTATCCAATTACTATATGATTTAATAGCTTTAAATCATATCATGGATAATCTATAATTAACACATTGTATATTTACTCAACTAGTAAATGTACAACTACTTGTATTAATTGGTTAGTTAAACTAATCTAGTAATAAGTTAAACTTAACTTAATACTTAACTGATTCATAATGACTATTATGAATCATTCCTCTTCGTAGTATCATTGCTTATCTTGCTCGTATTACATGCACTCATCGGTGTGACCCTTAAGTGTTTCGTAGGGATGGATGTATCATCATAGGTTGACTAACTGTGCACATAATTCCTTCAACCCGGGGCATGAGGTTAATGATTTCAATACCAACATACTCCGAATGAGTAGTCGATAGATAATGTGTTATGTCCCCTAATGAATTGAAACGAATTCTATTGAGAGGAATCTGAGTGGTTGGTGGTGGAGTGCAGATGCTTTACTGGTCCAGTTAAGTCTAGTGAAACATTCAACACATGAATGATCACCTTTTAGTATGGTTGCCCGGTTTATTGACGGTTTGGATGCACTCAAAGGTGTGTTTTCTTGATATTATCATGTTTTCACATCACCTTGCACTCACCTAAATCTATACCCTAGAATTATACCCTCACATTTACCAATCGGCTAAAAAGTATTTCCCTTGGAAGGTAAGGGCGGTTCTAGCAAACCATGGGAAGGTATTTTTTTTAAAAGATTTATCGTTTAATTATACAATCAGGTATAAAAGTTCTGATTTTTTAAAGTTTCCCCCCTTTGAAATACTAATTCTCCCCCTAGAATTATTATTTCTCCCCCTCGACAATTCAAAGAAAGTGAAAAAAAATTTAGTTCAGAAATATACCTTTAATAGTAGTAGAGGAGTGGAGAAGAGGTTTTGCAGTTAAGTGTTTACTAGATACGAACGGGTTCTAAACATAGTTGATTAGAAACCATTTGTCATTGAGAACCGGGTTTCAAGCTAAAGTACTTGACAGCCATTAAACGGTTAGGAACGGGTTATACACTGATGTGTGCATAAGCCAATGTTAGTAGAACAAAAGGTATATGGAAAGTTGAAAAGTATAATGGTTTAAGATTTAAGACTAGCATACCAAGTTTAGACACAAGAAAGTTAAACTGTTTTTCGTCTAAAGCTTTGGTAAATAAATCAGCTAATTGGAAATCGGTTGAAACAAAGTACAATTCCACATTACCTTGTTCAACATGGTCTTTTATAAAATGATATCGAAGATCAATATGTTTAGTTTTGGAATGTTGAACAGGATTGCATGAAATTGAAATTCCACTTCGTGAATCACAATATAAAGGAATACGGCTGTATGAAAAGCTGAAATATTTTAATTGTGATTGCATCCAAATTATCTGGGATAAGCAGCTTGCAGCAGCAACATACTCTGCTTCTGCAGTTGAAAGAGATACACAATTTCGCTTCCGAGAAGACCAGCTCACCAATTTATCTCCCAGAAATTGAACACTTCCGGATGTACTTTTTCGATCCAGCATACATCCAGCATGGTCAGCATCAGATATGCAGTCAATTCAAAAGAAGTTTCTTTGGGATATCAAACACCAAGATCTCGAGTACCCTTTAGATAACGAAATATGCTTTTGACTGCTTGAAGATTTGATTCCTTAGGAGCAGTCTGATACCGAGCACAGATGCATGTAGAGAACATAATGTCTGGTCGACTCAAAGTTAGATATAACAAGGATCCAATCATCCCCCGGTAATTTGTGATATCAACAAGTTTACCTTCAGGATCAGCATGCAATTTAGAACCAGGTGACATGGGCTTCAGAATTGTTTTACAGTCATCCATTTGATATTTCTTCAATAAATCGGAAATATACTTGGATTGATTAATGAAGATCTCGATAGGTAATTGGTGAACTTGAAGTCCAAGGAAGAAATTCATTTCCCCCATCATACCCATCTCAAAATGTTTAACCATAAGATCAGGGAACTTTTTGATGTATTTGGGATTTGTAGAACCAAAAATGATATCATCGACATAAATTTGAATGAGAACAATATCTTCCTATTGTCGTTTGATGAAAAAAGTTGTATCAATTTTTCCTTTTGAAAAACCAAAATCAACTAAGAATTTGGATAGTACATCATACCACGCACGGGGAGCTTGTTTCAAACCATATAAAGCTTTGTCGAGAATATAAACACGATTAGGAAAACTTGGATCTACAAAACCTTCGGGTTGATGAATGAACACTTTTTCATTGAGAATGCCATTTAAAAATGCAGTTTTTACATCCATTTGATATATTGTGAAATTCTTATGTGCTGCATATGCCAAAAATACTCGAATGACTTCTATTCGAGAAACAGAAGCAAACGTTTCTTCAAAGTCAATGCCATCCTGTTGAGCATACCCTTTTGCAACTAGACGTGCTTTATTACGAATCACAATATCATTCTCATCTTTTTTATTCTTGAATATCCACTTAATACCAATAACAGATTTTTCGGGTGGTTTTGGAACCAGACGCCAAACTTTTAATCATTCAAATTGATTGACTTCTTCTTGCATAGCAAGAATCCAGTCTGGGTCGGAGAGAGCTTCACTGACTTTCTTAGGTTCATTAGATCTCAGAAATGCAGAAAATTGACATTCATCAGCAGTGGCTCTACGGGTTTGAACAGAAGATTCAGGATCACCGATTATTTGATGTAAAGGATGCTCCCTTGTCCATTTAAGAGAATGAGGAAGTGGAAGTTGACCCGGATCTATATTTGAGGTATCAAAAAATGCAGGATGAGGGAATATTGTTGTTTGAGTATTGTATGAAGAAGAAGAAGGATCAACACGTTGATAATTGAATTTTTAAAAATCGATCACCAAAGGTGGAGCTTGTGGTGGAACTAAAGTTAAATCTAAAGTATTGACATCTTGAGAAGAAGGTGGGGAATTATCCGGAGATGATGGAGTTTTCAAAGATGAAGCAGAATCAGAAGGAGAAAAGTTGTTATTGGGAGCAGCAGAAGTATGAGATGGAGAATCAGTAGAACTTGAATTTTGCATTTCAGGTACAGTAATGGATTGAACATCAGCTACTGATGGAAATGGAACACCAACCTCCTCAAGTAAAGTATGTCGAATGTTATGATAATCATCATAAAACTTTTCAAACAAGACATCTAAATCATTTTGAGATGTGGAAGGCGACGATGAAGGTAAAATAATTTCAACATTTGAAGTTAATGAATCAATAGGAAAGGTCTCATCAAAAGTAACATTGACACTTTCTCTGAAAGATGCAGATTCACGTGAGTATCTGACAAAAACTCCTTCATCAGCTTTGGCTTCAAATTTATTTAGTTTGTCTTTGTCATTTAATATGAAGCACCGACTCCTAAAAATGTGGAAAAATTTAATATTGGGGATTCTGTTATGAATCAGTTCATAAGGAGTCTTGTTGTAGGTTTTGTTGATGATGGAACGATTTTGAGTGAAACATGACGTACTTATGGCTTCAGCCCAAAGAGATAATGGGAGTTTTGAAAATGAAAGCATGGTACGAGCAGCTTCAACTAAAGTACGATTTTTACGTTCAACAACCCCATTTTGTTGAGGAGTTCGGGCAGCGGAAAATTGATGGGATATACCAACTGAAACAAGGAAAGAATCTAAAGTTTGATTTTTAAATTCAGTCCCATTGTCAGTATGAATGGTATGAACTTTTAATTCCAAATTTGTCTGTGTTTTCTTGATGAAGGCAATGATAATATCAGCTGCTTCATCTTTTGTACGTAAGAAATAAACCCATGTATAACGTGAATAATCATCAACAATGACCAAAACATATCGTTTGCCGGTTATTGATTGAACGCTCATTGGTCCACATAAGTCCATATGAAGTAATTCAAGCGGTTTTGAAGTACTGGGAATAGGTTTGGACTTATGAGACTTTTTAGTCATTTTTCCCAGTTCGCAAGATGAACAAAGATGATCCTTATCAAATTTAACATCAGGAAGACCAGAGACATGACCACCTTTTACCAATTTGTTGATCGTTTTGAAATTAAGGTGAGAAAGACGACGGTGCCATAACCATGATTCATTTGACGACGCCGTTGTCATTAAGCATACTTCTTCAAGTGGGACTACGTTATTTAGATTGATAGTAAAAAGATTTGTCTAACGAGTTTGACATGTTTAATGAATCGTCAGTTGTATGTTTGGAATTGTTATGATAAATTTCTCAACTTTGACCCGTTAAAGGTAATTAGTGTCAAAACTTGATTGAATGCATTTTAGTTGCTAGACCTTGATTATGATGATAGTCGTTTGATGATTGCATGAATTGGTTTTGGTATATAGTTTAACATGTTATGGTAGTATAAAACAATTTTGACTATGAAACTTATTTTGATCGGTTTGGTCATAAGGTGTTAAGAATTCGATAAATGCCTAATTGATTAGTGACTTTGACCTTCGTAAATGTTGGAATCTCATAAGTATGACTAATTGAGTATAGGAGATATTGTTATCTATTTCACCATGTTTGTAAAGGGATATGTGGTTTAGACTTGAACTGTGTAGCTTTAAGTCGTCTCGTCAAAATGTGCAACTTGACTTTATAGAATTTGACATCTTTATAATATGGCTAATTATGCATAAAATAGTTTATGATTATTAGAATTATTGTTAACTAATGACTTTGATAGTGTTACGAAGAATTGCTCGATTTTGACCCGTCAGGGCTTAGTATGCAAAAATGACGTGACTTTATCTCATGAAAGTGTATTTTTGAAATTTATTGATTAAGACCGGAAATTTTGATTGGAAATTCTTAAAAAGTGTTGGTCATTTAACGAGTTAAAGTGTGCAAGATTGTAAATTTTGATAGAATAAGGAAGAAAACGAGTAGGTAATTGAGACTTGAAATAATTGTGTGACCTTGTGTAAGGAATTTTTAAACATATGCTTGTGGATCACTTTTATGTCATGAGGAATTCTAACTGAACCATGATTGGTAGTTGTTATTTGAGTATCGAGATAATTTTGAAGTAGTGTATAGGGTAAATGAAGTGAATTGATTGTATGTTATTAAGGTAAAAGTTGGAATTACTAAGTATACTATCAAGTGTATGACAAATTGGATGTGAGTTTTGATTTGAGCATGCACGTATGAAATTGATTTGGAATAGAGCCGTAGACTTATGGTGATAAATTCTTGATTATTTGAATATTGTTGTTAGATTCCGAGGACGGAATTCTTTTTAAGGAGGGTAGAGTTGTAACATCCTAAAACCGGCCTAGTAGTTTTAGGTATATTTGGCATATGATAAATAATTATTTGACTATATGTGGAATTATTTGGTTAATTATTTATGTGGTGTGATATTTTAACCATGGGGTTAAAATATATTTTTACTGAAATATTTTATTGTGAATACGATTTTTATATTATTAGATCCTATTTTGAATTGTGATTCCGAAAATATCTTCATTGTTGAAAGCAGAGCCCGTTTGATATTTTAAATAAATTAATTTCGAACCGGACCTTTCATATCGTACTGTTTAAAAAGTAAAGAAAAAGATACAAGATGGGCCCCCTCTCCATGGGTGACGGTATTGGGTGTTTAGGAGGGGACACCCACCCTTTCATTTGATATAATTTATTTTACCTTTTTCTAAATCAAACATTCCAAAATCCTTTCAAACTTCATACGAGTTCTTGAAGATTCATGGCTAAATTCTTGAGTAATCTCACTTCTAAACTCGTTTTTGTGTAGGTCTTGAGGTAAGCTTCATTCTATATGTGTTCGTTTTTAATTTCATGCAAGTTGATTTAACTAGGGTTATGATTCTTGAAGTTTTGTTGGTGAATCTAGTGTTAGATGTTATATTATGTGTTTATACATGTTTTGACATGTATTGTATAATTATTTGTTGGAAGAAACTAAGTTTCGGGGGAAGTCACCTTCAAGCTCCATTAATGGAGGTTTGGAGAAGATGGGTTTTTACCAAAGCTTGGATTTCTAGAGGTTTTAATATTGGTTGTTGTTTATTATGTCAAGATGATATATTTTGATGAGTTATAAATCTTGATTTGGTGACTAGGATGTATGAAATGGTTAGTTAAAAGGTTGTGTTGATTTTATATCTAGTTATGTTAAATTGACATGTTAAAAATGTTAGTTGTGATTTATAGTCAAAAGCTAGTTATTTTGTTAAATAACTAGTTGGTGCAAAATATGACATTTGTGAGTTTTATTGGGTTTTGTTGCTTGTTTATACTAAAATAATATGTTTGATATGCTAGTTATAGTTTATGTCAAGTTTTGGTGAGATTTGATAAAGAATACTAGTTTTATAGTTTTGGGTGGTTGGTGTTAAAATATGAACTAGTTATTGGGTTTAAGTGACTATTTGATGTAAAATGTCATTTGTATGTTTTATGACTTATATTGCTAGTTATGTTAAAATAACATAGAAAAGTTATTTTGGTGTTTGGCAAGTTATGGTGTCATTTGGTGGAAATGGTAGTTTTGTATGTAAAATATAAACTAGTAGTTGAAAGTTGTTGATATTAGTCTAGAAATGAAATTTGGTCGTGTTGAAATTGACTAGTTGGTTATTAATTGCTAAATGGTAAAATTATAGCTGTAAGTTGTGTATAGAAAGTGTTACGGTCAAATATAAGGTTTCGACCCGTTTGGGTGTAATGTGCTAAATTGGTTAGATATGGCTTGGTAGTATTTGACTTGAATTGAAAAAGTGCAACATGACCATGACATGTTAATATGATGTTGCAAGTGCTTAGTTATTCATGTGGCAAAAGTGTTAGTGTTAAATGTATATTTAACATTGTTTATAATTTTCGTGGAATTATATACTAATTCGGTATTCCTTTGGATTCACAGGAAACGGGAGGACAACTCAATGACATTAGACTACTGAGTTGGTGACAAGGAGAAGGTTACGGTGAGTGGATTTAACCTCCAACTTGTGTTTGGTTACAATTGGTTTGGTATTTGCATAGTTGTTGTAAACGCAGTAAATGTACTAGCTTTGGGGAGTTCGCAACGCGAACTAGGGTTCGCGATCGCGAACTGTGGACAGAGAATTTTGGGTTTGATCTTGAACAACTTCGCGAAAGGTTCCCGAACGCGAACCGAAGTTCACGACGCGAACCGAAGTTCACGACGCGAACTGAAATTCGCGACGTGAACTTGCCGGTGATGTTTTTGATGCAGTTTTTTCGTAACTAGCTTGTTTGTTTGGTACCTATTTGCTAGTGTTGAGTCAAATAGGTTATGTGCACATATGTGAAGAGACTTTCCTTGATTGGTAGCAACAACTCGGTTTGATTGGTAACCGAGGACTCTGTTAGTGGGCAACCGAGGTTTGAGAAGTCAGTGCGTTGGGCATAGTGTATCGACTCATATGGTATTCAGACCTTACCTGTATACGTTATACGTAAGGGGGTTTACCGGGGAGTTGGGTACAGGCTTTCGGGTACCGTCGTTGGGCCGACGATGGTTTTAGGCTCCTGCAGGACCACCACCGAGCTTCTTGAACAACAGTGTTATGTGGTGATGTGGCTTTTCGATCGTGGAGATGTTTATGCTTTCTTGTTGTGCTTTACAGAATTTGTAGATTATATTCATCCACTTAGCTTGTTATCTTTTCAAGTTGATCGGTGCTTTGGAAGGGATGATTAACCAAGCTCAATTGGGTATGTTTTGTAAATTGAGCCATGTCGTTAAGTGACACCGTTCAAGCAATGTTTATTTTGGAAATTAATTTGGGATGTTTGGTTTGTAAACCTAAACCTATTATCTATTATCTTTATGCTTCCGCACTACAATAAAAACGCTTTCTAAATTTTGCGGTGTTACACAGATTTTATTGCAACAATTTTATCTTCTAATTCATGAATTTTGGTTTGTATATCGGGTTTTTCTTTGTCAAATGCCTTATGTGTTTCATCGATTTCATTTTCCAATTGGCAAATTTTCTTTTCTAGAATTAGAGAGGGAACATAAATCTTTGGTGTTACTTTTTGTTGAAGCACAGTATTACCCTTAATCTCAAATTCTTCGGGTGTAATAATTGGAAAATAATCATCATTTTCAAATTTTTCCTTTTTAGTTTCATATGTTTTATTTAATTCAGTGTAATTGAAACTAATTTGGGCATTCTCCTTTTTAGCTCTGTTGAAGGTCTCAATTTCTTCTTCCTCGTCTGTCATCCGAATGAAGCTTTGCGAGATACCATTGTTCATGTATCTTGAATCTTATAATGTATGAACCATTTTGCATGCGTTCTTAAGATACTCTGGATTATTAGCTCCTAGCCCTTCACATGAATTGAAATATTTGAAGTCTTTGGGCTTGTTTAGATGGATGGTTTGATCAGTATGTCCCCTTTTGACAATCAATTCCTCAAGATGCTTGATATGGGAATTCAATTTATTGGTTTCATTTTTCAGTGTGTTTATGATATTCTGTTTGCTTTTCAATTCGTTTGAGGAAATGATGCGTTGTTCATGTAGATTTTCAGTTAATTCTTTAATTTGAGAGGTTAAAGATTGAAACTGTTTTTCGTTTTTCAATATCATCAAAATCTTGTTGTTTACGTGCCAATGAATTTTTATTAATTTGATATTCATGCCGTGTCTTAGTGTAGAGTTTGTGATTGTGATCATACTTTGCCCTTAATTCTGATATTTGAGTTTGTAAATCCAGATTCTCTTGTTTGAAAATGGTATTTTGTTGAATATAATGAACAAGTTGATCACCTAGATGAGCAGTTTGTTCAGTTTGTTTTTCCAAATCGTTTAAATGATTTTAAAGTTGAATATTTAAATCTTTTTCAACTAAAAGTTTTTGGTTTAACAATTCTATTTGAGATATCTGAGTTTGGACAAAACAAGTATCAGAATTAGTGGATTGATTTTCATTAAAGAGGAGAGAAGTAAGTACCTTGCCATCCTCGTCGACTTCTTCATTAATTCGATCAGCAACCTCAGCATTTTCTCTCGCCATAAAGCATAAGTTGGCTGAATGTTCTTCATCTTCAGGTTCGGAATCTTCCATCCACTAAATGTCTTCAGCTAACAACACTTTTCCAGCCTCTATTTGATTAGCCATTAGCATCTTTCGTTTAGAATACTCAGAATCACGGACTTTAGGTTTCTTGCAATCACGTGAGTAATGACCAGCAATACCACAATTGTAACATTATTTCGTTGGATCCAATGGTGTAAGAGTTGACTTAACAGTTGTGTTTGTAGCAGCTGAAGCAGATGGAGCAGATTCAAAGTTTGATGAAGATCTTAAGTTGTTGTTTGTTGATTTTGAGTAGTACTTCTTCTGATAATTTGAAATAAGTGACATAGCTTGAAGTACATCTTGAAGATCTTTTTCCATATCATCAGTTGCAGATTTTGCAGGTGCTTGAACACTTTCTTTCATTTTAGTAGCTGTTGCATACTGATGATGTTGTTTTGTGAGTAGTGCAAGAGTATCGGCAGTCTCTTGTTTAGTTTTAACTATGTTTTTAACCATAGGTTCATTTTGGTGCAAGTATTCATAGAGTTCATAAATATCGATTAGACTTAGATCTTTGTGTTGCATGGCACTATTCCCAAACATTTCCCACTCCGGTAAAAGACTGTTGATGAATTTGATATTGAGCTCCAAATTTTCTTTTCGCAAGTAGTTTTTGCGAAGTTCATTCAACAATGTACAATATCGATGATAAGTACTTTCCAAATCTTCTCCGATTGTGGCTTTAAACGACTAATAAGAGTTTAGGGTAGTGACCATTTTTGCTTTGTTTCCTAAAACAGTACCCTCCATTTGTTTTCTGATCACATCCCACAGCTCTTTTCCTGTTTCAAGGCTATCCAAACTGTTATAGATGTCATTCGGTAAGCCTTGAAGCATAAATGAATAAGCTTGTAGATCGGCTTTGGCACGTCGTTTTTGTTGAGCAGTATAATCAGCAGGATTAACTGTACGTCTACCACCAATAACCGCAGGAATAACACCCGGATCAACAACAACATCTTCATTAAATACCAAATTGCCATTATTGAGAGATTCAATAATTTCCGTAGCTAACTCCTGATTTTTGATAAAGTGGAGAAATCGTTTCTTCCACTGAGGATATTCTCCTCTATACAAAATCGGTGGTTTGAGATTAGATCCGATTGAAAGTGCGTCTTTAGAAGTCATTTTGAAATGATTTTATGTGAAAAAAGGAATAAAGTTCTCGTGTTTCGGTTTCGAGTTAAAAGAATTTTTAAGTTTTCAGGTTTTTTTTTTTTTAGAAAAATTTAAAATTCCCGCGTTTTGGGTTTGATGTGTGATCGAAATGGATTAATTTGGTTTAGTAGAATTGAGTTTAAATTGTTGTATTGGTTTGGGTCAAAAATTAATAAAAGTTTTGGCTTAATATTATTTTTGTTGGATATTGAGAAAATTGAAATTGGGCCAAAATTGAGAAGACGATTTAATTGTGTTGGTTTATATACTCTAACCTCTAAACACAATTAATTAACACTAATTAAGTCTATTAAGCTCAAAACTAATTCTAACAATCTCCTCCTTTTTTTTTAGCTTTCTAAGTGTAATTCTATTCAAATGAGGAAATCTTACATCAAAAGTCATCACAAATGGTATTTATACCTCACATCTAAACTTAATTAATTAAGCCTAATTACATATCTAATGCTCAAAACTAGTCCTAACAAATTAAGAGTCATAGTAGTGTTAATTGTAACTTTAAGGCCCCGTTTGTTTTGACGTAATACAACGTAATCCTCCGTAATTGTAATTCAATTACATTACAGAGGGATGTTTGGATGAACTTCTTTTTTGTAGTTCAATTACGACGTAGTTTCGAATTATGATATTCATTGTAATTGAAATCCGTCCTGAAACCCTATGAATTCAATTACGGTCATTTACGGAACTAACAAATTTGAATATTTTTCTATTCTTTAGATATTAAAATTGTTAAAAAAAATGAAAAATAATAATAAAATAAAAATAAATTAAGATTAAAAAAATAAAAATAAAAAATATTTAAAAATAAAAATAAATTAAAAAAATCTAAAAAGGTAAATTAAATATAAAATAAAAATAAATTAAATAAATTAAAAATAAATTTAAATTTAAAAATTTTAAAAAAAATCTAAAATGCTAGAGGTATGCGGGGATTTTCTCCGATGCAGAAATGTACTGCAGCAATCTGATCCATGGCTTACGGGTCATCCCCTGATTCTCTTGACGAGTACCTACGCATGTCTGAAAGGACCGCAAGGGAAAGTATGTATAACTTTGCGCAAGGGGTTGTAGAAATATTTGACCCTATTTATTTGAGGAAACTAGCGGTCACTGATGTTCAGAATTTATATGTTGTGCATGAAGAGAAACATGGTTTCCTGGAATGCTTGGTAGCATTGATTGTACCCAGTGGGACTGGAGGAATTGCCCTCAAGCGTGGAGAGGAGAGTACACTGGAGGTCATCATGGAAGGCCATCGTTGGTACTAGAAGCAGTTGCTTCACAAGATCTGTGGTTTTGGCATGCCTTTTTTGGGGTTGTAGGTTCGAACAATGATGTCAACGTGCTTGATCAGTCACCAATATATAACGAGATCTTATCAGGAAGGGCACCAGATGCTCCATTCGTTGTGAACGAGCATCACTATAGATTCGGTTATTACCTTACCGATGAAATATATCCTCGTCATGCTACATTTGTGAAGGCTTACCGGCATCCATCAAACCCAAAAGAAACCTTGTGTGCCCAAAAACAAGAATCGGCACGTAAGAACGTAGGACGTGTTTTTGGGGTTTTAAAGGCAAAGTGGCACGTTGTTAAAAATGTGGCGCGTACCTATCAACTTCATAATTTAAGATCCATTATGTATGCATGTGTCATAATGCATAATATAGTTATCGAAGACAAAGGTCGCAATATTCACATTACGTGTCGAACGGTCCCCGACATACGTTGTATGTACCGGGAACCGTTGAATATTTGCACAGGGTTGTTGACATTTGAGACAATGCAATACACGATAGACTTCAAGAAGACTTGGCGGAACATTTCTACAATAACCGAAATAAAAACCCAAATGTAGACAATAATGAAGACGAAGATTAAAATAAATGTTATTTCTATTTTTATTAAATTATTATTTGTATTTTTATTAAAATTGTTATTTGTATTTTTATTAAAATGTAATTTGTGTTTTTATTAAAATAAAGAGAAAAGAAATAATGAGTTGGAAAAAAAAATGGTGTGGTCTGGTGGGTATTTCCTGGATAAAGTGGTGTGGTGTGGTTGCTGAGGTGGCAGATGATGTGACAGAAATTTTCATGTGGTGGTGGTGCCCATACCCCATCGTCTAAATCTCAATTTGGATACTTTAAACAAATCAAATTAACTTTTACCAAAAAGTTAACCGTTCTCCCTTTATTTTTAGTTCATGAAAAACATATTTTTGTACATAAAAATCATTCGATTTAACTCATTCTACTGTTAATTATACTATTCAATCATTTATACCTTCATAAAGAGATCAAGTGCCAATCATAATGAACATGCTTTGACTTATAGCTAAGTCAAAGTTGTCCATATTTTGTGTTATAAATCTCATTACTTGAAATAAATTCTGATCAACGACCAAAGTTACATAGGAGTAAATCTGAGCTTAACGGGTATAATGAAAAAAATTAGATTATTAGAGCAGGTAAAACGGGTCAAAACTTTGATGCATAAATTTTTCCTAGTCATAATATTTAAAACAAAAATTATACAAAAACTATTGACTAATCAAAACAAAGACGAACAAATAGTTTTATCTAACATGAAAATAAACACTAAGAAATTAAAGTTATAGTAGTATTACATAATTCTGTCATGTATTAACAAATCAGTTGAGAAAAATGAGATTAACGTGTCATAATTTATTGACCATGACCTATTTATAAATTCCAAAGTACATTTAATCTCTAGTTAACAATATAAACATTCTACCTTCCAAGTATTTCAATAAAATCAGTTCTTTCCAAGAAACATGTCACAAGTTTAATGTATAATTCTGATTCTTTGTTATTTTTTTCTCGTCAAGCTTAGTTATATTTCAAACAAACATTAAGCTTAACATCCTATACTGTTAGTCCCGTAATAAGTGAATTACTGCACCTATATGTTTTCACTGATCAATTTAAAATAAATGAGAACACTCAACACTTTTTAAACTTTTCTTTATGAGTAAATTACACGGATAGTCCATGTAGTTTGACCTGAGTTTTGGATATGATCCCTAAGTTCTAGAAATTACACCAATGATCACTAACTATCGAACTTCGTATCGGTTTTGGTCCCTAAGGTGGATGTCTGTTAAAAAAATCTGTTAACTTATATTAAATGCCTAGAATACCCTTTTTATCATTTTATTTATTTTTTATCAGGTTATAACCCGTGAAGAATAACGGGTTGTCACTCTTTATACTGATCGTTAAGAATATATAATTCAAAGTTTTTTACCAGATTTAGTTTCGCCTATATTAAAATTTTATCGTATACAAAAAATAATTCATATAGACAAAGAGGACCAATTGGGTTGCAAAACACATACATCATTTCAATGATAAAATATCAAAATAAAACTAAAAGGAAGTCCAACAGCCAATGACAACATATTTATTCAAAATGTTTAATTAAAAAAATCAAGATAAATTTCTAAATACTTCTTTAAATACAACGTTTGAAGTTTTATTCGTCACACCGCCATCTTTATCTTCTATTAATATCTTCAATCCTTTTCTGCTTTTTACTCTAGATAAAACCACATACAATTGACCGTGTGAAAAAACAGGCTCTCTCAAATACAGACCCACCTTCGACAGTGATTGACCTTGGCTCTTATTAATTGTCATAGCAAAGCAAATAGAAAGTGGAAATTGCCTTCTTTTAAATTTAAAGGGGATATTGGCGTCAGATGGCGTTAAAGATAATCTTGATATAAAAGTACGATATCCAACATTGTTACCAGATATAACAACTGCTTCTATAACACGGACACCCAAAGTCACAATCTGAAGTCTTGTACCATTGCATAAACCATTTTTCTGGTCAATATTTCTTAATAACATAACGGAGACACCGACTTTTAAAACTAACTGATGATTTGGCAATCCACCTATTTTAATACCATTAAGCACACTGGTGAGTACAAACTATCATCAAACCCTTCATTCAAAAACTCTTCAGGACAAATGCTATCTGAACTTAAATATTCCTTGGCTTCTCCGGGGAAAATTGATGAAAAACGATCATTAATATCTCTAACAACTTCATTTTTAGGGGTTAGTATTGCTCTTTCTTGAAAATAGTCAGGAGTGTTTATGTTTTCTAGCAAAGAAGGATAAACAACATCAATCAACGTACTTAACGGGTCTGCAGATGTAGAAATTATAAGATCGGGGTCAATATCAATAATTGCGTTACCATCGTTCGGCCCACCTATTTTTCCTTCGCCAATATCCAAAAGCCAATTTACAAATGACGTTGTTTCTTCAATATCAGCTATATCACTTCCTACTGGCAACCTCATATTTTTTGTTAACGTTTTTAACTTTGCAGTTTTGCCATATATATAAAGAACTCAACGATGCATTTACTATATCTTGTCTGCTCCCGTTTGGCACAACCGGTAGAATCTGTCTGAAATCTCCACCAAAAACAACAACTTTTCCTCCAAATGGTAGATCACTGTTCACATTATTTCCGGCTCTTAATATATCTCGAAGTGTTCTATCCAATGCTTCAAAAGCATGCTTATGAACCATTGGCGCCTCATCCCATATTATAAGCGATGTTTTTTTATTAGCATCGCCACATCGTTGTTTGGCGTTATAGAACACATTGAATCTTCATTAAGATAAAAAGGAATATGAAACCGAGAGTGAGCAGTTCTACCTCCAGATAGTAATAAAGAAGCAATACCGCTCGAAGCAACGTTTAACACAATTTCCCCTTTAGATCTTATGGCGGATGAAAGAGTTCTCCATAACAAATTTTTCGATCCCTAAAATATTGTAAAATTATAGAAAAACAAAGTAATGGTTAGTAAACAAAAAGTTTATTGTAAAAGGTATTGTTTAATAAATTTGTTTTATTTAGTGTACCTCCTCATCCATCAAATCATCTCTGTTGCATAAATTTTTGTGTTTATGTAGCGGTCATATTGTAGCCATAACCGAATTACACGTACTTTGAGTGCAAAACAATCATTGTTATCATGGAGTTGGTTGATAAGCACAACATCGTTGAAAGACATATCTATTCACGTACCCTATTAAACATAGATACAATGTTAGTACAAATTAATAATAAAATTTCGGAAGGTTAGTAACATGGTAATAGTAAATTTGACTTTTAAACTCAAACTGTAAAATTTGTTAAAATTTTAGTTAAATTGCCAAAATTAAAGTATTTGTAAAAGTCAAATTGAATTTAAAAATTAAATTTTATAATCGTATTAAACCTTTTAAATAGTAATAAAGTTGCCCAACATTACATGTTTTAAGTATACTTATTTAATATACAATATAGTTTGACTAATAAAAGTCAAACTATAGTAATTTTACCTATTTAATGTTAGTACCAATTAATAATAAAGTGTAATTGAATGTGTTAAATAGAAATGTTAGTACCAATTACTATTAAACTGTTGACCCCAACACAGAAGCAGTTAATTGGCAAAATTTACTTAACAACATAAGGTATGTATAAATTACAATTTGAACTGTAAACTTTAATTAAAACATGGAGTAAATCTGTATACAAATCGCACCATTTGCTTGGCAGCAGCGCTAAATTTTATAGTAAATTTGACTTTATATTCAAACTGTAAAATTGGAAAAAAATTTATTCAAACTGCCAAAATAATTGTGACAACTCGATATTTCTGGTATGTAACTTCATTTCATTTCTAGAACTTTCCTTATTTAGAAAGTTTCTATTTTTAGACATTTCATTTTTGGCATTCCTAACACACAACAAAATACATATTTTTACACCATACATTAGTGTTTGACTATTTTAGTCAACACAACATTATTACTTTCTTATGGTGACACACTTTGAGCTAAATCATTTCTAAAACGACAAGTTTACCGGTTAAACAATAAACGTAACGATTTAAATGAACGTGACTCGAATGACATCAAACCATGACCGACCACCTAAGTGGCCGGCCATGCACATGCTCGTGACCCTCTACACGACCGAAACACCTTAAGGGTGTTGGCCATGTGTTGTTTTCTCTTGATCTTATCTTCCCCTTTGATATCCTTATCCATCTCAAATTTGAAAGAGTCCTTGGTTGACTCAAACACTATCATCTCAACCCTAAACCTACACTATATAAGCACACTTAACCCTTTCAACCCTATTTTTGCCTCTCTTGATTTCGGAAACCGCAAGCAACACCACCATCATCACCTTCGTCCGATTCCAAGCAAGCTCGAGCATCTCCACTTGTTCGTTCGATCCAAGCTAGGTAAACCGAATCCCTTCCTTGTTTTGTTTGTTTTCTGGTTTGATTTGTCCCTAAACTCGAACCCGAGACCATGGCCAAGGCCATATGGTCTCGGTATACGTCCCTTGCTTATGAACCCGTAGCATGCTTGCATGCTTACACTCGATCGAATGCTTGTAAGTGTGTATCACTTGATTTTGTTGCTAGATCCGTACTTAGAACCCTAGATCTCGCCATGTGCATGCTAAAACCCTAGATCTAGAACCCTAGGCTCGATCTATGATCACCAAGTACCAAAACCCGAACTCTAGAACCGATCTAGCCGAACCTAGCCACAAACCCGTAGGGTTTTGGCCATTCGGCCAACCCTAGGTCAAACCCTAGCCGAGCTCATTAAACCCTAACCCTAATTGACTTCCATGATTGACTATTTGACCATTTGATAGCTAGATTGACCATAGTTGACTTTGGTTGACTAAATTATAGTATACCTTTAACCGTAGCCGAAATCTAGAATTCAAGTGTTGACTTTTGTTGACCAATTTTGACCAATGTTGACCCATAAGTCAAACCGGGTCAAGGCCGGATCTTGACCCAAACCGATCAACCCAAACCCGAATATCCAATCGGGCCAAGGCCCGTACTTGGCCCATATTGATCTACTTTAGTCCATCGGGCCCAAACCTTAGTTGGCCCATTAGTATCCAAGCCCATTTGGACCAAAGCCCAAACCTTTGGCCCATACCCAACCAAACCGAACCCAATTGGGCCAAGCCCAATTCATGGCCCAATCTAAGTGGACCCAAGCCCAATAAGAGGCCCAAGTGGCCCAACCTAGTGGCCCATTAAGCCCATTAGGCCCAATATGCCCAATCTAGGCCCAATAAGCCTAACCCAATCCCATTTCATTTCATTTCATTTCGAAGTCCATTTCATTTCATTTCATTTCATTTCGACCTATTAAGGTCCAATAACCCAAATTCATTCGATGTCACAAAACATAAAACATAACATGAAATACATTATGCTTAACTTATATCGTATATAGAATCGCCTGTGTTAGCTTAGTCTAATCATTAGTTAAATCATTTAGGAAGCTAGGAGTCTCCAAAGGATTCCTCTGTCTTAAGTACTTGTCGCTAAGCTTTGCCAGGTGAGTCCACAGACCCCTTTTACTCTTTTACTGTTTTTATAAACTTTGGGGTGGAAAACATAAACACAACTGCTACTGTTTTACTATGAATGTACAACAACATCTTTACATTTTCATTATCGCATTGGCATGACAAACAATTATTATACCGGACTAAGGTTACCAGCAATCATTAGCTAGTGGATCTAGACCATGGATATGCAGATAGTACTATTGGCTGACACTCATCCTCCCAACATTAGTTGATCATTACTTGGTTTATCCAAGACATCTTTCGGGAGTGTATATCCATAAAATAACAACATACTGGAGTTGAAGTGTTGATTGTGGACTTAGGGGTTGGTATATTAACTCAATAGACTAGCTACCTGTTGGGGATAACAGTTCATGCGATGTCAAACATAACAACTTGTTCAACACATTTTCATAAACATAACTAGTAATTGTAGATATTCTACAATTACACTTCACTTTTCATATTTACTTCTCATATCATGTGAGTGTTGAACCTTATACATTTTCAGTCATAAACCATTTTCATAACAAACATTTTGAGTAGCAAAACACTTTACTTTACTTTTCATACAATATTAACCCTGTGGATTCACTCAACATTATTGTTGACCCTTTTACTATTTATGTTTTCCCAGGTAATTAGGTGCAGTGGAGTTTGGAGGATATGAGCATTGGGATTGTCGTGAGCCATGATTAAAACATTAAGTTTACGAACAATCACTTCATTTCAAACAATTTATATTTTAGGAAACTTACTATTTTTGGAAACTTTCTACTTTTGGAAAGTGAAACAAAACCTTTATTTTTCGTTATTGCGTGGTTGTTTGTTTACTTAATTTTTGCTATGTTGTCATGAACGTTACACCTTCGTTCTTCCGCAAAACATTTTAAATGAAGTAAAACTCATTTTTGACGGGGTGTGACAATAATCACAAGTAATAAAATTTCGGAAGGTTAGTAACATGCTTTCTTGATTGATTTGCCTTATATTTGTAATTAGCATGGTGTTCTATAAAAATTAAATTCTGTTTTGACCATTTATAACTTTACAAAATTTAATCTTGTTATCAAATAATAAAAGTAGACATTTAACCTTTTAAATAGTAATAAAGTTGCCCAACATTACATGTTTTAAATATAATTATTTAATATACAATATAGTTTGACTAATAAAAGTCAAACGTAAAGCAACCAAATTTCGGAAGGTTAGTAACATTACATATGTTACAGTGTTGCATTAAAATGTCAAACAGAATGGTAATAGTAAATTTCACTTTAAACTCAAACTGTAAAATTTGTTAAAATTTTAGTTAAACTGCCAAAATTAAAGTATTTGTAAAAGTCAAAAATTATTATGGTGTAAAACATAAGGTATGTATAAAAGACAAATTGAACTGTAAACTTTAATTAAAAAATGGAGTAAATCTGTATACAAATCGCACCATTTGCTTGGCAGCAGCGATAAATTTTATAGTAAATTTGACTTTATATTCAAGCTGTAAAATTGGATAAAATTTTATTCAAACTGCCAAAATAATCACAAGTAACAAAATTTCGGAAGGTTAGTAACATGGTTTCTTGATTGATTTGCCTTATATTTGTAATTATTATGGTGTTCTATAAAAATTAAATTTTGTTTTGACCATTTATAACTTTACAAATTTTAATCTTGTTATCAAATAATAAAAGTAGACATTTAACCTTTTAAATAGTAATAAAGTTGCCCAACATTACATGTTTTAAATATAATTATTTAATATACAATATAGTTTGACTAATAAAAGTCAAACGTAAAGCAACCAAATTTCGGAAGGTTAGTGACATTACATATGTTACAGTTTAAACTCAAACTGTAAAATTTGACTTTAAACTCAAACTGTAAAATTTGTTAAAATTTGTTAAAATTTTAGTTAAACTGCCAAAATTAAAGATATTTGTAAAAGTCAAAAATTATTATGGTGTTCTATAAAAATTAAACTCAAAAATTTATTTATTTTTAAATAATAAAAGTAGACATTCAACATATGTTACAGTTTCACCCTATGTATGCACTATTTTTAAAACTGCTATTGTAGACAACATATAAAAATCGCACGAAATAGTTTACAGGAATTTAAGTTTACTTACCTGGAGCAGCAGGATGCGTCAAACTGTGTACACTACAGAAAAAAATCAAACAGTGATATAGTATGTAAGTTGTGATGTGATTACTAAAAAAAAGGCTCAATTATACTGAGTTACTGACTATCCAAAACATATAGATCTTGAATATAGAAAAAAAGAAAATTTTAAAAATATATGAAATTGTGTTTTGATTACTATGAAAACAATTATGCAAATCAGAATTGAAAATTACCTAGATGTAGCTGGCAGTTTACACGAATTGAGGCTAAAGAGGAGATTCTAATGAATGTGGAAAACTTAGGAGAAGCTTTGTTTAAATAGTAGGAATGCATAAGAAGGTTACCCGAATTAGATTCAAAACTTTGTGATATACATGGAATTTTTTAAAAATTTGTTATTATCGTATTGGTAAAAAAATCAACATCCATAAAATACGGAATTATAGTTATTGCTTTCTTGATTTATTTGCCTAAAATCCGAAATTATCAATCCTTTCTTGATATATTTTTAATTTGGGATTTTTTTTTTGTATTACGTTTTTTTTTCATTTACTTTTATTTTGAAATACTTAACACTCTGTAAAAAAGGATTGAAGAAATCAAATCCCGGAAAATAAGGATGGAGTTACTTATTTCCATGTTATCAAAGATGAATTTTCGGTTACTTGTTCAGTGATTTAATTCCGAATCAACATGGCTGCATAGTATTTTACCTATTTAATGTTAAATCTGCACTCAAATACCGGGAATTTAAAAAAATTCCGAGTGATCACTATATGTTTTCCAGTTTTTTTTTAAACATACTTAAAGGTGAAACAGGAATTAATGGTGCACTTTTTAACAAAAAAAAATTTTCGGATGGAGTTACTAATTTCCATGTTTTCAAAGATGAATTTTCGGTATTCTAAATTAGTGATTTAATTCCGAAATTAAAGGGTATTCTAAATCAGTGATTTAATTCCGAAATTAAAGGTTGCATAGTATTTTACCTATTTAATGTTAAATCTGCACTCAAATACCGGGAATTAAAAAAATTCAAAATAACCATAAATTGCCACGTGTAAAACTCGTTTTTAAGGGGTGCCACGTGGGAGCTTTAAAAACTTGTTTTATTATGATATAGATATTATATAGATTTTCTCACCGGAAATAGCATAGATCTGGCCACATCCTGCAACGTGGTCTTCTTCTCCGGCACACACCACCGTCGGCCACCAGACACCTTTGAAACCACCCCTTCTCCAGCACACACCTCGCCCTCTCTCTCTCTCTGACCTGCACTAACCCCAAGCCTAATTTCGTGGAACCCCTTTCTTCTCCGGCGACGTGAACGAGTCTGCAGAAGGAAATTAAGAAGCTGGTTGGAGGTGGTGAGAGACTTCTATCACCCTCCTCCAAAAGCAGAAGCATAATCGTCCATAAACGGATGAAATCCATCTCCGGCATAAACCACCTAATTTTGAAAACCCGATTTCAAATTTGACAAATTGGTGGAATGAGAAGCAGATGGAGTGAGAGAGAGGGCGTCAACTGTGATAGATGCAGGCCGACGATGAGAGTTCCTTCAGGTTTGCCGGCGAATATGGAGACGATGATGGGAGTTCTGGCGGGTTTCACCGGTGAGATGGAGGATTCATGTTAGGCCGATGGTTGTGATGAAAATGTTAGAGAGGTTTCTTCGGCTTAGACGATGATGGGATTTCCGGTGGGTCTCTCTCTGTTCTCGCCACTGGTAGACGCGTTGGCGGCATCACCACCGTCATGCCGGTGTCTCGGAAATCTGTTGCAAAAGGAGTTTTAATTGTTATTGTTGACTCTGTTGCTAATTTCATCTTCAGCTGGTAACATTAATTCAATCTTCAACGTCTTAAATCCTCTAAATACTAATTCCATCTGGCAGGAGAGAGTGTGATCTCCATTTTAGCCATTTTAGCGAGAGATATCTGTTTGACTTAGGTGCGGAGAAAGGTTTATTAAAATTAAAAAATAGAATGATAAAATAACAGGTAAAAGGGTATTTTTGTCATTCAAAACAATTTTAACAGTTTTTTAACGAATGTTTGCCTTAAGGACCAAAAGCGTGACCAACCCTCATATTTAAGGATCATCCGTGTAATTTCTAAAACTTAAGGACCAAATCCAAAACTCTTATCAAACCACAGGGACTATTCGTGTAATTTACTCTTTCTTTATTAATCAATAATGATACAATAAAGATGCAAGCAGTTTGCGGAATAGCTAAGAACAAATCCTAACTAAACTGTTTGCATGTGATAGACAACAACAGTTATTATCTAAGACAAGTTTTTGAACAACAAATGATCAAGCACAAGACCAGACACCTTCGTTATGAAGATTCAATTCTCGAATCAGATAACTAAGGATAACTGGTGGTTTACACTCTGCTCAAAGGAATAAAGTTCTGGAGTAATTTTAGCAGCGTGTAACATTGTTGGGTACACACAGAAATCGATCGCTAAGTCCTCAATTTATAGCATTGGGAAACGTGGTGCCAAAGGAATGATCGGTCGATTTCACGTGTGAGAATTCCGTTGGTGCAGAGGATATTTCTCGGGACGAGCACGACTAACGGAATTCTGACAGTACATTCTGTCGTCTTGTGATCGTCGATATCTTCTAGAAGATTTGCAAGATATTCCCATAATTAGCGATGCACAAACTTGTGTTTTACTTGTGTCTTTCTGTGACACTGAGACTTTAGGCCTTTGTAAGCTTCAAGTTATCCATGAGTCTTCGGATACTCATGCTTCTTTAGATGACCTTCTGCTTCAGTGACCTTCACTAAGAGTTTTGCTTAGAGAAGTATATGTTCAATGGTTCAGCGTTATTGTCAAGTGTGCGCTGAACCTGCTACAACTATCTGATCTGTTAACCAGTATCTGATTCCGCACAGGGAACTGATCGTTGTTTCAGATAGTGATAAGATAGTGTAGCTGGGTAACTGAAATCCGAACTGATCAGATTCAGTTACCCACAATTTGAGGAACTAATCATCAGATTGTCTTCTAAATATTTACCTTTTTGTCTTCATTAAATCACTCCAGTGGGGGATGTTTTTCAGCGACCCAACATATACTATGGATATTTTCTCAAATATTACTAATTTATAATCTGTTAGACTATGCGTGATGGGTGACCACTGTTTTAGTGGTCGCCCATGCCACCTCTGTGCCACATCAGCTTTCTCTCCTGATCAAACAATGACCAAACAATGATCAAATGTGGTGTAATGGGTGAGCGTTATCTTTTCTTTTCTTTTTTTAATTTCATAAAAAACTAAAAGCACTACATTATATAATATATTAATAAACCATTTAACAAAATTATTAAATCTTATAACTCATTTATCAAAGTTTAATAATAAAAGTTTTGGTATTATTAAAATTAATAATCTGATCTTAGCCCATTTAAAAATAATAACCTAAAAATAAAAGTTTTGGGCTTTTAAGCGCTTGGGGCGCGTCGGAGGGGAGTCCTCATAACCGGAGGGACGCGTCGCTGGTGGTGATGTGGCCGGTCGCAACCACACTTTTGGTCGTTCGATACACATAGTCTTAGGCTTTTCAACCCTTTTTTCTTCCACTATCACATCCAAAACTATTAATAGCACTTTTAACACGTTTATCACTTCAATGTGGAGGTATTTTTTTCAAATTATATGTATCATAATTTTTTTATAACTCAAGTTATGAAATTCTCCATAAAATCATGATTGAAATTTACCTTTTTGAGCTTTTCCATAAAATGGTAAAATAATACAATTTCACTCAATTCTTTAGGTTCAAGACTTTAAAGATGTCTACCACAGTTATATATAAAGTATAAACATAAACCTCATATATTACATGATTTATATTTTAAAAGATATGCACAAAATTTTAATTTAAGCTAACCAAACATTATGTACCAGTTTATTTAAATCCCAAGTGTTTTTTGAAGGAAAGGTTTCAAAATATGCTTCTAGACATTTTATAAACTTGTCTCAAAAATCCAAATACAATTTGACCTCACCATTCAATATATTTACATGAAAACCTTGTGTCGTTCAAAACGTAGTGTTTTGTTGAAAAAGGAAAATAAAACAAATACCAATTGATGTTTGGATAACTACAATATTTTACAATGCTTAAAATAAACTCAACCATGAAGTTTTTCAGGGTTTGGTGTTACTTAGAGTATCTCTAATGAGAGGTTGAAGAAAAGATTTATACTATTTGAATAATTTCTAAAATAATTTTTTACCATTGGAATGGATGACTTTTTTAAGAGGTCACTTCAACCACTTGATCTTACACAACCAATGTTTGATTCTTTTAGTACCTATATTTAACATTTTTACATTTTAAACCCATGTACATATTTATATGTGAATCATTTATTATTTCTATAACTATAAATTATAACTTTATCATATTTCAATAAAATTTAACGTCTAGCATTATAATAGTTTTGTAAAAGACATTTTAAAAAAATGTTAAGTTTTGTAAAGCTATAAGAATTGTTAAATTAAATAAGGAGGGGTATTTATAAAACATTTGATATAATTAAAGGTAAATTAGTAATTTATAAGAAAAATCTTTGGAAAGGTTAACCATTGGAGAGGTTTTTAAATAATAGGTTATTAGATGATGTGACAAAAGTAATTAGTCATTGGAGAGGTTAACCATTATGGATGCTCTTAGATCTTGAGTTGATACATTAAGCAAAAAGTTTGACTTTGACCAAACAGTCAGTTGTTTTGCTTCCCATTTTGATACATCTTGAAAAACATTTTTCTATATAAAAAAAAATTGATTTACCTCGTTTTACTCTTAAGTATATTCTTAGATCACTTATACCTCTATCCAGTACTTCATTATATAATGATCAAGTGATAATCATAAAGAAGATGATTTGACTTTTCAAAAGTCAATGCTCAAACTTGGTGTTACAAAATTAAGAGTAAGACTAAATAAACGATGTTGATTATTAATATATACATGCCTCTACCGTTCTTCAGAAATATCAAACAATCCCAAATAATGTTAATAATTTTTACAGAAACAAATTTTTTTTACGGCAAAAAAAGGGAGCAACGGATCGAGCTTCGGCATTGCCATCACCTTCCCGAAGACCCCCAAACTAATATATAAACTCGAGTCTAGCAAAATACTAGACAAAACATTACAAAGGATAACGTAACCAGTCAACCCATGAAATCCTAACTTGATTTCGATGAGTGAGCCAATTAAAAGAAAAAGATTTAATACTATCTACTATCTCTGATCTACGCAACCTATCTCAATCAAAAATAAAAGCGTTTCTAAATCTCCATAAACTCCAACACGAAGTTAAACCAATTACAAACGTTTTAGATCTCCGGTCTTTAAATGCAGAAATTGAATCCATCTTATCCCACCAACCATCAAAATTACAAGGAAGCTCTCTTGTAAACTCGCACCAACTATATATTGCTCGCCAAACATCTTTTGCAACAGAACATGAAAACAAAGTGTGAGAAATGATCTCAACACCCGAAATACATAAAGGGCATAAAATCGAATCGATCTCCATACCTCTCCTAGATAAATTGAATCTAGTAGGAAGACGATCACACTTTAATCTCCAAATGAACACATTTACCTTAATAGGTACCGATTTGCACCACAAAGTAGGAATAAACTCGATATCTCCCGGATAAATCCAGTTATTGATATGACGCCTCGCTTCTCCAACCGTGAACTCACATTGATCGCCTAAAGTCCACACCACTTTATCTTCTCCTTCATCAACTGGACAAAACTCTCGAATCATCTCAATAAGATTTTCCTATTGAGTTTGTTCAATACCACCTCTAACATTTTTTCTCCAAGTAAAGACCCAATTCCCATTATACCACCTATCTTTAATTGTACAAAAAGGATTAATTTCCAACCGAAATAACTGATTAAATAAAGAAGAAAGAGGAGAAGAATTGCACCAAGAACTTGACAAAAAACTTATAGAATCACCCGACACTAATTTGTATTTTATAGAATCCCGAGTGATTATTTGATTGTCATGTATATAGTTTACCGTCCCTACTATCTATCTGACCCCAAACTCCATTCTTGTCTCGATCACTAATTGGATTCTCGAAATGTCCATCTTCACCATGAATGGCCTTGATCATTTTACACCAAAGACCGAGTTTCTCATTAAAAAATCTCCAACGCCACTTTAAAAGAAGAGCCAAGTTTAGAGCTTCAAGACTTGTAATCCCAAGCCCACCTCTCGACATTAGATAAGCATATATCCCACTTGACCCAATGCAATTTTCTTACATCCTCCGAACCGCCCCAAAAGAATTTTGCTCGCATTTGTTCTAACTGTTTTAGAACGGACGACGGAGTGTTAAACAATGACATCCAATAAATCGCCAAGCTTCCCAAGACCGATTTAACAAGAGTAAGCCGGCCACCAATAGAAAGCATTTGCACTTTCCAACTAGATAATCTAGAACAAACTTTTTCAATAATATGGTTCCATTTAACATCTTGGCGCCTACTTTGACCCACCGATATTCCCAAATACGTGAACGGGATAGAACCAAGTGAACAGCCAAAATCCGAACTCACTAGAATCTGCTCGCCTTCTTCAACACCAATACCCGAGATACTAGACTTTGATAAGTTTATTTTGAGACCAGATTGCTTAAAAATGACAGACAAAATAGAAATGATTTCACGAATATTTTCCCGATTCCAATCCGAAACAAATATTACATCGTCCGCGTAAAATAAATGAGAAATGGAAAAATTTCCACTACCCACCAAAGCGCCACACAATTTTCTATCTCTAATCGACTTTTGAATTAACCCATGTAGACCCTCCATGGCCAAAATAAACAAAAAAGGTGATAACGGGTCACCTTGGCGAAGCCCCCGACCCATCTTAAATTCATCAGTTGGACTTCCATTAACAAGCACTGAAAGTTTAGAAGAGTCTAAACATTCAAAAATCCAATTTCGCCACCTCTTCCCAAAACCCATATTCAACATTATGTGATCTATATATTCCCAACTAACCGAATCATATGCCTTTTCAAAGTCAACTTTAAAAATTAAATGGCTTTTCTTCCGTGACTTATACCAATCAATGATCTCACTTAATATAATTGGACCATCTAATATTTGTCTACCCTTTATAAAAGAAGATTGTTCACTACTAATCAATTTATCCATCACCTTAGTGAGCCGCAAAGCAAGTAACTTGGCAATAATTTTGTATCTAACTTCTATAAGAGAAATCGGTCTAAAATCTTTTATCAAAACTGGATTCGGCACTTTTGGAATGAGAGTAATAAAGGAAGCATTACAACCCATCGAAATCTTTCCTTTAGAAAGAAATTCCACAACAGATTAAAAGATATCTGATTTTAATAACTCCCAATATTTCTTTAAGAATTTGAAAGAAATACCGTCCGGGCCCGGGGCTTTATCATTACCACAACACCACACTGCTTGTTTAACTTCCTCCATAGAACACATAACTTCGAGATTTTGAATTCTAAATCCGACAACCTAACAAACCGGTTGATAACGATGTTAGGAATATGACAATCTACTCTCTTAAATTTTTCTTTAAAATAATTAAAGAATTCTTTTTTCACCCCTACCGGATTAGTAACCCATATACCATCAACCATGATCCCTTGAACCATGTTATACCTTCTTCTTTGATTTAAAAGCCCATGATAAAATTTAGAATTTTCATCTCCATCCACCGCCCATTTTAATTTCAATTTTTGTAAAAGGTCTAATTGCATTGACCTCTCTATCTCGTTGACCTCATTTAAAAAAATAAGGCGATTTGCAACATCCTGCTCCGGAGCACAACCTAATTCCATATTTTTTTCAGTAACTTCAATATGTTTCCGCAACCATATTAAAGTAGTCCCTTTCACATCTTTTTGACCCAAACTCAATGACCGACATTTATCTTTAATGGATTTCAGTTTGCTTTTAAGCTTAATAATACTCGACTGATGAATTGATTAAATTCAGAACATGAAGAATTAATCAAATCTTCAAAACTTTCCACTTCTAACAAAGAATGGAACATTCGAAAAGCAGTTGGCCCGTAATCTTCATGATTAGAGTGCAATAAAATAGGCGTGTGATCAGATAAGTGCCTTTCCAATGCTACTACTTTCAACCTCGAGTCTGCAATACATAAATTATCTGACAATAAAAACCTGTCAAGTTTGCTCATCTTCGTAGCTCTTTTATTCATCCAAGTGTAGTTTCTACCACCAATCGGAATATCAATCAATTGATTATTATCAATGAATTGATTAAAATTTGATGCCGCGTGCTCATCGAATATAGAACCAAATCTTTCAGACGCTCCACGAACTTCATTAAAATCTCCAAAAATAACCATATAACCGGATGCCTGTTGAATATAAATACTAATATCCTCCGACACCCGACGGCGAATTTCAATACCCATGCGGGGCATAAACGTTAATAAGATGAACATTTTCTTGAATACCTGACCATCGTCCTTCAACAATGACGAAATTTATATCACATTGAATACGAACTTTATGAAATACCGCAGTATCCCACACCGATAAGATACCCCCGAATGACCACGGGCCGAACTACAAGCAAAATCAAACTTATAATTCCCCCAAATCGACTTAATTTTAAATAAATCAACCTTCATCATAAGAGTTTCTTGAACTCCTAAAAACGCCACCCCTTGTTGATAACATATTCTTTTTATCCACTTTCTTTTCCGCTCCACCCCGATACCCTGAATATTAATTGAGAGAATCTTCATTAATAACATATTCATCTCCCATACTTTTCACCTTAGATACGCTGTTACTTCCTTCTTTATTTTTCCGGAATAAAGAACCACAAGACTTTGACAATTTCTCACATGAATCTACACGTTTATTTTTCTCAAAACCCGGAGGACAACTAAGCGATTCTGATTCCTCGATCACATTGTCGCTTAACACTTGACTCGTGATCTTTTTTCCAATTCCATATCAGGCTGTTGAACAATTTCCTCGACAACAACTGGCCCCGAAGAACACTGATCGGGTTCTTGAAAAATCCTAGGTGACGTTTGCAAATCGACTTGGTCATCAACTATATTTTGGACCAGACCTTCGTTCACCTTATCATCTACATCCACTGACTTGGGATTGACATTATTTTCCTCCTCGAAAATCTCATTAATCAAGGAATCATCTTCCCCTTCTTCTTGACTAAATTCAGACCCCGATTCATCAACTGGTTTAGAAATTTTGCACTTCCATAACCCGGTTTGAACAACTCTCACCAAGTATGTCACTTCTTCAACCACCACTTGTATCGTTTCATTAATACCGTTTTTCTCCGACGTATTATACACAATTTCCCTCTACTAGGGTTATCATCTAATTCATCAAAGAATAAAAAATTTCCCCATAATCCACCAATCTTTTTGTACACGTCTGAATCCCACGAACACAATGAGAGACTATCTATTTCAATCCAACATGTTCTCTCGTTAGTAGTAAAATTACTCACTAAATGTTGTATACTAACAAAAGATGCATGCCAATCTGCACTTTTGAACCGAGCACATGCTTTGGGTGAACTGAATTCAATCCACACTCAAGAACCTCCTACGTGATGGATATCCACACCCGAAAAACCTTCATTATCTAAGAGCACATACAACTGAGGCATAGTATGAATGTCTCTTACCTTGGCAAGCACGATAGATTCTGAATCCTCAACAACCAAAAGATCAAAATCTTTGAGCTCAATAGATTTGAGCACCACCGCCTTATCTCCTTCATTGGGTTGTTTTGGACCTCTTTCCCCTCCAACTACACTTGCATATGAACGGTTAGGGTTTGACATAACAGATCCCGCAAAGGGGACATGACTTTTTCTAAATGCCCCACCTCGAACCACCAATTGCCATTTATATTCTTAAAAACAACTGCACCTATGTTAACAAATATTTATGAAAAGAGGACCAAGTCAATAATGTTTACGATAACACGATTACGAAAGGATACCTTAAAACTAAACAAGCAAGATGAGAGTCGAAATTTATTGCCTAAATTTAGTTAACAACCCGAATTACTTAAAATTATAAATAAGTTGAATTAACAATTAAGAAATATTACATTACCCCTCAAACAAAACAAATAGTTCATATATGTGGCTTCATACAAGGATACCCCATGCCAGAAAAATATTTTCATACAATACCAGCACAATTTAAGGAAACTTAATAAAATATAAATAAATGAATAATATTAAATCTTAAACCGGCTTAGACTTTTATTCTTTTATGTTTTGTCGGTTTAATCCTCGTTTACATCACTTGAAATTCTCACATGTTTTTAATCTTGGCCAATGCGGCTTCTTTCATCTCAAGCAATGCATCTTCGAAACATTTGGCTAAAACTTCTGGGTCATGTATAAGATCTTTGGCAACTAGAATTTGCATGTAGGCAGTTCCTGCATAGCTCAACATCTGCATTGTAATCGCCTGTTAAGAAAATGAAAAAAAAAAATAAAAATAAAGAAAGAAATTTCCAAGTTTTTATAAATAATACTACAATTTCTGACCCCATACGAAATCAGACTCAAAAGCGACACGAAAATAAAAAGGATAGGGTTGAGACAAACAAGTGCCGGCCGACTCAACTAACTCGTTTATTAAACGGGTTGGGTTCGAGTTGATGATGATTTAAATGGGCCGACCAGCCAATCTGACTAATTATTAAAATATGTTTCAAAATAAATATATTTTCTAGTTTAGTAGTTTATAAATATATTTTAAAAGTAGATATACTTTAGTAGGTTATGCATACATATTTAAAAAGTCGACATGTTTGACCCATTTGACCATATACCGCTTAACATTTTTAACCCGTTTAATTAAATGAGTTACAAATTAGGGATAAGATATCTGACTATAGCCAACTGCCGAAACTGTTGGCTGCAGTCTAGCTAAGTGGTGGGATAACGTAAAGTTAAAAAAAGTACATGTGGTAAACTTGTTGACGCCACTCTCATGTAGTCCACCGGATGACCCGCAAACGTTATTTTTTCTTTTGGACCAACCATGTTTGAGATTGTAAAAGTGGTGTTACATAGAATCCTATAATTCAATAGGCTTGCATACTGAAAAATAAACAAAATTGTTAGGGACACGAAAATTAAATTAGTAAGTTTAGTATTTGTAGTATTATTATGTGTTACTGTATCTTTTAGTTTTGGGTGTTTAACTTGCATTTAATAAATCTGTAATAGTAAAGCTATGGCAAATACTCATACTTAATGTTAAAAATCATTTGAAGTATTCAACATTCTTTTTAATTAAAGATACTACATTCATTATATAATAAAGTTAACATTCCCCTTAAATTTTTATACCAAATAAAGTTCCATTTCTCAAATTTGATAAGATAACTTAATAAATTATCTTCTCCTCTCTAAACTAGTGAATTGTTCAATAAAGTTCCATTTCTCGACGCTAACACGGTTGAATCTTCCATCACGGGAACCTTAAAGTCATGAGAGTGATCAAACACAAGCGAAACATAGATATTTGGGATCATTATGATTTGTGATGTCAATTAAATGGCTCGAGAAATGGGTGTTGTAAACTTTGTAAAAACTTTGTAAGAAGTTTTTTGCACCATAAGGAAACACGACGTAACTTTGCAAGGCACTTCCCTTAATATCATATGCGATGTAATCGAATCGAATATTACGCCAAAAGGTGGTGTTTTCGTTTAAGACAACGAATTAAGCACTACAGGAAGAGTTTACAAATACAGAGAAGTATTTGTGGTATTTTAGTGAACGAAGAGGGAGTATTTAATTTGTTTTTAGGTTACATAGTAAAGAGAGAAGAAAAATAACATCAATTGTTTAATAATTTAGTTTAATCTAGGTACTTAATGGATATCCACCTTAAGGACCTAAAGCATAACACACTCCAAAACTGAAAGGGCATTGGTGTAACTTTTGAATTTTGTTTCTCAATTTTTGATTTTAAGGAACATTGGTGTAATTTTAGAATCATAAGATTAAACATGGAATTTTTGGCAAACCATCATAGCAGTTTATGTAATTTAGTCAAAACTAAAATGGAAGAAATCACCTTTGCACCAAAGATGGACATGACTAAGTAACCAAATTTGTAGGAGAAAAAGCTCTCTAAAGAACACTTTTTTTGGTCAATCATGGCCTTTGCCCTCATCAAATACTCCAGTGGATCCGACCCGCTTCTGTGGTAGTATGTGGGTAACACCAACATACCAAATTTGTTTCCCCATCCAGTTGATCTATCCATCATCATCTCTTCAAGATCCTGCAAAAACAGACGATACTGATTAATATATATGTGATTTTCTAATATATACCCCATAAGCACGTCATGGTAATAATAAATGTATGTTATGCCCCTACATTTTATTCATCAAAAAACCTTATTTTCAATTATAATAAGGGTAAAATCGGTATAACACAAAAATATTAATGACTCATAAATATCATTTTACTCTATACAAGAAAATGTTGGTTTATTGAACATTCGTTATCGTATGCTAATGGGGCACGCATTAAAAAAACCCAATATATATGATTAGAATTAACCTTAAATCTTTGAGGTCGTAGATTAACCATGGCTACTCCAGTCATCCTCAAACCTTCGTGTAAAGCTATACGAGATCGAGGGTTTAATATGTAATATTATTTATCGATCTTCTGTAATTTAAACATGATCAAGAGCAAATGGCAGAAGATGCTTACTTTTCGACGATCGAGTGTCCATATATTTTGATAGCCCACATGAAATTACTCCGAACAGAACATCATTTATCGTCTGCATGATTGTATTAAATAATCTCAGGTTCAATTTGAACACATTAAATTAAAAAGGGTTTGGCTAACTCATGCCCTAAAGGCATGATATAAGCAGATTTAATGAACTCAAACTTACCGTTATTAGTTAAAAAAACATTTAATACATGCAAAAAATAGACATTATGAATATGTAATAAATGCATTTATTCATTATAAAAGGAAATTTCGAGCTCATTAAATGCTTCTAATCCCATGCCCTTAGGGCATGAGTTAGAAAAACCCAATTAAAATATATATATACATTTAGTATACAGGGCATATTTGGGGAAGTTTATCTAGTATCCTTAAGTATACGTTTTTTAGTTTATACTCCCTCCGTCCCACTTTTATTGTCTAGTATATTATTTTAGTTTGTCACACAAACACTGTTTTTCCTAAATTTCAACCAATCAAATAATATTTAAGTGTGAAAGAGAAAAATTTGATTGGTAGCATTGTATAATTAATATACTTTTTTTAAACTGTGTGTTGTGTGTTTTTCTGTAGTAGACAATAAATTTGAGACGAACAGAGTATAATATTAATTAAGCTTATAGATGTAAGATTAATTGAGGTAATATAAGCTGATAAAATATCTTAGATAAACTTTTCCAAACATGCTAATTATGTTGTAAAGCAATTATCTCTACTAAATTATAGTGTATTTGACATTTTATCTTAAGAACTTCAGATTAAGAAAACCTGAATTATTAATTTCATAATTTGTCATACAACTTATTCTACTTTTCTTTTAAAATAATCAATCTCCATTTTAACTCTTAATTAAGGAGATTTCATATCTTATCTCATCTTAATCAACATCTCTTATATAAGCGAAAAATAATTAAAAATCTCAACAAAATAAAATTAAATTTTCAATTACGAAAATAAAAAATAAAAAATTACAATGAAACTAAAAAATATTTATATCGAGCGAAACATTTTAAAATGTCAGTTATATCAACAGTGACATGTGTGTATATTTGCCGATATTTTGAGGTCTTTAATTTAGTATTTTTCAATATTAACACATATATCTAATAAGGTATTTATATGAATAGTGTTTAGTAAATTGGATAGTATAATTGAGGAAAGTTTGATTCTAAAATAAACAAGACTTAAATCTGATTATTTACTATTTTGGTTAAAATGTATATGATGTAGAAATAAAACTGAATTAAAAAATAGGGTAAATTACAGTTTTGTCCCTGACCTATGGCTGATTCGGGGTTTTTGTCCCTAATGTTTTTTTGTCGGTTTTATTGTCCCTTAAGTTTTTCAAATTCTGGAAATTTGTCTTTCCGTCCAATTTTGACCGTTAACTGACGATTTTTTTGTCAATTTCCCCAAATTACCCTTGCATCATCTTTCTCATCTTCAACCCCCTAATGAAAAATCACTTCTGTTCTTCACCGCCATTACCAAGAACCCTAATTTCACCAACGAAACAAACGTTGTCGTTAATTACTTCACACTTCAAGCAAACATCACACAAGAATCCCCAAACTTTGAAGTTTTCAAAATCTAATTTCTTCAAAATCCCGGTGAAGAAGAACAGAAGTGTGAGGTGAGAAATTAGGGTTCTTCAAAATCTAATTTCTTCAAAATCAAAATCCCAGACAGAAGAAGAACAGAAGTGTGAGGTGAGAAATTAGGGTTCTTCAAAATCTAATTTCTTCAAAATCCCTGCAGAAGAAGAACAGAAGTGTGAGGTGAGAAATTAGGGTTCTTCAAAATCTAATTACTTCAAAATCCCAAACGGAGACGGAAATTAGGGTTCTTCAAAATCATTTTCGTAGCTCCTTCAAACACACACTCACACACATCCATCTTCTTGTGGCGCCAGTGTTTGCACGGTGGCTAGTGTAGGTACATGACGGAGATGGAGGCAAACCGGTGGCCATGGGGAGGTGTAGATTCCGGTGATTGGGTTGTAGAAACTGAAATGTTTTTGAGGTTCCACCATTGTTGAGGTGAGAAAGAAAGACTGTACAAGCTTTTTGGAAGAGGACGAATGTGAAGAATTTTTAATTTGATCGGGGATTAAGAAATTCATATACTTGGGTTTTTGATTTTGTGATTTTGTCTGATTTCAGATTAAGGGGGACAGATCTAGGTTTCTGGAAGAACATGAAGAATGAGGAAAAAAGACGAAAATGCCCTTATTTTGTTTGCATTTTTAGTCACTTAACGGCCAAAAATAGATGGAAGGACAAATTTTCAGAATTTGAAAAACTTAAGGGACAAAAAAATCGACAAAAAAAATATTAGGGACAAAAACCCCGAATCGGCCATAAGTCAGGGACAAAAACTGTAATTTACCCTAAAAAAATATGTATCATAATAATTCTTAAAGCTATCTTAAAATAGATCAAATTCAAAGGATTAAATGCATGAATGTACTTTGTAACAATTTGTAGTAAATATGCTAAGAATTGATAATTTGGAAATTAGTGTATGATTATAGTTGGATATGATGTTTATAAGGATAAAAAAAAAAACACACTCGTGGTTAGTGAGGTTACCTATTTAGACTTAGGCCTACCTACAAAAGTGATTAGTTGACCTTATATTAGACAGTTTACATAACGAGTCTGAACACATGTTACTAAAAATTTTATAATTTTAATATATATTAACAAAAAGTCATAGTGTAACTCTTAAATATTTAGCATTATAATTATAATACCAAAAAAAAAAAAGTATATAAAACAAGAAACCTACTAATTTAGGAAGGGATTTCTTGACAACTTTCATGTCGTCGATCATAAACTTTGCAGTGACCATTTTCCTCGGCCAAAGCTCCACCCCGGCTCCGCCACTTACCACCGTCCTCTCATCCTTAACCCACAAAACCCTCGCTATAAAATCAAAAATAAACACCACCGTGAACCATACCACCTTCAATAACCTCCACAATATCATCCCAATGGTTTCCTTCCCACCGTTGCTTCCTTGACCAACAGCCATATTCATGGAGGGCAACTTCTCGGGATCATCGGCTTTCCGACACATTGCCAATAAAAACGACAACAATGACACCCCATCACCAAGCGCATGATGCGCACGTATCACTGCACATTTGTGGGAAGTCAGTATATGGACTTCCCACAAAGGCTTGTCTGTGTCAAATGCCACAGACACTGCTAGATCAGCCATGTAAATATTGGCTGCATCTTCATCATCTTTGGCCCCTTCAATGGGGTCGGGGTAGATGATGAGGTGGCGGTCAATGTCAACCTCAGTTTTTCTCCAGTATTCATTGCCGTCTTTATCGATGACAAGAATACTGGATACCCGAGGGTGTTTAACGAGCATTGAATCGGCAATGACCGATTTTATGTCATCGATTCGGAGAGGTTCACTGGTTCCTAAGCAGCATATGACGGAGATGTTGGTCTCCGGCTGGAGAAACAACCGGCCGGCAGGTGTTAATGGCTCGTCTAACTCATGGCTCATTTTAGTTGGTTGCATTTCTTTGATTTCATTGTTTGTATGGTTTATTGGAGTTTTTAAGAGGGAAACATGGAAGTTAATGATTACAACCACCAACCCTCTTGTTTCAATTAATAACAGTCAAAATCCTGCAACTTCAGAAAATGTACTTAAAACCTAACATTTCCATCGTTTCGACATTCATTTGCGTATTTAAGTATGTGTTTCATGAAAAAGAATATCATTGGAGGAGGTGTCGGCAGAAATTGAGAGTAAAATTGTTTAAAACTTTCAAATTTAAAATTGAAAGTTATTATGTCCTAAAACTGAAAGTATAATCAATTTAATAATTTTGTCAGTGCCTCTTTATAGAAATTAATCAATTATGGTTCACCCACTATATATTAACTGCCAATGTACTAAACATGTGCAATATGCAATTATAGTGTTTGATTTTTAAAACATAAAAATTATGCATCTATGACCTAGAATCATAGTTTTGCGTAGTTTTAAGATTAAATATAATAATACGAAAATTAATATTTTAAATGTTTAAGATAATTTTAAAAGATTCTAAACTTAAACTTGTATGACTCAGATGTACGGTTCTAAAAAGCGCGCCAATTATGATTCACCCACTATATCTCCAACCTTTGTCTCCAGCGTATCACTCAATTAGTAATATGTCCACTCATCGATTACCCTTACAGTTCAATGGGCCAGTTGGAGGATTCAACCTTTTGCAAGATACATCCAACATTTGAAAAAGATGATGACATGTAGATATAATGAAATTATTAATTTCAGTTGCCTTTTTTAAAAGGGGATGTTTTTTCCGCCACATCTTTTAAGCATTGTACCATAATATATGCTTTATATATTTGTACAGTTTGCAGGAATATTTGTACATTGTGATAGGGGAATAAAAAATTATGGTGTGAAAACTAATTCCCTTTTTTGAATTTTGAGCAGAAGTCGGAATGATATATGGTTTTCTATGTTTAATTACTTTCGTGAATATATTTTTGAGCATGAGCACGTTAATAGTGAGCATTTACAAAGGTAAATTATAATGTTCATAACTTGTAGCTGTGAATAGCAACTGAAATTATTTTTCAATATCATAATTTACGCGAGATATTGAAAAGTAAGTTGGAATTGGTAAAATGGAAGCCGTCGGATTTGCAAGCTTGTTCTTGGTTTCCAACCAAATTATCAAAACTCTTATTATTATAATTATCAGTGTTATTTCAGTTACTAGTTAATGTACGAAATAAGTCATATTTGGAATGGTTTAAACTTTAAATTAGGGGTGGCAATTCAGGTCGGGTTCGGGTTGACGGGTTCAGGTTCGCGGGTTGGCGAGTCAGAAATGTTCAACCCGAAACCGACTTGTTTATATAAACGGGTCAGATATCTCAACCCTAACATGTTTAACTTCAACCCGAACCAAACCCATATAACCCATTTAATAAAACGGGTTAAACAGGTTATCAGGTCACAAAAGTTAAGCGGGTCAAACAGGTCAAAATGTTGTTGGTATTACACAAATTCATAACAAAAATACTAAACACCAAATTATTAAGTAACATTTTTAATTTTTATCTAACTATTAATTAGGTTTTAACTAGTAAACTATAAATTAAGTATAAATATATATTTTTTAAATAATATTTTTAATAACTAAACGGGTTGGCGGGTCAACCCATTTAAATTATCATTGACACGAACCTAACATGTTTATTAAACGGGTCAGCTGACTCAACCCAAGACTGACCCAATTATTTTTTACCCCAACCCAAACCTGTTTATTTTCGTGTCGGTTTCAGGTCGGGTTTCGTGTCGGGTCAGAAATTGTCACCCCTAGTTTAAATGAATAGGTCCAGTTTTAAAGCTTGGATCACTTTAGTTATTTATAGAATTTTTAGAGTTAATTACACGGATGCTCCTTTAACTTTATACAAAATTTCACCAATAATCTTTTAGTTTCAATAATTACACTGACGGTCTTTACTTTGAAAACGGTGTTACAAATTTTAAAATCGTTCAAAAATATTGAAAGAAATTTAAAAAAAAATTTAATAAACAAAAAATTTAACTTTTTAAAAAAAATTAAAAAATTAAATTTTAAAAAAAATTAATTAAAAAATAAATAAATTTTTTAAAAATAATAAAATAATAAATAATAAAATTTAAAAAAATAATTTAAAAATGTTAAAAAAATGCATAAATATAGATTATGAATTATAGCTAAAACATTTGTAACCAAACAAGTAACAGAATTCAATTACGAATGAATTGAATTCTGAATGAATTAAATTCTATCGTAATTGAAATCCATTACGTAAGATTACGACATGCCAAACGCCCCCTTAAAGTACATGGAATCATGGTGGGCAAGATGCGAAAAAATACCGCGTTGAGACGACACTAGTCAACACAAGGTCGTCAAGTAATCTAAATTCCCTTAACTATGAAATATAAATATAATTATATTAATATTTCTAGAGTTGTCTTCAAAGAAGTCAAGGATTTTGTATAGTTCTAAGGGATAAATTCTAGCTATTGGATCAAAATGATCAAGATCAAATCACAGTGTTTCAAGCACATGTGTTTCAAACACATGTGCTTCCAGTCACGACCACCACCACCGGTCACCACCGCTGGCCGCCGCCTCCGGCCACCAACCACTGCCGCTGATCGCCGCCGTCCGCCGGCGGCGGCGGTGGTGGCTGACAGTGAAGGTGCTGGTGTTTCAAGTCACGAAACACATGTGCTTGACTGTACATATACACTCCTTTATTTTTCAAAAGAACTGTTATTAGTGAAGCACATGTGCTTCTAGCTTACAAACACATGTGCTTCATTACTTGAAACACATATTTTGGCTGTACATATATACTCATTTATTTTCAAAACAACTGTTATTAGTGAAACACATGTGCTTTTAGTAACGAAACACATGTGTTTCAAGTCATGAAACACATGTAGGCTGTACATATACATTCATTTATTTTCAAAACACATTTGTTTCGAAAGGTGAAACACATGTGTTTCAAGCACATGTGTTTCAAGCACATGTGCTTTCCAGTCACGACCACCACCGCCGGCGGCCACCTCCGGCCGCTGTCCACGGGCCGCCACCCATCGTCGCCGCCGTCTCCGGCCGCCGGAGGTGGATGGGGTATTGATGTATTGAAGCACATGTGTTTGTATGGTTTGAATCTTGATCTTGACCTTTGACTTTTTCTTGATCCGATGACTATTAATTGTCCCTTAAGACTAGTTAAAATCTTTAGACTACCTTGAACATTTAACAATATTTCTATTTAAGAAAAAAAAGTTCTTACAACTTAACGTTACTCCATATTTTACAGCAAAACATGCATACCCTAAAATAGGAGAAGAGGAGTATTATATTTAGTTATTGTTTGCATTAAATTACATATGCTATTAGATAGATCGTTTGGTGGAGAAATAATGGAAATTAAAAGTGTATAATGTGTTACGAGTAGGACAAGTGTCTCATGGACCACGGTTTATTTTAAAAAACGACGTACAAAGAAATTTACTGCAGCTTGTTTCCAAAAATTTCCTTGTACATATATTTATATCTCACAACTACTCAATACATTATTAAAGACGGTACTCCCAACTTCATAAAATATACTCTAGTACAATAAGATTAGGTCTACGGAGCATCCCAACCATGTATGGCTTTTATTTGTTAACTTACGCTTAACTTCATTTTGTGAATCGTATTATTCTCTATATTTGTTTGTTACATACGGAACAAGTAAGTATTCTTTTTCTTTATTTTTAATTAATTTTGAAAACTTGTCTGACTATGGAACTATACGGCTTAATAGTTCACCGCTTTAGTGGGTTATAATTAGAGATGAAAATGGATCGGATGATGCGATATCCGTAATTATATTCATTTAGATTTATATCATATATATGTATATTCCTATCCATTTAAAATTATTTCGTCCATCCATATCTATATCAATTGATTAGAGCGGGTAAATGGATATCCGTTGGATATTGATGTTGTTTTTTTCCTATTGAAAGTATGAAAGTTATATATATATAATTTATTGTAATATGTTGCGTCTTTTAAAAGAAGATACAAAGGAAGATGGTAGTGTATATATATAAAGATGTAGTACTCAAAATGTTGGACCCAAAGATGCATAACATTCCAAAGAGATCAACTGCAGAAAAAAGAACTGGAATGTAAAAGCTCCACACATGGTCAAGGCTTAAATTGCATAGCATGAGCAAAACTAGATTCAGCTTTTCGTCACACGTACTGAAAAGTTGCCAAATTGCTCATTTCTTTTGAATTTGATGGTAACCCTCCGTATAACAAGAAAAGAAAAAAACATAAATTATGCAACTTTAAAATCATACATAAGTAATAGTTATGTAATGAGTTTGTGAACCACTTTTTTTTGGGGGGGTGTAAATCAGTTGTCAACAAGAAACCATTGCATGAAAACTTGGGATGCAAACAAACATGATAAAGATTTTAAACATTCCGTAGATCATTCGTGAGTGATATAAAATTTTGTATATAGCTTTTCTAAAGAACTTATAACTATTTTATTAAAGTTATTTTGTTATGTTTATTTATACGCGTTTGTTTAGTTTCTCGATGAACAAACAATAATATCTTAAGAAATAAACACTAACAAAGATACATATTTGTTTAACTAATTTGTTAGGTTAAACTTTAACAAATAAATAGTATTCCCTCCGTCCCATTTTAAATGTCCAGTATACTATTTTAGTTTGTCCCACAAAGAGTGTCATTTCCTAAATTTCAACCAATCAAAAAATATTTAAGTGGGAAAGAGAAAATTTGATTGGTGACATTATATAATTAATGCACTTTTCTTAAACTGTGTGCTTTTTTGTAGTGGACAATTAAAGTGGGACGGAGGGAGTAGTATTAAAATATCACGTTCGTATTCACTCAATTCATTTACAACTCTAGAGAGAACTCTTTGCGTTGGATGAAAAATAGCCCTTGACAATGGTAACCTAGTGGTTGAACTTCAAGAATATTTGAGATTGTGTTTTGAACTAGATTATCTGCTTATTACAATTTAAAAACACAAATAATCTAAAACACATAAAACGGGTGTTTGACAAAAAGTCTAAAATAATCAATTATTTGCGTTCTGAGGTCTTCAAAATGGAATTTTGAAAAAGCATGTGAGGAGTTACTTATTGTGTTTTCAAAACAGATTATTTGAGTTTTGACTATTAATTAAACAAATAATCAGGTTTGTCAAACACTAAAAAAATTAATTATCTGATTATTGCGATTTCAAACAGCATAATCAAATACAAACACTATGTTTCATAATCACTTTTTGTAACAGCTGATTATTAGATTATTCATTTTCAAAACAGATAATCTGTTTTAAATAAGCAATCCCAAACACCCCCTTAGTCTCCACTAAAGGGTGAAATTTCCAGGAGGTCCCAGATTCAATCCCCGCTAGGAGTAATAAAAAGAGTAAATTACAGTTATTGTCCCTGTGGTTTGCCCGATTCTGCATTTTCGTCCCTGTGCTTTTTTTTTTTTCCTTTTTTTTGTCCCTGGGGTATGCAAATTAAAATTCCGTTTTTTTGTCCTTCCGTTCAAATTTAGCTGTCAAGTAACAGAAAATGCAAAAAAAGTAAGGGTATTTTGGTCATTTTCCTCTAACTACTTGTACATTATGCTTGTAAAATTATAACCCACTTCTTCTTCTTCCTTGCAAGAACCCTAACACCCCTAATTTCATCTTCCTTGCAAGAACCCTAACACCCCACGAATCAACATCAGATTGACGAACAAAATCAAACCCATATCGCAGTTAATCTGATTTTATTTTAATCTTTTAGGAATTAGGAAGTGTACCTGATGCATGATATTAGCGACAGTTTCTGAAACATCTACTTGAACCTGAAAAGCACAATTACACTGAATCAATCCATAATAGGTGTTGGATGATGAGTTTTGGATGAAAAGTGATGAAGAACAATTAGGGCTTTTAGAGTGAGAAACAAGAGAGAGAGAGAGAGAGAGAGTGAACAATTGCTGTGAAATTGAAATGAGATTAATGGCAAAAGTAAAAGTTTTAAGCCTTACATGTTGGTATTTATACCATGGCTTAAAACTTGGTTAGTTAGGACTAATTCCTAAACAAAACTTAACATCTATACAATGTTTCACTTTTACCCCCTAGACTATCTATTACAACTTTATAGTACCTAACAATCTCCCCCTTTGTAATAGTAGACTAGGTTGCATATCTTTGAAGACTTCTGTGTTTGTAAGGCTGGAGATGAGAATTGAACCGTTGAGCAGTTATGTTGATAAAACAGCATCAGCCTTTAATCATTAGTGACAGACATACTTTTAATCGGCTTTTCAACCAATATAAAGTATTCCAGAAGACTTCATGCAAATCGACTGAATGTAGACCCATAGATAGAGCGGTTAGCAGCGGAAGTCCTTTCTTGAAGTTGTGGCGTTTGTCGATTTTCTGCAGATCCTTGGTTCCTGATGTTTGTTGAAGTTGAAGCAGTGCGGAATGTTGATATGTTGTGGATTTTCTGACCGTTGTTGATAATGTTGGAGTACGGTCATAGAATCCCTTATCTGATTTATTGACTGTTGTTGATAAGATTGAAGTACAGTCATCAGATTTTCTATCAGACATAGTGACCATTGTTGATAAGAATGGAGTACGATCGTCTGATCTTCGCACAAGAATGTATCAGGGTAACCCAGGATCACATAGATTGCCTGTTAGCACAACAGTTACAGAAACTGTGTGACCTACGTTCAGTGTTGGCATTGATATTAGCACTGGTAGGATTTCCATTCAATCATCGTGGAATACCAATAATTTTGGTATCACTATGAATGTTCCGGCAATATCTCAAAGATATGCTTGGTAGAGTGCCTGTGTCCTAGAGAAATTTAATTCGGTTCTAGACTCTATACGTGGACAAACGAAGGCGAGGACTGGAGGTGGGTCCTCTTTTTCAATATCAACAATCTCCAAATGAGATGTCGATAGTGGATGTGGTAATCTCCGTGATTTTGAAACAAGTACTTTTTGTACTTGAGTGGTCAGTGGGGGTTGTGCATTGCATCACTGGGTCCATGATGTCTTAATCAGAAAGCAACATATGCAATCTGATATAGATGAGGTTACCCGGTCATTTGTTCGGTTTAGGGAGGGTTTTCCGTTTTCTTTTAACCCTTTCACACACGCTCCTCACTCAACTCACTTTTTCATTTTTCAACCACACCCTCATTTTTGTTTTTACCATGTGATAAGCTGATTTGCACCCCATACTTCATACCCCCCTCTCAATTTTTACCTCAGCGCACCCCAATCAAGATCCCATGATACTTGATTCTGCTCACCTAGACCTAGGGACCCTCACTTTTTAGTTCCTATATTGTCGGTGGCTCCGGGGAATATCATGCTGGGTTTAGCAGATCATAGGAGTAATTTGAGAGTGGACTATTACGCTCATGTGCATTTTAATCAGCTTTCAAGATGTTGCATTTTAGTTCACATGGATTTTTCATCGGAATTATGTGTTTCCGGTATAAGTTGTTGCCTGAATGATTTTGAAGTTTAAGGCACAGCAACTTTGTTCTTTTAAGGTAACACCGGACTCACATAGAGTATCCGTTGGCACACGGTATGAATCTGTAGTCGTTTGCACAACCGTTGATTCAAATGTGTGACCTGCGTTTAGAGTTGGCGTGATTTTAGCTCTAGCAGGATTTCCACTCGATCCTCGTGAAACATCATATTGTGATGCCACTACGAGTGTTCCGATGGATTCACGGAGATCCATGTTTGTAGTGCAGGTGTCCTATGTTGGAAATATTCTTGGGGGTGAGAACTAGACACACTGTGCATACAAAGAGACTTAACCCGGGGCAGGAGGTTATTATTATTCAATACCGACATACTCCGAATGAGTAGTCAGTAGCTTTTGTGCTACGTCCCCTGATGAAATGAAACAAATCCCTGTTGAGAGGAATTTGAGTAGTTGGTGGTGGCGTGCATTTGCTTTACTGGGCCAGTAAAGTCTAGTGAAACATTCAACGAATGAATGATCACCTATTTAATTGGTTGCCCGGTTTGTTTTCGGTTTGGATGCACTCATAAGGTGTGTTTTCTTTGATTTATCATGTTTTCACATCACCTTGCACTCACCTATTACTATACCCTAGACCTAAACCCTCACATTTACCAGTTGGCTGAAATATTTCCCTGGGAAGGTGTGGCCGGATCTGGCAAACCATGGGAAGGTATGTCTTTTGAAGTAGTAAGTAATGAGAATTAAAAGAATTTGTAATAAACAGATGCAGTCTTTACTAGAGAACTAGTAAAGAGATCGTTTACGGATATTACAAAAACTTATGATTAACGTTACAAACATAAAACTTTTTATTTGGGTATTTTGTTTTTGTTTTTCTGAATTTTCTCCCCCTAGAAATAATAATTCTCCCCCTAGAATTAATATTTCTCCCCCTCGACAAAACAAAAGTAATTGACAAGTTTTGAGATCGAAGGGCGTACCTTATACATCGTCGGAGGGTTGAAGGAGAGGTTTTGCGGTTAAGCTTGATTGAGATATGTGGTTTCTTTTAAGAGCGGGTTCTGAATCTGTTTTGATCAGAAGCCATTGTGGAACAGGTGAAGTGCATCCCAGCATTTGAATGTTAATGCCGCCCACGTCTTTCATACGGTTTTTGGCGATTAACTGTTTCGTCCTGCCATCTTAGCCCATGATATTGACCGAAAGGTAGTGGCATGTTAGGAACTTCAGTTGTGTAGGTAGGCGTGTTTCTTCTTTCTCGTACACCCAGGTGAACCTCAAAATGTCTAATCACTATTCGCCAGCTTAGTCTTTCCTTAATGGCAGTGATTAGTGTGTCAATATTGCTTCGAAAAGAGGTGTTTTCTGGGTTGCTGGGATCTCTGTTCATGTGCCTCCCCCTTTTCTCCAATTTCTTCTTGAGGATGTTCAATGTGCCGTCACAGTACTTGGCAATGTCTGACACACGAAAGAAGACTCTTTCTTTGAAGTAGTTCGTGTAAGTCATTCCCAAGTTGGGTTCACCTAGAACAACTGTTCTCCGAGTTTGAATCTCGGAGGGAAGTGATCTGTAAGGAGCAGCTAAGTGAACCTTTGCTGTACCACTCTCAATAGCCATCTGCACATCTTCCATTCGAGCAGCTAATGTTTTAACAAGCATGAAGCGCTTCAGAGCAGCCTGAGCGAAATTTCTCGCATGATTTTTAATTGGATGAGGCGTGTCTGGTAGTAAGCGTACTGTGTTGTAAAGAAATTCTATATCCCGAGGTTCAAGAATATAGAAGTCTCCATCAGTAATTGTGTACAGTTGATCATCTGCTCTGCGAATATGGAAGATTGTGTACCAGTAGTAGCCTGAGAAATGGTCGGTCGTTATCTCCAGGAGTTGTGTTATCGGGTATCGATCAGTTTTGCCCCTAAGGTAATGCATTGTAAGGTAATACATTTTCTTTTCACGGAAAGGCAGTACCACTTCTTTGTATAAATCCTGATAGATTACAGGCAGCTCTGTCTCCTGGAAAATAGCAGAGAAGCGATCTTCAACAAATGGCATTTTAACTTGTTGAAAGAGGCACGCTTTGGAGATCTTCAGGCGGCGTTTGTTAGCTTTATCCGCCGCTCTCTTCTCGCTATATGATAATACCGGCACATCATGTGTAGGAGAGGCAGTTGGTGGTTCCGGTGCTGGAGTTCTGGCGGCGACCAGTTGATCGTAGTTCCGGAAGTAACGGTGATAATTTTCTCGGGTGAAGGGATATCTTTTGACGTCAAATGGTTCATCCTCCCCTGCTTTGTCGCTGTCGGAGTCATCGTTTGAAGGGGAGGTGGCAGGTTGAGTTGATTCGTTAAAAGCATCCCTCACAATGTTGTCTTCTTCCGGGTCACTAGGTAAATCAATCACTGTGTCCGCCTCTTTTCTCAGAACCTGTTGAACATTGTCGTTTTTATTGTTCTCAACCTCAAAATTTATAGATTGGAGATGACACATAGATTCAAGTTTTTCGGCTTCAGTCATCTCACTGGATTTACGGTTATTTTGGGGCAAGATGTCTTCACTCTCATCTAGTCGCCACTGGTTGAGTGGTTCAACGTTCAGCACCTGATTGTAATCAAACTCAACAACCGCCCAGTCATGAAAGTATTCATAGTCTTGTTGTCCTCCTCCCTGTGTTTGATGAGAGGAGCTGGGTTGTTGTTGGGAATGCCTTGCATCTCCGGAGTGTTGAGAACTGGATCCACCACGTTCCAGAATTCTCCTCTGTCCTCCTCCTCCCTGAGGATCATCCTCAGGGTCTCCCGGTCTTCTGTATATAAGGGATCCTTGCCTGCATGGCTCGAACAGTTCTTCTAAGCGATAGTTGAACATCGCTTTAATTTGTTCAATTGTAAATGAACGGGATGCTTCCAGGAGCATTTCTCTGTTAAGTGGATCAGAAGTCGGTGGAAGAGGAGCAACATTTGCCAGCCTACCCTCAAGGTTTTCCAACCTCGTACTGAGTGATTGGATTGTGGAGGTGAGATGAGGGATGATCTGCATTTCTGGATTTGGCATTTCAGTTGTTGTGGTAGTGGTAGCCTCCGATGATGTAGACTGTTCAGGGAGAGTCATTACAACTGTTGCAGGAGGAGTTGTATCGACCCTCGAGGCAGTACCACTTGTGTAGAATGGGGGAAGTGATGTGTCTATTGGAGGTGTTGTTGTTATAAACGGTGAAATTGTGGTGGTTACTGAGGGAATTGTGGTTGTGACTTGTGGTATGGTGGTTGTGACTGGTGAGATTGTAGTAGTGACTGGTGGGATTGTGGTGGTGATAGGTGGAGTTGTGGTTGTTACTGGTGGGGTTGTGGTAGTGACTGGTGGAGTTGTGGTTGTTACTGGTGGGGTTGTGGTAGTGACTGGTGGAGTTATGGTTGTTACTGGTGGGGTTGTGGTAGTGACTGGTGGAGTTGTGGTTGTTACTGGTGGAGTTGTGGGTGGGATTGTGGTTGTGACTGGTGGAGAGAGTGGAGGAACATAGGTTGTTGATGTCGGAATTGTTGTAGTTAGTGGGGTAGCGGTTGATGTGGTTGGTTGTTGGGTGTGTGGTGGAGAGGGATCCGTGAAGATATGATCATCAAAGGGGTTTGGGGATCCTTGTGGTGGTGGTGACGGTGGACCTTGTTGTGGTGGTGAAGGTGGACCGTGTGGTGATGGTGGTGAACCTGGTCGATCAGATATCGTTGCAGCGGAGTCTGTTGAGGATGAAGAAGAGGACGGTTCAGCTGGTTGTTGTGGTTGTCGTATGATGGGTCGAGTTGGCGAAGGGAGAACTTGTTCAGATGATGTAGTTGCAACCGACCCACTTCCTGAGGCACCGCTGGAAAAAATTCGAGGTCGTTTAGCACGTTGGTGAGCCGGTGGTTGTTGCTGTTCAGCCTGTCTACGTCTAGGACGTGGTTGAGGTGGTGGTTGGTGTGGTTGAGCTGGTGGTTGTTGTACTGGGGCAGCTTGTTGTGCAGGAGCAGCTGGTTGAGCTGGAGCAGGAGGTGCTCCTTCAGGTGTCCAGTCGGGATAATGAAGAGCCCGGTATTGGTTCACACTATCAAGATTGAAGTTTGCGATTTTAAGGAGTGGGAGTGGGATCGCGGCCTCATTGACTTCAGTTGTACCACTGTTGCCCCTTAGAAAACTAACGCTCGATGGTATGAATCTTCGTGCAACATCTCTGGTATGAATGTTTTGGTATCTCTCCATGAAATGTTCTATCATAATTGCCCAGAACCTCGGGTATGGCAGAAATGCCGGTTCCTTTGATTTGGAGAGCTTGAATTCTTCCCACAAGTAGGCAGCATAGTCAAAGTGGCGGTTGTAGCACATGGCATGATAGGCATGGTGAACTTCTTTTGAGGCCCTGTCGTGACCACCTTTCTTTGCTGTCATGCAACGGTTGAAGATGGTGAAGACATGTGACCAGCTTCTTGCCATATTTTTCTTTTTGAGTTCTCTTAAGTCAATAGTTTCCCGAGGAAGGAGAAGACCAAGATCGTGTATCCCGTAATACACTTGCTGGAATGGCAGCGGAGGTTCAAAGGTGGTGAGTGGTGGTCTTGAATCGGCACGAGGTAAACGGAAGATGTCATAAAGATCATCTTTTGTGAATTGAATTGGTTGTTCATCAATAATAGTTTCGAAGTGGTGTGGGGTTGTTGATGTCACCAGTGTTAGGTTAACAAAGAACTGTTGTACGTACACCGCTGGAACTGATGGTCGGGCATTTATCGAGTAATAAAGAGGATGGCGTTGGAGAACATGAGAATGGATCGGGTAGTTGATGGAGAACGAGACTTCTTCTTCCGGTGCCCAGTAGGGGTTGTTTTCCGCCATCGGTTTGAGCCTGTATAGAGGAACCAGGGTGTTCTCGTCAATTATATGTTGTGCCGCCATCTGAAGATTAGACACTAAGAAAATGCGGCACAAAACAATGATTAAAGTTAGTGCACAGTGTTAACAAAAGAAATGTAACGATGATGTTTCACACTTATCGAGACGAGATGGTTCAAAGTAATCTTAATAGTATTTAAAATATAAGAATAATATAAAAATTTTAATTTTATTAAAAATATTTAATAAATAAAAATTTGTAAATTATAATTATAATAAATAAAATAAAATTAAAAAAAAACTTAGAAAAATAAAAATCAAAAAGAAGTTCGGGCCGAACAACCAAGACAAGTTCGGGCCGAAGTGGTTTAAGAACTTCGGGACGAAGTTGGTGAAGAACTTCGGGCCAAAGTTGTAACCCAAGTTCGGGCCGAAGTTGTAACCCAAGTTCGGGCAAAAGTTGTAACCCAAGTTCGGGCCGAAGTTGTAACCCTAGTTCGGGCCGAAGACTTTTACGATTTTAGGATTTTCAATAGTTTTTGATTTCGAGCACACCTATTTCGATACTATGAATGAAAAAATTGGCCAATGAGGGTCGATTATCCTAAACGAGCATATCATATTACATAGTACAACCTAAAGAACACTAGATCGATGAAACTCAGTAAGATCGTAACCCTAGATGTGTTCGAACAACTTCAGTCGAAATTCTTAGGATTTATCATGAAAAAGATGAAATTGGTGAGGGAAAACTTACCGATTACAGATGTTTATGAGTAGAAAAGTGATTGTAAGTGATTTGGAACTAAGTCGATCGAGGATTGATGAAGAATCAGAGAAGCGGTGGTTACTGTGTGTTTTGCTCGGTGTTCGAGTGTGTGTAAACGAGAGAGAGTAGAAAGGAAGTATTTGACGAAGTCGAGTATTTATATTTCCAGAAGTTCGAGCCGAACTTCTTTACCGACTTTAAACTTCGGGCCGGGAACAGTGAGTAGTTCGGCCCGAAGACTTTGTGGAAAAATAAATTTTTAAATTTTTTTTTTATTTTTAAAATTTAGAGTAAAATAAAATACATAAAAATTAAAAATTAAAAATTAAAAGTAGATGAAAATTAAGGAAAACTTTTAGCATCAGCTCCCCCTTGACTGATGAGTAGTTGCTCCCCCTTGAATGATGACGACTTTTGACGACCGGGTTTCAAGACGAGTTTCTTGAAAGCCATTGTGATGATACGAAGAATGCAACGATTTAACAATTTGAAAAATATGAATTGTAGACAATTAAGTTTTGAGATTTAGCATACCAAGCTTTGAGACAAGATAATTAAAACGTTTTTCGTCCAAAGCCTTGGTAAACAAATCTGCTAATTGAAAATCGGTGGAGACGAAGTACAATTCAACATTGCCCAGTTCAACGTGATCTTTGATAAAGTGATATCGAAGATCGATATGTTTGGTTTTAGAATGTTGAACTGGATTGCAAGATATTGCAATTGCACTTCTGGAATCACAATATAAAGGAATGCGGCTATAGGAAAAGCCGTAGTCCTTTAATTGTGATTGCATCCATATCACCTGGGACAGACAGCTAGCGGCGGCAACATATTCTGCTTCAGCGGTTGATAGTGAGACGCAGTTTTGCTTTCTTGATGACCAGCTGACTAGCTTATCCCCCAAAAATTGAACTCCCCCAGATGTACTCTTCCTGTCCAGCATGCACCCAGCATGATCAGCTTTAGAGAAGGCAGAAAGATCAAACGAGGTCTCCTTGGGATACCAAAGACCAAGATCTCTGGTGCCTTTTAGGTAACGGAAGATTCGTTTGACTGCCAGAAAGTGAGATTCTTTGGGAGCAGCCTGATACCGAGCACAGATGCATGTTGAAAACATGATATCCGGACGACTGGCCGTTAAGTAAAGGAGTGATCCAATCATACCCCGATAGTTTGTGACATCTACCGGTTTACCATCCAGATCAGCATTTAGTTTGGCGGTCGTGGACATCGGTGTTGCGATAGGTTTACAGTCGTCCATGAGATACTTCTTCAGCAGATCAGAGATATACTTTGATTGATTGATGAAGATGCCAGTTGGAAGTTGACGAACTTGAAGACCTAGGAAGAAGTTCATCTCACCCATCATGCTCATTTCAAAGCGTTTTACCATGAGATCGGAGAAACGTTTGCAATATTTCGGATTTGTAGACCCAAAAATAATGTCATCGACGTAGATCTGAATTAGGATGATGTCTTCCCCGTGTCGTTTGATAAACAAAGTGGTATCAACTTTTCCCTTTGAAAAACCAGTTTCAACTAAGAACTGGGAAAGAACATCATACCATGCCCTAGGGGCCTGTTTCAAGCCATAGAGAGCTTTGTCGAGAACATAGACATAATCTGGATGTTTGGGATTTACAAACCCTTCTGGTTGATGAACAAACACCTCCTCTTTTAGAATACCATTTAAGAATGCAGTCTTTACATCCATCTGATAGATAGTAAAGTTTTTGTGAGCTGCATATGCTAAGAAAATGCGAATGGCTTCTATGCGGGCAACAGGAGCAAATGTTTCTTCGTAATCAATGCCTTCCTGTTGAGCGTAACCCTTAGCTACCAACCTTGCTTTGTTACGAATGACGATTCCATTTTCATCTTTCTTGTTCTTAAAAATCCACTTAGTTCCGATGACTGATGATCCCGGTGTTTTAGGAACTAAGCGCCAGACCTTTAATCTTTCGAATTGATTAATCTCTTCCTGCATCGCAATTATCCAGTCTGGATCGGAAAGCGCTTCACAAACTTTCTTCGGTTCAGTGGAGCTTAAGAATGATGCATGATGACATTCATCCGCTGAAGCCCGTCTAGTTTGGACCGAGGAGGCCGGGTTTCCGATGATTTGGTCCAAAGGATGTTCCTTTGTCCACTTCGTAGAGTGAGGAAGTGGGAGTTGACCAGGGTTAACGTTGGAATTATCAGTGAAAGCAGGATGTGGTATGATTGCAGTTTCAGTATTATGAGGATTGATCTGAGGTGGTGGATCGACTCGAGGAAGATGAAATTTAGAGAAATCAATCACCAGTGGAGCGATAATATCTGATGGAGGTGGGGGATCGTCTGGTGAAGATTGAGTTCCTTGTGTTGATATTGAAGGACCTGCACTTGATGTGGGTATTGGTGAGTTTGGAGCAGGTGAGGTAGGTGATGGGGTCTCATTTGGGGATGGAGTGTTGATTTCCGGAGCTGTGATTGATTGAGCATCTGCCGGAGGTGGGGGTGGAGGTGGGGGTGTAGGTTGGGGTGGAGGTGGGGGTGGGGGTGGGGGTGGAGGTGGGGGTGGAGGTGGGGGTGGGGGTGGGGGTGGAGGTGGGGGTGGGGGTGGGTGTCTGACGTTGTGATATTCATCATGGAAGTGTTGGAATAGGATTTCAAGATCATTCAGAGAGTATGAATGGTTAGTGGAGGTTGTGGGTAGAGGTCTTTCAATGCCAGTTGAGCTTGAATCAAGCAAGAATGTTTCATCAAATGAGACATTGACACTTTCTCTGACCATTCTTGTAGAGCGGTTGTATACTCTGAATGAGGCTGAATCCTTTGAATAGCCTATAAAGACTCCTTCCTTGGCTTTCTCTTCAAACTTGTTGAGTTTCTCGTTATCAGATAGGATGAAGCATCGACTACCAAAGATGTGGAAGAAGTTAACATTTGGGATTCGATTGTTGATTAGCTCATAAGGAGTTTTGTTGTATGTTTTGTTTATGATTGAGCGGTTCTGTGTAAAACAGGCGGTGCTGATGGCTTCTGCCCATAACGACAGAGGAAGTTTTGAAAATGAAAGCATCGTACGAGCAGCTTCCACTAAAGTGCGGTTTCGTCTTTCAACAACACCGTTCTGTTGAGGAGTTCGTGCAGCGGAGAATTGATGGGTGATGCCAGCAGATTCAAGATAAGAGTCAAGGACCCGATTCTTGAATTCAGTACCATTGTCGGTACGGATCGTTTGAACATTTAATTCCAGGTTTACTTGAGTTTTCTTGATAAATGAGATTATGATCTCTGCGGCTTCATCCTTTGAACGAAGGAAATAAACCCATGTGTATCTGGAATAGTCATCAACAATAACCAAAACATAACGTTTTCCTGCAAGACTGTGAACGCTCATTGGACCGCATAAGTCCATATGAAGAAGTTCAAGAGGTTTGGAAGTACTGGGAGCAGGTTTAGGTTTGTGAGACTTTTTGGTCATTTTCCCTTTTTCACACGAAGAACATTTGTGATCTTTGTCAAAGGCAACATCAGGCAATCCCGACACATGACCTCTTTTACGAGTTTGTTCATGGTTTTAAAGTTGAGATGAGACAAACGTCGATGCCATAACCATGACTCATTGGCAGTAGCTTTAGACACGAGACAGACTTCTTCGGTTGTACTCAGGTCATTAAGATCAATAGTGAAGAGGTTTGTGTCACGAGTTCCAGTTAGAAGTTCATCCCCGTCATATGTCCGAATGGCACACTTCTTTGTGCGAAAGTTTACTTCTAGAGTCTTGTCACAAAATTTTCCGATGCTGAAGAGATTATGTGAGAGATCTTCGACAAAGGCAACATTTCTGATTATCAGGTTATGGCAGATAAGATCACCAAGACCTAAGATGGCTGCTAAGTGATCATTTCCAAATTTGACCGTTCCTAAGTATTTTTCACGAAAGTTGGTCAGGAGATTTTTGTTTCCTGTCATGTGCCTCGAACAGCCCGAGTCGAGGTACCACACATTCTACATAAAACAAATAAAACATTTTAGGTACCCAATCTTGTATGGGTCCAGAACGATTAGAGACATATGTTTTATGCAGATATTATGAGATGATCAATTTAGAGCTTTTGGGAACTGCTAGGAGGCAGTTCAGATTTGATGATCCATTTGAGAGATTTTTCAGAGGATTGGATAATCCAATGAGATTTTTCGTTTTTAACCCAAGTATATTTCACATGAGTGGACGTTTTAATGGATGGTTTGTCGAATTTGGGGAGAACTGACGGTTTTGGCTTTTGTGCAGCTTTACCCTGAGGAGATGTGCGACTAGAAGAGAAGTGAGAAACAGAAATTTGTGGTTGTTTAGACGGCATCTTTGATTGTTTTGAGGGTAGCTTTTGAGCTTTTGATCTTTTGTTAGAAACAGAAGTTTGTGGAGTTTGAGAAGATTTCTTCTGTTGTTTGAAAACCGGAGATGATAAGATCTTTTGAGTTGATTTTGCTGGTTTAGTGACGTGTGATTTGCATAGATATGGATAGCACGTTCTGCATGTGTTTATAAGTTTACCAGATTTATGAGAGACGATGTTCTTATGAATACTGCAAGGTGCATCAAGTTTTACAAAAAAACGTTTATCAGTTTGAGTTATCTGTTTCTTTGTAATTTTGTCAAAAAAATATTTTTGTTCCATATTTGTCAGTTTTAACATACACATCACCAAAATCAGGAGAGTAACGGACAGGACGATAAACAGTAGAATCATAGTCTGTTCTAAAAGCTGTTAAAATAGTTTTTACAAAATTAGAGTTTTTACACATGCCATGAGCTTCTTTTGGAGAAATAAACTGTCTAGAGTCATTACATTTATTTTGAACAGAAAAAGATGAAACTACAGACTTAGGTGGACTAGACTTCTTAAGTAGACTAGGCTTCTTAAGCATATTGGATCCCGTCTGAATAGACTTCTTTGACTGTGTGGCTCTGTTGACTTGTGGTTGCTTCATGGACTTCTTCCCTCTGGACTATAATCTTCCATCTGCAAGATTCAAAATAGGTGGATTAGAGCTTCTCTTCAAGATCGTTGGAACTGGGTTTGTCGGTGCTGGCCCTAATAGAGAGGCTTTAGAATTTTTGGAAACAGCATCGCTCGTTTTAGTTTTTAATTCTAAAATGGTGTCCTCTAAATTATGTATTTTGTTTTGAAGTTTTTCCTTTTCTTTATCAAAGGCCTTGTGAGTGTCGTCAATTTCAGATTCAAGTTGAACAATTTTCTTTTCTAAAATCAACGGTGGAACATAAAGCTTTGGTTCAATTGTTTGTTTTAAAACTTCATTATCAGAAATGGAAAATTCTTCTGGAGTGACAATCGGGAAGTACTCATTGTTTTGAAATTTTGCTTTATTCTTTTCATATGTATAGTTCAATTCAGAATAGTTAAAGCTGATTTGAGCGTGTTCCTTCTTTTCTCTGTTGAATTTCTCGATTTCTGCTTCCTCGTCCGGCATATGAAGAAAGCTTTGCCATATTCCCAAGTTCATGTAATCGTAATTGTATAGTGTGGGAACAACATCAGCAGCTTTTTCCAGAGGACGGGAGTTCTCAGCGCCGAGACCCACTTTTGATTTGAAAGATCTGAACTCTTTTGGTTGATTTAATTTTATTGTTTGTTCAGTGTGACCAGCTTTCACAATCGTCTGCTCCAGTTTGGAGATGTGTTCTTCAGCATTTTCTTTCTTGACAGTAAGACTGTGTATGGTTGCTGATTGTTCATCGATTTCCTTGTTAAAATTGTTTGTGATGTTTGTGATTTGTTCATTTAGTTTTTGAATTTCGTTATCAGCTGCCTTCAACTTATCTTGGTAATCCTTCATCTTGATGTCAGCAGACTTCATCCATGTTTGCTCTCGACTCAGTTGGATAGCTAAGTCATTTATCAGCTGCTTGGAGTCGTCTTTGTCATTTGATACCGTCTTCATCGTTTTTAGGTTTGATATTTCAAGATTTTTTGTATTAATTATGTGATTTAGACGATTTACTTCACTGGTGTGAGCAGCATGAAATGTTGACAACTGTTGTTGTAACTCTTGTGTTTTTTGATTTGAATTATTAATTTGATTTACTTGAGGAACAAGAGTTTCAAGTTGGCGACGGAATGTTAAATTTTCATCTTTTAATTTTTGGATTTGTGTGTTTGATGCATTCGTTGTATTTATTTGTGTTTGTAGATCACTTTGTAACTCAGTAATTTGAAATTGAAAAGCTGATTTTGATGTAGACAACTGATTTTGTAAGTCCTTGTTTACTTGAGTTATTTGAAGAGAAACTTGACTTAATTCACTCAAATCATTTAAGAGTTGATCTTTTTCAGATTCCAAATCAGTTATTTGTTTTGTCAAGTGTGATTTCTCATCAATTTTAGTAAAGAGTTTTTCATTAAACAAGGAATTTTCTGATTCATCAGTGTCTGAATCAGTTAATAAAGAGTGTACCTCATTTTCATCATTCTCAGGAATGCCCAGTGCAGCTCTGAGTTCGTTAGATCTCGCCATGAGAGCCAGGCTTGCTGTGCATTCCTCTTCCTCTTGATCATCAGAGTCCTCCAACCACTGTAGATCCTCAGCCAGTAGAACTTTCCCATTTTCAACTTGTTTGGCCATGAGCATTTTCCGTTTAAAGTATTCTGAGTCCTTCACCTTTGGCTTCTGTCATTCTTTGGCAAAATGGCCAGTCAGACCACAATTGTAACATTTTTTAGGTGGCTCGGTGGAGGAAGATGAGGATTTGTTGTTCGGGGTTTGAGAAGAGGAATTGAATTTGAAATTTGAGGATGATCTAAGATTGTTGTTGGTTGGTTTCTTATAGTACTTTTTGTTATAGGAGGAAATGAGAGCCAAGGCTTGACGAACTGAGTCGATTTCATCTTGTGTCCCCGCTGGGATCAGAGTTTCTGGTTCTTCATGTACCACTTCTTTTGTTTGTGCTGCAACCATTGCTTCGTTGATACCTTTGTTAAGAGCCAGATTTTGTTTGGTCAACATTGCCAAGGTGTCTGTCATATCTTGCCTGTTTTTGACGATTCCTTTCACCATAGGCTCGTTTTGATGTAGGTACTCATATAGTTCATGAATATCTATGGAGCTCAAATCCTTGTGCTGCATTGCACTGTTTCCAAACATCTCCCACTCTGGTAGTAGGGATTGGATGAATTTGATGTTGATCTCAAGCTTCTCTTTGATGAGGTTGTTCTTTCGGAGATCGTTGAGCATGTTGCAGAATCTAAGATATGTTTCCCCTAGTTCTTCCATTGGGGTAGCTTTGAATTGACCATAGGCGTTTAAGGTCGAAACCATCTTTTCTTTATTACCCAGGTCGGTACCCTCCATTTGCTTTTGAATTTCATCCCAAAGCTCTTTCCCCGTGCTGAAGCTATCAAGGCTGCTGTAGATTTCATTTGTTATGCCTTGTAGCATGTAGGAGTGTGCGAGCACATCCGCCCTAGCCCTATCCTTTTGCTCTTGAGTGTATTCCGCCGGGGGAATTTCGATTACACCTCCAGGTATTGCTGGTTCGGTGTTTAGGGCTGGAGCCACAGCACGATAGAACTTAGCGGGTCCGGTTGTAAGGGATTCAAGGATAGATGGACCAGCTTGTTGGCTCAGGATGAAATGGAGAAACCGTTTCTTCCATTGACCGTATTCTCCTCGGTAGAGAACAGGTGGTTTCGTGTCTGATCCAATGGACAAGGCGACCTTGGAAGTCATATCTTGTTGGAAGAAAGAACGACCGAAAAAAAATATTTAAATATGGAAAAGAAGTTCGGGCCGAAGTACAAAAGAAGTTCGGGCCGAGGTACAAAAGAAGTTCGGGTCGAAGTGTAAAGGAAGTTCGGGCCGAAGTTCAAAAGAAGTTCGGGCCGAGGTAGTGAAAGAAGTTCGAGCCGAAGTAGGGTTTGAAGTTCGAGCCGAAGTAGGGTTAAAGTTCGGGCCGAAGTTGGGTAGTAGTTCGGGCCGAAGTTAGTGTTGAAGTTCGGGCCGAAGTTGTGTAGAAATTCGGGTCGAGGTTGTGGTGTGAAGTTCGGGCCGAAGTTGTGATGAAGTTCGGGCCGAAGTTGTGATGAAGTTCGGGCCGAACTTGTTACTGTTCTCGGGCCGAACAATTTCTTGAGCAGAACAGTTACGAGCAGACCCTGAAAACCCACTAATTTGATCCTAAAATGCTCGTTTCTTGCCCAAATTCACTGATTCTTATAGCAAACTGACCCAAATACTATTTTCTTCAATCCATTGCAACTATATTACTCAAAAACAACCTAGATCTATTCGAAAATTTGAATTTAGAGGGTTTTTGAAGCTTTAATGGTTTTTCCTAAAACCCTTAATTCTTCATCAGTATGGATTAGATTCGATCCTAGCTTGATTCTAAGCTTAATATAACAATAAAAGGAAGCTATTCAATCCATAATAACAAGAAATAATACCTTAAATCTGATTTTTGATCTTAAACCCCTTTTTCTTCAAAAACCTTCAAAAACCCACTGATTCTTCTGATTTTAACACCAATTGATGGATTTGGATCGTTTTCAAGATGAAATTATGCTCATAATAGGTGTTGGATGATGAGTTTTGGATGAAAAGTGATGAAGAACAATTAGGGCTTTTAGAGTGAGAAACAAGAGAGAGAGAGAGTGAACAATTGCTGTGAAATTGAAATGAGATTAATGGCAAAAGTTAAAGTTTTAAGCCTTACATGTTGGTATTTATACCATGGCTTAAAACTTGGTTAGTTAGGACTAATTCCTAAACAAAACTTAACATCTATACAATGTTTCACTTTTACCCCCTAGACTATCTATTACAACTTTATAGTACCTAACAGAACCAAATGCTCAACACATGTACTTTAACCAAAACATCAGTCATAAAAACAAATAGCCTTGACAAACCCTAACAGTCAAAATATTCAAACAATTAATTAACTCATTTAGAATTTGTAAAAGAACACTTTTTTAAACACTAAATCAAGAAAAGATAACCATGTCTCAAATTGAGTGAAAGGTAGAGAAAATCCTATTTTTAAAAAGCCCTAGTTTAACATAAAAATGAAGATCAGATCTATTTGTACTACTTGTACGGTGCTTATCAAAATATGTAATTTACCCAACATGAAGATCAGATCTATCCCCCTTTTCAATCCCCTTTTTCAAAAACTCTGCCGCCTTCAAAAACTCAGATGTTCCATCGACATTCGGTGGAAGATTTTGCCAAGTCGAAGCTTCCTCCGTCATAAGAAGTAAATTACGGAGGCTGGTGCTTGACACAATGTCCACCGATACCGCCGCCCGCCGGAGAAGACGAAGAGCTGGCGGTGGCGTGCAACACCACATATCCGCCGGAGATGAAGGGTGCAACACCACATATCCAACAGTTTGCTTTTCCAATTGCTAAAGTTCGTGATCTTAGATTTAGGGTCTGTATTTTGATGAGGAAGAAGATTAGGGAAAGGATTCAAGGGTTTGTTGCTGGGGAATCCAATGTAAATTTGAAAGGAGAGAGGGGTACAAATTTGCAAGCATAGTGTACAAGTAGTTTGAGGTAAAAGACAGAATTGCCCTCACATGTTTGACATGTGCGGTAAGTTAACGGCAGAAAATGGACGGAAGGACAAAAAAACGTAATTTGGCATAGCACGGGGACAAAAATGGAAAAAAAAAGTATAGGCACAAAAAAGCAGAATCAGGAAAACCACAGGGACAAAAATTATAATTTACTCTAATAAAAAATATGATTGTGATCACACAGGTTCACATGTGCCGACTTCGGGGTACCCGCTTTGATAGTAGTCACCCTGTGATAGTAGTCACTCAGGATATCATAGCTTCTCATCATACTTTTTGGTTATGGCTTATCATATGAACTTTCATTTAATATGATCCTTTTTTCTATCCCGAAAGCCAAATAAAATAAAGGTCAAATAAAATAAAGGTTTTAGGGCATGTTTGGGAAAGCTTATTAACTAGGCTTATTAGCTTTTTAAGCTTAAATAAGATTGAATTTGAGCTTAATAAGCTCATAAGCCTCGTTAATAAACTTTCCCAAACATGCCCTAAAATAAGAGTGCTTCTGCTTCATATCGATGCCCTAAAATCTGAAGAATATATATATATATATATATATATATATATATATACACACACTAGCAGGGTACCCACGCGATGTGGCGGCGGGTACCCTGGAACGATATTTCGCAGCAAGAAACTAATGGAGTATCACCTATGGCGAGCGGATGGCGAATATGGTGGTATGCTATGGAGTATCACCTATCTCTTGTTAACGCGATATAGTTAACAAATAGCGTCGATAAAAAACCACATTTGCAACTTGTAATATCAAAATAAGAGTCACAGCCTATCAAATGTTACAAGCCAATTTTATGACTAATAATAAATAATCAAATTTAGAACTTATTAACTGTTTGCAAAACAGAATTTCCACAAATCTTCATGGTTTAGAGCACGCTTGGCAAGAAACTACTTTCTTGACTTATGCCTCCTCCAAATCATCATAGTTGTAAGGCACATCATAAGTGTAAAGAACAAGCCTGTAAAAGCGTTTTGTGTCAACTCAACCCGAACCATACTAAAACTTGACCATTTTGACCCATTACTCAACCGGGACACAAATCCAGGGAGGTAATGAGGAGCCCAAATGAAGCATCTTACTCGGTGACAAGCCTCCAATTTCTTCACTGCTGCTAGACATACATCACTATCTTTGCTTGCTCTGTAAAGTAAATATATATTTCATCACAAATAAGTAACCAAAATATATGAATATACAGAAATTAAGCATTCATACAAACCAAAATATACTTATCTCTTGATGAAGTACATTGGTGATACCGTAGGTAAGTTACTCTAAAGAAATTAGAGCTCATGTTGGTTGAATGCAGATTATAGGGTTCATATGAATCACCAGAATGATTTTTAAATAATTAAAAGATATTACCAAGTCTATACTTCTATAGATATCAAGAAATTAACTTTAAGGATTTAACAACACCTTAAAATTTCAAATCTAAATACAGATTGTAATGAAACGAAGTCCACATTTGACATTTCTTTGTCAAATGTGTAACTTTTATATCCAAAATAAACAAGAATTAAATATAAACTACTTTTGATTATGAAATGTTTGTTTTCTTAAACATAAAACAGGATAATTTTATTTCAAATTTGATATGTACAGTAATAGATTTGCAAAAAACCAAAACCTGTAAATGGCTCTTCAAATTGTAGGGAGCAACCCCTTCAAGCCCATCAATCTCAACACTGATTTTGGGGTAGCTTCTGCAAAACCAAACTCCATGTTAGCTAAAACTCATATCAAAATTGCAAGTAGAATCCTTAATTTATCGAATTTTCTTGTAAAAATCAAATATATAACACTTCTAAATATGTACTAATAATCAAATATTTAGATTAACCAATTCTTTGTTGGGATGATTAGGTAATCTGATTAAGACTATGGTGCAAAGATTCTTGATCCCATGAAGATGTAATCCCAAAGTTTAGCTAAAAAGTGAAACAAAATGGAATCTAATTAGCTTAGTATGCCCAATAATTAAAGAATAAGAATTTCAGTAACATTACAGCTCACTTATAAAAAAAAAAAAAAACAAACCTTTCAACAATCTTGGATTCTAGGCATTGGAGAACTTCGATCAAGATTCAATTGTACCATGCGCTTAACAAGTGGTTTATAAATTAAGCAAATACATACGTCTGTGATTATAAGATCAAATTGTTTAATACTCCATTGTAAGAAAACTCACCTTCAAAATAAAAGAACATAAGATTAGGACGGAGAACAAGCTTCAAAAACTCACGAGCTAAGTGATGTACCTGGTTTAAAAACAAAAAATTAACCACTGATGATACAACATTAAAACATTTTGATTTTCTTTTTCCACTTATTCCATTTTCATTTTTGGTTGGATCACGAACGGTGACTAATTCTTCACCGATTGCGGCTTTTGATCAATTACCAGGTTTTCAGATTCTGCAATACTAATAATCATACTAAAACCTGAACTGATGTCGCTAACTGAAGCACTCAAACATATGAAGAACACTTGATGTTAAGCCACAATTAAAACATACATCAATTTCGAATTTGACCTAGAAAACTTAGGGGAAATTAAACTATATGAAATTGTAATCAAAACCTGAGTGAGCATTAGCATTAATCAATCCTTCTGCGCGTTATATCTTCTCAATGGCAAACACTTCATCTTTATACCACAATCGAGTGGTTTGGAATTGAATCGACGGGAGGCAGAGGGTTGAATGAATGGAGGGGTTTGAAAGAACCAAGAAGGGAAAGGAATCGAGGGGTTTGAAAAGAGGGAATTGAATCGCCGGTTAAGGAATCGAGGGGTTAGTGCGTATTGAGGAAGCCAGGCAAGGAGAGTCTATGTTAAGTTATGTCTATTTCTTAGGAAAAAATGCATGTCCTACCATATAGTTCAGTTGGTTTGGGATCTTGCATGTGTACTCTTGGTCCCGAGTTCGAGCCCTACGTAGGGCTTTTATTTTTCAAACTGGATTTCAGACAAAAAAGGAAAGTATTTGGCTGAATTTTCATGTTGCTAATAATGGAAAACTCCTAAATGCATTATAGATAGTAGATATATATATATATATATATATATATATATATATATATATATATATATATATATATATAAGTGGGATCCTGTGAGGACTCTTTTTTCGGTGAGGACTCGCGAGAACACCTCATAAAAATTTCAAAAAATTCTGAAAAAAATATATATAACTCACCATGATTATTACTACATTTGAATAAAAAAAATTCAAAAAAAATTATGATCCACTTTTTTTAGCGAATCATAACAATGATCCAGATTTTTTTTTGTGGATCATTATTATGATCCATATTTTTTTTTTGATCATTTTTGGATTTTTTTTTTTTTTTTTTTTTTTTTTTGATCTTATATATAGCGATTTTAATGTTTAAAAAATGAATTTTTTGAAAAAAGTTTGTTTTGGATCATCTTTAGAGTTTTTTTTTGGAGTCCTCGCGAGGAAAAAGAGTCCTCACCCGATCCGGACCCTATATATATATATATATATATAGGATTCATGCGAGAAGGGATTTTTTTGCGAGAAGTGCGAGAAGCAATATATATATATATAGGGTTCATGCGAGAAGGGATTTTTTTGCGAGAAGTGCGAGAAGCAATCCTGACCACTCAATAATTTTAATTAATTTTTTAATATGCAAGGGTAAGGTTGTCTTTTTAACTATTTTTTATTTTGTCATTTAAATCAATACTATTAATATTTTCTTTAATAAACATCATGCACGGAAATTAGGTTAACCTGAAAAGTGTTGATCTGTACTTATCAGTTTCTCTAGTGAACACAAAATTACTAATGAGCATATATGAACACGTACAAAATTATTAATGAACACAACTCGATTTTTGGTGAACACAAAATTACAGAAATACGAATATATACCAAATACAGAAAGTAGTTACTAAGAGTATATAAAAAAAAGAAACATGGAGAAATTATGTCCGCATCTTCACCGGAACCCTCTGTTGAATACAAAATCACAATTAGGAGTCTTTTTGTAAACCCAGAAAAAACATGTTCACTACTGAAAAATCTCGTTACCCTGAAACGACATTCACTGCTGAACAGAAAAAACTAACCAAAGCAAATGTAATCAAACCGTAAAAACACACACAAATCATTTGCTTCATTGGTGAATACAAATCGTTAGCTTCATTGGTGAACACAAATCGTTACCATCATCGGTGAACGCAAAACGTGACAATCATCGGTGAACACAAGATGGAAGCCGACGAAGGAGATACATGTGAGAGAGATGTACGTGAACGTCACTGGAAGTAGGGAACTGTTTTGGGGCGATTTCTTCCAGATCTGAAAACCTTCGATGTGAAGGAGACAAAGGGCAGCAATGGTGTGGGCCTACGATGTAAACTCTGAAAATCAAGATCCGAAAACCAGGGGTGGTATCTTCTTCTTCCATGATCATGGCGGTTTGTGGTTCATCAACACACATTTTTCTCTTCCAAATCTGTAAATCGGGATCTGCAAACATCGGATGTGAAGGACTGAAGGAGACAAAAAATTATGGTGGTCCGAGCGGCGATTTACGGGCGGCGGTGGTGCATTGGGGATGGTTCGCCGGCTTCGTGTTGCAGAAAAACGAAGATGTTGAGGGTGGCAGTGGTTTTGTCGGGTGTGATGAAGGTGGCAGTGGAGGGGGCTGTGATGGTGGTCGCCGGATTTTTGATGGAAGAAAGGGAAGATTTGAGAGAAAATTCAAAAAACTCACACAAATGTGTGTGTGCGCGTGAGTTCTGCCAACAATAGGGGGCTTTATTGATTTCATTAATTATATAAATGTATTCCATAAATATCTAGTAGTCTAATTGACTATTTTACCCTTTTACTCTTTATAATTGAACCATTATTATTCACTAATTTACAAAAGTGCCATTGTTAATCCTAACCTTTGATCTCTTAATCAAATGGTCTGGATTACTTCTCGCATTTCTCGCAAAAAAATCACTTCTCGTATGAACCTTCACCTATATATATATATATATATATATATATATATATATATATATATATATATATATATATATATATATATATATATATATATATATATATATATATATATATATATATATATATATATATATATATATATATATATATATATATATATATATATATATATATATATATATATATTTTTTGAATTTCATCAACTTTCAACTAAAAGTTATGGAAAGAAGGCACAGATTTAAAATTTTCATATGACGGTATAGCATATTGGTAAGAGCATCTCCAACCAACCTCTATTATCCCCTCTATCTCAATATTTGAAGGCTTTTCTCCTCCAACCCACCTCTATCTCTCACTCTAAATCTATATTTAGAGTGAGAGAAATCCACTCTATCCATGGACCCCACACTTGTTTGTGAGTGTAATTGTAGATGTAATATGGATGCCACTAATTATAAAGAGTTTTGAAGAGATGGATAGAGTTTATGGTTGGAATTGAGAGGATGTTTAGAGTGAATGGGCCCACGAATTTATAGAGATAGAGTGATTTTATGGAGTTTATGGTTGGAGATGCTCTAAGGAGCTTACTTTACTAGCGAGATGTTGTTGATTTGAGCTTTTTTACCCTTATCATTTTATAAACACCAGGAAGTGTCCACACCCTGTCGCCATTTTTCAAAGGGTAGTGAGTTATTTTTAAAGGGGATGTGTTTGGTCGCTTGCTTACGTGGGTTTGGTCGGGATTTTCATGTGTTTGGTCGCAAAAGAAAAGGCTGGATGAGTTTGGTCACCCATTAGACATGATCAACCAATTTAAATTGAGGCAAATTAGTACAAACTAATGAATACCTAAAATAATTTAATTGGCAAAGAACAAAATGATGCTGCTAAGTGAAGGTGTTGACGGAATTAAAAAAGTGAGAAATGCGAAACCTGTTTCAATTACAGGTAGCAAGTAACATGCTTCTAGCATATAATTTGAAGTTTTAAGCTAAATGATAATCAATCTGGACAATAATGATATTCGTTTTCATATTCAAATAGATACTGATCATCGAATAGAAACCAACATGTATTCAAACAGCATTACTATTACTGTCAACAAAATTTCTAGCAAAATAACATCCAATCATGTTTATGTCTCAACAAACTATCGAAAAGCAACAAAGCAAAATTAATAATGATAGCAGGAAAATGAGATAAATTACTCTGATTCGATCAACGGTATGACTTCTGGAACCTTGCACGAGCACCACGACCCCCAAACTTCTTCGGCTCGCACCTTCTAGGATCAGCAACAAGCAAAGTACGATCGTACCTCATCAGAATATCCTTGATTTCCTTCTTCTGCTCTTCATCAACAAATTTCTGGTAGTACGCAACGAGTGCCTTCGCGATGCTCTGACGAATAGCGTAGATCTGAGAAGTGTGACCTCCACCTTTGACTCGGATCCTCATGTCCACGGCGGCGAACCTATGACGGCCGAGAAGTAGAATCGGCTCGAACGCCTTGTAACGGAGGATCTCAGGCTGTACGAGCTCGATTGGGACGCCATCGATCTTTATGAGACCACGGCCAGCTTTGCAGTGTGTCACCGCCACTGCTGTCTTCTTCCGGCCGAAGCATTGGACGGAAGTAGGTGGAGCTGCCGCCATTATCACAAATTCTAGAAAAGACGGAGAAAGGGTTGTTTCGATGTTACGCAGAGTTTATGAAGTGCTTTAGGGTTTTGAAAATTTGATTTTAATTTCTTGTATGTGTAACTAACATGTCCTTTTTAAGCCCAGTTTGAATAATTATAATTTGGGCTAAATACCCCAGTTTCAATTAGGTTTCCAGCTAGAATAAAGAAACTATAAAAAAGAGAATTAATATTCATATCACAACAATTACTTTCTATACCACACTGTATAAATTTTAAAGCAGACTACAGCTGTAGTAAAGCATAATGTGGTATAGAAATTAATTTATGTGGTAGCAATATCACTCCCTATAAAAAAAACATTGACTAATGTTTTTTCTTTCTAAAGGCATAGTTTTGTTAGAACCATAGACAATATTAAATAGAGTGTATTTTAGTATACTAAATTTCGGGTTTTCTATTATACTTGGACATTAAACATGCATTATTAACACATGATTTGAGAAAATAGTCAATTTTGTACCCTAACTTATTAAATTGGCTTTGAATTCTTATGCATTTGCTTTTAATTTCAATATATTAATATAAATTTATATTTTTAGTTTATTAAAAGTTATAAGGAAAGTAACTTATGTAAAAAAAAAAATACAATTAATTTATGTATAATGATAAATTGATCAATTTTTTGGAAGTTCAAGGTACTATATTATTTTCTTTAATATATCATAGTAATATAATACTAAGTCAACTAAATTCATGTACTAATAGAAGCAATGGAAACAAAAAAGGGTAGACATAAAAACAACTAAATTCATTTGCTGTCTGGATATAAGATTTTGGACACCTTTACTTACATCAAACTAAAAAAACAAAAAAAAGGGTAAGAACACAAACATAACTAAATTACTTTTAAATTTATATCATTTTATCTACAACGTGATTCAAACTCATAACAACATGCAAATAAAGAATATATTCCAACACCTTATATTGTTAAACTGCAAGTCCTTTAGTATGTGTTCTCTAATACCCTTAACTATTTCACGGTTCATGATAATAGAATATTCGGTCATCCAAGTTCAGGATAATAAATTCATGACCTTTTTTGTTAATGATATCATGAATTCATTACCTTTAATTATTTATGATAATAGAGTATCCCGTCATCTATGTTCAGGATAATAAATTAAATTAGCGACTCTATTAAATTAAGTATAATCAAGAATGTAAGCATCAATTACGTTTGAATATTGTTTATTGAGAAAAATAATACCGTCATCACTATCGAAAATTCTAACAGGAATTATAACATCCCAATTGCGAACATTCTATGTTTGAAATGAAATGTTGGGTTTCAAACTGATTAACTTGAATTTGAATGGTTTGCTCTTTATATAGGCGTAAATACAACATACAGAGGCAATGTCTAAAGAGTGTAGGCTAACCATAATTTTAGTGGTTTAGTGGCTTAAGCCAAACCACTATCTCTGTGCCACTTCACTATTTTACATTCAAAGCCCCAAGTATCACCTCTATTATAACTAATCAATAATATCCTTTGTGACCAACAAAAATACTCCGCACTCACAAAAAACCTCTTTAAAAAAAGAAAACTTCTCTCATCTCTCCTCGCCAAACCACCGGCGAAACTCATCACTCACTTAACATGGGGTAGTAGCTTGCATAGGTGTATGTGAAAAAGATGCCACATAGGCAAAAATGGAGGGGGGGGGGGGGGGGGACCACCATACCCCACCCTCTAATGGTGAAATTCTCAAAATGTCTCAAGTTCAATATTTGCTATGAGCAAAAGAAAATACTCATTTGTGATCACGGAAGTTCACCTGCATCGTCTCCGGTCTATCCCAAAAGAAATGGTCATTTAGAAATTAGTCGGCTCACAAAACGAGTTAGAAACCAAATTTTTAGAAAAATTAAAAATGTATGATTTTGATTTATTGATTTGGATGTATCATAGGCCTAAAAAGATATATATGAGCCCATTTCTGTGAATTGTCATAGGTTACAAAATACTTCCTCCGATTCAAAATAAGTGCTACATTTTTACTTTCACGCTTTTATATGCAAAATATTGTAATAAAAATTATGATAGATTAAAAAGATAATTAGTGAAGAAGGATCTCACTATAATCTTTGTCTTTATTAAAGAAAAATAAAGAAAAGAATAATTAATGTTGTTTAATAAATTTAAATAAGGATAACATGGTAATTTTGTATACAAAAAATTACCAAATAAGGAAGCTGTAGCATTTATTTTGAATCACCTATATAAGGAAAGTGTAGCACTTATTTTGAATCGGAGGAAGTATAAACAGATTTGTAAAATCAATTAACTAAAGCCCTTATTTAAAAACAATGTTTCAATGATGTAAATAAACATTATTAAATTTTGATTATTACTATTCTTATTAGTTTAACATTTACCCTTTTATAGTAATACCATGATTTCATTAATAAAATATTTCATACATACTTAAAAAGGTTGTTTACAAGGCAAAAGTAAGAATAAAAAAGTTATGAAGTTTTACGATGACCACTCTATAGTTTGTGCATCAGTATTGACTATTGACATTTGCGACTATAAAACTACGAAGGTGACTGCAAGACCATGAGAGATTGATTTTTTTTTTCTTTAACTAATTGTCATCATTAATGCAGTTACATATTTTATGTGATAATTCGACTTTTGTAGTTCGTGATAATTACATATCATTTTCACGATAGTTAGGAGTTTTGAAACATCATTGGTGCGTTTATTTAAAAGTATATACATGGAACTCGGTCATGTATCATATACCATAATGTTTTGAATGTTAATGTAGGGATATATTATAGTGCATTTCATACATGAAAAGAAAAAAACTTTTGTTTTTGCTTTGTAATAGAAGTTACTGTTTATAACTAATGATGCAAATTTGAAACGCCAAAGATGGCATAATGTCACATACTTTGGGGACCACGTCATAATTCATTTCCGCGAAGCATTACATCAAAAACATAAAAATATAAAAATTGACAAAAAAAAGTTAAAAGAAACATATGCATTCTTCATATTGGGCCCACAGCCCACAACACATCTCCCACTATCTTTGGTGGGCAATTATAACATGTGTAAAGTATCAATTGATCCGACGGCACAGAGTAATTCCATCACCAACAGGAAGCATACAAATTTCAATCCTTGGATCAGCAGCCAAAGCTTTGTTGAGCTCTAACACGAAATCTCGGTAATACCGTACATACTTTCTCATGGGTGCATCCGGTGGTGCAACCACAGACCCGTTCCATAACGTGTTATCGTAACCGATCAACCCACCTACTTTGACTAACTCAATCAACCTTTTGTGGTAGTTGATGTAGTTGTCCTTATCCGCATCCACAAATACAAAGTCAAATGATCCATGATACTTTTCCTGAATACAAATAAAATCTTGTATCATTAACAATTTATAGCAAAAGGTATTAATTTAAGTATTTTTTTATCGTACATCGGCGATCATTTGATCAAGAACGGGCAAGGCAGGGCCTTCTCGGAAGTCGATTTTGTGGGCTACTCCAGCCTTCTCTATCACGGGACGACCCAATTCGTAGTTATCTCTGTTTATGTCCATTGCTAAAATCTGTATAATAAAATAAATCACAAGTTATTTAACAAAATCTGGTGTTTGGGTGTCCCACAAGGTTGTGAGTTCATGTCATGTTTTGGAGAAAAAAGTGAATATTTAGGGGAAGTTATAGTTACTATACCTTGCCATCATCGGGAAGAGCAAGGGCGGTAGCGAGAAGCGAGTAACCAGTAAAAACGCCGATCTCCATGGTGTTTTTAGCATTCACTAGTTTCAAAAGCATGTGTAAAAATTGTCCTTCATCTGCTGACGTTGTCATCAGATTCCTAAATATATTCATCATGATTAACATAAATAAAAATTAGTAAAAGTATTACGTAAATAAGAACGAGTATCAAAAGGCAACATAAAATTGGGAAAAATCGTCTTAAATTCGTGCTTTATCGAAATTTGTACCATGGATGTTTTGCGGTGATCTCTCTAAGCTCCTTCATGGGTTCGGGCTCCCTTGGATACACACTTGTTTCAAGAATATACTACAAAGCGCAAACGAAGAGCTATATTAGTTTTCTATGCGCGTTTTTTTACAAAACCACAAAGATGTAGAGATACTGCTTTCAAGGGAGACCTCTGGCCAAATATTTCATCTTATGTTTGTTATAGTATCGTGTTATTGTTTGATCTATGAAACGAATTAATAAGTACCTGATAAAGAGCATCACTTTGCAAAAGGCTCTTGTGTCCAACCTCTTGGTGCCGAGTCGCTTGCTCTCCATTATTTGACTCGGTTTTCGTCTCCCCATCAAGTGCCATTTTTTTTCCTCAGATTTCCTGGTCTGTTTTTCTTTCTAATGAAAGGGAAAGTATTCCTTTTGTTGGATTTGTGGAAAGCTGTTGAAGCACTAACCTGAGTTACCAAGGCAACATAAAAGGGGAATATATGGATGTGAAAAGCCGGTTCAACCGGTTAAAGGTAATCTAGACCGGCAATGACCCGGTCGGGGGTTGGTGAGTTGCTGTTGGTACCCACTGTGTGGTACCCCATCAATTCGTTATGTTGGGAAACTTGTATTGGACGGTGCTTTTGAGTATTTTCGTATTTTATTGGTTAATCAATTTTTTTCTTTATTAGTTTTCTTATATTAATAAGAATTAAATACTTATAATTTGTAATTTAGTGGTATCAGTTTTTTGTATTACTTATGGTTTACTGAGTTTAAGTTCCGTTATGAATAAAATTAAAGTAGATTTATGAATCATAAATAAAATAAACATTAAATACAAAGATTTATGATATTGTATCTTAATTTAATGTCTACTTTAGGGTGATTTGTTCCTCCATCTTAGACCACGAATTTTTATTTTTTGAGGCATAATTGTAAATTATGTAACTACATTACATAAGATGATAGAATAGTTAAATTAAATGAAAATTTAATTATCTACTATATATAAAGAATTCAATCCGCTACCTAAAATAACAATAGTCTAAAACTGATATTTATACTCTGTATTTAGTATTTTATAAAGAGTTTTTCTAACATATGTCCCCTAGATACATGTTAATATACATTAATTCACTCAAAGTTTCCAAATCAAGTCTCAATACACATTAATGTCGAAGCTCATCTGCGATTAATCTTTTTGCACATTAATGAAGTTCAAAATTAATGTTTTCAAGTGATGTATTAAATGCATTTTTTTTGTTTTAATGAAAAGTTGGAGTTAGTTAATGTACCTTAACATATGCGTAGGGACATATGTTAGAAAAACACTTTATAAATAGAAGAAATTATTATTTTTAACACTTTTAATGATGCATTTGCATAAAATAGAAGAAATTAGGGGTGTGTATTTTTACCGAAATTCAGGTTGGTTTTTTGTTCCGATTTTTTTTTCAGTTCACGTTTTTTTTTTTGGGATGGTGTTTTTGGTTCTATAACCTGAATTTGACAATTTTAAGTGTAACTCAATATTTAATTAGCTTATTTATAAGATATTGGGTTACTGGCTTAATGAATATAAATAAGACATCGTTAGAAAACAACCTGAAGATGTGTTTCAGGTTGTGGATGATCAGTTATCTTGATAGGTGTTTTATTGGCTCCCTGTGTTGGTTGATACTAAAATAAGGGCATTTAACAGACGAGAATAAGTGTATGTAGTATGGAACAAACAAAGATTTAACAATCACTATCCCCGTGTGGAATAGAGAGTGATCAAGAGTTCATAAGATCATAGTAGCTTCAGTGCGTGCTTGACAATAACACACTGAGTCTTGAAGATAAATGCAAGACTAAGTTTCAATCTTAGTGAAGGTCGCTGAACAACCATGAGTCGATGAATGATCACGAGTCACTGAAGGATCAAAGTCGTTGAAAGCTCATGAGTCGCAGAAAGCTCATAAGTCGCTTAAGGGTAATGGGTCGGTGAACATTTTTTAGTCACTGAAGGGTCATGGGTCTCTGAACATTATATAGTCATTGAAGCTTCAGTTGTTAAAGAAAAATATAAATATAATACAAGGTAACCGAATAAAGAAGGGTCGATGAAAAAAATAATCATATGTATATCTTCCTAAAGATCTCAACGACCATTAGAAGACAAAAAAAACACAGTTAGAATTTAGTTAGTACTGCTCGTGGAATCATTATTGTCCCAGTAGTTTGCATCATTAATAAACAAAAAATAAGGTTATATAAATAGTTGGTCTTCTCATACAAATCCCAAAAAAAAAAAAAAAAAAAAAACCTTGGCAGCGCTAATCCAACTTTTTTGTGTGTGATTGATGCTCACCAACTCTTTACTCTTATCCTAACATAAATTTTATAATAATACTTTAATCATTATGTGGTTCCGAGTGCAGTTTACCAATTCCTCTTTTGACGACGTCACCAGATCATCAAAATTTTGTGGGCTTGTGGGCCCCCGTTAATCTTGAGTGCGTAGTCCAAATGTCCATTAATCCTCTCTGTTTCAGTTAAAACAATAATTTGGCTTTTATATACTATCATGTATGATGTATCTATATATTTTTATATTTTATAAAACTATTAATCTCATAATCCGTTCGGATGACCGGACTAGTTTCGACAAAAAAATTTATAACATCCCGAAAATTAGGTATTTATTGTTAGTTGCACTTAAAATTACAAAATAAATAATTTGTCTTTATATTCAACTAGTTTCATAACCCGCCCGATGGGCGGGCTAGCTGTAAGAAATATAATATATAATGATGAAAAAAACGTAAGAAATTATATGGTCAACTATTATTAAAATGATGATTAAAGGTTTTGTTGTACATGAATAATCGGTAAAAATAAATCAAAAAAGAAAACGAAATTTTATTGTATAAGACGTTTGTTGTTGAGTTTGTATATTTACCATCTTGGTCGCAACAAATAATTTTCAAGCATTTGTTTCTCTTTACTCTTGATACATCAACATATAGCTGGTCATGTGAGAATACTGATATTTGGACAAACAAATCAACCCGTGACAATGTTCGCCCATGGTTTTTTTAATAGTCATTGAAAAACGTACTTAAATAGGAAATTGTCTTCGGCTCAATTTGAAAGGCATTGTTTTGTCGTAAGGACTAATAATCATACGTGGGATAACACAAATTGTACAAACTTTGTCACGATCTTACCTTCAATTATATTAGCCTAGTTCTATTGCATAAATCTACTTTCTGATCAATATTTTGCATACACATTACAGGAGCATCTATCTTTAACTTCAATATATGATGCGTGACACCTGACATTTTTATAGTATACAAGAATTATGTGGTGTAAAGATCGAGGCTAAACATAGTATCATCAACAATTTCATGTGTGAGTGTTGATAATAATATGTTTAGACTATAATATTTTTGGATCATAATATTTTTAAACATTGATTATTATAACTTTCGATCGTAATAAAATTGGATTATAATAGATTTGGATCGTAACATGTTGTGATCATAACATTTTGTGACCATAATAAATTTAAATTACATTTTTAGATCATAAGATTTTTTTCGTAAAATGTTTGAACCATGACATTTTTTTGTTCAAATTTTTATGTCTATACTCATTTCGTAAATAATTTAATTTTTAAAACTTTTATTTTCTTAAAATTTTTGTGATTATAACATTTTGTGATCATAATAAATTTAAACTACACTTTTAGATCATAAGATTTTTTTTTTCGTAAAATATTTGAACCATGACATTTTTTTTTCAAATTTTTATCACTATACTCATTTCGTAAATAATTTAATTTTAAGAACATTGATTTTCTTAAAAATTTTGAGATTATAATATTTTGTGATCATAATAAATTTAAATTACATTTTTAGATCATAAGATTTTTTTCGTAAAATGTTTGAACCATTGTTGGGTCACATTTATTGTAGCCAATAGTCTAGGGACCATTTTGTATTTAGTCGAAACTTTGGCTAAGTATATATAGTAAGTAGTAACCTAATTTGCATAACCTTTGCCCAAATTGTAGCAGCCCCCATCAATAGCAAAGTGTTCAAATATTCCATCCATCTCAATCTTCCTATATTATCACTTGTTTATGTTTAATCTATGAATTAATCATTGAATTCACAATCTACAACCATGACAATTTTTTTTCAAATTTTTATGACTATACTCATTTCGTAAAGAATTTAATTTTAAGAACTTTGATTTTCTTAAAATTTTTTGTTTACAAATAAAAAACAAAGCTATGGGCGAAAAACGAAGCGAGGAAAGACATGAATATGTTTCCATATAAAGAAGAAATTAATTGCCTATTATGCCCTTTGAGTCAGCGTCCATGTCATCCTTAAGAAGCAATGTTATTGGTACATGTCATCAAATTAAAATCATGTCCTTCCTCCATAAATAGGTGGGAGATTATTAGACGTTTTATATTTAATAGACGTTAATTGATAAGTTCGTGAGACCGTCTCTCGGGTTTTAACCCGGTTATTGAATGTAAGTGTCGGGCTAGTTTATTGGGTTAATAAAGGTTATTGGGCTCGGGCCGTGTGGGGCCACAATGAGCGGGCCCTTGGGGAAGATTTAAGCTTTGAAAGAGGTTTTGCCTATGTGCCCTACATGATCCATACATAAGTTTGATCTTCCTGTTACATATGAACACAAAACTACAGACTCTCAAATGGGTTATTTTCAAATCCTAATTAATTTCATACTGCTTTCGTCTCCCTAATATGTTTAATTAACTTCAAACATGGATTGCTTAACGCGCCACACTTTGATAAGTGAGGTTAATAACTTTCTACCGTAAGAGCACAAAGTGTCATATAACATTGCTATAACATGATTTTATAGGGGTTTTTTTTCCTAATAAATCCCAAAATCTATTTCCCTCCTATAACATTCATTTGGGAGCCATATATTTACAAAAAATAAATAACAATAAAAAAATATCTTTAACCGGTAATTAAAGCCATGGCGCCGAACCTTTGGCGTGGAGACGGTATGGTTTGGTGGCGTGAAAGGCCAGATGACGAGCCTTTAACACAACCTTACCATGAGCTCTGAGCTTTGATGAAAGTTATAAATGTTTTAGAATGATAAAAATTATACCCATGAAGATTCTGCTTAGATTTTTGTACAAATCCAACATAATTTTGTATTGCAAACTCTATTAATCTGTGTAGATAATGAAGTTGAAAAGGGGGGGATCAACAACTACCAAAAGAGGATTTAGTCATGCTCTGTTCTAATTAGCCTCAAACTTGATCCACCTGCAAGTAGGTCATTCTAATCAAGTCTGGTGATATCTCTGAAGTCGTATGCTACAACTTAAATAAGAAAGGACATTACGCAAATGACTGCAAATCCAAGAATTATGTCTCTTCTTCAACATCTTACAACAACTCGAGCTTTGAGTCAATTGAAAAAAAATACAATAAGCTGAAAATCTATACTTAACATCTATAGATGTAGCTCATCGAAGAGAAGAAACTCTCGAAGAAAGAAATGTCGAAAAAAGCCTCTTAGGTAAAGTTCATGATTGTATAGATGTAGTTATATATCAATAAGCTTTCAAGTAGCACTTAACATATTGTTGCTTAGGTGACAACACAAGAATTATAATTCCTATGTTTTAATATTAGACTTGTTTTTATTATAGGTTAGGTTAATATGTGCTACACAGGCATAAAATATAGAACATTTAAAAATCAAAATTTCCTTAATAATTAAAAAATAATATTAATGGGTTATTAATGCTTTTATGTTAAATCGATATTACACTTTTTTTTTTGGAAACGGCAAATATATATAAAAAAACCAACTTAGCAAGACACTAAAAAGGACACCGTCACCAAGTACATAGCTACACCAAAACCACAAAAGGCGTTTTGATGAATTAAATACAAATGCATAAAAGATCTTTAATATTTACCATCATATGTCAAAAATGCACATATTACAAAAACCCCTTATATTATTACGATGTTACCTTAGAATATGTTTATTTTTTTGTAGTGTTAATTTCAAAATCATAAGTTTTATATATCTATATTTCATATATATTTATATATTATTGATAGTCTTAAATCTAATCTACAAACCACAGTAAAATTTGCTCAATAATATTTTTGAAAGGTAAATACATGTTCAATAATTTTCATTTTCGATATAGGATTTTAATTTTAATATATGATATACAAAATAGCACTGAAATTTGTTAGATTATATTAAATGTAATTGTTTAAGGTAATTTTTAATTTTTGTGTAGTCCCAAAAAATATATCTTAACAATTGATTAATAATAATCAATTGTCAAGATTAATCACATATTTTATACATTGATGGGTATTTTGGTCATTTGTCACTCACATAAAAAATTTTTATTTTAAAACTATTAATTAATTTTAATTATTGTATTTTTAATTTATTAATTAATTTATTTTTTTTTGTTAAAAAACACTATTTGATAATCACATGTAATTGTATACTTGATCACATGTGATTGTAAAAAAATTCACATACGATCAAACATACAATTACATGTGATTGTATAAAAATTTTACATGTGATTAAGTATATAATCACTGATTATCACATACTATTATTTTTTTGATGAAAAAAACAATAATAAAAAGTTAAAAAAATGTAAAATAAAAAAATAAAAGAAACAAAAAAAATTTTGATTAAAATTTATGTGAATATCAAATGTGTAACATCCCAAAACCCGGCCTAGTAATTTATTGACCTTAAGGTATCTTAATAAATGACTATCTGATTAAATGACTAGTTAATTTGATTAGCCTGGTGTCTTTTGCGGTATTTTAACCAAGGGGTTAAAATACCCGACTTGTGATATAATTGGAATGAAAACGTGATTATTATATTTTTAGATTCCTTATCGAAATTCGTTTCCGGAAATACTTTCGTTTTTAAAATTGGAATCCGTTTGCTATTTTAAATAAATTAATCACGAAAGGGACTTTTCAGACATATACTGTTAATTAAAGGAAAAAGCCAAGATGGGGCCCCACCCATGCTTTGGCCAGTCGTGGAGAGAGAGAGGGGTAAACCCTCTCTTTTTCTTCTACTTCCTTGTTCAAAAAGACATTATCCTCTCATCTTTTCACTATTTCATTGCTTGAGCTCTCCATCTCTTTGTGCTTCTTCTTGAGCTTCTAGTGGCCGAATCTCTTACTTAAAATCCGAAATCTACACTAGAGTTGTTGTAGAAGAAGCTTAGAAGTAAGTTGCATCTTTTCCTTGTCTTGTTTATGGTGTTCTTGAGCTTGGTTATGAACTAGGGTTTGTGATCTTTAGTGTTTCATGGATGAATCTTGAAATGGATGTTGTAGTTTATGTTTATGCAAGCTTTTGCACCATTTGTGTGGTTATTTGTTGGAAGAAAACAAGAATTGGTGAAAACCACCTTCAACCTCCATTAATGGTGGATGTTGAAGGTGGGTTTTGACAAATCTTAGATTTCTTGATGTTTGAATGTATGGGATTGCTTATTAGGTTGTGAAATTAGGCTTGGTAAGTTATGGATGGTGAAAACCTAGTGTAGATGGTTGAATGAATTGTTCTAGTTAATGCTTGGGTCAAGATTGTTGAACTAGTGATGTTGTAAGTAAATACTTGAGATTGTGACAATCATGGACTTGTTGAATTGTTAAATGATTATGTATTCTTAGTCTATGGAATATGTGCTAGTTGATATAGTCTTAGAAGTGTGATAGCAATATTCGGGTTTTTGGCCCGTTTGGGTCAACTAGTTGTGAAAACTTGCTAAATAGTCATAATGGTCAATTGTATTGATGAAGGAATTTAGCTCGCTAGAAATGTCATAAAATGTGCATTTTATGAGTCTTGTGTGGTTAGTTGTTGAAATTGATGATTTTGACAATTCGATGGATTTTCACTAACTCGGTATACTTGTTACAGGAACCGGGAAGGAAACTCAGTGATACTAGCTCACTGGGTTAAGGAAATCGAGGATTGAAAGGTGAGTGGATTCAAACTACAACTCGGGTTTCGGTTATTGGTTTGGTTTTGGCTTAATTGAAAAGTGCAGGAAATTACCAGACGGGGGGAGTTCGCGTCGCAAACTCCGCTTCGCGAAACGCGAAGTCGGTCCAGAGATTTTGGGGTTTAGTCGTGAACTCGATCGCGTTTCAGTTCCCGACGCGAACTTGAGTTCGCGAACGCGAACTGTAGTTCGCGTCTGGGAACTCTACCGTGACTTTTTCGCGGTGTTTTTTCGTAGCTAGTCTACTTGTTATGTATGCCTAGTGTTAGGGAATACCATACATGACTATGTGCACAATCGGGACGAGGTCAGTGTCGGAAGGATAACGGCTGGGCAAAGTGTATCGACTAATAGGGTATCTGACCTTACCTGTATGCGTTACATGGTTAAGGGGAGGGAGTTGCCCGGGGTGTTGGATACAAAACGCTATCGGTTACCGTGGTTTTGGCCGACCATGGTTTAAGTGTAACATCCCAAAAATCAGGGGAAATATAAAAATTTTAAATAATAAAATAAAACAATTTCCCCAAGAGTACAAGTAACTTAAAGGTCCCAACTCATAAGTAAAAATATAAAACCGTCTCGTGGATTAAATGCGGAATAATTGAAGGTTTTAAATCAAAACATGTTTGACTCGAAATAAATGTTTAAATCCAAATCCATAAATATAAAAATAGAAACACAACTCATCAACCATTGACCTTCCCTTTGCCCTTGCTAGTACCTGAAAAATGGGAGGGAGTGATTGGGGTCAGCCACCGCTGAGTGAATAATATCAAAATAAACAAATAAATACAAACAACTCAAGCCACATAAGTGATCCCTAGAGACTCCACTCAATTCTCAATTACTCAAGTTTATTTTCTCCGATTTTAAATTTATATAGCGCGCTTGTGTGACTTGGGACGAGAGATCAACCTCGACCCGCCTCACACAACTCAAGGCTCAACACATGTACTCTTCGGTGTTGAGTCAAAACGTCTGGCACCAATACTCTTCGGTGCCAAGACAACTCAAGTATATTATGTTTAATGTTTTAACTCAAGAACTCAAAACTCAGATAACTCAGGCTCCAGATAACTCAAATCACAGATAACTCAAATCACAGATAACTCAAATAAATCACCCAATCAATACTCAAGCTCAATCAACAAGATAATTCACAACACATAGCACAAAATCATGAATCGAAAGTAAGTACAAGTTTATAGTGAGATTACCCACCTCGAATGAACGTAAGCTCCTGGAAGTATCCTCGGCACGTACAAGTCACAACTCAGTTCCTAGAATATCCTACATCACATAATAGGGCTAGGATTAAAACTTGACTCAAAACTCAACACATATTAATCTGCCAGAACCCGACACCCCCGCGGAAACTACTATAACTCTCAAACCGCTCACTAGATTTTATTCAAATGTTTACAGTAGTTAAATGACTCAGAGGACTACAATTTTACAGAAGACCTCGTAAGCTAATTCCAAACAGAAAGGGGTCAAAACAGGCTCACAAGACCGAATAGCTGAACCGAAAACTATGCTGCGATAGATACCTAAAACAGCGATAACTTTTAAACCGTATATCAGATTAACGAGCCGTTAGCGGCATTGGAAAGAGGACTCAGAAAACTAGAGACCAACGCGGGTCAAAAATCCAAAATCGTATTTTAAGTGTGGTAAAAATTTCTCCGAACTCGGGGAACAGTTTCTGTTGAAAATTCCAGCATATTAATTTAACCCCATTTGAATCCCTACATCATCCCGTTTTATCCCGAGACACCCGACAGCCTCGGAATCCATTTTTAACTCAGTACTTGATAAAAATATAATCTCTTCTTTTTAAAACCCTTTTGGTTTAGGAAACCAAGAACCATACGGGTTCGATTTCCGGTTTATGGTTATAAAAACGTTTAGCAAAAACGACAACGGCGTTTATCCAACCCGACAAGATAACCCGACACTCGAAAACAGTTTCGGTTATAATCACAAGGCCTGCTCAATCCACAAGAATGAAATTAACTCGTGAATTCAATGAAATCCAGATTATGAAAACAAGAAAAAGGACTAGAGTTTCTACCGAATGAATGAATCGTTTTGGTTCTTCTTGATCAGGGTTCATAAAACGGGGAACACCCCTTCGAAGGAAGCCTGGACTCAGCCGCTGCTCCTGTTCGACACACCCATATTGACACCAAACAAACAAGTAAAACTCGGACATAGGGTTGAGAGTAAGAAGCGAAAAAGAGAGTAAAACTTTACCGGTAATTGCTCAGTTCGATGTAGTAAAAGAAATATATATATATATAACACCATCGACAAAACTAATCCCTGCTCCAATGTGTTTGCTGGCACCGGCTTAAGGAAGATCTGGCACACACTCTACAACTATGATTCTCCACCACATAACAATAAAAGAAAACTTCCTATCATGAATTGACGTCTGCTACACCACCGAATAGAAAATCACAAGTAGAAAGGAAATTCATTTTCCATTTACATTCCACCTACTCCAAATGAAGTCACCGCCAAGACCCCAAATTTGAGTTGTCATTGACCAAAAATTGCTCCATGCCATCATCACGTCACCTTCTTCTTTTCACAAAGTTAGACACCTAGAAAAGGAGTACAAAGGAAATTGGGAGCAACTTCTTTTGGTCGGCCATCAGAAAACGAGAAAAGGAGTTGTGAGGAGGGATTTCGACGGCTAGGGAATAAATTAAAAGATTAGGGTTCTCATCCTCCCTAACTAAATTAATACCACATGCCTTCAAATAAAGGCCCCTTGACCGCCCGAATGGCCCACCGACTGAGCCTTAGCCGACAACCCAATGAATGATTAATTCCGATCACGACACGGTAAGTAGATATTCATTCAAAACTTTAACACGTATTAAATTAGTTATAAACTTATAATAATAACGAACCGTCTAACTACAAAATAATATGAACCATCTAACTACATGTCGTCTAAATAATACGAACCGTCTAACTACGGGTCGTCTAAATAACGGTTCATAAAATTAACTAACTCAATAATTAATAACGACCATTTAAATACACTTAACGTCCAACTAGTTTATAATTAATTATAATTAAAATAAAATGTGATTAATATTATATTATTTAATCATATAAGTTTCAGGGCGTTACATTAAGGCCCGCAAAGCCGCCGATCCTCTCAAATAAGTGATTACCCAACCGGAGATGTTTTATAACTTCCGTGTTTAAGTGGTTAGTGTAGTAGTAGCGTTAGGAATTCATTCACTTAGCTTTTGTGCTAATCCCTCCCTTATCGACACATTTCAGGTTGGATGGCTTGAACGGGTCGGGCTTGGACGGGAAGTTTGACCATGCTTTAAATTGTTTTTTTGTTAAATGAGCCATGTTTAGTAATACCGTCTTTTAACTAACTTATGGTTGTAATATTTGTGGGACCATGTTTGTAAACTTAACATAACTAGGAACCTAACCGTATGCTTCCGTAACCCTAGATTAATACTTAATTGGATATTTAAAAAAAAATGTGGTGTTACAAAATGACCAAAATACTTATACATGTATAAAATATATGATTAATTTTGACCATTGGTTATTGTTGATTAATTGAGAAGTATCCCTTAGAAGTTAAGACTATATAAAAAAAGAGTTAATTGCACGGATGATCCTTTAAGTTTATATCAAATTTAACCAATGGTCATTTAGTTTAAAAAATTGCACCGATGGTCCTTATTTTTTAAAGGTTTTTCACCGATGGTCCTTTATGAAAACGACCGTTAATTTTTCACGTTAAGTGACCTCATGTGTGATGCACGTGAGGGTATTTTGGTCATTTCGTCTTCCCCTTCCCATTTACTCCGAGTAAATTACACGGTGGGTCCCTCAGGTTTATAACAAATTTCACGGATGGTCCTTTAGGTTTATATCAAATTTCATCAATGTCCTTTAGTTTCAAAACTTACACTGATTGTCCGTATTCTTGAAAGATTTTACACAGATGGTTCTTTACGAAAATGGCGGTTTATTTTTCACGTAAAGTGACATCACATGTGATGCACGTGAGAAGCACGTCAATACATCTCTTCAACAACTGGGTAAACGAATCAAAATGATGGAGAAAAGTCGTTGAAAAGGGAGTAAATGAAAAAGGGAATTAAAGCGAATTGACCTTTAAAGAGCCGTTTTTCCACGTTGAGTGACATCATGTGTTATGCACGTGGGGGTACTTTGGTCAATTCGTCTTCTTCTTCTCATTTACTCCCCTTTAAACGACTCTTCTCCATCATTTCATTTCGTTTACCCGATTGTTGAAGATATGTATTGACGTGCTTCGCACGTGCATCACACGTGATGTCACTTTACGTGGAAAATAAACCGCCATTTTTGTAAAGAGCCATCTATGAAAAATCTTTCAGGAATACGAACCATTAGTGTAAGTTTTGTAACTAAAGGACCATTGGTGAAATTTGATATAAACCTAAAGGGGTTGATATTCCTACCACAACTTTGAATGCATCTACCACATCTAATGCTTTAAATACTTGTACAGTTAGCTGTAAATTTGTATAGTGTGGTATAACCATTAAAAGTTGTGGTACCATTATCAATTCTCTAAACCTAAAAGACCATCCGTGAAATTTGTTATAAACATAAAGGACCAACCATGTAATTTACTCGGAGTAAATGGGAAGCGAAAGACGAAATGACCAAAATATACTCACGTGCATCACACGTGAGGTCACTTAACGTGAAAACTTAACGTTCGTTTTCATGAAGGACCATCGGTGAAAAACCTTTCAAAAATAAGGATCATCGGTGCAGTTTTTGAAACTAAAGGAACATCGGTGAAATTTGATATAAACATAAAGGACCGTGCAATTAACTCTATAAAAAAATAAAAACTACCTTAACACGTAGCAAAGGTCCTATCAACAATTTCGAATATCACTCACTGTAATCTATTTATACTTACTAAACTAAATTTAAACTATTTTAGCACATGTCATCCAATCGATCATCAACTTCATCTTCAACAGTACCCGTGTACCATTTTCTCATAATTTTCATTTAATTTTTATTTTTTTTACTAACTATTAGTGGTAGGGTAAAAAACCCTAAAAATAAGAGGTATTGTTGGCATAATACCAGTAGAAGTATCAGTTGACGGGAAGTTAATATCGTAAAGATTGACGACATTAGTTGTGTCACAAAAGCAGTCTAAACCCTCTATACATTACAATTTTATATTTCCATTGATTAAAATGATTTTTTCGTTATTATTTGAAAACTAGTTTTAATTTTCATCATCTAAGAATATTCATGTTTGTCATTATTTGTATGTGGTCAATCTTCAACTACAATAGTCATACGTAATTATATGATAGTTTTACAATTATATTTTTCTTGTCATCGTTATTCTATGAAAACTACATAATGAAAATAAAAATTCACAATTGATTTAAAATTGACCACATAACACACTTGTAAATAATATAGTAAAAAGTTAAAACATATTTACCTTGTGAATTAGACGTGGCAAATGGGTCGTGTCGTGTCGGGTTCGTGTCGTGTCGAGACTTTAAACGTGTTGAGACCCTAAACCTAAACCCGACACGTTTAATAAACGGGTTCAAAATGTTGACCCAAACCCGACACGGTTAATTTCGTGTCAACCCAACCCAACTCGTTTAAACTTCGCGTATATCGATTAAACATAATAAAATTCCAACAAAAATATATTAACAATTCAAAAAAGAAAAAAATCTAACAAAAACTTAAAATAATTAGATATTAATCTCGATATGAAATAAAAGCCCAACTTTTTCTACTACAACTACTATATAATTGAAAATATAAAATTTATTAAAATATATACATACTTAAACGGGTTATTCGAGTTACCTTCGAGTTGAAAATGTTGACACTAACCCAACGCGTTTAACTTTCGTGTCGTGTCGAGTCAACCCATTTACTTAAACGTGTCGAAATCTCTAACCCAAACCACTAATTTCGTGTCGGGTTCGTGTCGCGTTGTCGTGTCGTGCCCGATTTTTCCAGGTCTACTTGTGATACATCAACACTACTCAACCATGATATAGTGAGGTGTTCCTCTATTTTTTTATAGGTCAAATTTTTATATGCGCAGACAACGAGGTTGTATATAGAAGATAATTGCAACTAGGTGACTCTTTTAGACCTCTTCTTTCTGCTCTTGTATTGCACCTGCTAATACATAAGGTCAGAGACAATTGCAAGCTTCTTCTTAATGTTTAGTATCTTGATGAGGTGACTGTTATTGGAGATGCGCAAGAGGTGGCAAGAGTGTTAGACATTATAAGGGTGAGTGGTCCAGACATATGGGTCTTAGACTTATAATCTAGAAGACAAAAAGATTTTGTCCTTCATGTATTGTATTTTGACGAAGCTTTGTGAGAGATTATTCCATGTCGATATTTGGAGGTTATCATAGAGTATGAAGCTTCTCGGGGGAGCTGTTAGTAGAGATATAAATTTTATTACTAGGTTAGCTATGAGGGGAGCTATAAATGTTGTTGATTTGATGAGTTTTCATCACATAGTGAGCTTCTTTTCCTTCGATCCTAAGGAAGTGACTTTGTTCTTTGACAAAGGATTGCGTGAGCGATCGAGAACATAGTGGTCTGTGGAGGGCCTTTTTTGGAGACTTATAATGGTGACTCGCTTTTTCACCTATTCGTTTGGTGGTTTGGGTTTGTACTTTGCTAAAATGGTTTCCTCTTATGTCTTTTGTGGCTTCAGGGGACCAATCTTGGGTGCTTCAAGATCACGTGTTATGTGACAATGTGATATGTTACATGGATGACAATTATGGTTGTGCTCTGACTTGCCTTCTGCTATGATTCCAACCTTTGATTTTAGTGGTTTTCACTGATAAAATAAAACGCCCCCTCTAAAGCCCAACAAAAATTAGCAAGTGCCATTTTTAATGAAACATTAAAGGATATGAAGTTCGCTTGGACATGAATGTGAGACATAAAGTAGTTTTTGTGTGATATGTTACGATGACAATTATGGTTGTGCTCTGACTTGCCTTCTGCTATGATTCCAACCTTTGATTTTAGTGGTTTTCACTAATAAAAGAAAACGTCCCCTCTAAAGCCCAACAAAAATTAGCAAGTGCCATTTTTAATGAAACATTAAAGGATATGAAGTTCGCTTGGACATGAATGTGAGACATAAAGTAGTTTTTGTGTGCTTATGAGCATCACATGCTCAGGATTTTGTACAGGTTATCCCCATAGATGGGTAGATCAACATATGTCACCGATAGAATATCCTTCCATCATTAAATAACTTCTCATGTTTCCATTGTTTCCAGTTGATGCGTTATCCCAAAGAAAGAAGCGCATGTGAATCTTTGACCGATTAGTTGGATGGAAGATCCACACTTACACCAGCTAACATTTTGGTTGTTGGATGGATTGGAGGGAAACACGCGTGTGTGGGTCTAAAAAGAGTTTCTCTACAACAACCCAGAAACCCGTAACATAATATTGTTCGCTTTGCCCGGAGGCGTACGACTTTGTTCCTAATATGGATCGCTCCACCCAAAATGCCTCGTAATAAGAGAGGTATCCACACCCTTATAAGGAATGTTTCGTTCCCCTCTCCAACCGATATGGGACAAATTGTTAAATTCTCCTCTTATACGAGACATGCTGCTTTGAAAGCCGCCTCATGGAAAATGACAAAACTTAAGAAAGTATACATTCAAAATCAACATGTGTTTACTCCTTTCGTGTTTGATACATTTGATTTTCTTGCACCTTAGGCGGTGAATTTTCTCAACAGAGTCTAACATGTTATGAGTAGTAATCTTATGATATTTAGATCAATAAATTTTATTTTAAAAGAATTAGGTTTCCTATCCAAAATAAGTTAATAATGCAACTTGTTACCCGTTTATGAATTAGAAAATTTTCGAGTTAAAAAAAAAATTCTTTATTTATGAAATAGAAAATTATTGAGTTAAAAAAAAAATATTTACCCAAATATTAAACACCGAATAGAAAACTATATTAAAACCTAGGTAAAGGGTTACGCCCAATCAAAACCTAATCCAACATCAAACAAAAACAAGAACCCAATTACTTGTTAATCTCTCCATCAACACCCCCAATTTTCACACATCCATCCGGTCAGTGGCCTTCTCTCTCACCCACCGTCATACGAAACCGTCGTCAAAACCGAACGGCAATCAACTACGGCTTCCGATTCGCCGGCGAAACGTTACCGACCCACCGGCTAAACTGTCTCCGTATTTGTCGAACATCATCGGTACAATTTCCGATCAATTTTGTTACAATTTCTGTACTTTCCCTACCATGTGTGTTTCTTTTTTCTTTGATTTTGGTGCCACTTTATGTGAAATTAGATATTTTTATTTGTGTGTTAAGTTATAGGTCTGAGTGACGATAATGGATCTGAGTTTCTGCGATTTGGGTTTGTTTTTCTTATTTATTCACGAACTAAGAAACAAGATTTACATAAAGTTGCTTTCTTTTAGTCTAATTTTTGTTTTCAAATCAGAAATTCGAGTTTTGCTGATTATTTGAGGTCAAACCTACTGTCTTTGATTGCAAATTGTACGGATTTATGACATAAAATTGTATTTAGATTTTATTCTTTTTAAAGTTTTGAAATTTATATCAATCTTTGTGGTTAAATGTAGAAAGCGGTGTTTATCGATTTAGCTATATTTTTTTATTGTATTCATCATGTTTTATTAGCAAAGTAAGCATATAACTGAATGGAATGAACAAACTTGATGTCCTTGAACAAAAAGACAGTTTTTTTATGTTTTGTTAGACGGTTTGAAGATTTGTATTCTATATATGATACTCCTATATAATATCTTTACCTACTAAAAATGAATAAATTTCAGGGACCTGTATCAATTTGCTCAACCTTTTGGTGGTAATTCTGCATCTGGTATTTATTTAATTAAATAATTGTGCGATTTTGGTGAATTATTTATTATTATTTGGTGCTAAAAATCCAAGTTCTCTCTGATGAGACGCCAAAGGAATATTTTTGACACTTTCCCTGAGACAGTTGATCTTAATCAAGGGCCTAATTTCAACGGTTTAGATGTGAATGAATCTGATGAATGCAACAGCAGATTATCTCCTACTGAAAGACGATTAATAAATAATGATCTTTCTAATGATCACCATAAATCTCCAAGTTTTAGCAGCTGGGATGTAGGCGAATCAAGCTCAAGGTCAAACGTGCAAGAACAGTTGACTAATAACTGGTCTTCTACTTCATTCGGTAGTCATGATTCAAGATTTAAAGATCGGCAATTTGATCATCAAATACCCGTTTTGCCCTTGAATATGCAAAGTTCTGGTTCTAATCATGTACCTATGGATGTGGATTTGAATCTTGATTATGAGGGTAATAGTGGTAATGAGGGTGTTGGTAATGCTGACATGGCGGCGGCTAGTTCTTCGGGGATTTCTAATGACTATGGAATCGGTGGTTTTGTTTATGGTGGTCAAACTTCACAACCGATGGTCAACTCTCGTGAACCAGTACACCCTGAGAGGATTTCACAAAGGTATTTTGACCAAAGGTCAACAATATCAAGTCAAAGGTCAAACCAACAACCACCACCACCAGTAATGCCTAGAAACCTACTTCCATTTCCATTAAGAAATTCAAGTTCATCGAATTCATCACGAGGAAATAGGAATTTAATGCAAGATCATCCAACTAATTGGAGCTTAAATTCTGGTAGATCAAACATTAATGGACCTAATTCTTCTTCTTCATCTAGTTTAAGGAACGATGCAATTCGGTTACCTAATTTGAACTCCACAACAACACATGATCATATTCATCAGCAACAAAGATCAACCGATTATCCTCCTTGGACTCTTTTCCCTTCTTCGGCGCCTGACACTGGCGGTCATAGAGGGCATTTTCGTCATTTCCCACCCGAGGAAAATGTGGGTCCAGCTGGCAGTAATAGCCAGCCACATCATCATCATCATCCGCCTTTTTTGAGGTCATTTGAGGTACACGATGATGAGTGGCGAGTTTTTGGTGGTGATATTGAGGGAAGACGCATGTTGGTATCTGAGGTTTGTTTCTTTTTACTACAAAAATTATGTTTTATATTTTGTGGTTTTATTATATATAATTAATAATTAATAATAATAATATAATATATGCTTCACAACAAAAGTAGGTTACTTGCATTGCATATAGCCGGTGAGATTAGTAATTATAAATTTGTCTGCAAATGTCTCCTAACGTGTAGTTTAAAAGTTTAATGCGTGATACAACCACATAAATATACTTCTAATTGTATTTGCTCTTACTTATTTATTTATTAATTATTATTGTTGTAAATTGTAATATAATTGTATCATTGAAAGTCATCATCTTATGTTTGACTTCCATCTTACAGATGCGTCAGATTTTGAATGCAATGCGAAGAAGTGAAAACATACGCGCAGAGGTCTGGTGTTATCATCTATAACTACTTTTAATAATTATTATTATATTTATTATTATTATTATTAAACAATTTTTATTATTATATGATAACGATCTGTCAGGATTACATGCTCTTTGATCCATTTATAAACGGTGTTGCTGAGTTGCATGATCGGCACCGAGACATGAGGCTAGATGTCGATAATATGTCTTACGAGGTAAATTTCACTGTCTTATTTTTTATTTATTTATATATTAATTACGTCTAGTGTTTTTACTTATTTTTTGTTAATTATGTCTTGTTATCAGGAACTGTTGGCACTTGAAGAACGAATAGGAGATGTTAAAACTGGATTAACTGAGGAAGTTATATTGAAGTCGATGAAACAAAGAAAACACATGTTTTTCAGAGCTATATCAACCCAAAATCTGGAGCCGTGTAGCATATGTCGGGTGAGATTTATCTATTATCTATTATATAGAGTAAATTACACGGATGGTCCTTTAAGTTTATAGCAAATTTCACCAATGGTCCTTTAGTTTCAAAAATTACACTGGTGATCCTTAAATCTGAAAGGTTTTTCACCGATGGTCCTTTACACTAAAAACCGACGTTAATTTTTTTTTTTTGTTAACTTACCCCGTGTGCAATGCACTTCACATGAGTAAAAAAGTCATTTTACAATTCTTTTCTTTTTATTCTTAAACTAAAAACTTCTATTTAAGATAAAAAATAATAATATAAGAATCGGAAGAAATTAAAAATGACTTTTTTACCCTCACGTGCATTGCATATGAGGTGAGTTAACAAAATAAATTAACGTCAGTTACTGTAAAGGACCATCGGTGAAAAAACTTTCAGAATTAGGGACCATCAGTGTAATTTTTGAAACTAAAGGACCATTGGTGAAATTTGCTATAAACTTAAAGAACCATCCGTATAATTTTATAATTATAAGTTGGATAATAATATCTAATAATAACATGTTGTGTTATGGTATTGCAGGAAGAATATGAAAATGGAGATGATATTGGGAGTTTGGATTGTGGGCATGATTTCCACACGTGTTGCATTACTCAGTGGTTAACACACAAGAACTTGTGCCCAATTTGCAAGATGACTGGTCTTTCTCCTTGAAATCTTTATGTTGGCATACGTCACCATGTTCTATGTTTTTTTAAAGTTAAAAAAGGAGTAATAATTAATGGTATGTTATAAAGAGATTTGGTGATTGAATGATTAATGACTATATATATATATATGTGGGTAATACCCATTGGATGATTTTAAGGCTTCTTATGATTTATCACTGTCTGTGCTTTATCGTTGGTCGTTAAATAATTCTTTCTGGGAACCGTTTAAATACGTTACTAAAAGGCCCTATGTTGAAGTCATGGGGTCATGTTTTATAGTTGTATATCAAAATTAGGGTATTTGTTCATAACATGTTTGACTATTTCCAGAGTTTATGTTAAAAAAGTTTTTTTTTTTAAAAAAGGTGTAAAGAATACCAGATTTATTATGTCTCTCATAATCTCCCTTTCAAAAATTTAAAGATTTTAAGAGAAATGAGATTGTTCAAGTTCTTGATTTTTACATAGTCTTAAGGATAAATCTCAGTTGCTAGATCAATCAATCCCCAAATCACTACTGTCACCAACTTCACATGTGATTCAACACATCAACACCACCACCACCTCATGTATATCAAATCACATGTAATTGCACACCGCCGACCATCACCACTCCATGTGGATTAAATCATATGTGATTCAACACCGTCAACCACTACCACCAACTTCTGTCGGCCACCGTCTCCACCCCCAGCAACCCTTTGCCACCGTCGGCTGCTTTCAATCACATGTGATTGTGTATCCAACCACATGTGATTGCAGCGGGCGGCGGCAGTGGCCAACAGCGGGAGGTGGTCGGCGGCGGGAGTGGCCGGCGGTGGTGGTTGTATATTGAATCACATATGATTTGATGATAGTGATGGTTAAGGAATTTTTGATCCAATTGGTAAGATTTTTCCTTTATGACAATATAAAAATAAAGGAATACCTTGAATACAACTCTAAAATTAATGAAGGATATTATCTTTTTATACCCAAACTAGTAAATAGAAAAAGAAAAATGTATTTTAAAATAAAAACATGTATACAAATAACTTATGTTAAAAATAGAAATATTTTGAACAATTTTAAAATATATACTACCTCCGTATCAAAATAAGTGATACATTTGAAAAAACACGGTTTTTGAGGCAAAAGATTAAAAAGTGGTTTAAAATTGATTAAAGTGGATAGTTAGTGAAGAATGGGTCCCACTTATTTTGAATAAGTGATATTAATGGTGTTTAAAAGTAAAAGTAAGGGTAAAAAGATAATTTCACTTTATTAAAGTAGATAGTTAGTGGAGAAAGGGTCCCACTTTTTTGCCAAATAAGGTAAATTTTAGAAGTGTATCACTTATTTTGTTCCACCCCTAAATAGAAAGTGTATCACTTATTTTGATACGGAGGTAGTATTATTAATTGCGGTATTTCGCCTAGAAAATCACACCGAATAAACACTAATTTTACCAAAAACCCATAATAAACACGAAAATTTTATAATTATAAACATTTTTCGAGTTTTATAATATATAAGTGACGGTATTTATAAAATAAAAAAAAGTTATTACTAAGACGAACTAAATATTTTAATAAAGTCATCAACGAGCCGCTCGCGCCTAGCGACGTTTTATAAGCAATAATTAGAGTGAATCACTAGCATATACATGCCTAACGAAATATCCATTTAACTGGTTACCTCACACCTATAGGTATATGAGAAGAATCTGTAACATCCAAAAACCCGGCCTAGTAGTTTATTGACCTTAAGGTATTTAATTAAAAAATTATCTGATTAAATGTTATGTGAAATTAATTAGCATTCTGTCTTTTGCGGTATTTTAACCAAGGGGTTAAAATACGCGACTTGTGATATATTTGAATTGAAAATGTGATTTTTATATCTTTAGATTCTTTGTTGAATCTCGTTTCCGGAAATGCTTTCATTTTCAAAATTGGAGTCCGTTTGTTATTTTAAATAAATTATATACGAAAGGGACTTTTCAAACATATACTGTTAAATAAAGGAAAAAGCCAACAAGGGGGACCCATCACCCTTGTTTGGCCGGCCAAGAGAGAGAGGAGGGTAACTTCCTCTTCACTTTTCTCTTTTGAAAACCTTATCCTCACTATTCCATTGCTTTTCTCTCTAAAACCTCCATACTTGTTCTTGAGCTTGATCTTGTTGATTCTTGGTGCTAAGACCCGAATTTCATACTAAAGTTTGTGTAGAAGAACCCTAGAAGTAAGCTACACCTTCTCCTTTACTTGTTCTTGTTGTTCTTGAGTTTTGCTATGAACTAGGGTTTATGATTTCTAGTGTTTTGTGGTTATCTTGTTATGGATGTTGTAGGATGTGTTTATGCAAGCTTTTACATAGAATGTATGGTTGTTGGTGGTAAGAAGACAAGGTTTGGTGAAAATCACCTTCAACCTCCATTAATGGTGGATGTTGAAGGTGGGTTTTGACAAACCTTGAATTTCTTGATGTTTGAATGGTTGAACTAGTTTGATAGGTTAAGAAAACATGTTTGTTAAGTTATGGATGTTAAAAACCTATTATTGTTAGATTTGTGAAGTAATCCATATAGTGTTTGGGTGTTTTGGGTCAAAATGGTGAACTAGTGATTTTGGAAGTATGATACTTGGAATTGTGGTGATTGGGAACTTGATGAATTGTTAGATGATTAGGAATTTCTAATCTATAGAATATGTGCTAGTTGATGGAGTCTTGGAAGTGTATAGCCATATTCGGGTTTTGGCCCGTTTGGGTCAATTAGTTGTAATGAAATGATAGATGGTCATAAACGGTCAAATGACTTGTTGATTGTTATTGAAATGATGGTTAATGTCATTTGAATGTGCATTGTGTGACATTGAGATTGTGATTTGTTAAATTGACGGTTTTGACAATTTGGTGGATCGATCACTAACTCGGTACATTTGTTGACTGGAATCGGGAAGGATACTCAGTGATACTAGCTCACTAAGTTAAGGATCGAAGGTTGAAAGGTGAGTGGATACAACCTACAACTCGGGTTTCGTCTATTTCCATTTGGTATTGTGCATACTAGAAAAATGCAGGATTATGGCTGACCTGTTGAGTTCGCGTCGCGAACTTCCCCTCACGATCGGGAACATCAAACATCGAAATTGGGGTTGGATCGGGAAGAGTTCACGGGCAAGTTCGCGTCTGGAACTTCTGTGACGTCTTTTCGTAGTATCTTTCGTAGCTAGCCTACTTGATATGTATGCCTAGTGTTAGAGGAACACCATACATGACTATGTGCACATTCGAGACGAGGTCAGTGTCGGATGGATAACGGATGAGCATAGTGTATCGACTAACAGGGTATTCGAACCTTACATGTATACGTTTCATGGTTAAGGGGGTTTACCCGGGGTGTTGGATACAGCTATATCGGTTACCGTGGTTTTGGCCGACCATGGTTTAGGGCTCTGCAAGGCCACCGATCCTCTCAATAGTGGTTACCCCAAACAGAGATGTTAATTGCTGGCGTGCTTAGTGTTTAGCTTAGTAGTAGCAATTCTTCACTTAGCTTTTGTGCTAATCCCTCCCTTATTGACACATTTCAGTTTGGAAGGCTTGAAAGGGTCGGGCTTGGACGGGAAGTTTGACCATGCTTTAAAAATGTATATTGTGAAATGAGCCGTGTTTTTTAATATCGTCTTTTAACTAACTTCTTAAATTGTATTGAGATGGGACCACGGTTTGTAAACTTAAAGTAATGTAGGGTTAGACTAAATGCTTCAGTAACCTCTTGATTAATGCTAAAATGGATGTCTACTTAAAAAAAAATGGTTTCAAAAATGCGGTGTTACAGAATCAGTGGACAGTGTTGTATTCATATTTATTGTTTGCTAGTATCTAAGCTCACAAGGTGAGTTTTACAGCCCCACTTTTACTGAATTTAACTGTTTTGGGGAGAAAAAACATATTAATGTCTAATAAATGCATGTATGACTGCTATTGTGTATCTGCTAGATTTTAATTGTGTTGAGTCATGCTTAAATAGTATTTTGGTACAGCTGGTTTTTTGAAAGATATTTATGAATAATATTTTGTTATAATCAGTTTTTGCAAAAACTTGGATAAACAATCCTTATGAGATAACTGGTCATGAGAAGACATGATCAAACAAATGTTTTCACAAGAACGGTCTTAACGAAGACTTGTATGGAAAATTATATTTTTCGATATTAGTCCGTGTATAACCGTGAGTTGATAGACGCTCCTAATGCCAGATCTTTTAAGTCTAATATTACTATAATTATCAATTATAGTTAGCCAATGAATATATGAGTAGTATTATTCGGGATTGATCCCCCGCTCATGGCTAGTCGGCTCTAGCCGTATACGCATGACATATATATTCTATTAAAACGTCGTGGATTCGACATTCTTAGGCAAATTGGATTTGAGTTTGATTACAAGTTCATGAACTTATACTTTAACTTGTATGCCTACCTAACTTATAAGGGATTATACACTAAATTTAGACAATTATGCTTGGTGTATTTGAAACAAGTGAACTTGAACGTACAAGGATTTGTACTAAACGATTCAGTTATTACAATTATGTTTCATAGATCTAAAACATGTGAACTTGAACGCACATAGATTTGTACTAAACGATTTACTTTTATTACACTTGTGTTACACATTCATCATGTGAAAGTTATAATTTGTAAAGTTGAAGTTATAAAACTTGTGAACTCACTAACCTTTGTGTTGACATGTTTTGTAATATGTTAAGTGAGAATGAAGCATTTCTCATAAAATGTACACGCATTTGGGTTACTATTTTGAAGAAGTCTTTGTTTATAAAAAAAAACAATACTTTTTAAATGCTATTTTTTTACTATTGATTGATTGCTGTGATATCTGATGTAAGTCGCGCACCCGTTCCTTCGCAAACCAATTTTGGTAGGGTGTGACAAGATTGAACGAAACATTTCTTATAAGGGTGTAGATATCTCTCTTAATAGAGGCCTTTTGGGTGGATCGATCCATGCTAAAACAAAATCGTGCACCTCCAAGCAAAGTGGACAATATCGTACTATCCAGAACTCGAATATCCGAATATTCCGATACCAAGTTTTAAATACTCCGAAACTTAAATGCGAATCTTAAAAAGTATTTAATGCACATTAAATTTCATTAATTGTTTTCTAAACGTCTTTTGTCCCTATTGGAATTCATGAATAATCTTCTTCTTTTGAACTGTAAGTTAGTTAGTGGTTTGACATATGTAGTGACATCCAAGCAGGCAGTATGCATTCTTCGAACATATCTGCTTTTTGGTAAAATAAAACCCACCTACTCTTTAATCTCTAGAGGAATGTCCTCAACAAGTATTGAACCCAAGACCTTTTGAAGACAACCCCCAAAGAAACTCTCGGTGGCCAATTGATCTAGACCAATTTATTTTTCATTATGGGATTGTGGTTTGGTTTGAGTCACCACACAAATTACCAAACATATCAACATTGATTGCATAAAGGAACGATAACATGCATTTAATGAATCCGTTTTTCCTAAAATTGTATTGAATAACATTAATGAACTCTAATTTATATCATATTGAAGATGCATTATACATACCATATATATTTGTATAGCACACTATCATGATGCAAATGATGTTAAGTCTTCATACGATGTTAATCTTGTTACACATGAGAGAGTTTTCTTAACGTTTTTGTTTTAGATAAAGATATCGTTAGTAATTTTATTAGAGAACACATGTTTTTGTGTATTTGTATGGATTTTTATCATTTATTATGTACTTTTGGAGTGAAAAAATGTAAAATTAGAAGTCTGACATCATGTTTGCATTAATAGGTATTATTTGAAGATATATCTTCGTTGATTCATAGTTGCTTATAAAAGACAAACCAAGAAGTTCTTCATAGTATCACTTATATGTTATAAATAACATATTTTGTATTACGCTAATAAAAACGATAATGGTTTAGTTACTTTGCGTGTCCCTCCAACACACTTTGCTTATTTAGTAGAGTACTTACAACCAACGTTAAACATGTTAGCGGTCTTGCTTTTTAGTACTTTTTGAATTCTATGTTAAAAAAATCAACATAATCAATTTACCATTGCAATTCGATATTAAATATCCTTATCCGTTTTTAGAATCCAGAAGTTAAATGGTGCTTGATACGAAGAATTACAATAAGGGTTTTTCTAACATGTGCCCCTAGGCACATGTTTACTTAAACCCAATATACAATAAATATCTAAATTAAAGGAAGAATTATTGTAGTACCGTTTCACTTCAATATCGGTTTCACTTCATATGCAATAAATAAATATCTCAATATACAATAAACATCTATCTTTTGTTGGATTGGAAGAATTAGATGTTGCATATATAATTAAAAACGAGTTCGAAATAAAATTTGAGTTTTTTTAATGCTCATGAATAAATGTAATAAATATAAAAAATAACCAAGCCTCAATTAAATAAAACAAACAGTTTAACATAAATAATAGTAGTAAATTAAATTGGATAATAGTCTTCTCACTTAACTAGAAGTTACATATTATAAACTATAAATAACACACTATCATGATGCTATGATGTTAAGTCTTCGAATGATTTTATCTTATTACCCCAATAGAACATCGACATAAAAAAAAGAGTGTGATGATGACGCTCGACTTGGAGAATATTATTGTTGATCTTTGATTTTGTTACACACAAGAGTTATCTTATTGTTATTGTTTTAGATAACAATTTTGTTAGTATGTTTATTAAAGAAATACATATTTTTGTGTATTTGTACTATTAAAGTCCGACATAATGTTTGCACTAACTGACATTAGTTGAAGATATATCGTCGTTGATTCATAGTTTTGCTTATAAAAGACAAGCCATGAAGTTACTCATAGTATCACTTATATATTATGAATAACGTGTTTTGTGTTGCACTAATAAAAAAGATAATGGTTTTGTCACTTTGCATTTTCCTCTAACGTACTTTGCTTATTTATTAGAGTACTCACTATCAACCTAAACATTTTAGCGATCTTGCTTTTAATACTTTGTCCGTTACACAAATACAATGTATACGACTTTCCTCAAATAACTCTTTGTTGTGAATAAAGGTCGTGCATCGCACTTGCCATGTTGCCTCGTTCTATTTTAATGAAAAAATCATTTTCATTAATTGTAGATTTGTCAAATCGTGCTATCGTTTCGTGTTTTTGGGTAACACGACATCACACAAATTCGTTTTTCTCAACACAATATCGACACGGCACGAAGTCGTGTTTTATTTTGCTAAAACAAATATGACCCAATTAAATATAACATAAATTTCTAAATGTTCCTAAAATCATCTCGTGTCAATTTTGTGTTAATCTTTAAACCCGAATACGGCAGGACACGACTTCGTGTCTATTTTACACGACACGAACACGCATTTAAATTTCGATTTCGTCTCACTTTCATTTCGTTTCGTTGTGTCGTGTCAGATTTGACAACCTAATTAATTGCACGTACATCCTATAAAGAATTCAATTCCATTATCAATCTTTAATCGAGTTACATTAATTGTTTACTTTAGTTTTCATTAAGTATCTTTTTTTCTTCTTTTGCTTAAATATTTTAAGGGTTTGTATAAAGACATCATTTAAAAGATATTTAATAGTTTTTTTTTTTTTTTTTTTTTTTTTGTAAAAGTTGTACAAATAATTGGGATTTTCTAATACACACATTATAGTAAACTGTAAATGTCTTTCACGCCCCTGTATTTAATTTATATAAAAATTCATTTTTAGTTATAGATGGTAAGGGTAAAATCGGTATAACACAAAAACATTAATAAGTCATCGATATCATTTTACTCATATTAAGGAAATTTTGGTTTATTAAACGTTCGTTGTCGTATGTTCATAAAACACATATTAGCAAAACCGCGCTAAATAATTTTCGTGAAATCCATTTTTTATAAATTTATGAGGTGTACTGAATGCATATTTTTTTATAAAAAGATAATGAAATGTAACTTATCGGATTGACCAAAGTTAAATAGCTTGAAGCAATGGATTGACAATCTAATTTTATCGGATTTGGATGATGATGATGATGATGATTATTATTATTAATATTATTATTATTATTATTGTTATCTTATCAGATATCGATAACTGAGTGTTGTCAATAATAATAGATAATTTATAATAAAATATAAAAAATCAATTAAATTTCAAATGATCATCATACTATTATTTCCATCAAAGTTGGAAGAAAAATTGAATCAAGGTGAAAATCGTGCATTAATAATTTATAATATAATTAAGTTTCTACTTTTCTCAAAATAATTATTTTTTTTGGTTGTTATTATCAAAACTATGTTAGGTAACAAACTAAAAAGTGGCTGAATAATTTGACAATTTGCTTGCATATATTTTTTAACATTGTTATTTGAAAATTGATATTGGCGTTTACTATTTGTATTTATTTATGTGACTATTCACATGATCCGGACAAACATTAAAAATCAAATAATGATATGAGTAAAGAAAATTATTATTAGATTACGCATATTAACTTGTAATGAGTAGGAAAATGATATATCCACAAATAATAAGCATCAATATTATTTCTATTATTATTTTTGATAGATTCCACAGACATACTAAAAAGAGCATATTCTTACAAGAATAAAGAAAAAAGTGTTTTAACATTTTGCAGAATATGTTCACAAAACATATAGCGGATATGTGTGCTCAAAAAGATTAACTTAACGAGCTACGGACATAGAGGCAAATTTTTTTAACGACAATCATAATTTACGCTTAATTATTTCAACTTATGTCCACGACGGGACATATAGGCAACTTCGCGGAGCATTTTGCGGAGCTATGTAAAAGTTTGTATTTTATATGATATTTTGTTAAATACACTCTTAAACTGTCACATTTTGGTTCACCCTGTTAATTTTTTAAGAATAACAAGAAACAAATGCTAAATTTTAATATAGTTAAAGTTTTTGAATGGTATATCACTTACACATATATCACTCTTGAAGAGTTGTTTCAAGTTCGCAACTGGTTCTTCTTTTTAGGTTTAGTTGGTAAAAGAAAAATAGTTGCATTTAAAATGAAATAGACATAGTAGAAAAATACAAAAGACACAATAAAGTACGATTAGAATGTAACCGAAAAACATAAAGTGCCCATCGACATATTCCACGTGACGAAATCAATGTATAGTTTATAAATAAACTTTTTAATTTTTTTTTCTAACAATAGCCTTAGCATAATGCACGGATTCATTGGAGTTTGAATATCATTTGGTTTTTGTTAGCAGAATTCATTGGAATCTGATTTTATCCTATACGTTTTTTATTTCGTTTGGTTGGCAATATTAGTTGAAATCTTAATTTTATTCTATAAAATGTTTAATTGTCCAAAAAAAACCCAATTAAAATCCTTTTAATTCATCAAAACAAAAGAAATTCGAATTCCTTGACATAATGGGTGGAATGACTATATACTATGACTTGATAAGACTTGTAATTTAACTTTCTAATTATATGGATTTACCTATCACGCATGATTAAATTCGATTTCTTGGATTATGTACTTGACATTAAAATGGTATTTTTTTTAAATGGCCGAGGTAGATATACTACATCTTTAGAGAATAGGACAATAATTTATGCCATACAACACTTGATACAAAATTACATTATATATATACTCATTCCGGGTTGAGGAGTTTGTGGTTACAGAATTTTATTTTGTGGGGTTTGCCGACACTTATAGGTAGATAATATTTGATATGAAGTATGAAAATTTAATAGGAACCAATACAATTTTTCTTAGAGCGCTATTTCCGATCTTTATGTCCCTTTTGCTTTAAAAATGAGCACAAAACTTTGTCTAAGATTGTCACTATATATACAACTTAATTTGTTATTTCATAGACCAATTTCCCATCTTTAGACATAATAACTCAATTCCCAATTTATGTCGTCTCCCTTCTCTTTCGAAAACACATCTACAATGCCCGATACGGCCAAAGAGGTAATTTATGAGGAAGGTTGGTGGGAAACTCACTCATTGTTTACATCGGATGGTCCACAAACAACGAGAAATGAACACCAAATGGAACAACAACTCGATGTTGGATTAAGTGGCGGTTTAGGTGGTGAATTCGCTCTGAAAATAAATGGAAAAGGTCCCGATGATGGTAAAAGGGAGATGACGGGAAGCGGGAAAAAGAAAAGGGAACGAAAATCAAAAGAACAATCACGCAATGAAGTAGAGATGGAACGACGAAGAAAAGAAACACAATTATTTGCTGATCTTCATGCCTTGCTCCCCAAACTCCCACAAAAGGTACCAACCAAAATTCACTACATATTCTCCTAGTATTTGTTATTACTTATTATGTTTAGATTTAGGAGGTTATCGGATTGATTATAAGATATCTCTCTATATGGATTTCATGATTGATGTTGATGGTTTTTTTTTTCCATCCAAAGTTTTGTACTTTCCAATTTCAAAGTTGTGATTGTAATACACGAGTGGCATTTGTTCAAGCTTTGTAACAATTTTGCAAAGATATAAATCATATTTATAAAATTATGTATCCAAAATATTACACTTTTTTATTTTTTATTTATGTAAACATACGTATTCATGGTTAGTATTAATTAAAAATACTATAATGCATTTTAGATGAATATTAGATTTCCCGATAAAATGTTATTATAAGTAATTTTCCTGGTGAAAAAAAAAAGAACTCAAAATAACGTACTTTCATGTTATTTATGTAACTTGTGATTCTGTCATAAAATTAACTGGCACGAGTCATATTCTTTAAACTCGAATAGTTTTCAACATTTAAATTTCCAAATTAATATGTACTTTCTATGACAGATAAAGTAATTTTGCACTTGAAAAGGTAAGAAAACATAAACCTAATTTATTGAACTAAGAGCATCGGTTAAGTCATTGCAATGACTTATTGTAATTGACACTTAAATTTTCCATTCAAAATTTATAAATAAGCTTTTCAAAAAGTTTTTGCTCCAATGCATATTAACATATATAAAGTTTTTTTTTTTTTTGTTTTGAGAAAGACTTAGAGAGTAATAAGCTTTTGAAGCAAATTTTTTTACTAAAAGTCATTTACCTTCAAATGACCCACACAAAAGATAATAAACTTTGTAAAAAACTATCAATAGAGATGCTCTAAATATCGTACCTAGTACATTCAAAATATGATAAATGGCTTAGCCGTTTTTTTTCTTATATCCATCTTGATTTTTAACAAATTTCTCAAGTTGCTAGTTCGGTTAATTTTTATTTAGGTTGCTATATATTACTCACAATCGATTTTTTTTTCTTTTTCTGTCTAATCAGTCTCATCATTGGTTTTATGGGTTTATTCTTTGTTTTCTGTTGTTTTGAGTCGGGGATGTAATCAGAGGAATCTTTTTTAATGTTCACATTTTTCTTACGTAACTAGTTTCTTTCTATGTAAAATGTGTTTGATAACTTAGTGGAAAAGATTCTTGAATAATTTCTTAGGTCATGACTTTAGATAAATATTTATAAGATAGTTAGGTGTATTTTGAAATTGGTAACAACGACTGTTAAGTCATGTATATCACAGGTAAAGCTCGACCATCCTTGTGAGCGAACGGGAATATATTTTTTTAAAATAAGATATATTAAGGGTGTTAAAAATATTGGAAAATCAGATTTTCAGAGAAAAAATATATCTGATATCTAGGTATTTCGAAAATCTGGATATGCGGATTTTTGGATATCGAATTCTGATAATGTTTTTAAATTGTTCGAATACATATTATATACAAAATATCCGAAAAGTATCCAAAATATCTAATATATCTGAAAAATATCCTAAATATCTAAGAAGTATCTGAAGTGTCTGAAAAATATCTGAAAATATTCGAATTACTTGTTGTTTGGGTTATGTATATCCAAATTCAGATATCGAATTCGGATAGTGAAAACTACTAACTAAAATCCGGTTATTTGAATTTTTCTATATCCCAAAATCCAGATATTCGAATATAAAAAACCTACAAATTATAACCATTCAATTAATTGGGGTACGTAATTAGAAGAATCTTACTTTTTATGTTTTTTTCTTATAACTAATTAGTTTCTATTTATAGTAAATTGGAGGAATTGGAATAACACCTAACCAAATTATGTCTTTCATCAATTGGTCTAGATTAATTGGCCACTAAGGGTAGCGTTGAGGTTTTCCTTTAAGAGGTCTTGAGTTCAAGCCTTGTTAGAGGTAAAACTTGGAGATTAAAAAGTGGTGGGGTTTATTCCCCATATGCGGAGGGTTCGAGGGAAGGCATACTACCCATTGTGGATGTCACTGTCTAGGCTCGAACTACTAACTTACTAACCTGCTTTTAATTTTTTTTTTTTATGTATTTGATACTTTTAAGTTTATTTACATCGATTACCCTTTTCATTTATCGGGAAAATAACAATTTGGCTTGTGAAAATACCAAGAGGCTAAAAGTTGTTTCATTTTCTTTTATAATTATCAGTTTTTCATTATTAGATTATTACTCTATTTATAAATATTTCTTCAGTAGCGAAAATTTTCTTTTGAATCTGTCTTTACTTTGAAAGTTATCACAACTAAAACTTCATAACAGAAATTTCTAACCTTATTTTTTTTACGACATCAAACAGAATATTGCACAAAATAATCACTAATTTTAGTGTATTATTGACGAACAAATCCCAATCTTTGATTAATAACAATAGATGGTTATGACCAATCATATATTTTATATATAAAGGAGTTTTTTTGTCATTTGACACCCACATAAATTTTAATCCAAATATTTTTATTATTTTATTATTTTTTTAGTTCTTTATTATTATTATTAATATTATTAGATTTTTTATTAAAAAAATAATATCATGTGATTATATACTTAATCAGATTTGATTACATGTAATATTTTTGTATAATCACATGTGATCAAGTATACAATCAAATGTGATTATCACATAATATTTTTTAACAGAAAAAATAAAATAAAAGATCTATAAAATTAAAATAATAAAAAATTAAAATACATAAAATAACAGACACATGTGCTAAAGATCAAGAGTAAATATATCTAATTTATATTGAAAAAAAAAACAATGCATGATATTTATATATAAAAAAGGGATCTGAAGTAGGGATGTGTTTGGTTTCGGAACCGGTAAACCCGGTAACCGAAAAAAGGAAATTTCAAGGACCGAGAACCGGACCGGTTAAACCGGTTCCGGACCCTGTCCGATTCCGGTTCGGTCCGGTCTTCAAGCGGGTTGAGAACCGGTAAACCCGGTTTTTGTGTTTGCCATCCGATTATACATTTTCGGTGCATATTTTCATCTTAAAGTATATAACTTAGATATTTTAGCGTACTTTTGATAAAAGTATGATGTTTGCGGGGGTTCACGGGCTGCTTCAAGTAAAATATGTTTCTATTAAAAGCGTACATACCTATTATTTCGACATATATATATGAAAACTCGTAAGTCTATATACCTATTTAAATGCCGGTTCCAAACCCGAAAAAACCGGAACCGAACCGGAACCGAACCGGAACCGGTAAACCCGGTTTGTTAATTTTTATCAAATCTAAGAACCGGGAACCGGACCGGTTAAGCCGGTTCCGGTTCGGTTCGGTGCCGGTTCCGGTTCGGTTCCGGTTTTTCGGTTTTTATACACACCCCTAATCTGAAGTATTATTTATTTTCGAAAAAGAAATTTTAAAATTTTCTTTTTTGACCAAAATACTACTATTAATGACAAATTCTCTTACTTGGGCCCCTTTTAGACTCATAGGGCCAAATAAGAGAAACTTATACAATTTGGGATATTGGATATAAAAAATAAGTGCTAAGTTTGAATGTGCACACATTGAAACAAGTATCAAATGTGAACTCAGTATGATCCGATTTAAAATTAAGGTTCACATGTGAATAAAATGTGTTTTCATATGAAATTTTGGTTCTTACATGTTTTTGTGTGTTTCAAATTAAATCACCTCTCTATATATAGATATATCTTCGTACTTGGATCAATACGATCGAGAACCAAATCTATGTCGTTTGATCAACTAGATTTGTTAGATTAACGGATTATGATAGATATATGGTGGCAGTATATTAAATAAGTTGACGTTTATTTGCATATTTAAATGAAAAATAAGGCAAATTAATTGTAATTAAACATCTAAAAAAACAGAGAGTGTGATTTTTTACACACAAATTTTAATCTTTCCACCATAATAATTGTTTTATATGTGTAAAGTCTGTAGTTATACACTACATGTATAGTGTGATACAAACATAAAAAATATGGTGCATAAATTAATTTGTCAAAAAACAGCGATAATTAACAAATAAATATTGATATTCTCAGATTGACAGAGTCGCAATCGTAGAAGAGGCTATGAACTCCATCGAATCATTGAAGCAAACCCTCCATAGTCTTGAAAAACAGAAGCTTGAGATGCTTCATGGTGCATCCATGGAACCCATCATCAAGGATGCTTTGCCCATGAATTTGGACAATATATCGGGTCAACGATTATCTACCTTCAAAACATTGACATCATCTAATGTCGTCTTAAGTGTGTGTGGCACTGATGGGATCATCAACATATGCTCGTTGAAAAAATGGGGCCTTTGGACTAGGATTTGCTTTATTTTGCAGGAGCGCGATTTGCAAGTTGTTTACGCTCAAATTTATTCGGATCATGCTAAGACCATGTATATGATTCAAGTTCGTGTAAGTAATTTTTCTTGCTCTTGTATTATTTTTTTTTTATTTTTTAACTGACAAAGAGAAGTAACACTGCGAAAACTAGCGAAAGAACACAACAGACACCAATCCTGAAAAACAAAAATCAAAACCCTAATTTAGAGAAAGGCAACAAAACAAACCCGAAGGAAACCGCAACAACTAGACTCAAACCATACATTTGTAAAAAAAACCACCTAACTGACCACCACTTTGTTGACTCCTGTAAATCAGATGGAAGGTAATTTCAACACCACAGATACTAAGATACTACTCCGCACAACACAAATATTGTTTTACAGTGGTTGTATACTTTGTTTTAAATGTTATAAAATATAGTGCATGAAGTAATTTTTGTAATGTAGAAATCACACCTCATATCAGATAGATGTCGTATGGTCTTCTTATGTCTTCATCATCATCAAATTTACTTGTTTTTGTTATTAAGGTTTGACTTCAAAAAACAAAATTACTTGCTTTTAACTTGAGTTTTCTTTTCTTTGTATTTTGATCATTAGGCTAATGTTCCTCCTGAGTTCGTGGAAGGATTTCCTTATGAAGAGGTGTATCAGGAGGCTGTGGCTCAGATTATGCTCTGGGTTTAATATCTAAAACCTCAATAATTGAATAATAAATGTGTCACCCATGATGCTTTGGGAGAGAAATCACATACTATGGAACAGCCAAAAGCCTAATACTTTCTATGATATCTTATTTAAGTATTGGCTTTTATATTATTAAGTTTTGGGGGTTTTCTGTTTCAAAACACAAGTTTTTATTTTTCTTGAAACAAGCATATTTTTCCCCTTCTATCACAAACACCATTTTAGATGTTTTGCTTGTTTTTTATATGTTATCTTCTATCATCCTAAGGAATTGATTTGTTCAAGTCATTTTACTTTATCCAATACAAATTATGGGTATAAACGTCAAACAATTTTAATTCACCTTAGATGAAGTAACAAGTGTCTTGAACAAATCAATTCTCATCATCATAACATTAATAGTGATTATCAAAGTTTTGATTTTGTTCGAATTTGATTTATCATAAAGGGATTTTCTAACTAATTCCCTAAGGGTATGATATAAGAGACATTTAATGAATTAGAATTTCCTTAAACAATTGAAATTGCATTTAATGGATCTCATAAATTAGTAAAGAATGAAGTTTATTAATGATTATTTATATATTTTTAGGAATATTCAAGATTATTAAATGTCTCTTATCTCATGCCCTTAGGGGATTAGTTAGCCAAACCCTTATATAAATTAAATACAGACGTAAACTTATTATGGTCTTACATCTGCTATGTATATTCGTTAAGGTGTAAACCCGGATGTCATAATTGTGTAATTAATATAAAGCAAAAAACATAAAAATATTATTTTTGCATAATGAAAACCTAACTAAGTTATACGATACACATATAGCTAATTAGCCATATAGGCATACTAGCTTCAAAGCCTGCCCGAATGGGCTGCCATGCTTCAAGAGATATGTAGGAAAATAATGAAATATTTTTTTTTATACCGTTTAAATAACATAGCAATCCATAATTGTAATAATGAGAAACAATTTTTTGATACATCAATAAATGTTATATGAAATTTGTAGACGAAATAAAACCAATTTGTAAACGACATTAGTTGTTGATATAGCGTAATTGTCATCTTTGTCATAACAAATAACCTTCAATCTTTTCTTACTCTTAACTCTTGATACAACGACATACAGTTGACCATGCGAAAAGTACTTAACTTTAATAGAATTCCATTTGAGGTACTATACATTACAAATCATTCTGATGCAATTATATCTTAGACAAAAGAGTTAGTGGGTTCAAAAGTTACATCTGCACTCGCCTGTTTCACGTAAAAAAAAGCCACATTCATTTATAAATCATGTACGAAATATATAAAATACAAATTATGCTTATCTAAATAGAACTGAAACGACTAATATTAATATCTATAAAGTTTTTAAAAATGTTTATACGTCAACCTAACTCGTTGGACCCATATAATTTTTCCTCTTTTGACTTGGACCTAATTCGACCCATTTCTCGTTTCGTCATCTCTACTTCCATTATTAATGACACACCTTAGCTAAACGGGCCAAAAGGGATGCATATGCATTTTCCAGCATATTATTATCTTCCACAAATCTTATGGTTGAATTGATAAGCAAAATTATCATTATCTTCTACTAATTTTATGTGAAACATGAAGTTTAATGGTATAAGCTATGCACAATTAGTGCTTGTTTCCAAGTATGAAATGGTTAGTCTGCAATTAGTAGTTGTATCCATTATTATTATCCAGAGTAAATTACATGAATGGTCCTTTAGGTTTATAGTAAATTTCACCAATGGTCCTTTAGTTTCAAAAATTACACCGATGGTCCTTATTTTTGAAAGGTTTTTCACCGATGGTCCTTTACGAAAAAGTCCGTCTATTTTTTCAGTTAACTAACATCACATTTGATGCACATGGGGGTATTTTTGTCAATTTGTCTTTCCCCTTCTCAGTTAAATTACACGGATGGTCCTTTAAGTTTATAACAAATTTCACCAATGGTCCTTTAGGAAAGACAAATTGACCAAAATACCCCTATGTGCATCACATGTGATGTTAGTTAACTTGAAAAATAGACGGACTTTTTCGTAAAGGACCATGGGTGAAAAACCTTTCAAAAATAAGGACCATCGGTGTAATTTTTGAAACTAAATGACCATTGGTGAAATTTGCTATAAACCTAAAGTACCATTCATGTAATTTACTCTATTATCCAAGTATTAAGAATGTTAAGAATGTTGAATCATGTTCGGTAAATTATAAATTATAAAAAATAAAATAAAATCAATATGCAGACCAATATGCAAATTGGGCCGATATTACCAAATTGGGCCGATATTACCCAGACCAATATGCAAAAACTCCATCCCTAATCTGCACATTATAAATTATAAAAAATAAAATAAAATCATAAATAAATGTTTACGCTTCACATTTTCAAGGCTATCACTCCCATGAACCATATTCCTGTTTAAACAACCATCATAATACAACAAAGAAAACTGAAGTCCCTGATTAAAAGATAAAAAACAAAGCATAAAAAAAGTAAAAGTCAAACCTTCCGGTTTGGGTTGATATCAAATATTGTAGACCACACTGCATAATCAGTTGTATAAAATATTATAGACCAGGACTTTTCACTTAATCTTATGTGTATAAGGTTCTTTTGAATTCAAAAATTACAAACCCACAAAATAATGAGCTGTATTGTGAATTTCTTTGTCAATAAACTGTGATCAATCCAACACAAAAATAGTTTTATACCCGACACTAAAAGGATCGCATGGTAACCAAATAAATACTTGAAAAGTTTAGAATTTTAAGTTTCCATACTTAAATTTGGCATGATTTAAAAAAATACTATGATAATGAGAAAAATGTTACCATCTTATCAAGGTGAGTAGCAGCAACACAAGAATCCAAAGTGGCCAAGGTACATTCTCTCATGTGCTTTTTGTTGTCACCAATACATTTCACAACATCTTTAAGACATCATCACATGTAACCTGCAAATGTATGTATATACTGTAGAAAATTATAATTATGACCAAATATGTCAACAATGTATCAGGCTGGGTTGAACTAAAGAAAACTTACATAAGAATTTTCAACCTCTCATCCATAAGAAACACCAACTTCTTTCTTTGAATGGTTTGAATCTGAGATCGGTCAATTTCAACAACCAATTAAAAGCCAAAATTCTATTTATCAAAACATGACAATCTGAAAATGATTTAAAAAAATGGATTATTCAAAAGCGTATAGCCTTTTCAATATTATTCGAGAACTCAATATTAACCTTGGATACATTATTATAAACCAAATGCTAATATTATAACTGGATACAATAATTGAATAGAACCTAAATGAGTAATTGAATAGAACCCCCGATTACACGAATTATGATTGTGGTTAGCGGCCATCTCGAATTGGTTATTGAGTCAAACCCTTATTTGCAAGAGACGCAGAAACATTTCAAAAATAAACAAATAGAAAATTATGAAAAACAGGGTTCAAATATTGAGTCAAGAAACCTAAATATCGTTTTTTTAATAACGAAATCTAAATCGTTTGCAAAAGGAACAAAACTAAATATTGAGTATAATACCAATTCAACAATTATGATCAGAATAGAACCCTAAATGAGTGTAATAGCGATTGAATAGAGGAAAATTACCTAAATGATGACCATCGGCGCAGCAAACCAGATCTGGTGCAATCGGACGCCGGAAAAATGAATCGCCGTCGGTAAATCAAATTTTCCGGCAGATGACGATGGTGCGCGTGGGGCGCGTGACTGGGATTTCGACGTAGAAATACATACGGAGATGGTCGGAAAATTGAAGATGTTTCAGTGGTGGTGGTGGTGGTGTGCCCTGATTTGGTAGGTATAAAGCTAGATCTAAGATTAGAAAAAAGAGAGAGAGAGAGAAACAAGATGAATCAGTTCTCCTTCAACATATTCTTTCCTGCGTGGGGAAACAGAGTCCTGAATTTCATTGCCAAAACTGGTTGGGTCTGTTTATTTCTTCGGAATAGGCTACGGATTTCGTTGACGAATGGTGTAATTACACGTGGCAATATGGATAGTGAAAGAGCTCCAAACTGATGAATTAGCACATATAAATCAAATGTAAGCTCATATATAGGAGAAGATAACTAAAAAAATAACATCATGTTCCAAACATATCATAAATTTAATTTCATTTTAAAAGTTGTGTTAAAAGAAATCTATTTGTAAGAAGTACTAGCCTATAACCCGTGATAAATCACGGGCGGCTTATAAAATATTTTTTTAGTTAATTTAATAAATACTTAATAATTATATCATTCCAAATAAAACAATCAAGTTTAACATAACCATCTATTAATGAAACAATTTTTTTTTACATAGATCATCTTTTAATGTAAGCTTTTGCATTTAGTCAAGCTTAACGGGCAAAGAGGCAGGGGCGGACCCCCTTGAAACACAAGGATGCATGTGCTACCCCTTAAAATAAGCCTATAACTATAATTTTTTTAATCCACAAGCCGAAATATAATAGCCCAATGCTAAGCCCACAAGGCCACAATCATAGCTCACTTCATCTTCTTAATATGTTTCTTTATATTTATATTACAAAGTATTTGATATTGTGTCGAAAAACATGAAATTAACAAGTATGTTTGTCTAATTAGGGACTTAGGGTTAATATTTAGTTATTATATGTTGTTTAAAGTTGAAATATTTTGATTATAGGGTTTCATTGGCAATTTTTTTAAAAGAAAGGTAGATGTGGAGATGATAATAGTGGAGGATCTTAAAAAAATGGTTCTAATGAAATTGTGCTACCCCTACACATGGGTCTTGAGTCCGCCACTGCCAAGAGGGCCACCCGTGATTAAGCTAATCAACCGGTAAAAGGCTTGATTTTGCAGCGGCATGGAAGACATTTCTCAGAGAATAATCATCCACCTTTGCTTGACGAAATAGAATATGTGATTCTAAGTCTAACAACATCGTTTAAGAGTCTTTCTTATGGCCTTTTAAGGCTTCCAAAGCTTTATCCAACTTATTTTGTGTGTATTAGCAGTATGCCTATATATAGATCACCAAGTGTAAAAAAGAGATGGATCAATAGAGGTAAAATTCATGCTTTAAAACATCTAGTCTTTTCAGCTAAAAATGTATCGAAATTTGAATGTATCATGTTATATCAATGCACGATTTCCATGCTCAACAGCAGTTCATTATACATTTATTTATAGAATTTCACATACATAATTACATCGATATTAACAACTAATAAAAATTCCAGTTTAGTATATTAACCATTTTATGATTAGGCTATATATTAGCTAATAATTTTACGGGAAGTACCTTGTAAAAGTCAGCAGCGATGAAATAAGGAAATCGCTTACCAGCACAAGTGTGCAGCATGTCTATTAATTTGCATTTTTAAGACTCCATGAAGAAACAACATATTTACAAAAAAATTGAGGTTCAAATTAAATTACATTGATTTTCAACCATTCCTTGAATACATAACACAACCCTTTTAATAAACACAGTTGTCCAAACAACGTGTCTCCTTCTTTAATTACTTGACATAGCATTGTCTATGTGTCAAAAACCTTCTTTTAATTAAACTTACGTCTCCTTCTCTAATATTTTCATATCCCTTCTTTCAACATACACTCGGTTGTCCAACAGCGAATACCTAAACTAGAAGACCTGTTTTAAATCAATGTATTTTAATGAATACTTACTTGATCTTTAGGCCATTGTATATCGTTAGAATTTGTTACATCGATTAAAGGAGCTCTTGAACTCTGGTGCAGCCTTAAATCCAGACTGGTTAGCATCACGCGTTGCAATTTTGTGACTAAATGGGTGAAAATAAAAAAACAACTTAATGATAAACCACGTTCCCAAAGTTCTTCAACACCTATTTCATGGGAACTTCTAAAATTTGGGATAATTGGAGAGCATATATACGTATCTCTAATCCTTTCGTGATACAACTATATACCTAAAATTAAGCAAACGACATTTCAATTTACAACTACATATACAAATTGATTGAATATAGACTAAAAAGATTAGAATTCTATAACCCAAACATCGAGATTAGAAGAAGAAAAAAACAGGTAATTTAACTTAATCGGCCAACTATGTATGAATCGGTATTGAAATTCCCTGACACAGGTATCAAAATGATGATTCAGATTTAAATGGCGATCATGGAAACAAACCTTGATTTCGCAACACGTTGCTGCTCTTAATTTCTCTTAACAGAAAGTTTTAGGGTTTTGAATTGTGTCGACAATATAATCGGGTGTGCAGTTAGCTTGATAGGGTTAGAGAGGTGTAATCCTACTTGGTTGACGTGGCATATATGATATGGCATTATAACATGGCATTAGTCAAAAACATATTTTTATTATATATAGAAAATAGAAGATAGAAGATTGAAATATTGATCTCATTCTATTTGTAACTAAATAAGCTGTGGAATATTCAAGGAGGTCCACATATATTTTAAAGTCCCAAGGGATAATCATAAACCTTTGGATCAAGAAGATCAAATGGTCTAGATTGTATCCGAAATTAAAGGGGTTTTCAACACGGAGGGGTATAATGGTCATTTGGCTTGAAAGGACCTTCTGAATCACTGACCATTGTTCCCACTCTCTCTCTCATTCCTTCATCTCCACTCTTTCTCTCTCGCACATCACACCGAACAAAACCCTCAAAATTCTCTCTATTTCAGTGATTTCTACCGGATTTTCGCTAAAATCGTATGTTCTTCACTCATTCAACATCGGTTTTCTTCTTCATTACTCTGTTATCGACATACAATGGCGAAATCTCGCTCTTCTCCTTCGAAAACCTCCTCTGATGTACCTCTCTGTAAGTTCGATCATGTTTTTGTTGTTATTATTAGTTTTTTTTATCGTTTATGGACAAATAGTTGTTCATTTACTTATATTTTTTTTTATATTTCAAACTTTTCTAGGGTTTGTATTTGATAACCAGTCGATTTCATATGTTGTTTTTGATTTGTTCTCTGTTTTGTTGTGTTCTATTCAAATCACAAGTGATTTTCGAGTCATTTTCAACTTTCTAGTAGTTAACTATAGATTTTCAAGTGGTTTCAGTTTTCTAGTTAATTTTATTAGAAATCACATGTGTTTCATAGAGTGTTCACATGTGATTTGTACTAAACATGTTCCCCTTTATTTTGAAAACCGTTGTTTTTAGTAAAACACATGTGATTCATTGTGTGTTCAAATATGATTTGTAGTAAACATGCTCTGTTGTCTTTAGAATCACATATGATTGTTATTTATTTTAAGTTTGTTTGTACTTATGTGATTTGAGTACAATCACATGTGATTTGATTAACAATCACATGTGATTTTTATGTAAAATAAAGTTTTTTCATAAAACAGGGGAGTCTATATACATAACAATATCACATGTAATTTGATTGATAATCACATGTGATTGTTATGTAAAACAAAGTCTTTTTTCTTCATAAAACAAGGATGTCTATATACATTACAAAATCACATGTGATTTGATTAACAATCAGATGTGATTCTTATGTTAAAAAAGAGTTTTTTCATAAAACAGGATTTTCTATATAAATAACAATATCACATGTGATTTCATAAACAATCAAATGGGATTCTTATGTAAAACAGAGTTATTTCATAAAACAGATGAGTCTGTATACATAACAAAACCACATGTGATTTTATTAACAATCACATGTGATTAAATATAAAGACTTTTTATTTTTATTTTAAAATTTACCTTGTTTTAGTTGGTTTTTGACATTTAAATATATTGCAGGTTTTCTTCCCTATTATTCATGCAGGACATTTCTATCTGTTTGCTTTCTTCTTTATTCTATGTGTTGCACATGGAGTTATTTACTGTTCAATTTGACAAGTCATGGAACACAAGGATGCCCACAGATCCTTCTCAATAGCAGATGATTCTTAACAAGATAAGAATGCGTTTTGCATCTGACTCATGAGGTTAACTTTCATGTCAAAACGATTATTGACAAGGCTACAATGTTCTACAATGAAAATTCCAAGGAAGAAATCCAAAAGATGATACTTGCAGCACGTTCAAACAGATCAAGTCGTGATAAAGTTCCACGTAAAGCTTGATAAAATTATGCAAAAACAATGTTTATTTTAAAACATTTTGTACTTGATGCATTTGATCTTTTTCCATAATGTGTTTGTTTTGTATGTTTTTAACAATGTTGTACTCAATGCATCGTAAATAAAAATCACATGTGATTTAATTAATGCTCACTTTTGATGTTTTTTTGTATTAATGTATAGAATGCTAAAATCACTTGTGACTGTTAATAAAATCACATGTGATTCAATACTAAGTAACATGCTCTGTTTTTTTATACTTGATGTTTGCTTTCCAATCACATGTGATTTTGTTATGTATATACTCATCTGTTTAATGAAATAACTCTGTTTTGCTTAACAGAATCACATGTGATTGCTAACGGAATCACAAGTGAAAGTTAATAAAATCACATGTGATTTAATACTAAGTAACATGCTCTGTTTTTGTGAACTTGATGTTTACTTTCCAATCACATGTGATTTTGTTATGTGTATATATGCCTCTGTTTTATGAAATAACTTTGTTTACTTACCTGAATCACATGTGATTGGGAACAGCATCACCGGTGATTTAATACTAAGTAACATGTTCTGTTTTTGTGCAATTGATGTTTACTTTCCAATTACTTGTGATTTTTATTAACAATCACATGTTATTGTTTCTATGTACATGTCACTGTTTTTTGTGCACTTGATATCTACTTTCCAATCACATGTGATTTTGTTATGTATATAGACTCCTCTGTTTTATAATAAAAACTCTGTTTTACATAACAAAATCACATGTGATTTTTAATGAAATAAAAAATGATATAATAAAACACATGTGATTTAATAATTAACAACGAGACTAATAATTTAATTTGTGAATTAAACATAAATATTTATAATGACAAAATAGTCATCCAAATAATATTCTACAACTAATAATGAACCATCATTAATTATCAAATAAAATGTAAGTTGAAATAATACATCATTTGATAGTACAAATACCCACTTATACTAAATACATAAAATTAATACTCTTCCTCCTTTTTCTAAAAAGTCAAATGGTTTTTGGCTTGTCTCTTCCTCCTGTCAAGATTCCATTTCCCATCCCCTAGACTTTCATATTTTTGTTATTAGCTCAATTTCTCATGCATACATGCATTCCCAAAGTTGTTCAACTTTTCTCACAAGACACATGACACAACACTACTTTTCCACTTTTCAAATTAATCACCAAAATGGAAATTCCTTTTTGCTTTTTCTTTTCTTCTCAAACCAAGGTCATTGACCATCCAAATATGTTTGAAAATCCATCTTTTTAAGTCTTGAAAGACTTTGTTACTTCTCTGCACACTCTCATCCTACTTGCAAAGTTGTGCTCAAACAATCACATGTGATTTGTAAACCAAATCACTTGTGATTTGTTTCTTAACAACCTCCCCTGTTTTTTGAGCAAAGAAATCACAAGTGATTCGCTTAGCAACCTCACATTAAGCAGTCAACTAATGCATAGCACATAGTCACAGGTGATCCATAAGTTGTAACGCCCTAAAAATTATTGTAATTAAATTATTCACCTTTGTTAAATAAATTATGTGTATTTATTTAATTAAGATTATATATGTTATGTGCTTTTACGCGTATTTAATTCCGGTATTTAATTGGGTGATGTTTCGTGACTAAATAATTGCGAGTATTATTTAGTTAAACATATCATCATTTCATGTCCTTTAATTATATGTGGTAAATAATCAAATGGCGTTTTAGATTCTGATCCGGTTATGAGAAAACCAAGTCCACGAGATACTTTTGTAGGGATAATATGTATCGGGTTTGTGGGGTCTTCGGACTTTAGAGAATCGAGCGAGAGAAGGAGGGCCGGCCTAGGTCAAGGCCTGACTTCAGTGGATGTTTGGGTTTAGGCTGAATTAAATTATGGCCTAGGGCCCGAGTATTAGTAAACCTTAACAAACCTAATCCCCTTTAATTCTTTTTCTATTCAGCCGACATCACAAACCCTCTATCCCGTTTTCTTCCTTCCGTATCTGCCGAGTTCCTCTCCTAATTGTGATGTCCGATCGAGCATCCCCATTTCTCCCTTTTGTTCGAAGCAGCAAATCATCAAGAAAAAGCATGTCACAATTCTCAAACTGTGTCAGCAAGCACCTTCCGTTTTAATTAAGGTGTTTGCTTGCTTGCTTCTTATAATCATTGGTATTTGGCGGAAGAAGCCGGTCACGATTTAGCAAGCACCTCTCTTTAATTTAAGGTGTTTGCTTGTTTCCTATAACGATTGGTATTTGACGGGAATAGGAGAAGCAGGTCAAGATTCTTAAGGATTAGCCGGAGACATCGAGTAGGGAAAATCGCAGCCACCTCCTTCCTTATTCCGAGCATTGTTGTTGTCGAGCAGGAGAGTTCAGTGACCGAGTCGAGACAGTTTGAGTACCGAGCAGGAAGATGTGATTCGGTAAATTTCTTTTTCCGTGTTCCTTTTTCATCTTCTGATCGCAATTCAGCCGAGTTCTAACCAATGCCATCGTAGAGTTCGAGTGTGTATACGGCAGATTTGAGTCTGAACCATTGAGGGTTAAGTTTTCGTTGGTTGATGGTTGTTTCTTCCGAGATTGGGCAGCAAATGAGGTGACTCTCTCATTCGTGATCGAGCCAGGATGAGCAATCGTTGAGCCGGTTGATTCGGTAGTTTTCTAATGCCTTGTTTCCTTATTTCGTATAATTCAATTCAGTGTTTATTTTGATGCTAATGATGTGATTCGATGGAGTTTGTGTCAGGGAGAGTGCTGAGCCATAGAGGGCTCGGCTTTGTGCTTAACTCTTGGTGATTTGCGATCGAAATTTCATTTTTGTTGTAGTAGTTGTCTAATTCCGTTTTACTCAGTATTATCATCGGGTATAACATACTGAAACTGATATTTTCTGTTTTGAGCTGCATTAGTACATCACTGTTTGGGGCGTTGAAGGTTTTTGGTCGTTTTAAACGTTTAACCATTTTACCCGTAGTCTCGAGCCTTATTCTTTAAACTGATTCGTTTCCACTTTTAATCGTCTCGAGTAGCTGCTGTTAGTTAGCTGCTGTTTTTGGTTGATGCCGAGTTGGGGTTGGGTAAAGATTCCGAGTTTACAATCTAACATTTATTTAACCGAAAACCGGAAACCGAACCCGTAGGGTTCTTGGTTTCCTAGAACAAGATAGATTTTTATACAAAAGATTAAAGGTATTGAAAACATGTTTCTGAAACTATAAGGGAGTTCCGGGACTGTTGGGGGTCCCGGAAATAAACGGGTTGGTGTCGGGATTCAAAATGAGTTTTAAACTACACGCTGAATTTTTTGGGCAGTTTCTGTTGGGCAAGTTCGGGTCCGTTTTTGTCACACTTAAAATACGTTTCTGGATTTTTAGCCCGTGCTGGTCTCTTGTTTTCTGAGTCCTCTTTCCAATGCCGCTAACGGCTCGTTAATTTGATATACGGTTTAAAAGTTATCGCTGTTTTAGTAATCTATCACAGAATAGTTTTAGGTTCAGCTATTCTGTATTGTGAGCCTGTTTTGACCCCTTTCTGTTTGGATTTAATTCCCGAAGTCTTCTAACAAATTGTAGTCCTCTGAGCCGTGCAGCTACTGTAAAAATTTGATTAAATTCTAGTGAACGGTTTAGGAATTATAACAGTTCCCGCGGGGGTGTCGGGTTCTGGCAGAATGTTTTGAAATGAGTTTTGAGCCAAGTTTTAATTCGAGTTTTATTATGCGATGTAGGACCTTCTAGGAACTGATTTGTGACTCGTACGTGCCGAGGATATCTAGGAGCTTACGGTCATACGAGGAGGGTAATCTCACTATAAACTTGTACTTACTTTCGATTCATGATTTTGTGCTATGTGTTGTGAATTGTCTTGTTGATTGAGCTTGAGTATTGATTGGGTGATTTATTTGAGTTATCTGTGATTTGAGTTATCTGGAGCCTGAGTTATCTGCGTTTTGAGTTCTTGAGTTAAAACATTAAACATAATATACTTGAGTTGTCTTGGCACCGAAGAGTACTGGTGCCAGACGTTTTGACTCAACACCGAAGAGTACAGGTGTTGAGCCTTGAGTTGTGTGAGGCGGGTCGAGGTTGATCTCTCGTCCCAAGTCACACAAGCGCGCTATATAAATTTAAAATCTAAGAATATAAACTTGATTAATTGAGAATTGAGTAGAGTCTCTAGGGATCACTTATGTGGCTTGAGTTGTTTGTATTTATTTTTTTATTTTGATATTATTCACTCAGCGGTGGCTGACCCCAATCACTCCCCCATTTTCAGGTACTAGTAAGGGCAAAGAGAAGGTCAACGGTTGATGGGCTGCATCTTTATTTATTAGATTTGGAGTTTTTAAAATTTTGTTTGAGTCAAACATAATTTTTAACCTTTTTATTTATTTCCGCATTAAAGACCATGAGACGGTTTATATTTTTATCTGAGTTGGGACCTTTTCATTACTTGTACTTGGGGAAATTTTATTAATTAAATGTTTTAATTTTTTTTTAAATTTCTCCTGATTTTTGGGTTGTTCATAAGCGAATCACATGTGATTTCTTATTTAATAAACTCCCATGTTTTACGCAAAAAAATCACATGTGATTCGTTAATCAATCATACCTGAGCGCAGTCAATTAACGCAAAGCTTACAATCACATGTGATTCGTTTGGGAATCACTTGTGATTTTCATCTAGTAAACTCTCATGTTTTACGCAAAAAAAATCATATGTGATTCGCTTATCAATCTGACCCCATCGCAATCAAACAAAGCACAGCTTACAATCACATGTGATTGTAGAAGCGAATCACATGTGATTTGTTATGTAATAAACTCTCTTGTTTTTTTTCTTCAAAAAATCACATGTGTTTCGCTTATTAATCTCATCCGATAGCATTCAAACAAAGCACAACTTACAATCACATGTGATCGTAGAAGCGAATCACATGTGATTTTGTTATTTAATAAACTTCCCTGTTTTTTCCTTCAAAAAATCACATGTGTTTTGCTTATCAATCTCACCTGATCGCATTTAAACAAAGGACAACTTACAATCAGATGTGATCGCAAAAGCGAATCACATCTGATTTTGTTATGTAATAAACTCCATAGCTTACTATTGTAACTTTTTTACATGAATCATCGATTTCTTTTCGGATTCGTTGCTATTGACAGATTCTGGATCCAGATTCATTGATAACATCGTATATTTTGATTTTGTGATACAGATCTGCGTTTGATTACGACGATTTTATCCAATCGCGATTTTGATTTCATGATTTTATGATTCAGATCTGCTCGAATTCAACAAAAACGTGATTCACTGTTTGTGATTCAATGGATTCGATGAACGGTGCCTTAGAGATCGCCGGAAAGTGAGGAGAGGTGAGGAAGATTGATAGAAGTGAGGAAAACCATGATTCAGAAGTTTGTTTAATGTTTTTCAATGACAATAATACCCCTCCATGTATAATTTTTGAATTGATCTTGATCATTGATTAGATCTGATCTGATGGCTGTGGATTGTCCCTTGGGACTTTATAATTTGGGTGTACTTCCATGAACACAACTCTAAATAAGCTTTTTAACAGTGAATTTTTGAAAATTATATATTTTGTTTCGTTTAAATATATGTCAGATCAAGATAACAGTTATAATGTTTGTGTCATAAGCAAATAAATAACTAGGGGCTCAAAAACGAAATATCTATAGTTATTTATTATTAAGCAATCCTATTTTAGGGGTTTTTTTAAACCTTTGCAAACGCCCGCCTACATCCTCTTCTCCGGCCACCATACCCACCATCGCTACCCTTAATCGCATCGGTACTACTTTTTTATTCATGTTTGATCTCACTTTACTAAACCTTTTTCTCCCTACTCGGTTACCTACTTTGCATAATCGCTACTTTGTCACAGACTTTACAACCATCGTGACTGACAAGCTACACAACGAATCCTCTGACTAGGTTAGCGTCCAATCCAAATTATTTATTAATCGGATTTTCAGTTGTGTTCTTTTTTTTAATCAATTTTGACTTTGTACTGCAGAAGATCGTCTAAAAACCCTAACATTTAAATTTTAAAAATCGTCTAAAAACCCTAACATTTAAATTACAATTTCCAAACGTCAATTAATATGTACAATTAATATCGTTTATAATTTCTAACAATGTTTACAAATGAACTTTTTTTTTGTTGCTTACAACAGAAATGGTGTGGTTGACATAAAATAAGTTTGCTCACATTTATTTTACAAGCTGTAGGAAGCCGTCAAAATCTTTCTTTTTCTAATTTTCTTTAGTTTTTGATGTTTTTGCACTTTTGGTTATATGAAAGTTAAGGCTCTAACCTTTTTAATCTTTTTAGGAGTGATGATGGAGTATCTTAATGTACAACAAATGTCTCATGTTCCAGTTCTTAAGAACTTTGTAGAACATTTGCAATGTAAGAATTTATATCTTTGCGTTGTCTACTTGCTTGACTCCTACGTTTGTGACAATGAGTAAGTTTGGGCTATATTTATTTACAGCATACAATACAATATGTTCATTCACAAATCAACAACTACATTCAATAGGGGGAAGATGCTGATCTGAAGATTTGGTATGTAAGTTTTTGGTATGTAAGTTTTTATCAACTGTACATTTTTAGGGGTACCCACACACGGCATAGAAATTACGTGTTGGTTGTTCTCTTCTTATTATGAACCTTTCATTGCCATCAATCTTGAGACTAATAGCAAGAAATGACGTTTTAAAACCCGTTAGTTTTAGTCTAATTATTTGAACTTTGTTTTATATTTAAACTATAAGGGTTGATTTTGACCCATGTACTTATAAATGGATCGAATTGGGGTTTTTTTCTCTCTCTCAAACATGTCAAAAAGTCACCTGAAATGCATAAAAAAAAGGTGGTATTTTCAATCCAAACAACCTCTCAAATCGTTTTAAAAAACTATAATTTTGACCCGAACCCGTTTGACCCGCTTGCTGTCACTTATTGATGATGTGTACAAATATGTTGATGATGTTGTGGTAAGATCAATTTTGTATCTTATAGGTGCAAAATGGTGGGTCAGTCCCTTCAAGTAATTGGTCAAAACGGGTCGGGTCAAAGTGCGTGCTTTCTAATGTGGTTCAAATTTTAGTAGGGTCAAAATGGGTACTTTATAATGTGCGCCTTTGGGTCAAAATATTTACATTTTTAATGTGGGTCAAAACAGCCACTTTTTAATATGGGTCAAAATGGGTCTAAGCGGTTATTAAGAATTTATGCATATTTTTAAATATAATTAGTTATCATGACATTTTTAAAATTGTAAAATTTATTGTAGGCACCGTCTTATTGATAATATGGTTATTATGCTCTCAAGAGTGATGGTAATTATGTATGGACATGCAAAAACTATGATGGTGATGTATAAAATGATTTCTTAGCACAAGGTATCATTAACTATTTACATGCTGTTTGATTTTAATAAAAATCATTTTCTTCTGAGTTGATCCGAAAATCAAAGCTAATTATCTGGGACGAGGCACCAATGATTAACCGATATTGTTTCGAGGCATTTGATAGAACTCTAAGAGACATATGCAGGGAGGACCCGTCGACACCATCAAAACATGTTTTTGGTGGAAAAGTTGTTTTGTTTGGTGGTGATTTTCGGCAAATTCTCCATGTTATTCCAAACGGTTGTAGGCAAGACGTGGTTCATGCGACGATCAATGCTTCATATCTTTGGGACCACTGCACTGTCTTGAATTTAACAGTAAACATGAGGTTGGGTTCTGGATCATCTGATGTTGAAAGAAAAGAGATAATTGCACTATAGGTGTGTATTTAGTTTATTTCTAATTTATATTAAACCATTCCACTATTTTTTTTAATGATATCAATTTTTTTTCTAATTACCTAAAAACAGGTGGTGAAAATGATGGTGAGTCGTCAATAGAGTTCCCGGACAACATGCTGATTCCAGCGTCTGGTGATAATGTTGGGGCTATGATTCGAGAAACATACCCTCATTTGCTGGATAATCTATGGCAACACAGCTTTTTTTAAGATAGAGCCGTTCTTGCTCCCACTCACAAAATGGTTGACGTAATAAACGAGCGGATGCTGTCTTTAATTCCCAGAGAAGAAAAGACATACGAGTCATTGGACTCTGTTTGTGTTTGTGCTGCAGATGAAGATGATACTATGTTCATACTTGATATTTACACTTCTGAATTCTTGAGCAGTATCAAAATGTCAGGCGTCCCGCTGCATATATTGAAGTTAAAGATCGGCGTTCTGGTAATGTGTATGCGGAATATTGATCAGAAAGCTGGATTGTGCAACGGAACCAGACTTCAGATATTACGGATGGGGGTAAATATAATCGAGGCTAAAATCATATCTGGCGGCAAGGTGGGTACAATTTGCGCTATCCCTCGAATGGTCATAAGTCCTTCCGACAACAAGATGCCTTTCAAATTGAATCGGAGGCAATTTCCTGTTCGGGTATGCTTTGCTATGACCATTAATAAAAGTCAAGGTCAGACGTTGTCTCAGGTTGGTTTGTTTATGCAAAAACCAGTATTCTCACATGGCCAGCTTTATGTAGTTGTATCTCGAGTTAAGAGCAAGAAATGATTGAAGGTCATTTGTTGTGACATAGATGGCAATTACACTAATTCAACAGCAAATGTCGTTTACATTGAAGTCTTATTTCGTTTGTAAATTATATGTAACATTTCTTCATGTATCGAATTTTTGTACAAAATCATCATCACATCTATCGATTATTATGTCATTTTGAAAATTATTAATCTTTGTTGGTATTTTTCTACATACTAAAATTTGAAGCATAGCCGCCCATCGGGCGGGTTTTGTAGCTAGTTGTATAATATATTGATATTAATAAATATGTCTTTACAAATTAATCTCAATTAAAAAAATCAATGAATGTCGATTGAAATAAGCTACAATTTATAAAAGATCATGTCATGATCATTTATATGCTGCTAGCATCACCAAATTCAGCATATTATACGATATTAATGCATAAATAAGTTAGTGCCTTAGTGGAGTATAATTGCTTTCGATGTTCCGCATATAAACGATATTATGTCCTCTGTACACATTGATTAATCTGATCTATATTTTGGGCCGGGTTCAAAAGAAGAAAAAAACTTGTGTGGATTAAATGGATGGACATTTTACTTTTATTTAATTAAGGGGATTAATTTTGATACCACATGTTTTGATGTATACACCACGCCGTACAAGTACTAGTGTAAATTGTGTAAACACATGATGCAACTATTATGATATATAGATTATAGCGTTAGGCGTAAAAATCACCTCCTTTTAGTTAAGGAGGGGTAGAAGTGGGAAGTCTTAATTTTGGGGGGTTAGAAGTCAAAGCGTTTAAATGTGCTCTATATGGGTTAGAGTGGTTAAGTCGGTACATGGGAGGAAGTAGGTTTGGACTTTGGATCATATATGTTTTCAAATAAATGATTGGGTGATTTCTTAAAATAAACTAAATGAAATTGAGAATCTTTGAAAATATTTGTATTGAAGTTACTATTGGTATTGAAGTTAGCACTGATTAACTGTATTACTACTGCTGACTAATTAGTATTGTTATCAAAATTTAATACATGTGTGACGATTACTACTGGTATTGAAGTTAGTATTGATCAACATTTGGCATGATTTCTATGATGTCGACCAGTCGCCCGAACGTGCCTGAATTCGCACGATTTAATTCTTAATAAAATTAAAGTCTATCAGTTTTAAATGGAAATCGAAGGATTGATTTGATCTATTTTGGTAATTATTTCATATCTTGGCAATGGTTAATTTGAAGGGACACAAATATGATCCCATGGGTCTTTAATGGTAGGGACTAGGGACAATGGATATCTTGGAAAATTCTTTTTGGCCACATAACATTATTATTCCCCAACACACACATAGCTTTCTATCTTTTATCTCATGGCATGCTTGGTTTGGCTTCTTCATCACTCCCCATTATCATCCATTTTGGTCAAAGCTTGTTAAGTTCTCATGTCATTCAACAGCATCCACACTCTTCCTTTCCTCATCCAATACACCAACTTTCACTTTATACTCGTAACTTTTTTCTAAAGAAAACTAAAAATAACTAACAAATACACATATTTAAATTGTAAAAATTTTAGACCAAGTGAGTTAACAAATATTATAGAAAGATATTGCTAAATGTAAATAAAGATACCACACTTCACTTTATACCCTGTGTTCTTACAAAAATATCTCTGTTGTCGCCTTATTAGCAAGTAACGTCTCTCATGTAAGCCACATAATTACTCAGGGTTCAGATGCATTTTAATAATCTGAATTTAGTTAAGTGTGTCTTCTACTACCCTGAACTATTAAAGGTGCAACATGGTACCATGCATTTCCAAAAGTGGTCAATTTAGGATTTTAACTCTTTAATTTAATCACATTTTCTTATATGATTTCCTTATATTATGATTTTGGTCGAACTAAAAAAACCATAAGTTTATTTCAATATATTGAAACTAAAACCGAATGATATGACAATTCAAGAGAAAATTAATGAATTTGGATACTAAATTATCTATTTTTTCAAGTTCATAGTTAATCCTCCACATTTAATAGTCCAGTGTAGTTAATGACACATCCAACCTAATTTAGGTATTAAAATGTATTTAAACATTACTTTATTGTAATTTTTGTTGGTTTTAAACAACATTTTCATCAACTAAACACCTTAAAAAGAAAAGAAAGAAAAAACATCTTGAAGTGATTAAAAAAAGGAAAATGATAATGACAGCCTTTAAGGCTGTCATTAAGAAGACAAAATAACAAAAGACACCCCCCTTGAATTTTAGGATTGTTACTTTTTAAATAAATATATCAGCTTTTTATGCATGTTATTAACAACCCTAAGAGCTGTCATTAATAAAATCCTTAAAAAAAAGCCAAAATTATTTAGTTTTCTGAATTGAAAAAACGTGGCTTTAGGTGTAGGTGTGTGATGTGTCGTTGACCGTAGATTTATTGTCTAACCACATAAAGTGGTGGTGTATGACAATAATGCAACATTCATTATTATGGTTCTTTGATAACTTATTTTGTGAATTTCACAATTGACAGTAGGGTGTGCATGGGGTGGTTTGGGGCGCTTTTAGGCTCAAACCGAACCGAATCCACTAATTTCGGTTTTAGGATTTTCAAATCCAATGGTTTCGGTTTCTAACGGTTTCGGTTTTAGCGGTTTCTAGCCATTAACGGTTCGGTTTCGATTTTAAAACCGAACCCACCCGTTTTTTAACATCAATATATATTTTCCTATGCTAACCTTATTTTCCCAATATTACATATAGATTTCAATAATAACATATAATTTCCAAGCATGACTTCAATGTGTAATCATATATTTCAACACATAATACTAGTTCCTGCTCAAAAATTCAAAATATAAACATATCTTGTATAGTATAATCATAATATAAACTATAACTAGTGGGGCGGTTTCTTAACGGTTTGGTTTCGGGCTAAAACCGAAACCAAACCGAAACATCGGTTTTTCAAAATTTGAAACCGAACCGTTGGTTTTGAAATGGTTTCGGTTTTAGCGGTTCGGTTTTGTCGGTATTAACGGATTGGTTTCGGTTTTTCGGTTTTTATGCTCACCCCTAATTGACAGGAGGTTATCATTGTATCTCCGATGATTGGGAGGTTCCCTTTGCTATCTATGACTAATGTAAAGTAAAGAAAGAGGAAATATAAATTTAGTTTGATCTTATGTAGTGTTTGGTAGAGATGGATTAAGGATGTAACTGAATCAACTATTCCAATGTAATACAAAAAAGTTGTTTGTTATATATTTGGTAATAGAATGGTTAATTACATTGCATATCTCATTACATTACAATCCATATTTTTTATCCATAGCCCCCCGTGAATTTTTTCATTTTATTCATGGATATTTTTATTTTTCCAATTATGCCCTTTAAAACATGATTAATATTTATATTATAAGGATATTTTAGTCTTTTTAATATAATTTCATTCCATTCTGATGTTATTTATACATACCAAACAAAATGTATTAATCGTTCATTACATTCAAGCACAACTACCAAACATTTGGGATGACCGTAATGAAATGATCAATGTAATGGAATAAACAGAGTAAAAGAATGATTAATTACGATTACATTGTCATGTTTGGTAGTTGTGCTAGAATGTAATGAACGATTAATACATTTTGTTTGGTATGCATAACTAACATCAGAATGGAATGAAATTGTATTAAAAAGACTAAAATATCCTTATAATATAAATATTAATCATGTTTAAAGGGCATAATTGAAAAAATAAAAATATTCATGAATGGAATGAAAAAATACATGGGGATTGGGGCCTACGGAATAAAAAAATATGGATTGTAATGTAATGGGATATGCAATGTAATTAACCATTCCATTACCAAATATATAACAAACAACTTTTTTGTATTACATTGGAATAGTTGATTCAATTACGTCTTTGATTCATCCCTATCAAACACTATGTTATATTGATCATTCCATTACGGTCAACCCAACCAAACATACCCACTTCATATTAAATGGTGAGATTAGATGTATTGTACTTTCTACTTTGTACTCACATGGTCTAATGTTGATCGCGAGCATATTTGTGGTTCTACACATTAAATTTGTGATCACTTAGAACATGGTCAGTAGTGGATCTAAGAATTTGAGTCGGGAAAGGTAAAAGAAATCTACTTTGTGGTGGTGTAACGACAACCAAACACCAATATAACTACACTAAAACACGTAAATTTCAGGAAAAAACCCTGAAGCAAAACTGCTAAAATAATTTCGCAAAATAGGAAGGTCAACAATTTTTTGATGTCCTTAGAGGGTGATTATGATGACTTGAGCTAAATGACCACCTCGCACTTCACATTTCCCATTTTAACAACTTTATTTATATAACGTTAATATAGACCATAAATACATATAAACACAAAATACACTTAATGTAACATTAGTATACAAAAAATATAACATTAGAATGTTAGATATACAAAATACATCAAATATGAAATTAACATATGTTAACAACACTAAAGATAACATCAATGTACATAAAATATAACATTAAATATACAACATATACTAAATATAATTACAAAATACACCACATAGTAACATACTATTAACATCAAAATAGAAAATATATTTTTATATATACAAGAGAGTTTAAAATAACAACAGAAACTAAAGGTTAAATGCTCAAGCTGAATCGGAGATAGGTACCAAAAAGGGGGTGGTTGCTTCAGGTAATTTTGAGGCCCGTTCTAGATCTGCCCATTGTAGATTTGTACAATAGGATGAATTCATCTTTTTACTATTAAACAATATGGGACCAACATACATTAAAGGTGATATTAACTGAGCATTATTTTGCTCATATGATATCAAGCTAGAACTCGAGAATAGTTTGCTAATTGCTTAACTTGTTAACACCCGTAATTTGTATATAGTATACATGTTTTGCGTGCTTGCCATATGAATAAAAAAGATTAACATCATAAAAAAAGTACCAATAACAACCATCTGTTTTTTCTCAAATTAATTCATATACAACTAATATTAGTTTTACATTTGCAACAAAAAGAAAAGAATTCTCCACTACATCAAAATTCTTACATACCCACTCTCATTCTATGTACCCCACCCACCTTTTAGAACCTCAATGTTCTCGCTTTTTTTCTTTTTAGTTTTCCCTTTTTCGAAATTGAAAAGAATGGTAAAAAACTGAGGACCAAAAATCATGAAAATAAAGTAAATTTAAAAGCAAAATATTAAAACGGAACGACGTCGCTGCAAGCGAAATCATCTGGATTCTTGATCGAATTTTCCGGCCACGAATTCCGGAGAAGTTTCAATAGCATTTGTGCTTTTCGCTTTGCTCGATCCGTACAATCGCTTTGTACAAGCAACAACAGCTGCATCAAAACTCCAGCCGCCACCGCCTCCCTTTGCAACCGTTCATCGGCAGAACAGAGCGATAGTAGCGCTCCGGCGGCGTACTCCGTCGCTCGGTCAGAGATCTTCAGGATGACTTTTACTAGTAATGGTATTGTAAGCGCGTGAGACGTAAAAGCTACACAACCGGACGGTATTCGACATAATAATTCCACAGTTGCCAACGCTCTCTCGGCGTCGCATTTCTCAAAATCCGGCAGCCGGTCAATTAGCGCCTCCACTGCTCCTGCCTCTACCGCCTTGCGGCGGTGCTGCTTCACCATGCAAAAAGCGAACAACGCTTTGATTCCGACTTTCAAAGCTCGCGGATACGATAAAGGATAATCGAGAATTCCGACAATTCCGTCGAATATTTCATCGTGACTACTGATTTCTGCTCGTAGTTCCGGCGATCTCGTTCCGGCGACAACGTTCTCAAGCAACGCCGCCGTGTTAACTCTGACATCAATCGACGAATGTGACAAAAGCGAAATCAGATAAGAAATCCTTTCCGGAACAGAAGAAACCAGAAGGCACTCTGTTTCAGAAAGCGCAAGCATCGATAAAACACCGAGCGAGTCGTGAATCAACTCGGACGAGTTACAACTCGTTTCAGAAAACAACACATCGAGTAAAACCTCACACGCTTTATGCGTTGAGATAACTAACCGGTTTTTATCCGAGTCACGTGCCAGTGCTCGGAGGCGGCGAATCGCAGATAACCTAACATGCCGTGTATTAGACACCGACGACACCTGTTTAAGCAGCGATTGAACCATAATTGGATCGGCAGGTTGTTTCGGTGTAGGAATCCGTTCGACGCCATAATTCCGGTTGGCAACACACCACTCCTGGATCAACCGGCGCAGTGTGTGGTTAGGTATGAGCGTGAAATCGGTGAGAGGGAGACGAGTGACCGGACATGTGGTATTTCCAGTGGCTATCCATGACTCGATGCTTGAACGATCATACGTCTGACCGGTGCCGACGATTACCGGATCTCTCATAAGCTCAAGAGAAACCGGACACCTGAAATGATACGGAATTTGAATTCCGACGTCTAACGGCTGTAAGCTTCGAGGCATGGTTGATTCTTTTCCTTCAATTCAATTTCTTATTTTCTCTCTAAAAACTTCCAATTCTGTATATGTTTATATATACACAGAGAGTATGAATAGGGCTCTGCCAATTCTGATTGTAATTGAAGTGTAGTTTTGTTTTAGGTGTGTGGCCCCTTTTTATCTGACCATGTTACTACTCCTTACAATCTCCACACGTGTGTGTCCCCACTAACTTAAGGCTTAACCTGAGTTGTTGAATGGTGGTGGTGCATGGTCAAAGGTGCTACTCTGTGTAGGGCCCACTTGCTTGCTGGATGTATATCTTTTGCATTGGTGTGAAGTTGAGAATTTCTACTTTGCACTCTAGCCCTTTATCTTGTGTTCTGTCTCTTTTTCGGACCATACTTTTTGTTTTGACAGTGAGGAAATTGGGGTTAGGTATCGTTGTTGAAGATAAAGAAGAAAACACAAAAGAAACCAATGTTCGGCCGATGCCTTAAAAGCAGTTGTACCGGTAGGACGTTTGATACAGATTTTAATATTATTCAATATTTATAAGTTAATAATGTAAAATCAATTTGTCACAATTAAAGAGAGTAATTAAGATAGTGAATTAAACCATGTATATTTATAAGATCAAGTTAGCAGCTAAGTTAAAGAGAGTAATTAAGATAGTGAACTAGATAATGTTTATTTTTTAAGATCAAGTTAGAAGCTACTGATGTGTCTAAACATTGAAGAAATAGTGAAGAATAATAGGATGCTAGAAAATACAAGAAGCGTTTCTTATTCAAGGCAAAGTGACCAGAAAAATGAAGTACAGTAAATAGTAGAGGGGGGTGAACTGTGATTTTATCAAAATAGAGGGGGGTAAAAGCGATAGATGCGAGAAGTAATAAGAATTCAGATCTTAAACCACGACGCGTAGAAGAATCTCCTCCTTTCTCTCCATTATTTCGATAGAGGATGTGAAACGATGTCGTTTCACTTGAAGTATGAAAGGCACGCGTGGGGGCTGGGAAGCTGTGACCTGGCCACATCCAGTTTAGAGACGACCAAGTTTGTCGGTGGTCAACCGGCAACATTTTTTGGACTCGGGTACAGATAGATTGTGGGTCAATCTGGGTTATAACAAATCACTTTTTTCCAAAGAATAAAAATAATAAAGTAGCCAATTAGAAAAAGTTAAAGGTATATATTTCAATAAGAAATCAATAACAAGATAAAGTAACTTTTATAAACTTGAAGTTGAAACTACATTTTACAGATGTATTGTAATGATTGCTAATAATCAAGTTTATGAAATTGGATCAGAGGATTAAAAAGACTATAGTTTTTATATTAAAATATATACAAGTGACAAGAAAAGGCTAATGCTACGTGAGTTGTTTTTCAAGTCTCAAATGCTACGTGAGTTGTTTTTCAAGTCTCGTTTGATATGTTGTTTGTTTTTAGTTCTATGAAAAAATTGGTTTTAAGGTACTCTAGCACACGAGTTTTTGAATAACTAAGATTATTATTAAATAATCTTAGTACAATTTTCTGTACTACATAATGTATTTTTAATTTTTAATTAGCAATACTGAGGGCCGACCTTAGACTATCCGTTACGCATGACCTCCCGACCGGTCATGACCTCCACGCCCTCCAATCCCGACGCGTCGCCCCCGTTACGCCCTCTCCCCCCCGACGCGTCGACCCCGTCCAACGGTCGACTCCACGACCGGTCAAAATCGACCGTTCAACGTAAACCTTTCCCCCCAACGGCTATTTTCATTAATTTTTACCCTTTTTTTACCCTATAAATACCCAATTCTTTTACCAAATAATTCACAACTCTCTTTTCTTTTTATACTCAAACACACACTCTATTCTCTCAATCACCCTCTCAAAACATGTCTTCGAAGAACAAAGGCAAAGCTTCAAAATCTCGACGCCAAGCAAACAATCCTACACCCTCTCAATCACCCTCTATCAACTTTCAACCACCAACTTTCGTACACCAAACTACTCAACCAATCCTACAAGGTTATCAAAATAATCCATTTGCTCCCTCCTTCTACCAACAACCATACCGACCATACCCTCCACAACAACAACAACAACCACCACAACATCAACCACCACCACAACAATACCAAAATTATTTCGTATGGATAATTTTGATCCTTTCGCCGGGCTCGACCAATACGACTACCAACCACGAACACAAAGTGGCTCCCCCGCCACTCCCGCCGCTTCCCTCGACGTCAAGTCTTCCGACTCCCCCGTTGTAGCGCCAACCAAAAAGAAGGTACCAAAAAGACGTCAACCACCGACAAAGGGGGTGACCGGTGGAAGCGCCACATGGACGAGGCCCGAAGAGATAGCCTTATGCAAGGCTTGGATCGACACTTCCGAAAATGTCATTAAGGCGAACTACAGGGTGCGTTGTGGATTTTGGCAGGATGTGTTAGTTTACTTTGTGAAAAAAGTGAGTGAGACGAACCACACATATGACTCACTAAACTGCAAGTGGAAGAATAGGCTCCGGCCTAAAATTGCAAACTTTTGTGGGATTTATGACAACCTCGTACAAAGAAACCCAAGTGGGGTGAACGACCAAATTTTGTATTAGCGGGCTTGTGGTGAATTTAGGGTTGAACATGCAGGGGAGTTCACAGAGGTGGAGTGCTGGAGATTGTTAAAGGACCATCCAAAGTGGAAGGAGATAGAATATCCAAAACAATTGGTGATTTTCGCGAAGGCTCGTCGAAAAAAAATCCAGGACGTCGTCATCATCAGTTGCTCAAGGTTCAGGGGTCGGTGAGGATCAGAATGTTGAAGAAGCGGAAGTTGTACCCAATCGACCAATGGGGCTGGACAAGGCGAAGAAGAAAGCAGCGGGATCGTCATCATCAGCTGCTCAAAGTGAAGATGTCGGTGAACCGCCTATGGCTCAGCAATTAGTGGGACATTGGAAAGAGGCCACATAAGACTTTTTTGACCTCCGCAAAGCGTCCATACATGATTTCATGGAGATTCAAAAATATAACCAAGAGCTCAAGCACATGAAATTCTACAATGACCCGCATTACCACTTCACCGGCAAAAAGCTTGAGTGGGTTTTGGCGAGGCAAGCGAAAATCAAGGCCAAATATAATTTGGATTTTTAGTTTGTTTTCTTTAGTAGTTTTAATTTATTTATGTAATGTTTCTTTTATTATTAATGTAATGTTTTTTTTATTCTTAATGTATTGTTTTTAATTTAAATTAAAATTAAAAAAAATCATCGACCGGTCACCCATTACGGGCTATTGGTCGCTGTCTGGTCATGTGTTTGATCAGGAGAGAGAAAGCTGATGTGGCGCAGAGATGGCAGGGGTGACCAAGCTGGGTTTGGTCACCCATTACACGTAGTCTTATTTAGGGGTGTAAATGAGTCGAGCCGAGTCGATGTCTGCCAAGCTCGAGCTCGACTCGACAACTAAAACTCGAGCTCGAAACTCAACTCGATACTCGATGAGCTTCTATTTTTAAGCTCGAACTCGACTCGGTGAAAGTATCGATACTCTCGAGCTCGACTCGACTTGGCTCGAAAAATTTTAATTGTATTAAAAATTCACGTTTTTGTTGTAAATATATATATGGAAAAGGGTAAAAAAGGTAACTATATATATGGAAAAGGGTGAAAATGTAATTAAATAAAAACTCGATAAGGCTCGCGAGCCTAACGAGCTGTGTATTTTGAAACTCGAACTCGACTCGAAGACTTACTCGAGTAGCTCGAGCTCGAGCTCGAGCTCGACTCGGTTCACAACGAGTCGATTCCGAGTATTTTTCGAGTCGGTCTCAAGTAATTCACGAGCTATCTCGACTCGATTACAGCCCTAGTCTTATTGTCCGATTGCACTTTTTGTGAAGGGCAGGAAAAGCATGCATACCTCGTGCTATTTATTGGGTATGCTCGATCCATTGTGCAAGACCATTACAGTTGTTGTTTTTCGAACCTCAGTATTTGTCTTATGCAATTTTAAATGGGATTCGTGAGCTTGAAGGAGTACAAAGTTTAGTTAGAAATCTTCCTTCAGCTGATGATACTTATCAATTGGTCCCACAACATATAATGAAGTCATTCTTTTAGTCTTCAACCTCCGTTCTTGAGTAGAATATCTTCTATCTATTGTTATTAGTTACTATCTGATTGTAGCTATCAATTAGTGATTAACAATTGTTGTTTTACTTATTTTCTATACACTATATCAGCTGAAACATCGCCTAATTTTGTTCATCAAATTCATTAAGTTAAGTATAGTTGATTGCTATTTTGTTCATGAAATTCATTAAGTATAGTTGACTGCTATTTTTTTTCCATCAAATTCATTAAGTTTAGGGACTATCAATCTCCCCATGTTTGTCCTCTACGAGCATTGAGCAATAATTTATATGTAATTTTCGGGGGTGTTTGGGAAAGCTTATTTAAGCTTATGCTTCTTATAAGCTTATCTTATCTTACTCCTTATTAAAAGATTTAGGACTAATAAGTATAGAAATCGTTAAACTTAAATGGGTAACATCTTAAACACCACAAAAAAAAAATTGCGTACAAAATTCAAACCCAAGATCTTTTGCGAGTACAGATTGTGTGTTAACCAATTGATCTACTTGATATTTTCCTTTGTACCAACAACAAATATATATAACCTTTAACTTCAAAATAAACAAAAGGCTCATATTTTAAAAAACGCCAATTTCGGATTTAAGGAAACTTATGAGATATTCAACATAACTAAAACGGTCCATATTTAAAAAATGTCAATTTGGAATTTAACGAAACTTATGAGTTATCTTTATTAATCTTTACAAAATTAAAATTAACATCACCCACCATCCACACGGCCACAACCAGCAGCCACTATCACTACCGTCGTCACCACCCACTACTTGATCGCCGTCAAATTTAGTCACAGTGTACCCGCCGCCGCATTGCGCGGGTAACTAGCTAGTTTAAATTAATAAGCTTTTGTTAAAAAAAAGTGTTTGGAAGGACTTATGTAAGTTTATTATGAAATGACTAAAAAGGACATTATTTATAAGCTAATAAGCTTTAGTGTTAAGCTTATTGTGAAATAAGAGGGTAAAGATGTAAAAATCCCTAAATAAACTTATAATCTCCTCCAAAACAACTTATTTAAAACTCTCTAAATAAGCTTATAAGCATAAGCTTATAAGCTCTCCCAAACACTAAGAAATGTTTATTAAGCTTAAATAAGCTTAAAAGCTAATTAGCACTATTAATAAGCCCTCCCAAACACCCCCTTCGACTTCAATATTCATTATGATAATTTACAGTTGATGTGACTAGCTTTTAGTATCTCATTTTTTTTTAACAGCGAAAAGAAGTCAACGGCCACGAGTTTCGGCAAAACTATTACCCACACCGAAGATCCCCACGAGCATAAAATTAAAATTAAAAACCTAGCGAGAGGGAGGAGGACGTAGAATGGAACCTTTTATTTGAGTTTTTATAATTGAAACGTAGTTATACACAATAAAATAAGAACATGTATATGAACTCAATGAAAATTCGTAGAATTTTTATTTATTTATATTTTCCCTTATAATTTAAACTTGTAAAATTAAGTTAACTTTAAGACTGGTGTTAAACTTGCAATGGTTATCTTCCCTAAACTGACATCATTGGCACACCAACTTCAGTTGCTTCGTCGGTTGGTTACTTTCGGTTTGGCTACGAATAAGGAGAAGATGAAAATGATATCTTTGTGGGTATTAGTATTTTTTTGTGTATATTCTATCTATCAAATATTAAGTGAAAATATATTATTTGATATTAATATACTAGTTAAGTGTCTATTGAAGTGTCAACTTATATGAGACTAATGTAACAAAAGTTAGAATTGTTAATATTGACAACGGTCAGTAGTGATCTAAGAAAACAAGCGCAGCTCGACTCAAGACTCTTCTTGTGTTTCATTCTTTTAAATTTTAATCCATCCTACTCGGCTACCCCTCTAGAAAATATCAGCATGCACCTTTCGGCCTCTGCTACATATCTAATAGTCAATGACAGTGGAAAGCTAGTGTGGGTGTGGTCAAGGCTTTTTTATACAACAAAAATGGTTGTTTCTTTCTCCGGCACCACAAATTGGAATAATTAGATCTATGCTTAAAGTTATTAAGAATCTAATCACCAAATGATTTACTTTTTAGAGAAGACATAATCATGATAAAGTATTAGCAAAACTAACTTTCTTTTTCTATTTATTTAAATGAAAACTGTTTAACATCTAATTTGTTAGTACTCCCAACTATACAATATAATTTCATTTATTAGTTTTATCATATTTTCATTACATTAACACTTGTAAACGATACACCAAGTGACACACGTCAAACAACACATTTTCACTTCATTATCATTTTGACAAAGTATAAAATGTGTTGCAAAATGTATATTTATCATTTCATTCGTCTACTCATAAAATAATTAGCATACATAATTTACTAACTCTCCTTTCTAATCTTATCTTTTGATTTAAACATTTATACTGATAAAATGATTACAAAATTTACTATTAATCAATTTCTCTGCTTAAACAACTCCATAAGGTATGTCACATAGACATTTTAACCTACATCTTTTAAATGTCAGAAAAAAGGTTGGTTTTGGTACCTTTACATGATTGTGTCTTTTCTTAAGCGAATTATTTAGTGATTATTATACGAATAAAATCGAATATGGTTTAAAGTGTAAAAAGTATAAATTTGAGTATTTTAAATGCTAATGCCGGAAAAAGAAACGACGATTAGTTGTATCAAAAGTCTTTGACCACACCCACACAAGCATCCACTATCAATGGCCATTAGATAAGTAGTTTATATGATTTTTTAAGGGAAATAAAAGAACATAATATCATTATTCTAGCAACTAATCTACTATTTAAATAATTAAAGTGAAAACCCCATTAATTCTATAAAACTATCAATATTAAAAATAAAAGTAAAAGTTTAAATATACAAATTATTAATATGAAAAAACAGAGGACTTTAAACGTTCAGGTAAACTGAAATCGATAATGTACATCATTAATTTGTTATAGTTACCTTAGATGTTAACATTTTAACAATATCAAATTATCAACATCTAAATTTAAGCTTTGTAGTTTTATAGTGACTCTTATTTGTCAAAAATATCCGATTCCTATATTTCTTAACATGCACAGATTTCATTTAACCATCTACACTTGTTTTCTTATCAGATTTAGACCAATCAAGTTTACAACAGTCAAATTATGTATATGTAGTAATTGGAATATCAAATCTACCTTATAAGGAAGGATAAGATGATAGCAGCTGTTAAACCTGTCCCCATTGACCATCCAAAATGAAGCTGTTGACTATCTGAATCAGCAAAACTTTTCTTATAACCTCCTCCACTTCCTCTTCCTGCTGCAGTTGCTGATGTTGATGTAGATGATTCTGATGCATCTACACTTGGTGCTGGAGAGAGACTATATTCTGGTGCTGAGTCACAGTCTCCAAATTTCATCTTTGGCTGCACATTAATTAAAATTATAAATTAAATTAATTAATTGATTATAAGATAATGAAATGATTAGTTTTGCTGTTGCATATACCCTGCATGAGTCAATGCTGCTACAACCACAAACTAGCTGTCCATTAGCTAAATCTACAGCAGCAGGTGCACCTCCACCATCACTCCTCTGAAAAAAACCATATTAGTAACTTAATCATTTTATAATTAGGATTAATATTAGCTAATAATTATTATGGAAATTCGAAAATACCTTGTAAAAGTCAACAGCAATGAAATTAGGCCATCGTTTACCAGCAGCATCATGACAGGTGTACATCATGTCTATTAACGGGGCAGAATTGTGGTTGCAAGATTCTATAAAATCTGGTGTGTCTGGAAAATGGTTGAACAAAACCAGTGATCTTGATTTAGTGGTCAAAGGTGCTGACTCAGCACGGTTTGGGCAAGAACCGTTTTTCATCCCATCAGTACCATCTGCAATTTTCAGACTCCCATTAAGAAGCAACAAATTTTACAGAATATAATAAAATTTTAAGATTGAAAATTTGAAATTAACTTACATTGATTTTCAACCATGTATCTCCATACATATGCTATTCCTTCAGAAGCTTCTTTAGTGGATTTAGTGGTGAATACTACCAACCGTTGATTTTCTTGGATCATGGAGTCAACTGTGGGCCAATTAGTATCGTTTTTTGGCATTTTAGATACTGGAAACCAGAATTTCCCCAAACCAGCAGCTTTAAAAACTTTAGTTAGACCGTTTTGAGAGGTAACGTAGTCTTCAACGATTATGGTGACTATTTCTGTAGGATTATCTTCTAGAAAAGCTTCAACCTCTTTCAGCACATTGATAGCAGGTTGCTGATGGAATTTAAATAATAATTTCAGAAATTCAGAATGTAGTTACTTCAGGTTAATTAGTTAGTTATGAAGGTGTAAGGAAATACTTACAAATGCTGTGTAGTTCATGCATTTTCCATGAAAGGTGTGACACAACCAGATATCATCCTCAAAGTCGTACATATCAAGCATCAGACCTCTCACACCATTCTGTAGAAACAGAAGGCAAAAATCATTTTATGTTCTTAACCTTAATGATACAAGGTTTGAGAAATTAGATTAATAACTGCATTTACAGAAATCAAAGTGGTATAATTATTCAAGGTTATGCAAAGATAAAAAGATCAGGTTTAAAGTAGTAGGTGTAAATCTGAGGGAGTAATAATTGATATTCTGACAAATGGAATTTCAATGTAGATAGAAGAATCTTATGTGCATTGACTTAGATTACATTCAACCAAAAAGAATCATATGTGCATAACTTAAACCTGTCAGCAAGTGAAATTACTTGCAGTTTGTAGAAAGCTTTGGCAAAACTATATTCTCTTTTTTAAACGTACACTGCCAAAATATTTGTGCAAATTTGTTTACAAGTAATCTTTGTGATCCTTGTGTCAAGGTCATAGTGATTATTATATTCTCTCCCTTGCAGAAGGATACGAGCACATATTCTGTAGCAGTCAAAACTTCTGCAATGAGGTCAACTCAATTCTCAATTTTAAATTGACAATTTGACATATATTCCTTTGGAAATGTAAATTTAGTTGCTGCTGAGAAATATTACACAAATATGCCAGTTTCTAAGTGCAATTTTACTGTATTAGATATTATAAACGCTATAGCTTGTTTTTAGTACATAGTGAGTATTAGGTTTCCAATCGGATGACATTAATTTGTTCATTGAGAGCGGTAATCAATCATGCCTAATGAAAAAGGAATTAACTGATTAAACAATAACAGTTTAGTGCTGTTGCTAGAAAGTGAAACTTCTGGATAGATGATAAAATAGACGAAAAGCGTACATTGAGCTGAGCAGTAATGGAATCCTGCTGGTTCATCGGAGCTAGCAGAACAGAGCCTGTATCTGACTTATGTCCCATTCTAGCGTACGCATTATGAGTCATTAACCACGAGTACCGATTGAACGGCAATCCTCTCACCTAAAAAACGATGATCAATCACGCCACACAAACATCAATAAGCACTTCTATTCACGAATAAAACAATAAAATATACCTTACGAACAGGATTATGAGGTTGAACGCGAATACATCGAGCAGGAACACTGACGTTTCCAGTACAAGTTCCGCATTGTGATCCAGAGTCACAGCTCTTGTCGTTAACGCAGCTCTGTATTTCCTGTTATGTTCAAATAAACGAAAATTCTATTGAATTTGCCATAAACAGATCTCGGAACCTCAAAAAACAATGAAACACTTTCATCGATCATTAACCTGGAATGCTGATGACGATATGAATAGAAATGATGCGGAGAAGAGAATTGCGAATAACACATTAGACGCGAACTTGATTCTCTGTAAACGTTCAAGTGCATGTTTCAATTTATTGCTGATGAAACGAATAAATAGAGAGAGGGAGAGAGTGACTGAGCTTGTTACCTCCATTAATGGCTTTCTGAGTGGAAGTCGAGAGTAGAGAGAGAGAGAGAGAGAGGGAGAGAGAGAGAGAGATATCCGTAATGAGTTTGTTTGAATGGCGGTTCAGGCATGGAAAGGGAATATGTTACGCGCCCCCGCTTACAACCTCTTCTAGTCTTCGTATGCCCTTTTTCAATTTTTTGAAAATAGTGCTTAAATCAAAATGCATAACGATCACTATATAGTTTAATCATTTACAACATAATTTTAGTTGGATTTCATTCATATAAGGGTTTTTTTTAATGACAAATCTAATCTACTCCTAAATACACCTATGTCCACTATGGGACTTGAACCCTCAACCACTAGGTTGGAGGGCAAACACATTACCACTAGGTCATTGGCCCTTTCAGTCATATAAGGGTTTAATCGTGTAAAGTCAACTAGTAAGCTAAATGTGACCGACTTGAAAAATATCTGAAACGCATCGGTTAAAATCAAGTCAATCTCCAACTACTCGAGTAGACTTTTGTGTTAGACTTGGGCATCAAAATACTCGGCTCATAAAGCACATAACCTTATCAAGTTTGACCATTATATAAAATTTTGACTCTTCCTGTATATGTATTTTTATATGATTAGCGTACTATCTAATTGAGTCGAGACAAGCTCGGAAGTACCATCTTTTTTTAGTAACTTTGACCAATAATCGGGCATATATTTTCAAGCTACGCCATCTCAATTCCATCATGATGATTTCTAGTGATGTCGATGTTTCTACAGTGTACGTGGTCGATATGGACACAATATGATTCTAGTTATGAGCCACAAACCCGTTGGAACATGGATACATACTTAATAAAACGATTGCAGAAATGGAAATATAAAAAACACAAAACACGAAAGTCCATTTGTTTTAGACTTTCAGGCCAGGCCACACGGGTTCAGGCTTAAGCCCATTTGTGCACCTCTACATGGGATAAAAGAACCCATCTATGATCTATGCAAAAGTATGAATAATATCATACAATATGTAACTCAAGTTTCGTCTATACAACATGACATGTATACAAAACCTTTCATCTTTTTAATTGTATTTATATGTCCAGTTACTCTAGCTAGGGTCACGAAGCTCCAAGTGCAACCAATCAGTAATACAGAGTTAAAAACACAACATAAAAGAACAGAACACTCAAAACAACAATTTAAGAGAGAATTATGGTAAAATAGTTCGTTAAGGTCATAATTACAACTATCATTTAGCTACTTTTACTTCGCACAAGGGAAGTTGTACATTGTAACCATGAAGCAGAGCTAAATGACACACTATCATTTTTTTGTTTTTTTTTTTTTTTTTTTTTGGAGATGGCAACAATAAATTAAGAAAAAATATAAACCCTATTACTACTAGGGTAATCATACGTATACTATCCACAATCACATTACCAAAAAAAAAAAAAAAAACACGTAGTAAGAAACATTAACCTTTCACATAAAACACGGCTTCAGCTCTTCAACATTTCTGCTGATGCGGCCACCAAACCAAACCAAGTGGCAATTCTTCTTCAAACCAAGTTTTAGGGTTTAAGGTTTAGGGTTTAAAATCCAACACTATAAACCAGCAGCCACCAAAAACTTCTTTTTACTCACGGGTTCTTCATGCAACGATACAATCTCACTCACCTTTTCAAACAGCTCCTCAAGCTTACTCACACCAAATTTCTTACAATCTAATGCTCTTTTATACCGTTGATGATAAATCGACTCAAAACAACCCAAAAATATCCTACAAGAATAACTCACTAAAATCTCCTGTAGTTCATACCTAAACTCATTCAAAATCTCAACACTCGTTTCGTCAACCACCAATTTCTCATCTTCAGAAAATTCATCTGAAGATACTTCCCGATTCGATTTCCCTTTCCTATCATGCTTTATGATATTTTGATTATGATTATTTTCAGTTGAACATTTTTTGAGCAACACAACTTTTTTTGGACCTTGACCTTCAACGGTTATCACATCGTTCATTTTTTTTAAAAGATTAATTAATTTTGAACAACTGTACTCCGAAACGTAAAGTGGTCTCCCGAAAGCTTTTTGGTAGTCGGCAGGAAGGCGCGCGAGAGGTATCTGTCCTCCGGAAGCTTCTAGAAGCTTCAGGAGTTGACCTTTTACACCGGTCAAATCTCCAGGCTGGACCGACATCGAATCATTTGAATTGTGTTCACATGAAGATGAAATCGATACCCCTCGATACACAATTGACTCCTCTTCATTTTCATTAAATCTTGAATTTGGTAGAAACCCTTCACCACGAACCACACAAGACCAATCCCAAACAAAACTACCCGCGTTACTCAAAGCAGAAGAAACACCAACATTAGAAGGGATCACCAGAATTACCGTGTACCCCCGTTGACCAAGAACATGAAGCGCGTGAGAAAAGTCAACATCACCTGAAATCAGCATAATTGAACAAGGTGGAGGATTATCTAAAGCGAAAAGAAACATATCGACTAATATTGCTTTATCAGCAGCGTCTTTTCTGCCATTTGGCACGTCTATGAGCTTGACACCTGTCCTTTGACAGCCTTCTCTTAGTCTTCTTGGGAAGGCGTTGAAGTCTCCATAAGCAGAAAACATGTTAACTGCTCCATTTATGATCGGGTGGACCCGTAAAGCCATTCTGATGTTTCCAGCAACGTCTTCGGGTCGTAAGTCACTGGGAATCGGGCAGTTTTCCATGTCCCAGAGAATAGCAATTGGACCGTTTGATTGGTTGTGAATTTGTTGAGTTGAATTTGTTATTTTTGTTAACATATACGGTTGTTGTTGTTGTTGTTGTTGTTGTTCCATTGTTCCTGAAGATAATATTAAGGATGATGTTGTTCTGTTAGCCATTAGTAGTTCACAGAAGCTTCAAGTTACCTGTATATTGCAAAACAATCATGTGGTATCTGGTTTGCAGTCAGGAATAGCTATTACTTGTTCTTTCGAATATCTAAATTCTAAGATCTCAAAACCACAAATCATACAAATATGAGGTTATTATAATCTGTTTGGCTCACTAGAGTAAAATTCATCAACAAAAAGAGACAAACATCTTTAAAAAAGGTGATTCCATGTTATTCGAGCTACACAATTAAACAAATCAGGAGAGAAGCGAAGAGCAGTCAATTAATTTAATCAATTAACAATACAAACTACAAATCATAAAATTCACCATCATATATTACTAAAATTGACAATAACTGAACCTAGAACACACACGTATTCAAATTCAACAAATCAGCTACCGCAGGAACGCAATGAAGCGATCAATTGAACATATTAAACCTTCAATTCGATATCTCTACCTAAAATCTCGATAAATATAAAACAAAATTACGAAATCGCATATGTAGATGAAGATTAAAAAAATAGTACCTGGCTAAAAGTAGTCTGTTTCTTAGTAGTGAGGATTTAGGGCGAAAACGATGGCCGGTGGTGGTCTTTGTGTAGCGATTACAATAATCCGTTGATGAAGAATGGAGTAATTTCGAACCAAACTCTAGGAATTGGTAGCGAAATTGCTTTGCTGGGGTAATGGGCGGCTGCCCAATGTGTGTGTTGTGCCGACGTACATTACGGTGTAGGTTTTATCACTCGCATGGTTTTCGAGCAATGTGCGCGTGCGGTTATATTGGACCTATACTTTTTAAGGTTTTGATAATCGTATCCCTTAAGCTGCTTGGTATGGGCATGTTTGAAATGGCGTGGGGCTGAGGTGGAGGGGGGCATGGCGTGGGGTGAAGACGGAACACCGCCTCCCACAACGGGTTGGGAGGTAGGCGTTGAGGTTGGGTGGCCAAGGGCACGGAACGAAACAGAATATTTGCCTTCATAATTCAATTTATTTTCATTCTATTTAGGGCTATTTATTAACAATCTAAACTTTTTATTGAGAAAAACATATTTAACCTTATTGACAGCCTTAAGGGAATAAGGGTTGTTATTATTAAAATTCTACTTTTTAATAGGCCTTTGCAAATTGGACCAAGAACTGACCGGAACCACAGAACTGGACTACACCGGACCGACTCAAGCTACATCGATTCAGTTATCGGTTCTAATTTTTATGAAAAATTGGCTCTCGGTCCCAAGCGGTTCGGTCCAGAGTGGTTAGTTCGGTACAAAATCGAGAAAAAACAAAAAATAAGTCGAAGAAATTACCTCGGTTCTTGGACCGGTTCGATTCTACCTAGTTCTCGGTCCGCATCGGTTCGATTCCGAGCATCATCAGTTCGGTTCTCGGTCCGACAAAACCATTTTTTCAGATCTCAGTTCTAGTCGGATCGGTCCCGTTCGTGGACCGTGCAAATATCTTTATGTGTCTTTGTTCATGTTCATGTTCCTTTATTAATGAAAAAAATGTTCGTGAACCGTTTGCATATATTTTTTTGTGATTTTGTTCGTTTGTAAGAAAATTAAGTTTGCAGATATTTTTTTGTGTTTTTGTTCATTTGTAAGAAAATTAAGTGTTACGTTCGTGAACAATTCTCGTAAACGGACATAAACGAACACAAGCAAACGAACCTGAATGAACGCCTTAACGAGCGACGCTTAACAAACATTCACGAACGTAAAATGAATAAACGAACCTTAACAAGTTTTGTCAACAATTCTTTAAAATTTTTGTAATCTCTAATCATTATAGAAAAATGAATAATTTAATAGGCATACTTATTAAACTTGAAATGAAGAATAATAAAAAAACTTAAATTGTTGATGAAAAACACTAGACATGTAAACACATACAAGTGTTCGTTTGTTTAATAAAATAAGAAAATAACTTTATATTACTCACATATGAAATTATCGTATGACCAAGGCTCCATACTAAGCAGCCTTAGTACTTGTACATTACCTATTAACAAACCCTTAAATAATGCCATGAAAACTATAATTAGGAAATCTCTTAAAATATAATGACATCTTTATATGTCCCCAATTTTGTGTACTTTAGAGCACATTTTATATAGGAACGTAAATAAAATATGAGAAAAGTTTGGGCTAGTTGGCTGTTTTCTCATAAAGCCCAGTACAATCTACTTATGGATTTAAAAAAAAAAAAAAAAAGAGACAAAAAAAAGGGAATATGGATAAAAAAGAAACACACCCGGTGGGACTCGAACCCACAATCGCCTGATTAGAAGTCAGACGCCTTATCCATTAGGCCACGGGTGCTTGTTGCATTTTATTTGATGTCTTTACTATCTAAACAAACATTATCCTTATTTATTTTGTTTTAATGTTGACTTTATTAATTTTTATTCTTTACGACAAAACTAATTCTAATTTGAAGTATACAAAATATATTATAACAAAATTGCTGTGTTTCTAGAAAGAATGTAACTATTATTTTACTTTATGAGATAATTGTATTATGTACAGCAATAATAATAAGCATACTCAATATTTTCATTGGTTGTAAAGTATGTTTTAGTTGGGATATATGTTAATGTTCCAATTTATTGTTACTAGCCGCAATTTTACCCATTAGTTTAGTGTATATATGATGATAGGTTATAATTATTACAATAACATACTCAAATGACAAAATCTAAAATATGATGTTTAATGACACAAGTTTATATTAGCTTTCAAAATGGTTATAATTAAGGGCCATCTGCATATTCTCGTTTGCAACTAATTTTTACTTTTGCAATCTTGCCCTCATTCCCCTATATATACATTTATAGTTCCAAGTTACTCTTCATAAGAAACACAAAAAATTATAATATAAATGTCTTGTGAAACAGATATCAAAAGAAAAAATTATAATATAAATATGTCTTGTGAAACAGATATCAAAAGAAAAAATTATAATATAAATATGTCTTGTGAAACAGATATCAAAAGAAAAAATTATAATATAAATATGTCTTGTGAAACAGATATCAAAAGAAAAAATTATAATATAAATATGTCTTGTGAAACAGATATCAAAAGAAAAAATTATAATATAAATATGTCTTGTGAAACAGATATCAAAAGAAAAAATTATAATATAAATATGTCTTGTGAAACAGATATCAAAAGAAAAAATTATAATATAAATATGTCTTGTGAAACAGATATCAAAAGAAAAAATTACAATATAAATATGTCTTGTGAAACAGATATCAAAAGAAAAAATTATAATATAAATATGTCTTGTGAAATAGATATCAAAAGTCTTTTGCTGTCCAAGTGGCTTTGCCATCTTATTTGGAAGACTTTGCTTGCCTTATTTCTTGGGATCGAGTCATGCTACTAGCAAATTGGTTTTTTATTTTTCTTTTTGTGTGCTAACAATTCACCCCTCCTACTTCCATAATACTTCATTTTAACCTCTTACTTTTCACATCTTTTCAATTCTAACGCCATATATGTATTATACACAAACTTAATTTTTTATCTTTATACTTCTGTAGCTTTAAAAAAAATTGAAGATCGCCTCATTTATTTTAGCTTAGTAATGGATAATATTTTCATAAAAATTAAATATATCTTTACAGTTAACTTATTTTTCATCCACATTTTGATATAAACTAAACCATAGTTTTCGCTTAAGAAAATGAAAGATCTAAAAATGCTCCTACAACATGCGGGCATGATATTGCTCGTATACATACAAACACACACATAACTTGAGAGTGAGTTAAAAAAGGTTTATAATAAGGTATCATTTGTGATGAGTTAGCTAACTTAATGGATCGAGTATATATCTTATTCAAACATACATGAACTTTATGGTTTAGTCATTAAGGCTTTGATTTCCCCTAAGTCATATTTTCAACTCTACTCCGTTTGATGTTGTATATAGTAGTGAATTCAGAACTAAAGACAGTTCAAATTTCATAAAAATTTAAGTGAAAATATTATAAAAAATGTAATTACTTATTTTCTACTATATTTTTTCCACATGGCTGCCCTACCAAGGGGTTACATGAATTCTCAAAACGAACCAGTTTCATCTTTTCAGTTTTAGTCAGCTATTAGTTCGGTTTAATTTTTTCAGCCCAAATATTCACCACTATCCAATAACCGGATTGAAACCGAAAAATCATGAAATTACAAAACATAAATTGAATTGATTACATGTTTTGTTTCATACCAAATTTTACTTTTGCATCTTCCTTAGTCCTTACTCTAAAAAAGAATATCAAGAGATGATATTATTTTCTACTAAAATTTTCTTACTTATCTGATCAATACAAATGTTTTAATTAAATACTAATATAAGAAGATGATATTAGTAGATTTCACATGTCAATTATTTTATATTTTGGAAGATGTAGTAAAAAAGATTTAGTAAATATCTCATTTAAAAATGCTACCCTGAGAAACAAAATTCTTCATTTCACACTTAACTTTTCTATCATATTCCGTTCTTTTGTCCGAAATGGACTATACTTCCTCATAAAAGGATCAATGTACCTTTTGAGATATGATAATAACCTCAATGGTTGCTATGGTGTCGTATGATAAAATCAAAATTTATAAGTGTTTAATACATCATTATTCAAAATTGACAAATTGACAAACGTTATTTTCAAAAACTAATGCTTGAATACATCATTATTCTTAAGTTGTTTTACTAGTATATTATTATTACTTAAGACTGTGCGTAATGGGTGACCAAACCCAGTTTGGTCACCCCTGCCACCTCTGCGCCACATCAGTTTTCTCTCTCATGATCAAACACATGACCAGACAGCGACCAATAGTCTGTAATGGGTGACCGAATCGGCGACCAATTTTTTTTTTAATTTTTTTTAGAATTTTCGTTTTATTAATATATATATTTAAATATAATATTTATTTTATATATAATATATTATTAAATTATTAATTATTAATATATATATATATGTATAAAGGAGAAAGAGGAAGAAAGAGGTCCCTGAACGGTCGACTAGTCGACCACTCAACTTGGTCGACGCGTCCTGGCTCCAAGCTCGTAACGGCGGCGACCGGTCGGCAATGGTGAGGTGGCCGGTCGCGACCGATCGTTTGGTCATGCAATACGGGTGGTCTAAGGTAAATGTTCAAGGTAGTCCATTGATTTTATCTAGTACCAAGTGATAATTATTAGCCCATGGTCAAGATCAAGATTCAAACCACCACCACCACTACAAACACATGTGCTTCTCCGGCGGCCGGAGACGGCGGCGATGGGCGGCGGACGGCGGCGGCGGACGGCGGCCGGAGGTGGCCGCCGGCGGTGGTGACCGATGGTGGTGGTCGTGACTGGAAGCACATGTGTATGAAACACATGTGTTTTGAAAATAAAGGAGTGTATACGTACAGCCAAACACATGTGTTTCAAGTAATGAAGCACATGTGTTTCATAACGTTAAGCACATGTGCTTCGTGATTTAAATACAAATAAATTGCTTCTAAGTTACATGCGTTCAGGAACAAAAACACATGTGCTTGGCTTTATGAAGCACATGTGCTTCATAATGATATGTTCGTCACTTAATCTGATTTTTTTTCTTGTGTACTGAAGCACATGTGTTTCATAACGTCAAGCACATGTGCTTCGTGATTCAAACACAAATGACTTGCTTGTAAGTTACATGTGTTCAGGAACAAAAACACATGTGATTGGCTTTATGAAGCACATGTTCTTCATAATGATATGTTCGTCACTTGTTTTGATATTTTTTCTTGTGTACTGAAGCACATGTGTTTCATAACGTCAAGCACATGTGCTTCGTGATTCAAACACAAATGACTTGCTTGTAAGTTATATGTGTTCAGGAACAAAAACACATGTGCTTGACTTTATGAAGCACATGTGCTTCATAATGATATGTTCGTCACTTGTTTTGATTTTTTTTCTTGTGTACTGAAGCACATGTGTTTCATTACGTCAAGCACATGTGCTTCGTGATTCAAACACAAATGACTTGCTTGTAAGTTACATGTATTCAGGAACAAAAACACATGTGCTTGGCTTTATGAAACACATGTGCTTCATAATGATATGTTCGTCACTTTTTTTGATTTTTTTTTCTTGTGTAGTGAAGCACATTTATTTCATAACGTCAAGCACATGTGCTTCGTGATTCAAACACAAATGACTTGCTTGTAAGTTACATGTGTTCAGGAACAAAAACACATGTGCTTGGCTTTATGAAGCACATGTGTTTCATAATGATATGTTCGTCACTTGTTTTGATTTTTTTCTTGTGTAGTGAAGCACATGTGTTTCATAACGCCAAGCACATGTGCTTCGTATGCTCCCTTGTGTGTTTAGAAACTCATGTTTTTAGTGACTTGAAACACATGTGTTTCATGACCTGAAGCACATGCGCTTCGAAGTAATATGTTGTGTTTTAGTGAAGCACATGTGTTTCAATATATACATCAATACTACCACCAGCACCTTCACTGTCAGCCACCACCACCGCCTGCCGCCGCCAGCCACCGGCGGCGATCGGCGGCGGATGGAGGTGGCAGGAGGCTGTAACACCTCAAATTTTAATACAAAACATTTTCTCAAAATAAATCATTTTTCATAAATAGAAGAACTATTCCAAAAATATGGATTTACAAAAACCTTTGGTATGAAATCAGAGTATAAAGTTTCGGTGTTACAAAATATATCAAAACCAAAGCTAAGCATAAATCTAATCTAATGTTCTTCTATTCTAGGCCCCGCATCTCTATCCATGCGTACCTAAACCTTCGATCCCGAACCTGAGTACATAGCAAAACAAACAAGGAGTACGTGAGACAAAACGTCTCGTGAGCTACATGGGTTTAGACCCGATAATAAATGTAATCGTATGACATATAAACAACATATAATTAATCATCCATCTAACTAGTCACCCTATTGTGACTCTAATACTTTGCTTTCCTAGCAAGCATATCTAGTTATCGGGTTGCCCCCGAACTAACTAGAACCACCTTGACTTATTAACCGAAATCCATCGCCATTAATAAGCCTCAAGATACCGGCAAGAGGGATTCACCCAATCTACCAATACCTGCCTTACTCACCGGACTACCTCCAGTTAGCAAAACTACTATCGTGGTGGAGTCGATGGGAATCCACCCAACTGCCCCTCACACCACACCTCATGACCGGGGGTCCCCCGCATCATCATATCAATCTCAACATATCATAACTCAATGGTTATGTCAATCTAGCTCTCGGATATCACGTCTATCAACAAACAAGTTAGTTCAATACTACTATCGGTATAACTAACTACTAACTACCAGTCTACACAATTAAACAAATAGACCATAACACAAGTAATAAAATGTATTTCATAGGCTATGTACTCAGTAAATTTCCACACGTACTCACCTTAACAATTAATGCTCCAACCGTGTTCTTGACACCAAAACTCTTGCTTCCACAATTTCACCGACTTTCCAAGATGTCACCCGAAAGCCTAATACAATGATCATACAATGTTCAACATCACAATCTACTAATAATGTATCCATTTATCACTAGATACCATCAACTAACACTTTCCCCCAATTATGGTGATTTACCAAACCCTAGGTTTAACCAACCCTTAAGATTCTTACAAATCATAATCATACACTTGTTTCCTTTGTTAATATACCATCTATTAAGTGTATACATCAATTATTCACCATAAATCATAACCCCCAAAAGATAGGGTTTCAACCCAACCATCAAAATACATAGATCTAAAGCTACAAAGATCAAGGAGTGAAGATATACCTTTAATCTTCACTTAGGAGTGAAATCTATCAAGCTTTGATGAACAAATCAACCAAGAACAGCACTTGCACTCAGAAATCGCCAAGAAGAAAACTAGGGTTTTGGTTTTGCATTTAATGAGCTAAAACCCGACTTTAATGCTGTCGTCCCGAGTTCACGGCGCGAACTAAGTTCGCGTCGCTAACTCCAAGCTTGCACGCAGACTTAGCGATCGTTAACCCATCGCGAACTACTTCACGCCTCATAACAAAATCTCTGGCCCGACTTCACGAACGCGAACTAAGTTCGCGTCGTGAACTTCTCTTGCAGCCAGGCTGCACTTTTCCAACTTTGTCTCGACCCGGTTTCGCCCATAACTTTCTCGTACAGTCTCCAAACGACACGAAACCAATTCCTACGTTCTTTAAACGATTTATCCCCATTTATCATATTTTTATCCAATTTATTTATTTACAAATTTCGGGTCGTTACAGAGGCGGCGGACGGCGGTGGCTGTAGGTGGAGGATTTGATCTTGACCATCTTGATCCAATGGCTAGGATTTGTCCCTTGGGACTAGACAAATCATTTGGACTTCCTAGAATACAACTCTATTACCTAAATCGGATTGATTAACACATATTTGTGGTGTTTTAAGTTTATTTCTAAAAAGATTGATCGTCTTGTATTATTGAGGATGTTTCTAGTAATCGTGGTTGTGTGTCAATGTTAACTCGTAAAAGTATGAACGGTTTAATTGGTAGTATTAGCTTACAAGAGTTTCGTTCAAGAAGGTCCATTATTTCTAAGAAGTCTCGATGAACAAATCTCAACTATTGATCAATAAGATCTAATGGTCAAGAGTAATCACATATTTTATATATTGAGGGGTATTTTGGTCATTTTTTAAAAAATAAAAATATTTTTTTATTTTTTATTTTAGAATTTTTTTATTTATTTTTTATTTTTATTATGAAGGGGTATTTTGGTCATTTGGCACTTAAAAAAAATTCGACTTTTTTTACTTTTTATTTTTTAAATTTTTTTATTAGTTTTGTTCATTAAAAAAATAATATTTATTTGATAATTTCGTGTATGACTTAATCACATGTGATTTTAGTGTAAAATCATATTTAATTTTAGTGTAAAATCACATTTGATGTTTTAATTCAATCACATGTGATTCAGTATGCAATCACATGTGATTCAATATACAATCACATGTGATTTACTATGCAAGCACATTATGTGTTATTAATGAAAATATAATAATTTTTAAAAAAACTATAATAATAAAAATAAAAATTTAAAATTTTTTTAAAAAAATAAAAAATTTAAAATTAAAAATAATAAAAAATAATAATTTTTTTTTAAAATGACCAAAATACCCCTCAATTAAAAATAAAAAAAAATAAAATAAAAAATAAAAAATAAAAAATAAAAAATAAAATAAATTTTTTTTTGAAGTGTCAAATGACCAGAATACTCTTCTATATATAAAATATGTGATTAACTTGACCATTAAATTTATTGATCAACGGTTGAGATTTGTTTATCGGGTCTTGATAAAAATCATGGACCTCCTTGAGCGTTTTTCTTTAACTTACAATATCACTTGAAAATTACATAGTTGTTTAAAAAAAACATAATTAAGAGATCTCTATGAAGATTTGATCTTTTAGTCTTTTAGTGGCTTCATCATCATCTCTCTCTACATGATCTATATTTTTCTTAATTTGCATTATATTAAAAAGTCGGCTTTTTGTTATCGCGAGTTCTTGTTATTTAATAGAAGCATATTCCTCGAGCCTTTTATGTATCTCGGCGTCCTTTCTTGAAATACTCAAGTTAGCAAGTGAATCCATGGATGACAAATAGTTATCCATTTTCGATTCATCAAACATTCATACTCATCTATTAGTCATACTTATTCCTTTATATCATCAAACATTCATATTCATCTATTAGTCATACTTATTCGCCTTTATATCATTCATATCAATCATTAATGAATTGGATCGGATGAATATGCATAAAAATGGATGAAAAAGATTGAGTGATTTTTACACCGTAATTTCTATTGCATTTATCATAACTATTACTTAATATGAGTGTATAATTAACTGTAATTTACACTATATAATATATAAGTTAAAAGTTGTAATGTATAATTAATTTCGAACCACACCAGTTCACCACCCGTCCACCCTAGCGTATGCTTTTACAAGGTTTACTAGTACGTAGTAACTACCCAAGTAGAATGAATGAATGATTAAGGTAAAGTGCTTTTCAAGGATAGTGATATGTGTGGTGAAGGTGCACCATAGTTCACGTGGTCGTGTGGAGGGGACCATATGAAATCAAGGGATGTAGAATCAAAAGGGGGTCAAATATCATAGATCCAACGACGGTTGTGGCATTATCGTGTTTTGTGGGTCACTTCGTTTCCCGAATCGTCTCTTTCGACGGTTGTATCGTACCGTCCAGAAACCTCCTTGAGCACTGTATTATTACCCAATCCTCCCGCCACACGTGCATTTTCAAAAAAAATAGCCCATGCATTTAGTTTGTTTTAAGGGTTTAATAATGACAACCCTAAGGGCTGTCATAAGACATGCATAAATGATTTATATATTTATCTATAACTGACTCTTGAATTTTAGGAATTACTCATTTGTATCATTTTTAATGCATTTACAAACAGCCCTTAAAGCTGTCATTATCAAAACTCTTGTTTTAAAATATCACTTCTTCTATAATATAATGTTAAATTTCTTTAAATAACCTTTTTATTTTTATTTTTATTTTGAACAGATTAGATGATTATTATATTTAAATTACATAAATTTACAAGGTATTTACAGATAATTATAATATTATGTAGAAGTTAATACTAATTTTATTTAATAAAATACAATACAATAAGAAAAATAGTGAATATAAGTACAAATAATAATTAAAAAATAGTTAGACAACAAGTTGGTTAAATCTGATGATTTGACACAATACCTTTAAAATGAATTTGTTGTTTATTTCACAGTGTATAACAACCGAGTTGTACTATACAATATGATCAAATACCCAAAATAACTCACTAATAGAGGTGTAAAAATGGTTTTTTTTAGAAAAAACGGATCGGTTTAAAAAACTGGTTCGGTGTTGGTTAGCGAAAGTCAAAACCGGTTTTAGAAAAACCGGTTCGTTTTAAACTTGTTTTTCGGTAAGTGGGGGTATATCCAGTTGAAACTGTTCGCACCGGTTAAAATCGGTTTCAAGGACCGGTTTAGAAAAAACAAGTTTAGAAAAAACCGATTTTTAAAACCGGGTTATCCCCAAAATATTGATCAGATTCCAAACATGCAGTTTACGAACCGATCCGGTCTAACAATGCAAAAACCGGTTTCAAACTGATTTTAAATCCAGTTCAAATCAATAACTAGTTTTTTTTTTTTTTTCACCTCTACTCAAGCTCTATTTGTATATGGGCTCTAACCGGTCCGTTCAAAACTCATAACCAAACCATGATCACTTGTAAACTTGTAGTGTTGATGTTTCATATGTTTTTTACGTGACTATATATGTTGTTATTTTCCCTTTCATCGACTAAAATAATACTACTTAATTATTTAATGTCAGTATGCATTTTTTTCGTATGTCACAAGTAGAACCTACATCAGTAAGATATGAAATATCGAATAACAAGGCTTTCAACACTTTTGAAAAATATAATTGTCCATATTATATGCCGTATACAATGATATGATGTTTAGAGATGCATTAATGAAAATATTAGGTACGAAGATAAAGTGCTAAATCTTGTAGAAAATCGACATTCCGTCCTAAACTAATATACGACAACGTTATAGCACTTTCTATAAAGCTCAAGAACTTTTCGTTCTTGATAAGTATACGTCAATACCCACCTTGATGTACGATAACATCCAAAATCAAATGTGTAGTTATTCCAAATAACCGTCTTATTACATCAGATACATCAAATCCAATCTGAAAATCAACAAATTATGAAACAAAAACACCAAAGTTGGTTAGTTATATAAAGTAATTAGTATTTACTTCAATATTGGACGACTAGCAATTTTCATGTCATGACTAAAATTGGACAACAGAATTAAAGATGAGCATAGGTGGGTATCCGCCGCTTACAGGCAGTTCTTGGAATTTTAGAACTGGTAATAGTGGTTTCTTAATTTTTATAGTTGGAAGTAGAACTGCCGGGTCCAATTCCGGTTAGTCGGTTACACGCAATGTTTTGAAAACTGGGTCAAACCTGGGTAAAACCGGCATGAGCTGGTTCACATATATAAAAAACGGACAATTTACTTATCCATGTTATTGGATGTGTTTGATGCCTTGCTGTGTAGGGGTGTGCATTACGGATTATCTGAATTTTCGGATATCCGAAATTTCGGATAGTGGATTTTCGCTATCCGAATCTGAAACCGAAATTTCAGATATCCGAAATTCGGATATCCGAAATTTCGGATACGGATATCGGATAATCCGAAATATCCGAAAATCCGAAGTTTCGCCGTTCGTTGAATGATATTACCAACAAATTAAGTCAATTAACGCAATTATTTCAATATTTATAAATTAAAAATAAGATCTTTAGGTATATGGAACCTAAACCTGTCATAAACATATTAATATAGACAAAAAAATATCACTGTACTCTTGATATTAGATAATATTAAATTTTTATATATAAAAATTGACATAAATCGGATACCGGATATCCGAAAATTCGTGATATTGGTATCCGAATCCGAAAATTCGGATACCTGAATTTTGGATATCTGAATTTTCGGATAATTTTGGATCGGATTTCGGATTATTTTTCGAATTTTTGGATACCGGATATATTTGAACAGCCCTAGATGTGCGGGGTTTAATGTTATAGACGTGGAAGCTTTGTTAAATAGTTGTATTCTAGTCATGTAATATAATAGTTTCTTTGTTGTTGCCCCCATCAGCTCTTGAAAGAAAAAAGAAAAAAAAAAAAAAGAGCAACTGCAATATAAAAGATCGAGGTGGGAGTGCATAGATCAAGAAGAATTACCTTGTCTAAATTTATAATATTTAAGCGAGTTATTCGCAGAACTCATTTTTGGGTAGAACCTAATAAAAAGTATAAAACCCATCTAAATCAATATTAATTTATTAAATATATATGTAAACCAATAAAATTTAACCCAAATCAAATATATACTTAATAAAAACGTCAAAAATCATGTAAAACATACATGCACAAATAACACTTATGTATACATACATGAATAACATACATGCACAATAACATATATGTATATATGCGTGAATAACATACACGTAAACCAATATTTGAGGGTCACTCATGTATTTTTCATAATTCGTTCACTTCGAAAATCAATGGTGTAGATTGGTATCTATTGGGTTCTACCCAAATTCTACCCAAATTTGGGTTCTGCAAATAATTGATTCTATATGTATTAATAAAAACAGACGAGGAACCGCCAGTTGCGATTACCCAACGGGTAAGCGTTCCTTAATTTTGAGAAGCGAAATTCTTTAAGGGGCCTCCTTATTTTAAGAACCGAAACCTACAAAGTAGTTTTGTAACTAACGATTCCGGTTTCAATTTCGATTACCATCTTTTCTACTCACTCTTAATTGGAATATAAAAGGGTTTGGAGGGTATTGTTCAAGAAGAATAGTCTAATCTAATTTTCCTAGCATTTTGCCTTACTATGCAATACATGTACAACTATGGTATTGCTCATTACCTGAAAAAATGAAGTAGGTTATGTGTCATCATAAAAAATTTGTAATACATATACTAAATTTTAAATTTTAATTAAAGTAGACCGGGTAACCCCCGGTTCAGGTTATTCGTCGGATTTGGGTACCCGGAACCGGCCGTTACCCGACGGGTAGCAGTTTCATATTTTTGATAACGATAATCGCTTAGTGGGGTTCCATGTTTTTAGGAACCGGAACCATAACATACATAGTGGTTCCCCTTCACGAATCGGTGGTTCCCCTTCACCAATCGGTGGTTCCCGAGATGATTATGTTTACCTGCTTTCTTTCCCCACCATTAATGTTAGAACAAATCACAGTTCAACTTATTACTGATACTGCAGTTAGTACTGATCATGGTTACTACTGGTGAAGACTATGGTTACTACTGATGGGGCAGAAACACTTGATACTGATGAGTTGATACTGGTGAAGACTATAACTAACTTACTACTGATCATGCACAAATTGAAGATTACTACTGATCATTAGTAGTTACTACTGACGTTGGTTTTGGACTTACTACTGATTATCAGAGTTACTACTGATCATCACATTTACTACTGATGATGCATATTTACTACTGGTGATTGCAGTTACTACTGATACGCGTATTTGGAGCAAATCAAGTCCGATATCTTCGCAGAGTTAGTTATAGAATGTTATTCAATGTATATCTTTTATAATTCGATGTAAATCAAGTCCTAGAATAACTAGGGTAAATAGTTAGGCTTCAAGGACTGCTATAAGTAGTTCCTTACGAATGGTAAACGTACGTGTGTATTGTTAATCAATAATATACATTGAAGCTTTTTGTGAATCATTGTGTTCTTAATATTATTGTTCATTGTTCATTCAATATACAGTATTATATTGTTCTTAATATATTAATACAAGTGTTGATCCGCTGCAACTTCTTGTTATTAGTAGATCTGGGTTGGCAATAACTTGTTTTGGTTATTCGATCCTGACAAGTGGTATCAGAGCTTATTGGTTCTAGATCTACGAATTTTAAGAACAACAAAAAGTTTTAATCTTTAAAACACACAGATTGTTAATCATGACTGATAACAATGAAAGTACTCAAGCAAATAAAATCCCTATACTCACTCCCAATAACTTTGGAATGTGGAAGAATCGTATTAACAATACATGCTTATTACTGATTATTCCATGTGGGAAGTTGTTGTTGAAGGAAACAAAATCGTTCACAATCAAGCAACAAGTTCTGCAACTGAAGCAGACAAACTCAAGTGTGAAAAGGAGAAGAAAGACAGAGGAATTGAACTCAAAGCTCTAAGCACTCTTCTACTGGCCATTCCTAATGATTATCAACATCTCTTTGTTGAATATGATGATGCAAAGATGTTGTGGCAGGCACTGGAAAAGAGATTTGTTGGCACCAAAAGCACCAAAAGAAACATGAAGTCTGTACTAAAACAGGACTTTGAAAATTTCAAAGGCCAAAAGAATGAATCCCTATCTCAAATCTTTGATAGGTTCAACAAACTCATTGGTGAATTGAATCAAGTTGGTGTGAAACCAGACAATGATGATGTCAACAGAAAATTTCTCAGATCTCTTGGAGAAGAATGGTCTATGTACACAGTCATATATAGACAAGGTGATGCTCTGGAAGAAAAAGAGCTGGACGAATTGTACAATGAGCTTAGGATGTTTGAATCCGAGGTAAGCTCTAAAACTCCTATGTTATCTTCAAACAATGCTGCTTTTGTATCTAGTACAGGTCAAGTTCAAGAAACTACTACAGGAAAGGCTGCAGATTGTGAAGATACTGCAAGAGAATCCTTCTTCACTAGTCATGTGCATACTGCACTAATTAGTGATGATTTGGAACAATTGAATCCTGATGATCTTGAAGAAATGGATCTAAAATGGCAGATGGCTATGCTGAGCCTGAGAACCAAAAGGTTCTTAAAGAGGACTGGTAGAACAAACCTTAACTACAACAAAGGTGACAAGGCTGGATTTGACAAGACTAAAGTCAAATGTTACAACTGTAACAACCTTGGGCACTTTGCTAAAGAATGTCCTCAGCCAGACAAAAGATCAAACTCAACTGCTATTGTTTCACAACAAGGACAAGGTTATGATTGGAGCTTTCAAGCAGAGGAACATGCACAGGATCAAGCTCTCATGGCTTTCACTGATTCTCATACTAAGGTACATTCTAAATCTTGCACTCCTGAATGCATTAAAGCATATAAAGATTTAGAAAAACTTAATAAAGAAACACTTGAAGAGATGATTCTAAATAGAAATAGAAGAATTGAATATAATGGTTGTATAGCTGATCTTGAAAATCAAATTAAAATTTATAAAATAACTGATCAAAAGATAAAAGAAGAATTGCTACAAACCACTTATGAAAAAGAACATCTTGAATTAAAATTAAAAGAAACTTTGATCAAACTAGAAGAATATCAAATGGAACTAGAACAAAATAAATTAACCATTAAAAAGTTTGAAAGAAGTTCTCAAATTGTTAATGAATTAACAAGTAATCAAACCACTGAAAAAGTTGTGCATGGAGTGGGATATCATGATGTACCACCTCCATATAAATTCATTCATCCACTTAAAGCTAGTTCAGAAAGAATCATAAATGAATTAAAAAATGAAAATCAAACTGAATCTAATAATGAAACATCTGAATCAAATGATTCTTCTGATGATGATCCAACTACAGACTCAATTGATACAAGTTTTCACACAGCACAAAGTCAAAATGACTCTCCTAAATATGATACAGAAAATATACTAAAAATTTTCAGAAGGGGAAATGAAAGAAATAAAAATCAACTCTTAGATCAAAGAAAACCTGAAGGTGCTAAGGATAAGAAATTAAGATGTGTTATTTGCAACAAAGTAAACCATTTAGCAAATGATTGTCACTTCAATCCAATTAACTGCAAAGAGTTCAAAGAATTTAAAAATTCTAAAGAAAAAGCAAAAACACAAAGGATAAAAGATACTACTGATCCATCAGTAGTAAATAAAACAAAATCTCAAAAATCTGAAACACCAAAATTTGGAAGAAATGCACCAAGGTTTGTGCAAAATAAAAGAGTTGGAAGCCCAAAGAACAGCAATTATTTCAAAAATAATGGAAAAACAAATCAAAATAAACAATATTTTAATTTTTCCAACACCAGTAGAAACTTTAAAAGGTTTACTACTGATCCTAACCCTAATTACAATGCTGTTGGGTACCAGTACCAAAACACTACTGGTAAAAACCCTAATTTTAAAAATACTACTGCTGCCAAACCAAATGTTAAAAACACTACTGGTTATCCTAAACATGGTAATTACCCAAATACTACTGGTCCATCCGTAGTAAAGTATTCAAAAGCTAAATATAATGGGTATAGACCAAGGTCAGTAGTAAACTCAGACACCAGTAACAAATCTAAAAGGGCAGTAGTAAAACAAAACACCAGTACTAAACAGGTATGGGTTCCAACAATGTTTAAAATTAAATCTTCTAAATCTTACTTTTCAAAGGATGAACCCAAGACATATAAAGCTTGGGTTCCCAAACTTAACTAATCTTTTACTTACTTGTGCAGAGCATTCAGATCCCTGAAGAAGGTAGAACATGGCACATTGATAGTGGATGCTCAAGGCACATGACTGGAAATCTGCAAATTCTTAAGGATTTCAAGTCATTTGATGGAGGGTATGTGGCCTTTGGTGAGAACCCAAAGGGAGGTAAGATTACATGCAAAGGTACAGTTACTAATGGTAAAATTACTTTTGATGATGTATTTTATGTAGCTGAGCTAAAATACAATCTTGTCAGTGTGTCTCAAGTATGTGATAAAAATAACAAGATTCTTTTCACAGATATTGAGTGCATCATTCTTTCTCCTGACTTTGTTTTAGATGAAAAATATGTAGTTTTGAGAACTCCAAGGAGAAACAATGTGTATTGCCTGGATATAGGGGGAGAACTCATTTCTTCAAATGAGGTCAACTGTTTTATATCCAATGCAAATACTACTGAATCAGAACTATGGCATAGAAGGATGTATCACACTAACTTTAAAAATATAAACAATTGTACTCACATATACTACTGGTCTCTAAAATGGTGGTTACAACTGCTAGGGTTGGTAAATTAGGTCAGTATTAAAATTCATTAGTTACTACTGATGTCTACAGTCACTACTTATGTCAAAATCCTTAGTTACTACTGACGTTCATAGATACTACTGACGTTTTCTACTGGTATCTAATTTACTACTGGTCTTTAAATTGTCAAAGTTACCAAACTAACCCCCACGAAAATAACCGTTGTGTTATGATTCGAAGGGCAATTTAGTCTTTTTGCAGATCAAATCGTAAGATATAAATAGCTGAAGTCGATTAATTTAGCATTATCCACACGTCGATTTGCTAAATCCTCTCGATAAACCCTAAATCGCGATCATAAACCCTGCACCAGTAACAAACATTCATACTTGTTCTCTCAAATCAAACGATCAAACACAAAATCGACGACAATGGCAACTCTACAATCTCTTGATGTTCAAACAAATCTCAAATACTCAGAGTTTCACAACATGTGTGCGTATCTAAAGAATCCAGACGGAACGAAAGACTTTCGTCCAATCGTAATGTTTTTGAAACATTCGTATATAAAGTTTGCACTCACTGTAAATCCTAAAGCCTATCAACAACACCTAGTGAGTTTCTGGGAGAATGCAGAACAAGTTGATGATACATACTTTACTAAGATAAGGTCAGTAGTAGATGGAAAAGAAATCTTTATATCAGAACGATCAATCAGACACCATCTACAACTCCATGATGATGAAGGTATGATTTCTTTACCCAAGGAAGACCTTGTTGAATGTTTACAAACAATGGGATATGAGGGAAGACTTGACATTGTCACTTTTCAAAAAGGTCTTCTCTCCCCACAATGGAAATTTTTAATACACACCATTCAACATTGTCTTTCTCCTAAAAGAAGCTCTTGGAATGAGTTTAACAAGTCAATAGCATCTGCTGTTGTTTGTTTATGCACAGACCAAGTCTTTAATTTTTCAAATATGATTTTTGAGGGAATGTTGGGAAATCTTTCTACTACAAAATTTTTAATGTATCCCAGATTTCTTCAACATTTAATAAATTGTGAATTGCAAAACTTGTCAACTCCCAAAAATATTTTTACAACACCTGAGTTGAACAAGAAAGTTTTCTTAAATATGAGAAAACAATTTAAATTTTCGGGCAAGGAAACCCCTCTGTTTCCTAACATGATCAAAGATCAACCAAATCTTGGAGAAGGTTCAATCAAAGACACAACCCCAATTGAACCTCAACTCACTCCTTCACCCCCAAATGCAGCCCAAACACAACCCCAAACAGTCACTCAATCATCCACCCAATTAGATGTCCTGAATGTGTCCCAGGAACATGAACTCAATCTGCAGAGTGCTACTCTTCACTCTGTAGAAGACCAGCCAATAGCCAAATCAGTCCAGAAAAGATATAAAAGGAATAAATCTTCCTTAAAGGACACCAGGGGACCCATTGAGTCAAACCCCAGGCTCCAAGAGTTGTCCTCCAAGGAGGAGAGAGGGCATGAGGAAAGGGCTCTCACTACTGATGCCCCAAAGGTGGGTGCACATGACAGTGAGAACATCACTAAGACCCAGACCTCGGCAACTCTTAGTGATGACTCTTTTGAGGAATTACTAAGAGGACTAGGGGTGAGCATTTGGACCGAAAAAACCGAACCGAACCGAAAACCGACCGAAACCGAACCGAACCGAAACCGATAAGATGCTATCGGTTCGGTTTCGGTTTTGAAAATTCAGTGTTATCGGTTATCGGTTCAATCGGTTCGATTCGGTTCGGTTCGGTTCGGTTTTCGGAAAATGATGAACATTTGGTCTAAAATAACCGAACCGAACCGAAAACCGACCGAAACCGAACCGAACCGAAACTGATAACATGTTATCGGTTCGGTTTCGGTTTTGAAAATTCATCGTTATCGGTTATCGGTTCTATCGGTTCGGTTCGGTTCGGTTTTGGCCCGATAATCACCCCTAAAGAGGACCCCGGTGCCAAGAAACCACAAGGGGGGCACTACTGCTTCTTCTAGGAAGAAGAGAGTGTCCAAACAACCCATTTCATCACCAAGAAGTGATGAGGGTAGAACTGAAACTATTGATTTGACGGAAAGGATGGAAAACCTTAAAGCCAATGTACCTGTTAGTGAGCCCGATGATCTTGCTAGAAGGAGTGAGGGCAGTATTGAACAAAAACAATTGACGGATAGGATGGAAAACCTTGAAACCACTGTACAAGATTGTCTGAAATATTTAACAAATCAAGGAAAAACCATGACCTATATGAGGAAGCATATCAACACAATTAACAAAAGGATGAAATTATATGAGCACAGACTTCTTCAACAAACAAGAATCATTCGAAGGTTGAAAAAGAAGGTTGACAGTAGTGATGCTCCACCAGTTGAGCTCACTAAGGGGGAGAAGGAAAACATACAAAGCATGATAGATGAATCTATTGAAGCAGCAGCAACTTCTCTCCTCAATCTTAAAGAAACCAAGGTTGATGAAGGCCAGGTTAATGATGAAAGCCTAGAAAAGATGGATATTACTGATGAGGCTACTACTACTGCTCCTATGGAAGAACAAGCTCAACAAGAAGCATCAGTAGTAACTCCTACTACTACTGATGTCATAGCAGTAGTAAATCAAGAAGAGGCAGCAAACACTACCGATGCCCTATCAGTAGTAATTCCTGAAGACATACCAGTAGTAACTACCTTGGCTACTACTGATGATATTATTGAGCTGCCACCACTACTAGAGCCTGCAGTAATAATTCCACCATCACCAGCAACAAGATCAACACAATTGGTGGTGAAAGATATTGATGATGATATCAACTGGCTGGAAGTTGATGAATGCACTCTACCTCCACATCCCAAAATACTTCCCATGTCACAAATACATACCTATGGTCACAAATTTAGAATTGAAGCTGCACCAGATAAAAAGAGTGACAATTACATAGGAAAGGGAAAGGAAATTGCTGATGAAGACCAACCTAATAGAGCAAAAGGTCATGAGATGGTCAACAAAATTAATTATGCTCGGTCAGCAAAGAATGATAAATGGAAAATAAAGAGGGCAAATTACTTGAAAAAGGTTGAAGCCTCTCTAGCCATTGAGAACAGAAAATTAGCAGAAAGGGCTAGAATACTAAGACAACCCTTCACAGAAATAAAATTGGCAGATATAGCTGACATATCAAAACTGCCACAATTTCAACACAAGGTCAAAACCAAACAAGTTGCAGAAACCAGAAAAGAATTACAACAAAGAGAACTACAAAAAAATAAGGCAACTTGAATCTGAAACAATAGAACTTTTTGAAGCACAAGTACAAGAATGCAAAGAGCAGAAGGCTGATATGCCAGAAGAATTTGCAGACAAGAAGAAATAAATGGTCACATTCTTGAAATCAAGAGGTCACAACACAAAGGCCTTTGGAAGAATGAAATTGATCAATTTAATTGAAAAGTACTGTGTGGAGAAGAAGAAGGACCTTCTTGAACAAAAGATTAAAGAGAAGGACACCACAAAGCTTGAACAGATAAACTCCAAAGAAATGAAAGAAAGAAAAACTATAACTGGTGAAACATCTGGTGAACTCTCTTTAACTACAAGAAAAAGGAAGGCTGATCAATCTGAACTAGAACAACCAAAGAAGAAACTACAAATAGTTCAAGTTCATGATCTTCCTATTGCTCCCCTAGAAAGCAATCCAATCATCAACTGGAGATGTACAGATGATGTGATTGAGATTGTTAGAGAAGCTAAGGTCACTCAAAGATTTAGAGCTTGGAAACCTTTAGTCATGTCCCTAACCAGAAGTGACATAATCAAGATATTGATTATTGGTAAACCAAGAATGACCAAGAGGACCTGGAAGAATTCAGCTGCAGGTTACATTACAGAAATGATTAATGCTGCTTTCTATCCAGATGAATATCCAGAGAAGTGTACAAATCCAGAGAATATTCAAGCCTGGAATGTGCTACCAACAGTCAACATGTACTTCTTTGAATATACAAGTAAGAAGTGTGAGTTATTCCTATATGAAAAAGAGTATCCTCACTCTGAGAAAACTCTTTATCAACTTTGGTGCATGAATTTTATTAAGCCTAATGATGATGTGATGTTCCAAAACAAGTTAAATGAATTTGTGAAAAAGATCAGCAAATATATTATTGCACAAAGGAATAAAAGAAACCAACAGACTTTAGAAGGAGATCAAAGAAGAGCAAAACTGTTGGAAGAAAAGAAAAAGGAGAAGCAGAAGTAAGAAGAAACTTGATTGATTGAAAGAGAATCAATAAGTTTAGGGGGAGATTGTTAGAACAAATCACAGTTCAACTTATTATTGATACTGCAGTTAGTACTGATCATGGTTACTACTGGTGAAGACTATGGTTACTACTGATGGGGCAGAAACACTTGATACTGATGAGTTGATACTGGTGAAGACTATAACTAACTTACTACTGATCATGCACATATTGAAGATTACTACTGATCATTAGTAGTTACTACTGACGTTGATTTTGGGCTTACTACTGATTATCAGAGTTACTACTGATCATCACATTTACTACTGATGATGCATATTTACTACTGGTGATTGCAGTTACTACGGATACGCGTATTTGGAGCAAATCAAGTCCGAGATCTTCGCAGAGTTAGTTATAGAATGTTATTCAATGTATATCTTTTATAATTCGATGTAAATCAAGTCCTAGAATAACTAGGGTAAATAGTCAGGCTTCAAGGACTGCTATAAGTAGTTCCTTACGAATTGTAAACGTACGTGTGTATTGTTAATCAATAATATACATTGAAGCTTTTTGTGAATCAATGTATTCTTAATATTATTGTTCATTGTTCATTCAATATACAGTATTCTATTGTTCTTAATATATTAATACAAGTGTTGATCCGCTGCAACTTCTTGTTATTAGTAGATCTGGATTGGCAATAACTTGTTTTGGTTATTCGATCCTGACAATTAATCACTTTATGAGATAGGTGATTCAAACGTAAAGGGCCTAGATAATGTGGATAAAATAAACCAGAATATACAAAAAAAAATAGGTTGCAATTTCTGATAGGTAGCTTTAATTTGAAATGTATAATGACCATTCATGGTGTGAATAGCGACTAGACTACCATTCAAGTTACAATGGTCATGCAATTTAGTGGTGGGAAGTAAATGCTAAAATGGTCCTAACTCAACCTGAATTATATGGCACTATGGATCATATTCATGTCTCATAGTGACCGATACCGGTTTTGCATTATTTAGTCATGGCCGGCACAAAATCAAGCAATTTAGTACTAGCAAAGTCGGTTGATTAACCAAATTTTGATGTAACCAAATACGTCGTAACATAAGAGTGTACAGTGTAAGTTGATGCATTTATGAGCTCTTTCCAGATGAAATAAATCGACTTTTGGAGAGAAAAATCAAGAACTTTGAGCTTAAAATGTTCACAATTATTCCTAGAGGGACCTACCTTGAGTAGCATGGACTTTATGCAACTAATTTCAAACCACACAATTTTAATTTCCTGTTGTATTGCCAATTTCTGCTTCCAGAAATAGATGTTTTCTCTAATTGAGGCCAACTTGAATTCTCAAGTCATTTTACATGCTAAAGGAGGACATTATTATGGTATAGAGATCCATATTAAACATATAATCAGTGCCTGAAGATAAGGGTATGTATTATGCACTTTAAGCTTTGAACCCAAAACATTATAAGATTGTTGTCTATTGATATAATTGGCAAATTATTGTTTGTCCTTAATGGATCTTCGTTAGGTTCTGTTATTTTTTACCTAAATCTATGTTCAACTAAAAACCTGATAAGGACTCTCGAATGACTTACTAGAGGTTAGATTAAATTAGGTATTGACCTTACTATTATCGGGTATGTACATATATGTTCAAATTTGGAAACGAGTACCAAATACGTAATATATACCTAGAATTTACCTCTCCGGGTGATACCGAACCATTTATTCTAGCAAATGTGTCTCTATATAAACCCCATATGATCCCTTTTCCCTTCAACTTACAACATCATCTTCAACACACACCCTATACAAGATCATTCACACTTTGCTAGCCCGATCGAACCACAAACAATATAAAATTTCAGAGAATGAAGCTTTTTGCGACTTTTTTTTATGCAATTATTTTTTTATCTTCTCTTTTATCGTATTTTTTATTTAAAGACGATAAGAGACGATACAAGAAAACAAGAAGGCTTCCCCCGGGTTCGATGGGTTGGCCTTGCATTGGAGAGACTCTCCAAATGTACACACAAGACCCCGATGTTTTCTTCGCCTCAAAGCAAAAAAGGTTTATTATATATCATATGTTATATGTTATATATAATAGTTTTGGTAACAGAGTTATGAATTAACATGAAACTGATATTTTTAGTTAATTTTTTTGGATTATGGTCAGATATGGAGATATATTCAAAACCCGAATACTTGGATACCCGTGTGTTATGCTAGCAAACCCTGAAGCAGCCCGGTTTGTGTTGGTGACTCAACCTCATTTATTCAAACCAACGTACCCGAAAAGTAAAGAAAAGTTAATTGGTCCTTCGGCTCTGTTTTTTCACACGGGAAATTATCATGCGAAAATGAGGAAGCTAGTTCAAAGCTCGTTTTCACCAGAAGAAACGCGTAAATTGATCCCCGATATCGAAAAATTGGCCATGTCGAGTTTGGAATCATGGGCCAATTGTCAAGTTATTAATACATTCCATGAGATGAAAAAGGTATGTTTTAACATTATTTACCAATTAATTTAGATTTTTTTAGGGAAATGCTACTTCATACGGATTGTTTTGGTAATTACTAGGTTTTTTGAGCCTATTTAGTTGTAGTATTATTTTCTACGTTTTGTTACGCTATAATTAACAAAGCAGACCGCTTAAAAGCTTTAATTATTTAAATGGACTATAACAAGTTAATATTACCAAAACGGACAACCTCCAAAAGTATATGTACTGCTATTTTACGACATTTGTCATTTTTTTGTTAATTTAAATATAAAACTATATTTACGGTTTTTTTTCTACAGTTTGCTTTCGAGGTAGGCATTTTGTCTATCTTTGGTCAGTTAAGCAAGACATATTCAGATGAACTGAAGAAAAACTATAGCATCCTAGAAAAAGGTTACAATTGTTTCCCAACAAATTTACCAGGAACTGCATATCATAAATCTTTAATGGTAAGTTTCAATACTCCTCAATAATTTATTAATTTTAATTAATCATCTTTATTGAATTATGTATGTGAAAATGTGAAGGCAAGAAGAAGGCTGAGTCAGATTCTTGGCGAGATCATGAACGAAAGAAAAAAGATGATGTCATCAAATAATTTATCGGGTCATTTACTGAATTTCAGAGACGAAAAAGGAAACGTGTTAAGTGATGAACAAATAGCAGATAATATCATTGGGGTACTGTTTGCAGCTCAAGATACAACTGCAAGTGTCTTAACATGGATACTAAAATATCTTAATGATGACCCAAAACTTCTAGATCTTGTTAAAGTAAGATGTTAATAGTCATCAATTATTTTATCTTTAATAACATACGTATATAATATGGGGCGAGCTATTTACGGAACCCAAATTTTGGGTGAAACCTGTCTAAATCAATCAGAATTTAGTAATTTATTATTATTATTTTTTTGCACAATTACTTTTATGCTCTTTTCATTTAATTATTGCAAAAAATATAAATTGGTTTATTTACGAAAATGCCATAAAGTAATCTTAACCGTTCATTTTAAAAATTAATAATTTAGATTAAGTTTTGTTGGGTTCTTAGATTCTGCAGATAATTACCCACTATTCAATATAATTACGTGTATAATTTGCATAATGGCAGGGAGAGCAGAAGGCTATAAGTGAATCTGGACCCTTGACTTGGGCACAAACAAGGAAAATGCATTTAACATATAGAGTATGTACTGATTACAGTTTAAAATTAATTTAATTTTTATGTATGTTATAAACTACTTTTTAATCACTAATATAAATCCATATCAATTAATTTCAGGTAATATTAGAGAGCTTGAGGAAGGCAAGTATCATATCTTTTACTTTTAGGGAAGCAGTAGTTGACATTGAATACGAGGGTGAGTAAGAATATATATTCTCTAATTAGCCAAAAATAAAAAGATGAACTTTTTTAATTGATTTTATATTTTTATGCTACTAATGTTTGATTATGTAAATAAATCAACAGGATACCTTATTCCAAAAGGATGGAAGGTGATGCCGTTATTCAGAAACATTCACCATAATCCCGATTTCTTTAATGATCCTGGAAACTTTGATCCCTTTAGATTTGAGGTGAAGTTTAACAAACATTATATATATGTGTGTGTTTAATTGTTTATTAATAAATATTACTTTTTGCAGAATCCACCAAAACCAAACACATACATGCCATTTGGCAACGGAATACATTCATGTCCAGGAAATGAACTTGCAAAGCTTGAAATGCTTGTTTTACTCCATCACATGCTTACAAAATATAGGTATGACAATATGATGTCAACATGTAACTAAACATTTATTTATAGAAAAAATAGAGTTTTATTATGCCAAAAGTGGTTAATTTGATACAATTTAATGATGTTGTTTTTTTGTTTGTTGGTGATTTTCTAAAACAGGTGGGAAGTGGTTGGTTCAACAAAGTTAATTCAATATAGTCCATTCCCAATTCCAGAGAATGGTCTTCAAGCTAGGTTCAAGAAAGAAATTTGACAGCCGAAAAACATTGATTATTTCTACCGGAATGCTTATTTAAGTTAACAATAGTTAGCAGTACAATAGATGTATAAGTGTCTACAATCTCAGATGTACCCCTCCTTTGAAAGGATTTGGGTATCATGTTGTTTTAGTACTAGCACGTACTTTGTGACCTATATTTTTTCAAGGGTCTACTATAGATACGTATGTATATCTTATATATATTAAATAAAAACATGAAAAATGCAATGTATATTCAATCTTAGATCTTGATGTGATTATTACTATAGTGCCAATATGTATGCAGCAATAAAGTGTACCCCTATTTTGAGCATAATTATTTATCATTTTATAGTGAAGAAAGACTCTTCATTTTTCCTTTCTTCATTTTCTTTTCAATAAGAAATAAGCTATGTTTTAAGACACGTCACCATCAATCAAATACAATATCCATGTGCAACGTTTAGTGCCCCATTTGTGTTGGTTAAGATTAAAGAGCCGACCCTGTGATAAAGAAATGTGCACAATATTAATGTTAAAAGTTGGCTGTTCTGTCTGGATTGTTCGAAGACAATAATGGGAATAAATGTAAAGATTTAGCTTCTGATGTGATGTTGCTATTAGGGGTGAGCAGAAATAGAGAAATAGAGGATAACCGGAATCGGAATCAGAACCGCCTCGGATCCGGAGCTTCCGGACCAGGAACCTGCTAATAGGTTCCGGTTCCGGTTCCTAAAATCAAGGAATCGCCCTAAGAGGTTTCGGTTTTCAAAATTAATAAACCTGAAATCGGTGGGTAACCTGGAACCGGTTCTGGTTTCTAAAATCAAAGAACCGCCCTGTGTATTTTAATCAAATTAAATAATATATATAATATACTATGTATTATATTAAAATTATGGGCCATATTATCAAGTAAATAAAGATTTTAGTCCATCTTATTAATCAAATGGGCCATACAGAATTCAAAATGCGCTAGATCTGTAATCAATTTTCTTTGTGATTAGCCATTTCGCTGTCATATTATGTTTATTACTTTACATCTTCACTATTATTGGGGTTTCACTCACTACTACTGTGATTAGCCATTTGTAATTCTTATTCCACTTATTTCTATTTTAAACAAATATTCGTGATCGTTAAATTTTTCCGATTTTATAAACAGGATAATCAGAACCGACTCTGGAACCGGCGGTTCCGGTTCCGGTTGAAGATTTAGAAACCGGTCTTACAGGTTCCGGTTCCGGTTCCGGCTCTGACATTTCAGGAACCTGTGGTTCCGGTCGAAACTGACGGGTACCCTGTTATGCTCACCCCTAGTTGTTATCACTGTAAGCATTAATATGAATTGGTCAATTTGGGTTAGTTTTACAATTTTACTGTCAATGGGTCAAAATCAAATGATAAATCAAATGATAATACTTAGCTAAAGGAAACGGATTAAATGGGCCAAAACTCGTGACATGATCACAACATACTTAAGTAATAATGATTATGTTCTCATCTTTGATTCTGATCACTAGCACTCAATTTCACCTCATTTTTAATAATTTGCTGAATCCCTACAAAATAACCTTAAAGTAATTGAGCTAAAAACAGAGATTATCCACATTATATCCCTAGATGCTTTGTCGATTCTTTTGGTTGTTCCAGTGCTTCACAATGGAGTCATATTTTGCTACATTGATATTTTGGGCAACTTTCAACCACCTATTAGTTTATTTTTAATGTGTACGAGATCAAATATAAACCCAAAGTAATGGATCAAACAGGTTCTGGTTGAAATGGAAATAAATTAAACGGATTCAGGTTGATGCACTTACTTTTTTATTTCATTTTCTTTTAACTTAGTTAAGCTTAAGGCCAAATAGAGCTTAATTATATAAGAAACCATGTTTAACTAGAAATCTACTTAAATTTTACACAATTTCACTTTGGTCTCTCTTTTTTTTTTTTTTTGTATACATTATTTACTAACTATAAGGTAACTATTTCAGTGGCATGCAAGTATTTTAAATGTGGATAGACAGATGATTATTTTAAATGATATTTTCTCTATTTTAAGAGCTCATTCACATTCCATAATCCATAATATGCCTATCAGGTTTCAAATAGCCGAGGGTTCTATTACTCTTCTCTTCTTCGTTCGGCTGGACATAACACTTTTTCATCATCTTTCAATCAGAAATCCTCATAATCATCTCAAGAAATCCTCATAACACTTTGATGTATTTTATTTTGTATTATTGTTGCTGTTTTGTGATTGAATATTGTTGGTTTAGGTGAGACTTGAATTCTGTTGGTATTTTAGAAAACTGTATTAGTGCAGTAAAAAAACTGCAGGAGAAAAAAATGCAGTACAACAGCAGAAAACACAGCAGTGAAACAGCAGAAAACACAGCAGTGAAACAGCAGAAAAAAACAGCAACAAATCTGCAGTAAAAAAAACATATGATAAATTTTAGCATATAATCAAACACATGATACCACGATAACATCATAATCATACATTAATCTGTGCAAAACAGTAGACATAAACCATCCATCCATTACCGTTTCTTTTAATAAATTCTTTCTTCACCATTAAATGAATATTAAAAAATTACAGTTCATCAAAATAAGATTGTTAATATATGTATGGCAATATGACATTTTATCGAACAGTTTGCGTGCAAAGTTGTAAACGTGAATATCATCATAAATAAACAAATAAAAGATGAATGAATGAAAACAATTGCACGGAGGAAGATTTACCGAATAAACTTGTTAGAAATCGCAGGCCGCCTCCTCAATGTACGGGAGGCAATTGAATGAATACATGATTCATGACATTAAGCATCGTTTTGGAGACGACTGTACGCATTTGAAAACCCATCGAGTTGTGTATCCATCATCTCCTTGAACCACAATATCAGGCTTTTAACGTAAAACAAAACAAGTTGATTTTGAACAATTTTACCTCAAATTAGGTTATTAACACCGTGATTATTCAAAGAATTGAATGGTTAAGACGCATGCTTTTCAAAATCAACAGGGGAAGTTATTCATAACCTATTTCAGCCATGAAAGCACCGATCAGAGGATGGTCGTGAGAAGAATCAGAGGAGGCTGCATTTAAACAGAAGATTAAGGGATATAGTCATATAACGATTCGAAGACAATGGCGAGGAATTGAAGAAATCTTAAAATCAAATGTGAAACGGCAGGGGATGGAAGTTGATTGAGGAGAAGGGAAGCCCAACAAGAAAGAGGCGTCTCTTCCTTAAAATAAGGTAATACCCAAAATACCCTTACATCCCATTTGGTAAGGATTTAATTTCTAGGAAACAACTGAGACGTTAAATTTTTTTTTAACGGCATTTAATCTACTGTTTATATCTGTTTACGCTGAGACTTGAATTGTTATTAGAGACGTTAATTGTTCAAAGAGATATTTTTTTGAACGGCAAGGGGAACCCTGAGAGCTTCGGCAAAGACATCACCCCCAAAAAAACCCATAAGAAAACTTATATAAAAGGCTAGCAAGATATTAGCAAAAAAAATACAACCAAAGCAAAAATCCAAAAAAGAAACAACCGAAAATAAACAAACCAAACAGAGGCAAACTAAACAAAATTAAACGCCTATGCCAAAACAATCTCCAGGGTTAGTCAAATGAGCTTGACCCAATTTTGTCTTACTTATATTTCTACTTAAGCTTGACACATGCAATTCACTAATTTTCTTTACTCATATTATTTTTTAGTTTTGACACTTGTAATGATCAAATTGGTAGTCAAATGAGTTGCATAAATGGTATGATTCAATACCATCTCTCTTATTTGAATTGCAAATATTTATATAGTATTTGTTCAAGATAATCCTTAATTTTTATTTATTTTCAACGGACAAATCTTAATCATTGGTGAGTAAGATCTAATGGTCAAGATTAATCAAATATTTTGCACATTAATGATATTTTAGTCATTTGGTGATTATAAAAAAAATTAATTTTTTTAAATATTTCCTCCGATTCAAAATAAGTGATACACTTTCCTTTTTGGGGTGATTCAAAATAAGTGATACACTTTGAAAAGTTTCCTTATTTGGCAAAAAAAAATGGGACCCACACCCACTAACTATCTACTTTAACAAAATGAAATGACCCCTTTACCCTTACTTTTTACTTTTAAACATCATTAACCTTACTTTATTCAAAAGGTGTGGGACTCATTCCCCACTAACCATCCAATTAATCTAATTTAATCATCATTATAATCTTTTACCTCAAAAACCGTGAAACACAAGTGTATCACTTATTTTGAATCGGAGGAAGTATGATATTTTAAATATTATTTTATTATTTTTTTTACTTTTTTTTCATTAAGAAAATAATATTATTTGATAATCGCATGTAATATTATTGTACAATCACATATGACGTTTTAGTAAGCTCACATATGATTAAACATACAATTACATGTGATTCGGTACTCAATCACATGTAATTATTAAACTGTGTGTTTTTTTTAACGAAAGAAAAATAAAAAAAATAGAAAAAAAAATAATTCTAGAAAGAATAGTAAAAAATAACAATAAATTAAATTTCTTTTGTAGAAAATACCCAAATATCCCTCCATCTATAAAATATGTGGTTAATCTTGATCATTAGTATTATTGATTAATGGTTAAGATGTGTCCATTGACACTACAAAAAATTTAGGTACTACCTTGAACTTGTATCATATTATATACCATATCTTTTATTTATTACTTCCGTTGACTCATAAAAAATAATTTATCCTTAAATTTGTGTTCCAATAATAGTTTTAAGCTCTCAATTTTGATGACATCCACTTAATAAATTAATATTATTACTAAAGATCTCATCGCTATTTATCTTTTAAAAACATGTTTTTTTCTCATGTTAACCTTATATTTTAATCAGAATTATTTTAATCAGAATGAATAAAGTAATATTTTAACTTATATTATTTAATTAACCACTACTTACCATTATCAACACTATTCATCACGGTCACCTACCACTATCTAGTATAATTTAAAAAATGTAGCTTGTCGACATATTATGTAGGTGCCGGCTAGTGCTTTATAAAAGTGTTTAGACTTCTGGATTAATTTGAATCCTTGTTTTAGAGGGAGACATCACGGCAAGTGGTTTCGTTCAGGTGTTTTGACTTGCCAAACTGACAGTTAAGCATGGTCAATGGTCAACGCGTTATTCTACGGTCAAACTTCTAGAAACTAGCCGACGTGGCATCTCAAAATAGTGACAACAATTGCCACTAACTGCCACGCATTACTTAAGTTAGGCATGACGTCATACATCAGTCCAAGATTACGAAACCACCTGACCCACAAAACGCCACGTGCACCCAAGAAAAATATCTTTTACACCAAAGCGAGAAACAAAAAATCAAATCCGTGTGTGAACAGCGTCCTAGCTGTCATGCCACGTCTACACACAATCCGTATAAATAGTTTGACCGTTCTATCATTTTCCCACAAACGGAAATGGAGAGATTGACTAACAAACTTAACGACCAAGCAACCGCTAGTTTTCACTACCAACCGCCACATACGCAACCGCATACGCCATTGCCGCCATGGCGGCAGCTCACCAACGATGAAGAAGCTTCAATCATGGTTGCTGCACTCACGAGCGTGGTTACCGGAGTTGACCAGCTACAATACTATGATTTCCGGTCGTTTTTCGCCGCCAGTAGTGCGCCGGTGGATTCAATTCCGCCGGTTCCGCTTCCTCCGACGTGTTGCATCTGTGAAATCAGTGGTTGCTTAGGGTGTAATTTCTTCACGGAAGATATGAAATTAAACGACCATGGTGACGGCGGTGGTTCCGGCTCCGCTGGCCGTCCGATTAAGAAAAAGAAGAAGAATTACAGAGGAGTAAGACAACGGCCGTGGGGGAAATGGGCGGCAGAGATTCGGGACCCACGGAAAGCAGTTCGAGTATGGTTAGGTACGTTTGAGACTGCGGAAGCAGCTGCGAGGGCGTACGATAGAGCTGCCATAGAATTCAGGGGAGATAGAGCGAAGACTAATTTTCCGGCAACTGATTACACCAACACACCGTTGTCATTGCCGGAAAACCAGCAACGAGTCTCACCGTCATCGAAAAGAAGACGAGAAACAACTAATGGCGGGAAGAAACCTGTTGTAGAAAACCGTAATTTAAAAGGGGTTGAGGAGAAAGAGAGTGATGATTGGATGATGTTGACCGCAGATTTTAATGGCGGCTTTTTCTGATTCAATTTTGGGTGGAAATGATGATCAGAGTATTTGATTGATTAATTGCTTGGTGATAAAAGCGCCACGTTTATCAAATTAGTAATCCAAATAGGATATGCAGGTTTTGTAAACTGTTAGGTTATTTTTTATGGAAGCTCGCTAATATTTATGCGAAGTGTTACATGAAGTAGGGAGCTGATTCGTACAGAGCAACTTTTATCCATACAGAGCAAATTCATCTCAGATGACAATCATGCCCTTAATGGGAGGGGCAAAATGTAAAATGCGTTAAAAGTAAAGAAAGGGCATGATTGTCATTTGAAATGAATTTGCTCTGCATGGATAAAAATTGCTCTGTACGAATCAGCTCCCTATAAAGTATATACGTTGTAAACGAGAAAATATTGTTATTCGATTTATTTATTGATTAAAACTGACTAAATTACATCTTTAGCCGTAGATGGAAAATATCCGGATATTGAAAGTGTGAAGTGAGTATCTTGTGTTAAAAGGTTCTCTTGAAATGAATTCGGTTTGTCATTGAATAATATTTCTTTGACACTAGCATAAAATGCACATAAAAAAATACACCCTTTAGAAAAAGACATATTATTGAACTGAGATTGAAGCTCATTTTTTTTAAACGGCAAACACACACACCTTATACATTACTCCTAAATTTACATCATTTTGTTCACAGCCGGATTTGACATTCTTGCTATCTCTTGAATGCTTTTAAGATAATTATGGCTTTGATGATAATACTGATTTGCAAAGTCCACTTGATGATTTAAAAACCCACGTCCGAGTCCAAAATAGAATGACTTAGGAAAAGTTGATAGGGCCGGGTCACTAAAATTTCCAAGGAAAGCCAAACAAAAACAAATAAGAGTGGTTGCGGAGAAGAGGACTCATTGTACTGAAAAAACTATTGTTAGTGTTGTGCTGATGTTTTCTTTACCGCTCTTAGTGGACTAACAGAGTGAGCTGGAAAGGGGCTTGTTCCGTTCTGGGGAAATCTAATCAAGAGAGCTAGTTCCGGTCATAGCTCACCTAGATTAGCCCCCCCGGGGGGGGGGGAGGTGATGTACTTGGGTACAAATTCGCCAATAAAAAAGGCAAGTAAAAGCCAGGGCTAAATGGTGCCAGTAGGGTACGTAGACAAGGACATATAACATTGTTTTGTATTGGTCATCTTTGAGCTGTCGAGTAAGGACTGCTCTATTTCTTAAGAAAGGGGCTTTAGAAACCTGACTTATTAGACGAGAAAGGGCAGTACTCTCTGATTTGCGGTAATATAATATTCTTATTTAGATTTTTGATATGGGAAATAGTTTTTACACCATAAAAACTAGAAAGATAGTATTGCTTAATACTAAATCTTCCTGCTTGTCTCTCTACTAATTTGATCAATACAAGTATATAAATCAAATGATGAAACTGAGAAAGAAAATTAGTAGATTCTATATGTTAATCATTTTATGAGTTTGATGATGAGTTACAAGATTTAGTATAAAGTAATACAATTATTATAAAAACTATTAAATACATCACAACTTATTTCTACTATGTCTGTACAATCTACTTTAATATTTGTCAAAAATTATACTAAGTGAAGTAGTTTTTGTAATTTAAATAACACATTCTTCTAAATATATGTCCAGTATGTGACTGAAAAATGGTATATGATTTAATAAACGTATTTACTCATCTTTAGTATTGATTTCATCACATATCTTAATTTGCTAGTTAGAAATCTTTCGAATACATATTTAACTATTAAACTTTTAAATCATTATTCTTGTTGTAATTGCCCAAGAAAGGATCCCTGAAAAGTTCACTTATGTACGTGTATTTTATAATATTCGGATTTAGAATTTAAACATATATATTTGGAATCACATGGAAGATTAAATTAGAATTGCTTAAAAGTTAAAAAACGTGAACAAAATAATAACATATTAGTTAATGTTGGTCCTTTGAGTGTCGGAGGGTATCTGTCATATGGGAAGGACCGACCCAAAATAAAATAAGGATTGTGTCTGCACTTTCACAAACTAAACATCCAATTTTGGCCAAACGACATGAACGATTTTTGCAATTTACTTAAAAAAACCACAAGTGAGCTGTTCCACATACATACAAAATAAAAATGCAGCGCTAAATGTTGAATGATTAGCTTGATATTCAAACCAAATATTATGAAAATACAACCTGTTGTCATGTTAAAAGAAGACTACTCATTTCAGCCAATACTTCATAGTTGCACCAAGTAAGATTTTTTTTTTTTTAATGTTCCATAATAACACACGCAAAGGATGTCACAAATATAGAAGCTTCTACAAATGATATTATGTATGCTTACAGCTTCCATGATCATGCAAACCGTGCTTAATTTAAATTAATTTAAATAAAAAGTAACGAAATGATCATGAAAATGGAAAGAATTATAAATGAACACCATCACAAAGCATCACGGGCAGCAATTCGACATGTTATAGCATCTCCAAGAGTTGATATCCCCAATTCCACCCCGGTTATTTTGTAGTGCTGATGATCAAACAAATGGTAAAATAAAAAAATGTTTTTTTTGTTACTCCGCAAGCAAAATACACGATTTACTGAATGAAAGAAATAAGATTACAACAAACCTTTTGTATTTGAGGTTTGTTTGCTCTTTCTTCCAGCTCTTGTAAACCAATTTCTTTTCCTTTTATAAGTGTCTTCATACCAATAAACTACACAAATAATAAATCATCCTTAACACATAATAATCATCAACAACAAATTTGAACTCATTCTTGGTAGGTTGACCATTGACCTTACCTCTTCATCAGAAGCACCAAAACGAGCAACAAGAACATATGTAGTGCTATCAGAGATACCACAACGTTTTAACGATTCAGAAATCTGGTGAAAATTCACATTTTAAAGTCTAAATATAATAACTCTTCATGTAGACCATATATCCAAAAAAATAAATCTATCTTAAAATTTTAAAGATATTATAGTGAATGAGTTGTTACATGTTTAGAGCCCGAGTAGTTATAAACGAGCTCAGAGTGAAGAGTACGAGTTGTCAAGGAATCCCTTGATTTGGATACAAGTGTCTTATGAGCAGCTGCTAGAACCGGGAATATATCTGGGATCTGTAAATGGAATTCGTGTTAAAAAAACAAAATATTTAAAAGTTATAAATTACAATTAAGGAAATTTTAAAGTAATGGTTACCAAAGATGCATTGAGAAGAGCTACTTCAGGCTCCAGTGTCCCTGCTTGCATTAGCTCCAAAAGTTCCCTTGCAAGTGTTATATATGAGTTGTGTAAGTATAATGCTAAGTTCAATTAACAATGTTATGTTTGACTAGTCAAAATTGAAAACTTTAACAAAATCATTCGGATATTAATCAAATGCGTAGGTTAAAATTTATCAAATTATATCTATACAGTGAGCATATAAATTTCTCATTTGTGAACAATTTCAAGCTACAGAATCATACAATTGGTAAACAGATTAAAAAGTTGACGGAGGAGTACTTGGAATTAGCAACTTCTGTGAAGAGAGCAACAGATAGAGTTGTTCCAGATATCTCGTAAGTCTTCATATCTTCAAGGAAAAATACAAGATTTAGGGAATTAGGGTTTCGAGTACTGGTAAGTGCTCAAAACTGAAAATGGAAAAACTAGAGCTTACTAGACAATAAAAGGCTGCCATAAACAGTAGAATAGTTATGGAGGTGGTTTGGTTGGTTGCAGGACGAAAGTATAGGGAGGGGTAGCACAAAATTTTCCAATATCTAATTTTCTTTTAAAGAAATTGTCAAATAATTTTCTTTTAGAGAAATTGTCAATGAAAATATTTTAACTTTGAATCTGTTCTAAAAAACACCCACATATATTATAAAACGGAGCTTTGTTACTTCAGATTAAGCAATCTAAATTAAACCTCCAGCTTTGTAACAAAATGGCTAACTATATTGTAAACTAAATCTGGTCCATGATTAAACAAAATTGCTAACTATATGGTCAATTAGCTCTATAACAATATTGCCCTAAATTGAAAAATTTTCAACTTTAAATAACATACAATAACTAAATATTAACCTTCAGTCCCTAATTAAACAAACATACATGCTAATTTCATGTTTTTCAACACAATGACAAATAATATAAAGACAAAATAACATAATAATAAGACGAATTATTACGTGTTTCGTTATAATAGGAGCCTAGGAGGGTCAAAGGAACTTCACCGGAGCTACTAGAGGTCGCCGGAGGAGCTCGCCGGAGATGTTTTGCTGGAGGAGACGGTAATTGACCTGCAACTTCAAGTGGGCAGCAAGTCGGATTTTTCTCTCTTTTTTCTTGGTGAATTAAAACCTAATAAAGTGATAAATGGGTTGTGGCCTTATCATTTGGGCTCCTATTTGTTGGGCTTGTCTAACTTATTTATATTTCTGGGCTAAATCCAAGGGGTAGCACAGGCCTCTATGGTTGGTTGTCTATTCGTCGGAGCCGCCGTATGAGCGGGCGGCGACGAACAGGGAGATAGGGGCTTTTAGGGTTGGATTCGTCGAAACCTGCTGTGAGAGACGAGTTAGCCTTTTAGGGTTTTCGACTTTTGGTTATGAAGGACCCATCCACTAACTTTTGGACTTTTTGGTTTACTTTTGAATCACTTTTTGCCTAAGTTTTCTTTGATTTATCAACTCTACTAGTTTGGCAAAATAAGCTGAAATTTTCATTATTTTTTAAGTTATGTATAGGGTTAAGAATCTTGTATTTAAATTTAGTATCTACGTTAGTAATATCATTAGAGTACTCGTTCAAAATATGTTATTATCTTTCATTTTCATTGGCTTATTATAGATAAGAAACATAATATTTATTTGATCAGTTCAAATCATTTGTTAGATTATGAAATAAAAAATAATTTTATAAATAGGGGATGAAGTAAAAGATTTAATAAGAAACAATACGATTTGTATAGATAATCATAATTTGAGTTATACACGTTCCGTATTCTCGTGTCTGTGCCATATGTGCATATAAACAATATTTGAAGTTAACAATTTCATTATATGAACTGATAATCAAAGATAAAATTTGGTGCAATAATCGGGTTTAAAGATAAAAAGAATATCAAAAAATAAAACAAAGAAGTGGGATGGTGAAATTGAGAAAACAATAGCATGATAATCAGTGTTGTAAAAATCGGCCTAGACGGTCGCCTAGGCGCTAATCGGCCGGCCTCCGACTGAAAAATTCGATAATCGGCGGAGCTTGAAGGTTTTGGTCAAAATCGGTCTTAATCGGCCCTAGTCGGTCAAAATCGGTCGAATTTACGTACCTGAGAACGATGATTGTATTTGTGAACGACGGTCTGGGGTTTTCTTTTTTTCTTTGAACGGCGCTATGTAAGGTTTCTTTGAATACCGCAATGTGTATTTGAAATGAAATGTGGGCCAAAAGATTAAAAGGAAGGAAATGAAATGTGGGCCAAAAGATTAAAAGGAAGTAAATGAATAGTCGGGCCATCAATATTGTGTATTTTAAGTTTCAATGACCCATCAACAATGTCTGGTTATTTTAACTTTTCTAAGTGTCGATTTTTATGTGTTTTCTTGTTTCTCCAAAGAATAATTAGATTATGAATTGTTAAATGCTTAAACTTTTTAATGATTTTTATTTTAAACATTATTAAATACTTCAAAAAAATTCATGGTATTGACGTATTTTGTTATTTTGCTATGATATTAGTAATATTTATTTTTTTAAAATTAAATTCCTATATAATTTAGGGTATCCGCCTAGAAACCGATTAATCACCGCCGAGATCGATTAATCGCTTGAAGGTGGTCGACCGATTAGGTACCGCTGAGCGATTTTTACAACCTTGATGATAATACGAGAATAAACTTGGGTACCCGAAGATGAATTCTTGCAACTATTTATGAAACAACAAACATACAAATATAACACACAATTTATATCATATTAAAAAGGGAACGTAAAGGAGACACGTATAAGTTTTTATAAAGACACTCCACTATTAATGGAGATCGATTGAACCCGCACATTTGTAACCACTAGACCAAATAACTAATCGTTTAATTATATCACAACCTAATTGTAGATCGAATAGCGTTCAAATCTTCATATTCTGAGTCATCATCGTCATAAACTCATCCATATCGATCACGCCATCTTTATTCGAATCCACACCTCTCACCATTTTATGACAATCTTGCAAGCTACATCTTTCTCCAAGCCTTTTCATCAACTCAAACACTTCCTCAACACTTATCTTCCCATCACCATCCAAATCAAACGTTCTAAACGCGCTTAGCACATCCACCGCCTTCACCCCGCCACCCTTCCTTTGTACCTCCATAAACTCCTTGAAATCGATAAAACCATCGCCATCCAAATCCGCCACCTCAAATATCTTTTGTACCTCTCTCTCGGTGCCCCCTTGCCTCAATGCTTTCATTATCGCCTTATATTCTCCCCTTGATATCTTACCATCTTTATCACGGTCAAACTTGTCAAAAACACGCCTCATCTCGGTCATGTTTGGTTGGAACATAGGCAGGCCAGACGGCTGTCTATCGCTGCTAGAGAACATTCGAGTTGGTTTCCGTAGGAACTTACGCTTTGAGATATTGTATTGGATGTCGAGAAAGCTTGTTTTTGACATTTTTTAGATGGCTAGCTAGCTATGGAATAAGAATACCTAAAATTCTAAATATATGGGTAGAGGTTTAGATGCCTAAAGGTTATGAAAGGTAGAATAATGTGTGAAGCAACTTGTTAGGGGACATAAAGATAGAAAGAATGCAAAGGTGATGGCATGACAAATGGTCTATGATTAAAGTTATTCTTGATTCTTTGGGTGATTTAAGAAAGCAAGTATTCCATTTGATCCATTGGTACCTATAAAATTCTTTCTAACGTAACATGTTTTGAGTTTAATATTCAACTAATTGTTTTCCTTGCTTTTTAAAAAAAATGTATTCCTGTTTACGTGTACACAAGCTAATTATTGATGTGGTTATTTTCAGATCTCCCACTTGAAGTGGCGGACCCAGGACGAATGTTCAGAGGTAGCACAATTTCTAACCGAATAATATATAATAAAATTAAAATTAAAAAGTAAAGGTTCACTCAACAACATAATTAAGAGTTTTCCTCTTCGTTCATGCATTTTCCAAAAAACGAATCATTACATCTGTAACCGTCATATGTGCTTCCTTTTCTACATTGCAAATCAAAGCTCCATTCAAAAAATCATCACCTATTCTATTACGCAAATCCGTCTTCAATAACTTCATCACATAAAAACATCTTTCAACTGTTGCGGTTGCGACGGTCGGCAAATCAAAGTTAGTTTTAATAACCTATAAACCAAATGAAAACCAGATGAAAAGAATGATGTTTTCCCGTTTCCACCATCAAGCAAGAGAGGTCCGCAATTCCCTTCAAGTTGGCAAATATTTTATCATATATTAAAGATAAAACAACATAATAAGAACATGAAGTATTACTTGTTTCATTATGATAAAAGTCTAGGAGGGTGAAAGGAACTTTTCCGGAGTACTGGTGGACGCCGGAGGGTGGTTGCCGGAGGAATTTCTTTACAGCAGGAAGCAAGCGTGCAACCTGCGATCAAGTGGGCAGCGAAGAGTCAATTGGCGTTTGCGTTCCTGATTAATTCAAAAGAGATCAGAGATGGGTGCGTTTCTTTTTAATTTACTGTCGGGCTATGATTGTGGCTTGTGGGCTTACCATTAGGCTATTATATTATTGCTACTGGACTAAAAAAAAATATAGTTATGGGCTTTTTTTTTAAAGGGTAGCACATGCATTCATGTGCTTCAAGGGGTCCGCCCCTGCCCACTTGTCACTTGTAATGACAAATGTTTTTCCTTACCTCTTCCAAGTAAAAATGAAAAAAGAAAAATAAATAGATAACAACACTTAAAAAACATAATCATTGGTTCGCCGGAACTTTTATATTATGGTTTTAGTTAGGGATGCAAAAAATCGGGTTTGACTAAAACCTGTTTGGGTTTGAAACCGAAACCAGTTTTTGGTTTAAAGTTTGAAACTGGTTACCCTCAAAACCAGTTCGGGTACTAACCGATTTTACTTGAGGAAAACCCTAACCTATACTAACCGGTTTGGGCCAATTACAAACCGGTTCGGTTAATTTAACTGAAAAAATCAGTTTGGACCGGTTATTTTATAATAAGTTCGATTTTTCGAAAAAAAAATATTATATCAAACAGCAATATCAAACAGCAAACCTTGTTGAATCACGAATTTTGCCATTTCAAATCGACAACGTTCCGCTTAGTATGCAAAAACACCATCGTCTCGTGCCATAGTTGTTTGACACTCTTGTGGAACGGTTTTTATTGAGTCGCAATGCTTTTTGGTATGTGTCCTCAACGTCTTGTTGGATTGATGTGCCTTGAATTTACCGCAATTTTTACAATGAGCCTTTAGTGAACCATTCGTCAACTTCACGAAGTTGAAGTTACACCAAAGCTTGGGAATTCGTTTTATTTGTAAAACTTCAAGAATCGTGGGTGCGAGTGTGTTCGAAAAACCAACACCGGTTCAATCGTTAGAACTTTGGGTTGCCATTTTCACGTTTTTACCTTTTCAAGAATATTTTGAGAGTAGATGAGTCTTGTGACTAATCCAAATGTAACATACACATTTATAGGGAAGTTTAGGAAAACAAAATGGTAAAACAGAACCCAAAAATGATCATCTTTAGCTCCAACGCTCATATGACCGTTTTTTATAAATAAAAAAAAACCTAGTTAACCGGTTTGGGAAACCGGTTCCTAGCCGTGCACACAAACCGGTTTTTGGCCAAACCGGTTTCGGGTTTGACCGAAACCGGTTTTGGTCTACACGGGTCAAAACCGGTTCCTCTTAAAACCGGTTCGGGTTCAAACCGGTTTTGAGACTCGAAAACCCTAACCGATGTTATGGGTATTGTAACCGGTTCGGTTCGGTTACAAACCGGTTAACCGGCCAAAACCGGTGTGTTGACCAAATTTGCGGTCGGTTTTGGTCAAAACCAATTTTAAAAACTAGTTACTAAACGGTTTGAAAGCTAAGAACCCCAAACCGGTAGGGAACCGACCGGTTTGACAAAAACCGAACTGGTTTTGGTCAAAATCGGGTTTGACCGATCCGGTTTCAGTTTCGGTTTCAGGTATTTTGTGCACGGCTACCGGTTCCAGCGGGCACAAAATCGGTTTCGGGTCCAATAACCGGTTACAAACCGGGCGTAAATGGTGTTGATTTACTAACTAGGACTGGTAAAATCAAACCCGACCTGCCAACCCAACCCGTTTAGAACCCAAAATTAGCGGGTTGGGTTATAACTTTCAACCCGTGGGTCGTAAACGGGTCAACTCGTTTACAACCCGGATATAAACAAGTCGGGTTGGGTTTAGATTTACAACCCAATTACGACCCTCAACCCGTTTAAATATTATATATATCTTAATTACATAAGTGATCACTTATTTTGATACGGAGGTAGTATAATAAATCTCTATTTATTTATAGTATCTTAAATACATAATATAATATATTATTATAATGTAAAATCTAGCATACACATACATGAGTCACATATATCAATTTCTCTGGAAGTTAACGTTGAGTTATGGAAGACAATGGTCGGGTTGCTTATTTCAGCTTTCGTTTTGTATTTTGAACAACTTTTAGTTGTTGTTAACGTTTGTTTGTATTTTTTGCAATTAATCGACTTATTTTGTTATTTTAGTCATTAATTGTGTGTGTTGTTTTTTTCTATTTTTTTATAAAATGATATTGTATTGGGTCAACCCGTTTATGACCCAACCCGTTTAGTAAACAGGTTGGGTTGAAGATCTCAACCCGTTTAGATAAAAAGGTTGGGTTGAGTTGGGATCTTCAACCCGCGAACCCAAATAGTTCAACCCGTTTATGACCCAATCCGACCTGATTGCCACCTAATACTAACCACAACAAAAGACCGTATAGTAAAAGTTTGGACCATGGTGACCCGACCCGGTTCAAATAGAGGCGCCGACATTTTACCGCCATTTTGGTATCAGTTCGAAACACAGCTATCGCCCCAAACACACCATTTTACCGCCATTCTGATTCAGAACCAATCAGTCTTCTCTCTGAAACAAAGAACCCTAGGTTATGGAAGAAGACGATGAAGAAGTCTCATCTATCTCCGGTTCCATCGATTCCAGCGACGATTTCACTTGTGAAGAATCTGAATCTGAAGATGATGGTTTATGTGGATCTGGCAGCGATGAAAATTGTAAAGAGAACGACGCCATACCACCAGCTGCGTCTCATAAGAAATCGCAGAACGTGGATGCTCTCTTGAGGTACGCCGGTTTTTAGGTCAATTTGATGTTCATAGCTATTTCCTTTTGGCATTCGTGTACAGTGTACGCAATTTGATGAAATTTCGTAGAATACCTAGGAGTTTCGTGTGCTTTTAGCTGGCATTAGATATAGAATTGCAGAAATATGGAACATCTTTAACGATTAATTTTCTGGTATCAGAATCCTTAATTTGCAACATGATTTATACGCAATTGTGCATCTGAAAAACGCTAGGTTTAACATAGAGGGAGTGATTAATTGTTTGTTTGCACGACATCATGTTATCTGAACTTCAATTAAAATCAACTAACATGAACTTATGATTCCAATATCAGAGGAAACCTAGTTGTTAAAAGGCAGCCACTACTTCCTAGAGTTCTTTCTGTATCAGAAAGAGAGGCTGTTCTTAAGAAGCCTTTCAAACCTCCTTCTGCTGATGGCTATTCCAATCAAAATGAACAACTTATTCGCCGTTTGTGTGCTCGCAAACGGTTTGTACCATGGGGCTCAAACAGACCAGTTTTGATTCCCATTACAAACACTTTAAATGTTCCTGTTTCTGTGGAGGAAGAAGTGCCAGAAGAAATTACAAAACTGCCACCAGATATTGAACCTTTGATCTTATGGCAGCCTGAAAATTGTGATGATAATTCAATACCTATTGAAGTTGATCATATACTTGTTAAGTTTCTTCGACCCCATCAAAGGTACTTCATTTAATTACACAATTTAGTACATATACATGTAATTAGATATATGTTCTTATGTAAATCACCAAAATTGTGTCTGACAAACTGTAGTCAATTAATATTACAGGGAAGGGGTGCAGTTCATGTTTGAATGTGTTTCGGGATTATGCAGCCCTGATATTAACGGCTGCATTTTGGCTGATGACATGGGGTAAAATAGTAATTATTGTGATTTTTGATTGACTAATTTTGACTTTTTATGTACAATAATCTTTGTGTTTTTTGTAGATTGGGGAAGACGTTACAGTCAATTACCTTGCTATACACTCTTCTTCGTCAAGGATTTAATGGAAAACCAATGGTTAAAAAGGCAATAATTGTAACTCCCACAAGTCTAGTCAGCAATTGGGAAGCAGAAATTAAAAAGTGGGTTGGTGAAAGAGTAAAGCTTGTGGCTTTATGTGAAAGTAGTCGTGATGATGTCATCTCTAGTATTGATAGTTTCAGAAGCCCAAACAGCCGATTACAGGTAAAGTTGTTCAACTTATCTTGATTACAGAAATAGACACTAAATGACAGTTATTTTTATTTCAGGTACTGATTGTTTCGTATGAGACATTTCGAATGCATTCATCAAAGTTTAATGATAGTGGATCTTGTGATCTGCTTATATGTGATGAAGCACACAGGCTGAAAAATGACCAAACACTGACTAATAGAGTAAGATTAGTAATTTTTTTACAACGTTTAAATAATTTAGAAAAATTAGGTATCACGAGACTAAATAAACACCTGAAATTTTACTTTTTATCTTGTATAAATCAGGCTTTGGCAGCTCTAGCTTGCAGAAGACGAATTTTATTATCCGGGACTCCAATGCAAGTGAGTAATAAAAAAAATAAAAATAAAAAATAATAATAATAAAATAAAATTGTATCATGTTTTAACATGGTATTCCTATGTAAACTTACCAGAATCATCTAGAAGAGTTTTATGCAATGGTCAACTTTACCAACCCAGGTATCTTGGGCGATGCTGCATTTTTTCGACGTTATTATGAGGTTAGTTAACTAATCTACCTTTTAATTATTACTAAATTATATCTAATTAATCTCACAACTAATAAATGTGGATTAAAACTATGGTTAGCCTGTGGACATTTCTATTGTGTAATATTTTTTTTATTTTAATTAAACTTTTAAAATTGGTTATTTGAAGACACCAATCATTTGTGGAAGAGAGCCTAGTGCCTCTGAAGAAGAGAAACATCTTGCCAATGAACGGTCATCAGAATTGAGTGTGAAGGTTAATCAGGTAATTTTGTATTATTATTATTATTATTATTATTATTATTATACATTTAGGATATAAATTTGGTTTTTTCAGCTACTAATAATTTTTATTAATTGTGTTGCAGTTTATATTGAGGAGGACTAATGCATTGCTATCAAATCACTTACCACCAAAGGTATGGATTTTTTCTTAATTCTTACAATAATTATTGTTTTTTGTATTGCAATCATTATTTGTTAATAGTATTAGTAAAATGATTTGCAGATAATTGAGGTTGTTTGTTGCAAGCTGACTCCTCTACAAACAGCACTATACAATCATTTTATTCATTCAAAAAATGTAAGTTTCCATTTAGGTATTAAAATTTAAAACCATATATTATTCTTCACATGAAATCAAATATTCGATACATGGTTTGTAGGTGAAAAAAGCAATTACTGAAGACGTGAAACAAACAAAAATTCTGGCTTATATAACTGCCCTGAAAAAACTCTGCAATCATCCAAAGGTATAAAAAACATCATTTTGAAAAGTAAAAGTTGTTGGAAAACCTATTTGATTAAAAGAAAATGTTTTCTGATGGATATTTATATAATTTATTAATATATTTGAAGCTGATTTATGATACAATGAAAAGTGGGAACCCGGGGACAGCAGGTTTTGAGGGCTGTATGCGTTTTTTCCCTCCAGAAATGTTTTCCGGAAGGTAAAATTTTATTATTATTATTTTTATATTTATATTTATTATTATTATTATTATATTTATTATTATTATTATTAATAATTTATTATTATTTTTTTGTTAGATCTGGATCTTGGACCGGTGGTGATGGAGCATGGGTTGAACTATCAGGGAAAATGCATGTATTAGCCCGTTTATTGGCCCGTTTGCGTATGAAAACCGATGACCGAATTGTATTGGTTTCAAATTATACACAGGTTTTTTTATTTATTTATGAACATTTAAATTTTAAATTGCTAATGTTTGTATCAAAAGTTGCTATATCTTTTATTCTTTACTTTAGACATTGGATCTTATTGTTCAATTATGCCGAGAAAGAAGATATCCGTTTTTAAAACTTGATGGGTCAACATCAATTAGTAAAAGACAAAAGCTGGTCAACTGCTTCAATGATCCATCAAAAGTAACTATATTTCATTCATTTATCATTTAAAATTTAAAATTTAATAAATGCATAATAATTCACTTATTATTATTTGTTTTAAATCTTGCAGGATGAATTTGCATTTCTTTTGAGCAGTAAGGCTGGTGGTTGTGGTCTCAATTTGATTGGTGGAAATAGACTTGTCCTGTTTGATCCTGATTGGAATCCTGCAAATGATAAACAAGTAATTAAATGATAATATTATTTTCACAATTATTATTCCTTTTTTTTTTTGTCAATTAAATATTTATTTTGTTGTAGGCTGCTGCAAGAGTGTGGAGGGATGGACAGAAGAAGAGAGTATATATCTATAGGTTTTTAAGCACTGGAACCATTGAAGAAAAGGTATTAATTTTATTTATTTATTTATTTCCAATTTAATTAAAAAAAGGATAAAGTTAGGGTGTAATGGGATGTAGCGTTGTTCAGGTGTACCAGCGACAGATGTCGAAAGAAGGGCTTCAAAAAGTAATACAGCAAGAGCAAGTTGATTCCAAGCTTCAGGTGTTTGTTACTAACTTTGTACAATGATTAAGATGTAAAAGTAGATTTTTATTTTTGAAAAAAATAAAATAAAATCCATAATAGTAATATGACACGTTTATGCAGGGTAACAATTTGTCAACAGAGGATTTACGTGACCTATTTACATTCCATGAGGATGCAAGGCAAGCTTACTCTTTATCTTTAATTCATAATAATATATATTTTTAACATTTAATATAATTTTACAGATCTGAAATTCATGAAAAAATGAAATGCACACGTTGCGAAAACTCTTGCATAGGATCTTTAGATGAAGAAGATATTGGTGGTTTTGCAAGTATTTCTGGATGTTTAAATAAATTAAAAAATTCAGAAAAACAAGTGGGCACCCCGTTAGAAGAAGATTTAGCTAATTGGGGTCATCATTTTACCCCAAATACCGTACCCGATACTATTTTTCAAGCATCAGCTGGAGACGAGGTTTTATTAATTTATTATTATAAAATGCAAAATCAAACTTTCATTTACTAATATGAGACTTTATTATCTTTTGTTATAGGTGAGTTTTGTTTTTACAAACCAAATTAGTGGAAAACTTGTACCTGTTGAATCAGTGGACAAGTCAAAAACAGATCAAGTGAGTACGGTAACAAATGCAATAAAGGGTGGGGGTTTATATAAAAATAATATGATGTCATCAAAACGTCAGCAAACAATACCGTTTAGTTGGTCAAAAGGTGGAAGTAAATTACCAAGGAATTCACACATAGGAAAACCGATTGAAGGTGTAAATAATGTAGCATTAAAACCTAAACCTTCTGTTGAAAATTATTTGCCTAAAAAACGATTGTGTCCTGTATATGTTGACGATGATGATGATTTTGCATAAATTCATTTAAAATGATGATAAGTTTTAGATTTAAGGATTGTGAAATCATTTTTATGTTTAAGTTCTCTCAAGGACAAGGAATAACTGTCAACTGAACTTTGAATCACATGATGTGATCTTTTCGACTCATTGCTTATGAGGTAGATCGTTTTGAGTTATACTTATCTTTAATGGGTAAAATATAAAAAGTTAGTTGAAGCCGTAAGACCACCCGTAACGCTCGACCAAACGACCGGTCGCGACCGCCAGCTCGGACCTCCCCGACGCGTCCCACCCGTTACGCCCCCCCTTGCTCGACGCGTCGACCGTGGCCAACGGTCGACTATTCGACCGTTCGAACTCGTCTCCAACGGCTCCAAAAACCCCATTTAAAACTTAATTTTTACCCCCTTTTTTACCTTATAAATACCCAATCTTTTTCTAAAAACATTCACACTTCTCATTTCTTTAATTCATACTTACTCACATCACACACATCACACACACTATCCTAAAAATGAGTTCCGACGATGAAATGAATGTCGCTAATTTCATTTTTGGCGACGAGGAAGAGGACAGGGTTATACATCTCGGTTTTTTACAAACGGCGGCCGCGTTTCTTGAAGGTTCTAGTTCTACTATCCCTAGAACTCCTAGAAGATACGTGAATAGGGACCGTGGCGGTGCGAATGACCGTCTCGTGGCAGCCTACTTCGCTGAAAATCCGACGTATAACGAGCATGATTTTCGCAAACGTTTCAGGATGAGTCGTGATCTTTTCACACGCATTGTTCGCGATCTCACTAATACCGTCCCATTATTTGCGCAACGATATGATGCACTTGGGAACGCATGTACTTCTCCACTAATGAGGTGCACTTCTGCAATTCGTCAGTTAGCATACGGGACCGTACCGGATGCTCTAGACGAATACTTACAAATTGGTGAGAAAACTAGCCGTGATAGTCTCGCAGAGTTCTGTAAAGGGGTTATGCACTTGTATGGAGATGAGTTTCTGCGAAAGCCTACTCATACTGATGTGGCGAAGCTATACGCTTTTCATGAGGAGAAACATGGGTTTCCCGGTATGCTAGGAAGCATTGATTGTACTGATTGGCCTTGGGCTCAATGTCCAAATGCTTACCGTGGGCAATATGTTAGAGGGGATCACGGGAAAGAACCATTCATCTTACTTGAAGCGGTTGCCTCGCAAGATTTGTGGATTTGGCACGCGTTCTTTGGTGTCGCCGGGTCGAACAACGACATCAACGTGTTACGAGCGTCCCATATTTTCAATGATCTCAAAGACGGGAAATCACCCGAGGTACCCTTTTTGGCAAACAGGGTGTCTTACAAATGGGGATATTATCTTACTGACGGGATATATCCGGAATGGTCTGTTCTTGTTAAGTCCATTTCACACCCAAATGCGAATGATGTTAAGCGGGTGAACTACAAGAAAGCACACGAAGCTGCAAGGAAAGACGTAGAACGAGCATTTGGCGTTCTAAAGAAAAAATGGGGTATAATAAAAACGGCTGCAAGGTCCCCAAATGTTAACAAAATAAGGGATATAATGTACACTTGTATCATATTACATAATATGATTATCAAAGACAAAGGCAGGGCCATATGTCCCGATTTTCATCCGGAAGAGCGACATAGTGAAGCCGACCCCGTACGATCACATGAAGAAGTATTGCAAGTTATCAGGGAGATCCATAATAAACAAACTCATCTTAATCTTAGATCTGATTTGGTGGAACACGTTTGGAATCGACGACCCCACCAGTAGTTTTTTTAATGTTTTTTTAATTATGTTTAATGTAATGTTTTAAATTATTTTTAATGTAATGTTTTAATTATTAATGAAATTTAAATTAAAAAAAAAAATTCCGAACGCTCACCCATTACGGGCATTTGGTCGCTGTCTGGTCGTGTGTTTGATCAGGAGAGAGAAAGCTGATGTGGCGCAGATGTGGCAGGGGTGACCAAACTGGGTTTGGTCACCCATTACACACAGTCTAAGGGTGTTTACAATGCATAAAACATGCTATATTAAACTATTTAAAAGGCAACATTACTATTTAAACGTGTTACCAACCTTTCATGTTTAGCCACCTCTAGTGTTAATTTTGGGGGAAAACGAACCCATTGCGTTTTGTTATTTTTTCTCTCTTCTCATAGGCACAAGACACAAATATGACTATAGACTCGTATCATTGAATTCAATTGCACTTTATCAATTTTCACGCTTTTAATTTCTCCAAAAACCACTAAAAACATCCTACGTACTTATGTCCTTTTTTTGTAGTCAAACAATTCGTGGAAAGTCAAAGCCGTACCCTAAAATCACCTATAATTCACCTTTTTTAATTTCCTTACGATTGGGGCCCTAAAGTCTTAGATTACTTGCAAATCAATGCATCATTTTTATTTATCATAAGCCGCAGCCTGCCTTAGTTATGAATGTCTACAACTAGATACTTGAAACATACTCTAGCGTGTTTTTCCGCCTTAATCTAAGGCCCTAATTATATTCTATTATAATTATAATTATAATAAAATACCTAAATTCAATACAACAGATCTAAAGGCTAACTAGGGGTATGTATATTTAATGTTTGTAATTAACCTTATTATAGGAAACACCCTTGAACATGGGTGGCATATGGTATATTTTATCATATAACAACAATTATATAAAAACAATAACTTTGACAAAACCATAAAGCAACATGCAATGCACCAGATAATTAAGAAATTAACAGTGACTTGATCTGTCATTGCTAAACGTGCCTGTGGCTGTATGCGTACACAAATGAAATTAAGCAACTTGTTTAAACTAAGAACAATAAAAACAAAACTTGTTCACTGTTTAGCAGACCAGAAAAAGGAACAAATGCCTTTAGACCGAGCTTTATTTTCTATACAATATATTCATCCAATCGCCCCTTGTTAGATTCACACCTACTGAATGTGTGTTGTGTGTGTGTTGTAGGGGGAGGGTAGGGTGGGAATCAGCCACTTGTAGACATTTCATTCAAAATTCCCACAAAAAAGTGGATAAACCATGTGAAGCTAAGTACTCTTTGATACTGATTAAAGGACATATAAGGAATCATTTCTCTTAGACCACATGTTATTAGTCAATCTAATTTGTGGTTAGATTCTGTTTATTAGATGCATCACTTAATCAGTTTTATGAGCATCTTTGTGTTTTTGCTTCAATTATGATGCAACAATGTTTAGACTTGTCACTTGTGGAGTTGGTAGGATGATCTTAGAGGTGTTTGTCTATATAACTTATGTGCTTAAGTACTTCATACACCACACAGTGTAAGTTTTACAGTAAACTGTATAAATATACCAAATAATAGTTATGGTGATTAAATTAGAAGTTATGGTAACAAAAACGTATGGTAACAAATATACCAAACAATATTCCTTATTTCAACGTGATTATTCTACAAGTTTTCCCTTAAATCGTACGGTATGGTAAGTTGGTAACAACAACGTTATCATTGTTATAGAGTTTTTTTCCCTAATAATATTAACTCAAAAACACCCTCCCTCTAATAATATTCTTTTAGATCCACAAGAAAATACCATTAACAATTACCAAAGTAATAAATAAAAAACTTTTGGTATAACGCCATAGCGATGACGATGGGTACCCTATGCTCTTAAGGCAAAACAAATTCTTTTCAGTAAGTTGATTATCGGCTTCCGCTTATAGCACAAACATGATTAAATTATAGATAACAAATCAACCAAAATCATGGTAAACGGAAATAAAAACAAGTTGTTTGTAGTAGATGAGTAGGATGACATGATATATTGTCTTATATATTGAATGTTTTGTCTCTTTTCTTTGACTTAGGCGTGAATTCAAAGTGATGACTGTTGGTTGTGCTCTACATGTTTCTGCACCAATTCTGTCTTTTATATGAATATGTTTCACACAAACAAAAAACAGGGGTTTCAGATATGAAATCTTTTCATCCTTTATTGAAAGATTTGATTTGATGGGTGTATTTTAATCCTTTTCTCCTTGACCCGAAATGGCTTTTGTTCACTTTTACAATGACACGTTTTGGAAAGTTTGGCCAAATATGGGTATGGCCCGTACGGGTATGGGTATGCAGGCATTATTGATTCTTTTGCTTGTTTTTTGTGAGTTAAAATTGGATTGAAAGACATTTAGTTTGACCTTTGACCCACTAATTGCGTGGTCAAACTGGAAAGGGGTGTGTGGAGTGGAGCATCTTCTACAGCTCATTTACTGCCATATTCAATTCAAGATAACATTTTGAAATATGCAAAATTGCAAATGCATTTGCTTAAACTTTTTTCTTTCAATTTGGTCTATTCATCATGTCAAATGGCCACCACTCCAAGTGCTAAATTGTGCGTGACAAATGGGTTGGTGACGGAGTAGTATATGTAACCTTTAAATATCTAGGGTCAATTAGGTTGATTAGAAATTAAAATATAAAAAAAAAAAAAAAAAACTCTTTTCTTGCCAAGCTTAAAGTTTTCATAAGTTATTATGTACAAATATTTATTATATAAAAATAGGAAAATACTAATGACAACCCTTAGGGCTGTCATTAAGAAGGCAAAATACACAAAAGACAACCCCTAATTTTAGGAATATTACTTTTTTAATCAGTGTACAAGCTTTTTATGCATGTTAGTAACAGCCCTAAGGGTTAAAAGTTCAAAACTATAATGAATTAGTAGTATGAAAGTAATAATTTGTCTTTTAAACTTTTCATAATACTACTAATTCATTGTAGTTTTGAACTTTTAATCCTTCCTAATTTCAGTGACCTTTAAAGAAGCTTTCAGTTTTAAACATTACCTCATTAGAAAATACATTTTTGACACTTACAACAAAATTTATATCAAATTATGTGTTAAAAATAAAAATTGGGAAAAAGTAAAAGGGCAAACATATAAGTTGGAAGTTGCTGGTAATTTTGTAGTAGTTTAAATATGTTTGCCCTTCTACTTTTTCCTAATTTTTATAGGAGCTGATTCGTACAGAGCAAAGTTTATCCATACAGAGCAATTTAAAGATAATGGACAATTATGTCCTTACTTTCCTTTTATCATATTTTTCATTTCACCCCTCTCATTAAGAGCATGATTGACATTTGATATAAAATTGCTCTGCATGGATAAAAATTGCTCTGTACGAATCAGCTCCCAATTTTTATTTGTATGTTTGCCCTTTAGGCCTCTCCCAACAGTGGCGCGTCACTAAACCCGTCAGTAGCGCCACATCATCACATCCTTACCGACACGCTACTGACACGGTCGTGCCAACCATAACCCATCACTAACACATCACTAACCCTTAAAATATTACATTTAACCCCCCTCCTCCCTCACAAAACGCTCCCCGACGCCTTCTCTCTCCCGTCGAAAAGACGACGTCTCGCCCACGACGCCGGCCACGACGGCTCGGTGCCAACGCCGTCGTGGCTCGACGCCCCGTCGACGCCCCCCGACGGCTTCCGTTGACAGCGGTCTTATGCCCAAATAGATTTTTTTACGAGCTAATCTTCTAAACTATATGTAAATTCACAATATTCTTTTCACAGTTAGACTTGAACTTATAACCACATACCAATAATAAGAAATATTTTTAACATTTTATATCGCTAGGTTACAAGTCTTTGGTATAATCGTATAGAGAATTGAAATCTAAGTCACATTAGATGTTTGATTTACGTGCAAGCAGACATTTTGACTGTCAAATCTAGTTATTTTTCACTAATGTTGCTGCATTACATTTACCCTGATTTAAATTATTGTTCATTTATATAATTATTGTTAGAAAAACCGAGCAACTGAATAACATTTGTTCGCCACAAAATATAGTTATATGGTATTCGCCGTCACATTGTGCGAATATCGTGCTACTAATAAGGTTCTTCACTTTGCATCTAATTATTAAACCACATGCTTCACCACTTGTGCGAACTCCCGTTATTTATATTCAAAGAAAAAACACTTAATTTTTATTGATATGTTATATATTGGTTAGAACTACTAGATAATAACATTTTGTTATCTTGTTTATATAAATAAATAAATAATAAAAAATAAAAAATAAATAAAACGCTTTTCTTTTACTAATTTAATTATGTGAAATGATATTGATTCTTAGTTTTTAATTGTGTCTACATATGTGTCTATAAAATACTTATATATCAATCATGTAAGTAAATATATATATAAATAAATACAAAAGTTAAGTACAAATACCATTAGATACTAATTAATGTAACTGATATATTATATCTTGGTCATAGAAGTACGTACGCACGTACTAGATCATAACAAATGTTATCTTGCTGGATAACCCAAGACAGTCTTCAAAGGTTACCACCATACCCTGGCCTTAATTTATATAGAAAAATACACTATTCTATTACTCCCTTGAGGAAGAAGACAAATTGGTGATTTTTACTCGTAATTTAATAATTATACCTCATAAATGACTTTAATGGCAATAAGATCTATTCAACATTTTTATTATTGTTTTAACTTTTTGGCATGAGGCATCTAAAATTATGTTTGGACGTTTGCATGTGATAGAAATAGCGATCGTCAATATATTTGTCCGAATACTTTTACAACTTTCTCTTGTAAAAGCGTAGGTGCAATTATTGACGAATTGCTCCCTATGTATGATGTAGTTTTGTTTTCCATCTAAATATAGTAAATTATGCTTTTCAACACTAGTCTTCAAATAACCATGGACTTAGTAGTTGGTTTTAACCAAAGGGTTTGGCTAACTCATGCCTTAAGGGCATGAGATAATAAGTGTTTAATGAACTTATAATTTCCATATTTCATCTTAGCCAATTCTATTTGTCACATTGTTGGAACAAAATCACAGATCAACTTGATACTGATGCTGCAGTTAGTACTGATCATGTTTAGTACTGATGGGACAGAATTACTTATTACTGATGAAGTTGATACTGGTGTAATCTATAACTTAGTTACTACTGGTCAAGGCATATTGAAGATACTACTGATCAATAGTAGTTACTACTGACGATGTATCTGGACTTACTACTGGTCACCAAAGTTACTACTGACGTTACATATTTACTACTGGTGATTAGTTTTACTACTGGTAATCGTTTATGGAGCATATCGAGTCCGAGATCTTCGCAGAGATAGTTATAGAATGTAATTCAATGTATATCTTTATAATTCGAATGTAAATCAAGTCCTAGAATAACTAGGGTAAATAGTTAGGCTTCAAGGACTATTATAAATAGTTCCTTACGAATTGTAAACGTACGTGTGTATTGTTAATCGATAATATACATTGAAGCTTTTTGTGAAACTGTGTTCTTAATACTTTCGCTTATTGTTTACAGTTTATTGTTCTTAATATATTGATATAGTGTTGATCCGCTGCAACTTCTATTATCAATTAGATCTAAGGTGTTTATTAACTAATTCATAGTTAATCGATCCTGACAAGTGGTATCAGAGCATATTGGTTCTAGATCTACTATTTGTTAAGAACAACAAAAAGTTTTAATCTTTAAAACACACACATTATTAATCATGACTGATAATAATGAAAGCACTCAAGCCAACAAAATCCCTATACTCACTCCCAACAACTTTGGGATGTGGAAGAATCGTATTAAGCAATATATGCTTATTACTGATTACTCCATGTGTGAAGTTGTCCTTGAAGGAAACAAAACTGGTCCTGGTCAAGCAAGCAGCTCTGCAACTGAAGCAGACAAACTTAAATGTGAGAAGGAGAAGAAAGACAAAGGAATCGAACTTAAAGCTCTAAGCACTCTCCTACTGGCCATTCCTAACGACTATCAACATCTCTTCGTTGAGTATGATGATGCAAAAGTGCTGTGGGAAGCACTGGAGAAGAGATTCGTTGGGACCAAGAGCACCAAGAGGAACATGAAGTCTGTTCTCAAGCAAGACTTTGAAAACTTCAAAGGAAAGCCCAATGAAACACTCACTCAAGTGTTTGACAGATTCAACAAGCTAATTGGTGAACTTAACCAGGTTGGGGTTAAGATGGATCAAGAAGATATCAACATGAAGTTCATAAGGTCTCTTAGTGAAGAATGGGCCATGTATACAGTGGTATATAGACAAAGAGATGCACTAGAAGAAAAGGAGTTGGATGAACTCTACAATGATCTCAGAGTATTTGAAACTGAGGTAAATCAAAAGAACCCTTCTATTTCTTCTAATAATGCTGCATTTGTATCTAGTACAGGTCAAGGTCAAGAAACTGCCATAGGAAAGGCTGCAGACTCTGAGGATGCTGCAAGAGAATCCTTTTTCACTAGTCATGTGCATACTGCACTGATTAGTGATGACTTGGAACAATTGAATCCAGATGATCTTGAGGAGATGGATCTTAAATGGCAGATGGCTATGCTGAGCCTAAGAACCAAAAGATTCTTAAAAAGGACTGGAAGGACAAGTCTCAACTTCAACAAAGGTGACAAAGCTGGATTTGACAAAACTAAAGTCAAATGTTACAACTGCAACAACCTTGGTCACTTTGCAAAAGAATGTCCTCAGCCAGACAAAAGATCAAAATCAACTGCTCTTGTTTCACAACAAGGACAAGGCTATGACTGGAGCTTCCAAGCAGAAGAGCACACTCAAAATCAAGCTCTCATGACCTTCACTGACAGCAAATCTGAGGTAAAACCAAAACCTTGTACTTCTGAATGTATTAAAATTGTTAAAAATCTAGAAAAGGAAAACACTAAATTAAATGAAGATTTAGCAAAACAGTAAGAAGAAATCATGAATTTGATGGTGTGATTGCTGATCAAGAACATCAGATAAAGGTGTACCAGATGATAGATTAACGGATAAAGGAAGAATTACTTCAAGCTGTAGATGAGAAAGAGTTTTATGAATTAAAAAATAAAGAATTAACAAGTAAATTAGAAGAATGTCAACTTGAAATTGAACAAAATAAATTGACAATTAAAAAATTTGAAAGAAGTACTAAAATTCTTGATGAACTAACTAACAATCAAACTACAGAAAAAGTTGTACATGGGGTGGGATATCATGCTGTACCACCTCCATATAAATTCATTCCTCCACTTAAGAACAGTTCAGAAAGAATAATTAATGAATTAAAAAATGAAAATCAAACTGAATCTAACACTGAAACATCTGAATCAAATGATTTTTCTGATGATGATAGCACTACAAACTCAATTGAATTTATAATCTCTCAAACTGAATCTCCAAAATCAATTGATACAAGTTTTCACACAGCACAAAGTCCAAATGAATCTCCTAAATATGATGCAGAAAATATACCTAAAATTCTTAAAAGGGGAAATCAAAGAAACAGGAATCAACTCTTAGAACAAAGAAAAACCATAAAGGCTAAGAATAATAAATTAAAATGTGTTATTTGCAACAAAGTAAATCATTTAGCAAAGGATTGTCACTTCAATCCAATAAACTGCAAAGAGTTAAAGGAATTTAAAACTTTTAAAGAAAATGCAAAAACTCAAAAGTTAAAAGATACTACTGGTCCTTCAGTAGTAAATAAAAATAAAACTCCAATTACTGAAACACCAAGATTTGGAAGAAGTGCACCAAGATTTGTGCAAAACAGAAGAGTTGGAAGCCCAAAGAACAACAATTACTTCAAAAACAATGGAAAATCAAATCAAAATAAACAATATTTTAAATTTTCCAACACCAGTAAAAACTTCAACAATTTTACTACTGGTGTTAACCCTAATTATAATGCTGTCTGGTACCAGTACAAAAACACTACTGGTAAAAACCCTAATTTCAAAAATACTACTGCTACCAACCCAAACTTTCAAAACACTACTGGTCATTTTAAATATAGTAAGTACCCAAATACTACTGGTCCATCAGTAGTAAAGTATTCAAAAGCTAAGAACAATGGGTATAGATCAAGATCATTAGTAAACACAGACACAACTAAAAGGTCAGTAGTAAAACAGAACACCAGTACTAAAAAGGTATGGGTACCAAAAATGTTTAAGGTTAACTGTTCTAAATCTGATTTCCCAAAGGATGAACCCAAGACATATAAAGCTTGGGTTCCCAAACTTAACTGATCATTTACTCACTTGTGCAGAGCATTCAGATCCCTGAAGAAGGTAGAACATGGCATATTGATAGTGGATGCTCAAGGCACATGACCGGAAATCTGCAAATTCTTAAAGATTTCAAGTTATTTGATGGAGGATATGTGGCCTTTGGTGAGAACCCAAAGGGAGGTAAGATCACAGGTAAAGGCACTGTTACAAATGGTAAAATTACCTTTGATGATGTATTTTTTGTAGCTGAACTAAAATACAATCTAGTCAGTGTGTCTCAAGTTTGTGATAAAAAGAACAAAATTCTTTTCACAGACATTGAGTGCATCATTCTTTCTACTGACTTCATTTTAGATGAAAAATATGTTGTTTTAAGAACTCCAAGGAGAAACAATGTGTATTGCCTGGATATAGGGGGAGAACTCATTTCTTCAAATGAGGTCAACTGTTTTATATCCAAGGCAAACACCACTGAATCAGAACTTTGGCATAGAAGGATGTGTCACACTAATTTCAAAAACATGAACAATTTAGTAAAAAGAAATTTGGTCATTGGACTACCTCAAAAACAATTCATGTGTGATCATCGCTGTGTTGCATGCCTAAAAGGCAAACAACACAAGACTTCTCATAAGTCCAAATCTGTGAACTCTATTTCTGTTCCTTTACAACTCTTACATATGGACCTTTTTGGACCTACAAATGTAATGAGTATTGGAAAGAAACAATATTGTCTTGTTATTACTGATGACTTTTCCAGATATACATGGGTTTTCTTTCTCAGGACAAAGGATGAAACAAGTGAACTCATCAAGAACTTAATTGTTAAACTGGAGAACACATCTGACCAAAAAGTTAAAGCCATAAGATGTGATAATGGCACAAAATTTAAAATGCTAACTTAATTAACTTTTGTGATCTTAAAGGTATTGACAGGCAATACAGCTCACCTAGAACTCCACAACAAAATGGTGTGGCTGAAAGAAGAAATAGAACCATCATTGAAGCAGCAAGATCAATGTTAGCAGATTCAAAATTACCAATCACTTTTTGGGCTGAAGCTGTTAATACTGCCTGTTATGTTCAGAACAGAGTATTAATAGTGAAGCCACACTTTAAAACACCATATGAACTTTTTAATAAAAGAAAACCCTCTATAAGTTTTTTAAAATCATTTGGTTGTCCTTGTACTATTCTGATTACAAGAGAACAAGTTGGTAAGTTTGACTGCAAAGCTGATGATGGAATCTTTGTGGGATACTCTACTCAAAGCAAATCATACAGAGTATTCAACAAGAGACTAAGGATAATTGAAGAAAGCATCAATGTATCCTTTAATGAAAATGTTCCTAATGAACAAGGAAATGGTCCAGATTGGCTATTTAACATAGACAATCTAACCAAATCCTTTAATTTTAACATGGATTTAAATGCAGGTGATTCAAATTGTCACACTCAAAAAGAAGGAACATCATCTGTTAATTCTGGTCAAGAAAAGATGAGATACATAGTAGTTGATACTGCTCCCACAGTCAATACTGAGGACAGTAGTAACTCAATTTCTGGAACCAGTAGTAACTCTGAGAATGAGGACAGTAGTAATTCAAATACTACTGGTACCAGTAATAGTACTCAAAATACTACTGGTCCTAGCAATAACCTAGATTCTCAAGATACTACTGATCCCAGTAACAACAACAATACTACTGATCTCAATGAAGATAACATCAGTAGTAACTCTGACCTAGATAATGATGAACCAAACATCAATGACAATGAAGGATCACCAGATGAACAAATACCTGAGACAAATGAGTCCAACCTTGAAAATCAACTAGTGGTTGATAGAGCTACAACTACAAGGACTCAGAAGAACCATCCGTTAGACCTTGTTTTAAGTGATGTTAACTCACCACTGCAAACAAGAAGCAAATTAAATAAAAGCTTAATTGCAAACATGTGTAACATAAGTTTAATTGCTAATGAATGTATGTTTGAATGTTTTTTGTCTCAGGATGAACCAAAGAAGATCCAACAAGCAATGAGGGACTCAAACTGGATTGAGGCAATGCAAGAAGAACTCCTTCAATTCAAGTTACAAGCTGTTTGGACACTTGTACCTCTACCCAAAGGAAAAAGAGCCATTGGAACAAGATGGATCTTTAGAAACAAGAAAGATGAAAGAGGTATAATGATCAAGAACAAAGCCAGACTTGTAGCCCAAGGATACACTCAAGAAGAAGGAATAGACTATGATGAAGTATATGCTCCTGTTGCTAGAATTGAAGCAATAAGAATATTTCTAGCATATGCTTCATTCAAAAAGTTCAAAGTCTATCAAATGGATGTGAAGAGTGCATTCCTATATGGGAAGATTGAAGAAGAGGTCTATGTCTGCCAACCTCCAGGTTTTGAAGATCCAAAACATGGTGATTATGTATTCAAACTTGATAAAGCTCTGTATGGCCTACATCAGGCACCAAGAGCATGGTATGATACATTATCATCATATCTATTGAAGAATAACTTTAAAAGAGGAGCTATTGACAAAACTTTGTTTACAAAGAAAGTCAAAGATGATATACTACTGGTACAAATCTATGTAGATGATATCATCTTTGGTTCAACCAATGATTTATTATGCAAAGAATTTGAAGAACTGATGCAGATTAAATTCAAGATGAGCTCTATGGGTCCAATGAACTTCTTCCTTGGACTCCAAGTCAGTCAAAGAACAGATGGTATTTTAATAAACCAATCAAAATATGTTAAAGACATCTTGGAGAAATTTGATTTGAAAGACTGCAAGAGTGCAAGCACACCAATGGAAACACACAAACACCTACATCCTGATGTTGAGGGGGAGGATGTAGATGAACACTTATATAGATCAATGATAGGCTCTTTGATGTACTTAACTGCATCAAGACCTGACATTATGTATAGTGTTTGTGTGTGTGCAAGATATCAAGCAAGACCTAAAGAATTACACTTGCAGGCTGTCAAAAGAATATTCAGATACTTGAAAGGCAAACCATCACTTGGTCTATGGTATCCACATGACTCACCCTTTGAACTCATAGCCTACACAGATAGTGACTATGGAGGTGAATGTCAAGATAGAAAGTCCACAACTGGTGGATGTCAATTCTTTGGATCAAGACTGGTGTCATGGCAATGTAAGAAGCAAACAAATGTATCAACATCAACTGCTGAAGCAGAGTATGTAGCTGCATCGGCTTGTTGTGCTCAAGTACTCTGGATTCAAAACCAGCTTCTAGACTTTGGTATCTCTATCCTTAAAACTCCTATTTTTATTGATAATCAAAGTGCTATTAGTATTGTGAACAATCCGGTAAAACACTCTAAAACTAAACACATTGAAATAAGATTTCATTTTATAAGAGATTGCAATGAAAAGAAATTAATCAAAGTTGTTAAAATTCATACTGATGATCAATTAGCAGATCTTTTTACAAAAGAATTTGATGTAGGAAGATTCAACTTCTTGGTTAGCAGTATTGGAATGATTTTGATAAATTAAAATCTCACTTAAAATCATGTGTAAAGTTTTGTTGTAAAATGTTATTTATTTGTTTAAGTGTTTTACTACTGGTAGATCTGTATTACTGGTTGTAGGCATGTGCACAAAATACTACTGGTAGTTAATTACTACTGGTGTGTATTAGGTTTACATAAATACTACTGGTAAGTCAGTACTACTGGTATTCACATATACTACTGGTCTTGTGTGTTGGTGGTTACTACTGATGTTTATAATTACTACTGATGTCAAAATCCTTAGTCATTACTGATGTTCGTAGATACTACTGACGTTTTATTACTGGTATCATATTTACTACTGGTCTTTCAGAATCACAATTACCAAACTAACCCCCGTGAAAATAACCGTTATGTTATGATTCGAAGGGCAATTTAGTCTTTGTGCAGGTTAAATCGAAAGATATAAAAGGCGGCAGTCGATTAGTTTAGCATTATCTTTACTTCGATTTGCTAAATCCTCTCGATAAACCCTAACTTTCGATCAAAAACCCTGCACCAGTAACAAAATTCTTACGTCTTTCTCTCAAATCAACAACAATTGCAACTCTACAATCTCTCAATGTTCAAACCGATCTCAAATATTCAGATTTCCATAATATGTGTGCGTTTTTACGCAATCCAGACGGTACTAAAGACTTTCGACCAATCGTTCAATTCTTAAAGAACTCATACATTAAGTTCGCTTTAACTGTGAAACCGAAAGCATACCAACAGCACTTGGTGGATTTTTGGACCAATGCTGAAAGAACAGAAGGTGCAACTGCACCTATGATAAAATCATCGGTGGATGGAAAGATGATCACAATCACTGAGCAATCCATTCGACACCATCTACAACTACACGATGATGCAGGTATGTCTACACTCCCTAAGGAATTCATTGCTGAAACTTTAAATAAAATGGGATATGAGGGAAGACTTAACATAGTAACTTTTCAAAAAGGTCTTCTCTCCCCACAATGGAAATTTCTTGTACATACTATTCAACATTGTATTTCTCCAAAACGAAGTACTTGGAATGAGTTTAATAAGGCAATAGCCTCTGCTGTTGTCTGTTTATGCACAGACCAAGTATTTAACTTTTCATACATGATTTTTGAAGGTATGTTGGGAAATCTTAGTTCCTCAAAGTTTTTAATGTATCCCAGATTTCTCCAACATATCATAAACTGTGAATTACAAAACTTGTCAAATCCCAAAAATATTTTTATCATTCCTGAGTTGAACAAGAAAGTTTTCTCTAATATGAGAAAACAATTTAAATTTTCGGGCAAGGAAACCCCTTTGTTTCCTAATATGATCAAAGATCAAACACTACTTGGAGAGGGTTCAATCATAGATACAACCCAAATTGAACCTCAACCCACTCCATCACCCCCAAATACAGCCCAAACACCACCCCAAATAGTCACTCAATCACCTACTAATATAGAAGTCCTGAATGTGTCCCAGGAACTTGAAATAAATCTGCAGAGTGCTACTCTTCACTCTGTGGAAGACCTACCAAACAAAACCCAAAATATTTCCACAACTTATAAAAGAAAGAAATCTTCTTTCAAGAACACCAGGGGACAAATAGAGTCAAACCCCAGGCTCAAATAGTTGTCCTCCAAGGAGGAGAGAGGACATGAGGCGAGGGCTTTCACTACTGATGCCCCAAAGGTGGGTGCACAGGACAGTGAAAACATCACTAAGACCCAGACCTCGGCAACTTTAAGTGATGACTCATTTGAGGAATTACTTAAAGGACCCGGTGCCAAGAAACCACAAAGGGGGGGGGGGGGGGGGCATCTCTGCTTCTTCTAGGAAGAAGAGGATGTCTAAAAGACCCAATGAATCACAAAGAAGTGATGAGGGCAGATCTGTGGATTTGATGGAAATGATGGAAAACCTTCAAACCAATGTACCTGTTAGTAAGCCCGATGATCTTGCTAGATGGAGTGAGGGCAATATTAAAACCAAACAATTGACGGATAAAGTGGATTCTCTTGAATCCACTGTACAAGATTGTCTTAAGTATCTCACAAATCAGGGGAAAACAATTGCAGTCATGAAAAGACATGTAAATACCATCAACAAACGAATGAGGTTTTATGAACACAGGCTTCATCAACAAACAAAGATTATAAGAAGATTGAAAAAGAAGGTTGATGATAGTGAGGCTCCTCCAGTTGAGCTCACTAAGGGGGAGAAGGACAACATTCATAATATGATTGATGAATCAATTGCAGCAGCAGCAACTTCTCTCCTCAATCTTAAACAAACAAATATTGATGAAGGCCCAGAAAAGATGGTTGTTGATGATGAGCCAACTACTGCTCCCATGGAAGAACAAGCTGAAAAAGAAGTATTAGTAGTAACTCCTACTACTGATATCATAGCAGTAGTAAGTCAGGAAGAGGAAGTAAAAGCAACAAATACTACTGATGTCCTATCAGTAGTAACTCCTGAAGTCACACCAGTAATAACCACCTTGGTCACTACTGAAGAGGAAGAATTGATTTTACCAGAGTTAATTGAAAGAGAAAAACATGTCATCATCTCCAAACCACCAACACCTCAACCACTTATCATACCTGACATTGATGATAATGTGAATTGGTTTGAGGTAGATGAATGTACACTTCCTCCACATCCCAAGATACTACCAGAAGACCAACTTAAACTGTTTTATCCAAAATTACTACTTCCTGGTATCCCTGATATGAAATACACTCCACCTCCACCATCTGCTTGCATTGGAAAAGGAAAAGAAGTTTATGATGATGATTATCCCAATAGAGCATTAGGTCACCACATGGTAAACAAAATTAATCATGTCAGATCAGAAAAGCAATCTAGATGGAGAATAAAACATAGGAAATTCTTGGAGAAAGTGGAGATGTATCAAACTCTTGAGGAGAATAAAAGGAAGGATCAAAGGGCAATCCCTGTTCAAATACCTGTTCAAGCAGAAGACATTCAGATAGAAGCTCAAAAATCAGAATTCAAGATGCTCAGAAAAGTTGAAGAAGAACATATACAATGCCTTGAATATTTGGTTTCTGAATGCAAAAGAACTAAAAGTGAATTAACAGATGATGTGTTTGAACAGAAGGCCAATATGATTGAATTTTTGAAATCAAAAGGGCATAGTGCAAAGTCTCTTGGCAGAATGAAGATGATTACTATCATAGACAAATATTGCACTGCTAAGAAGAAGGATTTGGCTGAACAAGAAGCAGAAGAAGAAAAGAAATCCAAAGCCTTAGTTCCAATCAGTCCAAAATTAATCAAAACTGGTAGTATCACAACTACTGGTGAATCCTCAACTCCCCAGTCAAAGAAGAGAAAAGCTATTACTCAAGAACAGAGCACTCAAAAGAAGTCAAAAACACAAATCATTCCTGTTCTTGAAGTGCCTGTTGCTCCCTTGCAGAACAATCCAATCATCAACTGGAGGGTTATGCAGAAAAATGTTATAGAGATTATAAGGGAAGATAAAATTGTGCAGAGATTTACTGGATGGTTACCTTTGATCATGTCCTGTTCAAGAAGTGATGTCATTAAACTTCTGATCTTTGGAAAACCAAGAATGTCAAAGAAATCATGGAAAGAGTCTGGTGCTGGATACTTAACAAAATTGATAGATGCTGCATTTTATCCAGACAACTACCCAGAACAGTTTACAGATCCAGGAAATGTCTATGCTTGGAATGTGATTCCAACTGCCAACATGTACTTCTTTGAAAAATCAGGCAAAGTATGTGAGCTATACTTATATGAAAAAGAATATCCACATTCTGAGAAGACTATGTATCAGATATTCACAAATACAATGATGAAACCTTATGATGCTGTTATGTTCCAAAATAAATTGAATTATTTCACAAAGAGAAATAGCAAATACATCATTGAGCAAAGACATCAACAAAATCAAAGGACGTTGGAGAAAAGAAAGAAAGAAGAAGATGAACAAAAGAAACTTATGTGATTGAAAGAGAATCAATAAGTTTAGGGGGAGATTGTTGGAACAAAATCACAGATCAACTTGATACTGATGCTGCAGTTAGTACTGATCATGTTTAGTACTGATGGGGCAGAATTACTTATTACTGATGAAGTTGATACTGGTGTAATCTATAACTTAGTTACTACTGGTCAAGGCATATTGAAGATACTACTGATCAATAGTAGTTACTACTTACGATGTATCTGGACTTACTACTGGTCACCAAAGTTACTACTGACGTTACATATTTACTACTGGTGATTAGTTTTACTACTGGTAATCGTTTATGGAGCATATCGAGTCCGAGATCTTCGCAGAGATAGTTATAGAATGTAATTTAATGTATATCTTTATAATTCGAATGTAAATCAAGTCCTAGAATAACTAGGGTAAATAGTTAGGCTTCAAGGACTATTATAAATAGTTCCTTACGAATTGTAAACGTACGTGTGTATTGTTAATCGATAATATACATTGAAGCTTTTTGTGAAACTGTGTTCTTAATACTTTCGCTTATTGTTTACAGTTTATTGTTCTTAATATATTGATATAGTGTTGATCCGCTGCAACTTCTATTATCAATTAGATCTAAGGTGTTTATTAACTAATTCATAGTTAAGCGATCCTGACACACATGTATTAAATGCATTTGCATACAAGAATGGTAAATCTTGATCATTGAATGCTTCTTATCTCATGCCCTTAGGGCATGAGTTAGAAAAACCCTTCACCAAAATATCGTGATTTGTCGGCTCATTAAGAGTGTCGGATGCCAATTTACATATAAACACACTAGTCTTCAACTTAAGTGCATTTATACCAACTTTTAAATTAATTGCCGGCCGGTTTATTAGACTGTATGTAAAGGGAGGGTCACGTGGTGCCTCCCCTCCCTGTGTCCCACACCAAGACGTGTTCTCCCCCTTACATGAGTTCGAATGTGACGCGTCCCCAAGGCTCAACGGTCGTCTAGACGTGCCATTTTTCAAAGGGAGTGGGTTTGGTCGTCTGCTACGTGAGCTTGGTCGTGATTTTTTATGTGTTTGGTTGCAATAAAAAAAGCTGAGGTGACGATGAGGTGGCAAATCTGATTAATATTATAGTGGTCACCTCTTACATTCAGTCTTATGATTTACTACATTCTTTGTGAAAACATATGCTTTCATTTTAAATGTACGGATTGGTATTAGCTATGGACATATGGTATTTTTATATACAATGAATATACGGTTATGTAATTATGTTGCTCTTTTATGGGCGGAAGTTTGCGTTTATTTTAACAAACAAAGCAACAAGGGATCTTTCAAACGTTATTATCTAACTCATGAGTTTTAAAAAATCAGCTTCACATATTTTCTTCTCCGATAAGAAAATACACATTTTCTTCTCCGATAAGAAAATAACAAGTCAATATCAACATCTATTTCTTCTCTCTTCAGTTTTGCTACATTATCGCCACATCATAATTTGTTAATTAAAAACAAATCTTAACATTAATGAAAAATAAAAATAAAAAAGTATATAAACGAAAGAAAAAGATAGTAGAAAAGGAAATATTTTTTTTAAACTACTGTAAAATGTAAAAAATTCGCTCTCGTCTTTCTTCCTTTTCTGAGTTTCCCTACATCTACATCTATAGTTGTAGTTATGATTATTCTTTTATACTTTCCAAATTATATGTTCAAACAAAAAGAATTCGTCACCTACATTTATCTTACTTTTCTAAAGCTATGTATCAATGGAGGCACCAAGCTTCGAACTAGCGATCCTAGCTTTAATGGTGAAAGTGTTAAACATAATTTTAAAGCTATATTACTTTAACATTTTCGTCCACTTTTAATAATGTTTTAAACATAAAACGTTGATATTAAATGGATTATTGGCATTCTCTTCATCCAACCATTTTTCCCACCCGCTTATCCAAATTGGCATCATGTGATTTTAATTTGTGAACGGAATTTGTGAACTAAACAATAAACGTGAATGAATTTGGAGCCTTGTATATTGAATAATGTATGAGCGACTAACTCACGTCGGTGACACTATTTACCTCTAAATATCTGATTCCTTGAACTTGCAAATTCTGTATATATCAATCTTTATATATAAAAATATATAACTCCCTAATTGCTTTTAAAAATATGTAAGTTTTCTACAAAAAGATGATGCTAAGTTCTTTTATGTTACCCGGAAAAGGGATAAACTCGTAGCTTCTAAATAATTTATTTTCAAACCATCATGTGATCATCTGGTTAATATTTATTCAGATTTTTTTTAACTCTTGACCTCTAAAAGTAAAAAGTCATCCAAGAATCCTTACCACACCATATAAATATTGATTACAAAAGCTTATATATGATGTATTTTCTTTTCCAAAACATATTTCTATTGGAAAAAGCACATTAATCTTGTTGATGCTTAGTTGAAGAATCCATGTAATGATGTTAGAGCTTAGGCCGGTGAATCCCATAGCACAACGAAAGTATCCTATTGCGACTAATCATTTTCAACCTATACAAGTCATCGTCATAGCCATTAATTCCATCGTATCGTGACGACGTGTCGTTGTCATAAAATTGTCGGTATAGGGTTAGTCGCGATATGGTGAATTTCTTGTAGAGAAGAAAACTTGTTCTCTAAAACTCCTCGGCAATGATGACTCGATCGACTATATATCCTCACAACCATCAAATTTCAAAACATTATCATAGTATTATTTAAATTCAACGAGAAACATGTGTCCGCGTTTTGCGATAAATTTGCAAGGATACACATCATATATATTTATAAACAAACATATTTCATAGCACCAATTTAAAAAAATATAATTCATGAAGGAAAAAAAAACAATATTATTCATGAAAAGTAGATAATTATTAATGTTTCATATGGTAATATATAAAGGTAATATCATTAATAAAATAAAGTAAAGTAAAAAATAAAAGAAGAAACAAGTGTATAAATAGTAGCCCAACCACACAACCTCTACAGGCTAAGCCACTTAAACCAATAACACAATTGTTTATGTGTGCTCTCTCTTTGCACAATAACTAATCAAGATCAATGGCATGCTTAAACATGCAAGCCAAAAATGAAAAACAAGGAGGCTTCATGGGCCCAAGAATCTCATTCTCAAATGATTTCATTGATTCAAACCTCCATGAAAACAGTTACAGAGAAGCCCCTGTGTCTTCCGATTTCGAGTTTTCAGTGCCCACTTTCTCTTCAAACTCTGCAGATGAAATCTTCTTCAAACGAAAAGTTCATCCGCCATTGAAGGAGAAAGTGGTCACACTCAGAGATGAGCTTCTTGCAGGCCATGATGATGATGATGATGATAAGAACTCAACAGGATGGTGGAGAGGGAAGTTTGGACTTCGAAAAAGTCAAAATGGTAAAAATAAGAATCTTGGAGGCTTAGAAACCATTGATGAAGCAAAGATCAAACCTACTTTTTTTAGTCCCAATTTCACAGGTTAGCATGCATTTTTATTTTCCCCAAAGTTATTATAGGATTTCAAACGATCATTTGGCTATTTATAGCAAACAATTAAATTGTTGGTTTACTTATAACAAGTGATTTTGGATGGAAAATTTGTAGCACGATGCTTACAATAATATTACTATGCCATAATTAACTTTGTTAAAAAAGTCTATCAATCTTTCGTATGATAATATTTTTTGGGAAATGATTATAACGATTGATGTCATTATAATGTTAATACATGTATTAATAACTTATACAACCGATTAATAATCTACCTCTGCATTTTAAAAACTACTCATCTATTAATAAAAAGACAATTTTTTATGCATGTTATACCTTTTGTATTATCGTATTTAGTTTATTGTTACAAATATCTTTTTTTACGTGCGGGTAAGAGTTTTATTTATCTTGCAAGTACGAGCAACTTTGGATCGAAATGCTAAGCACGATCGATAATTCTTTTACATTTATTTTTCCGTGGTTTTTGTCAAATCGACTATAAAACAATATTATTTTTTATGGAACTTCTTACAAAAACGGTGATTTGTCTGCAAGACTGTAAATGAACACATAACATTATAATGGTTGACAGAGTACAAAATTATCTGAACATGTGAAAAATAAATTAAATAATAAAGTTGAACCCACGGTTTTTAAAGTATTACCGTGTATAAAATATAAAATAATTAAACAATTAAATGTATGCATTTATTTTGCATAATTAACATTATATTTCTTATTTACTTAACATTATTATTAAATTAGCTAGATAGAGTTACCCTGATATTCAGTCTTTTGTTGCAGGAAGCAATCGGTACAAGTGAATTTAACCATCGTGAAATTCGTTAGTTGGTGCAGTTATTATTGAGGGTGAATGGATTTTTTTTTCTCTATTTTAGGGTATTTTCCAAGCTAATTAATATTTCTGAAGAGTATTAGTTTAAGAAATTAATCATCATGTGTGTAGAGGAGTCATTTAACTGTTTCTGTATTTATGTACAAATATTTGTAGTTGACGGAATTTCAATCCATTTTGTATCTCGTTTATTGCATAATATTTGCAGTTGACGGAATTCCAATCCATTTATGTACACATATTTTAACTGTTTCTGTTTCTGTTAAGTGCTTTATAGACTTATAGTCGTTGCTCACATTTTTATCGGATGATTTTCTGAAACAGTCTCTCACTCTCTCTATCACGAGTAGGAGTATAACTGTCTATATCTTATTGGCATAGTAATAGGAATTCTTTTAGTATGAAGAGAGACATTCTATAAATAATAAAATATATAAAATGGGGCAATGAAACTTGGATCTTGTTCAGATCTTAATAAATATTAAAAAAAATGTGATTCATGCTATTTGAAGCTTGTTCCCTTGGATTAATTCGAAAATTATGGGGGTAATCTATGGAAATCATCATCTCTTCTCTTTTGTCAAAATATAAAATTCTTACTACATTTTTTATTTTATTAAATCATATTTCCTCCGTGTCAAAATAAGTGAATTACTTTAAAGTTTACATTTTTCGAGGCAAAATAAGGTAATAAAATATTAGTGAAAAAAATGAGGTAATTAGAATGGATTAGCCCCACACCTTTTACTATTTTGTTGTTTTTTCTAGATGGTAAAAAAGTCAAATATAGGAAGATGATAAAATTTGATGGGACCCCATACTTTTAATGATGTTTAAAGATGGATAGATAAGGGTAAATGAGTAATGAATAATTTTAAATATAAAAACTTACTGTAACACCGCAAAATTCAGAAAGCGTTTTTTCTTTAATATATATATAGCAAGTACGGAAGCGATTCCAAAAGTAGTTGAGTTTACGCTACGAGTTTAAGTCCGATATTAGTCCCAAAACAAACATAATTGTTTAAAACGGTGTTACTTAACGAAATGGCTCATTTTACAAAACATATCAAATTGAGCTTGGTCAATCATCCCGTCCAAAGCACCGATCCACCTGAAAAGATTCAACGAGTGAGGGATTAGCACAAAGCTAAGTGAATAAATATAATCTACAAATTCTGTAAAGCACAACAAGCAAGTAATAGCATATCCACGATCGAAAAGCCACGTAACCACATAACCACTGTTCCACATAACCACTGTATTGTTTGAGAAGATCGGTGGGTCCTGCAGGAGCCTAAAACCATCGTTGGCCAAACGACAGTAACCGATGGCGCTGTACCCGATGGTCTGGTAAACCCCCTTACGTGTAACACATACAGGTAAGGTCCGAATACCGCGATCAACAATACACTATGCCCAGCCGATAACTACCATAGCTGACATCTCAAACCTCGGTTTCCCACTAAACCGAGTTGTTGCTACCGATGAAGCCAAGCCTCCTCAAATATGCGCACCTATTCCATTTATCGCAATCCACACGCAACTAGACATATATCATTATCATATAATTAACATACCGCAATTAATCATATAAACCACAAAAGCATGATATAATAATCTGCGCCGGGGTCAGCACTAACAAGATCAGCATTAACGAGGTCCGCACTAACTGATCAACACTAACTGATCAGCATTAACTAAACAGCATTAACGGATCAGCATTAACGGGGTCAGCACTAACGGAATCAGCACTAACGGGGTCAGCACTAACTGATCAGCACTAACGGGGTCAGCACTAACTGGGTCAGCACTAACTGATCAGCACTAACTGATCAGCACTAACGGGGTCAGCACTAACTGAATCAGCACTAACGGGGTCAGCACTAACTGGGTCAGCACTAACTGATCAGCACTAACTGACCAGCACTAACGGGGTCAGCACTAACTGATCAGCACTAACGGAGTCAGCACTAACTGAGCAATACTAACTGATTGCAACCAAACACAAGTTGGAGATTAAATCCACTCACCGTAACCTTCTCCTTTCCACCAACTCAGTTGTCTAATGTCACCGAGTTGTCCTCCCGTTTCCTGTGAATCCAAAAGAATACCGAATTAGTACATAATTCCACCAAATTATAAATAATTGTCAAATAAGTTCATAAACTAACTTTTTACCCAAATGACATCTAAATACTTGCAATAATAACTAATCAAGTCATAATCATATCGTACTTTCATAATTCAAGTCAGTTAACCACATTATACATTTTACATCCAAACGGGTCAAAACCCAAACATAGTTCTAATACTACTAAATCCCGACTTTTAAGCCATATAAACACCACATTTAGCAAGTCATGACTAACTACATAATTTAACCAAATCAACACCTTTCTTGACCAAGTATTTTACCCAAAATCACTAGTTTATCTTTTTGACCCAAATCATCCAAACACTAACTAGTTTATTTCACAAAATCCACCAATACTTGACAATCAACAAAAGTAATTTACCAAACATGTTATATTAACATAATAAACAACAATAACCATCAAATCCTCAAGAAATTCAAGGTTTGACAAAACTCATCTTCTCCAAACCTCCATTAATGGAGCTTGAATGTGAGTTTCACCAAAACTTAGTTTCTTCCCACAAATAACCACACAATACATGTAAAAGCTTGAATAAACATGTAATCTAACATCTAACACAAGATTCACTACAAACTTTAAGAATCATAAACCCTAGTTTGACCAACTTGCATGAAATCAAAAACGAACACATATAGGATGAAGCTCACCTTAAGGCCTACTCAAAAATGAGTTTAGAATTTAGATTGAGCAAGAAACAAGCCTTAGATCTTGAAAAGACACCAAGAACAAACAAGAAGGTGAAGAGAGTTTTTTAAAGAGAAGTTGGAGAGAGAAAAGACACATGCAATCTTGTTGTGTGTGGTGATATGTAACTGAGAGAAGAGAAGTTGACAGCTCCTTCAAAACGTGGCACAAGGGGAAAACAACAGGTGCACATATCATTTAATAACAGTATCAAAAGGGTATCCGGTCCACATCTAATTTATTTAAAATACCAAACAGACTCCATTTTCAAAAACGAATATATTTTCGGGATTGAAATTCAAAAGTTAATCTAACAATATAAAAAACCACATAATCATTTAAACATTTCAGAAATCGGATATTTTAATCCCTTGATTAAAATATCACAAAAAGACAAAACACTAAACATATCATTTAATAATACTTTAAAGCCAAAACTACTAAACCGGGTTTCAGGATGTTACACTTACCAAATAAGGTAAATTACTAAAGTGATTCACTTTGATACACTTTAAAAAAGAAAGTGATTCACTTATTTTGATACGGATGAATATTAAGATTTGCATAAGGAGATTATAACAAACAATAAGTTGTAGTGTGTGAATTAATATTTTATATACATTGTTGAGATTCTGAGTATATATTAATAAAAACTATTAACTCGTCTCAAACTCTTTGTTCGAATATTTTGGACATGATGAAATAAAACATACAGCATAACAATCACTCTTATGAACTTAGGATATAACCATGAATTTATAATAACCAATGGTTTCATCTACAATATGTATCCCTCTCCCAAATACCGTCATTTTTTTGGAACAGAAAATGATTTTATTCCACTAGAAAACAAGTTACAACCGCCAAAAAAAACAACTGTGCTCTCCATAATACATGTTTCAAAACCCAAAAAATAGTAGATAATTTGTTTTGTAACACGAAGTAGAATCTAGGGTTTCTATAAATAATAAATAAATATCATAAAGAATAGAATTTGTTGTCCAAGAATTTGAGAAGACAACTAATTCTGTGGTGAACCCAAAGAAAATTACTAGGTGCAAGTCAACTCAAGTCAACAGTGAAACTAAAAAAAGGTTTTGTTGGACATTAATAATTAATAATAATATATAATTATATTTCACTGTTATACTGATCCCACGGTAACACGTCATCATCTTCACTATCATCAGATTTGATCGGACTCTTGACAACAGGAATATCATCTTTTAATTCTTCTTTCTCCATTGCATCAACAGCCTCCTGCAAAAAGAAATTAAAAAAACATTTAACATTTAAAAATGTATAATAAAATGAGGTGATAAATACATTTAAATCATGTGTAGGCGATCCGTCCACATCATAATCTTCTTCTCCTTGAGCTTGTTTTAATCGCTCAATTACGACTTCAAAATGAGAAATACCTGCAAAACATACCAAATCATTTAACAAAATGTATTTATTAATTGTGATGAGATATAAAGTATTACATAAATTAAATTAAATTGTTACCTTTAGCACGAGTTGTAAGAGCATCATTAAGTCTTAACGGTTGTTGTCTTTCTTCTTTTTTATATTTTGATTTAATTTGCTCACGAGTCCTACCGGGAAAACACTCTTTAATCATTGATAAATCTGTCCCAAATTGCTGAACAGCCTGCACTTTCAAATTACTAATTACTAATTAATTAATATTAATTAAAAACCACCTTAATCAAAATAAGCACGATGAATTAATTACCTCATAAAAGAGTTCGGTATCTTGTTTTGACCATTTCATTCTTGGTTTAGTTTTCATGAAGGTGCGATAATTATAAAAGGTGGTATTTTGTGCTTCCATTGCATTATCATTTTCTGAATTTTCAATCCCAGAATATTCATCATTATTATGGTTGGAAACACCACTACTACTGCAACAACACACTTTTATTATATTATTATTCTTTTCAAACTCAAAAATTATTCATTTATAAATACGACCATTTTAAATAAATCACGATCAACTTTTAGTACCTTTGATTCACTGCAGATGTAGAAGCTTCTTTTTTCTACATAAAAAAAGAATGAAGACCAAATTATTAATAATAAACCGTAATTCTTCTAATAATAATAATATTAACAGAAATAGTACAAATTTTAATAAAATCAGAATATTCAAGTCATAATTCATTTCATTTTTAAGAAAGAAAAATATAAAAATAAAAATGATATTAATATTAATATAATATTATACCGCTAAACGTTCTCTATATTCTGCAAGCCTGATTACCTCCTTTATTGGCACATTATTCATATGTAACTCAAATTCATCCTCAGGAATCTTAAGCAATTCCGGATCCACTATCAAAATAATCAAATAATTATTACTCAAAAAATCACATTATGTATAAAATTACACCTTTCGTCCCTCAACTTTTATTTATTACACGGATAGTCCCTAAAGCAAAACAAAAGTCCAAATTAAAGACAGTTGATGCTAAAAGTTTCAAAATTAGGGACTATATTAAAAGTATAGGGACAAAACCAGAACTTGATACAAACTAGAGGGACGATTTATGTAACATTTTAATTTTGAAAACTGAAATTACCTTGTCTTTTAGGTCTTCGAGTGCTGTGAGGAAACTTCTTTTTAACTACTTTTGGTGGCTCGGTTTGTACCTCATTATCCCTTTTACGTTTTTTAATTGGTTTTTCTTTCTCATTAACAGTTTTCTTTAACTTATTTCCCTTTTTCACATTTAAATTTTCATTTTCTGGTACATTATCCCCATCATTATTACTGTGTTCCTCCCCATTTTCAAAATCAATATTCTCATCTATAAGTTGAAGCGCTTTCTGTGATTTTTTTCTTAATCTCTTTGAAGATTTACCACCAGAATCCACAATTTCTGTTGATTCTTCAGAAATTGGTTCTGTTGGAATTGAATCAGTTGGTTTGATAGACGATGAACCAATAACTTCATTGATCATGTTAATTTGACAAGAATTATTGTTATCCTCATGTTCATCTTCATGTAAAGTGTTGTTATAAATCTCTTCCATTTTACGTGTTCGTCCCTTTGGTTTTGGTATAAATTTGCTCACTTTTGGTCCTATATTGAAATCACAAGAGTAAAGCAACTAATTATTAGAAAAAAAAGGATAAATACTTATACATGAATGTACAGCTGGCAAAAATGGGTAATTTTTTTATAGAATCAAAACAGGTTAAATTCTGAAATTCTAATAAAATTGTTTTTTTTCTCAGATTTCGCGAGTGGCATTAAAAGTCTTGTTTCTTTATCTCATAAAGTTCCTCCCTTTTTCTCCTTTTAATCTAATTTATTCTGCCCATTTAACCCGTTACAGATTAAACCTAACCCTAATCGACCCATTTAAAAGTAAATAAGTCAAAATTGCCAGCTGTACACAAACATAACATGTGAACATACCTGATGATAAATTTTGTGTCTGAAAATCTTCATTATCAATTATAGGATCTAAATTTGTGCAAGCATCAATATTGTTAATCAAACCAGATTCTGTGGGCCCATTCTCTACATTCCCATCAGTTGATGTTCCTGCATCATATATAAACTTCAGTCACATTTTGCTATTTCTTTATAAAAATTGGTTCACAAATTTTATAAGAAAAATAAAAATACATAAAATGTATTAATTTCACTATATTGAACCAACCTGTTTCTATTGTAGAAATTAGGTTTTCGTCCTTTTTAGGCTCTTCATCTTCAGTCCTACTTATTTGTTCATTATTTTCAGTTACAACGGACGCAACAAACTCTGTTGAAGGGTTTGGTATGGATTTTGGTTCAGGTTCGGGTTCGGGTTCTGGTTCGGGTTCTGGTTCTGGTTCTGGTTCGGGTTGGGTTTGAGGTTTTGGCTTTGGTTTGGGTTTGGATTTTGGTTGAAACTTTGTACTGGGTTTTGCTGCAAAAGGACAACCACCATTAATTAATACATCAAGAATATGGATTAAAATGCAGATAGAGGAAAAAAGGAAAAGAAAACACATTTGTTTACCATTGGTTGCAGTATCACTTGCAATAGAATTAAAAACTAAATCAATGTCCATGCTGAATTGGTAAAAGAATATCTGAAATTTCACAAAAATATTCCATTACAAACATTGGATAACATGCCATCATCTGAAATTTCAAATTAATACATCCAATCTTTAATGGGTAGATACCCCTTTATCAAATACTAGCAGAAAAAGAAACATGTAATTGAGTAGATACAGAAAGCGTATTCATAACCCACAAAAATCTAGTTGAGGCATTTCATCAAACACTTCATATGCAAACTTAGCATAAATCTTGTTCAGGCTTCTCATCATAAATAAGAGTAAATTTTATAGAAAAGGGACGGTTAGAGTAAATTTTTTTTCCCAAATAAGTAAAACTCATATAGAACAAATTTACACTTAAATGAAGATTATGAAGAAATAAAGAGCTTACAATTAGATGACGTCACCACTGTTGTTATTCTCGATTTCAAGTATTCAAAACTTACTTGAAACTATGTGTACCTGCAAAATTAGCTGCATTAATGTCAGAATTAGCTGTTGTAATCATATGAAAAATTGTAATCAACTTTTGCTGTAATTCACTAATTCTAATGTATGTTTGAAAAAATATTTTTTTTCTTGAATATAACTTAAACGTATACAAAAAATTGTACTTGTAATAATAGTAATACTGTATCACTGAGCAAGTTAAAAATCATTCCCCTGAAGCTTGGGATCATATGCAATTTAAGGATATTCACATTGTTTGATTCACATTAGAAGTTTACAACACAATAAAACGCAACAATAATTTAAAAAAAAAAAAAAACAGAATAATATCAATTTGCAAACTGTGAATTCTTCATCTATTGAAATTAAAGGAAATTACCTCAATATTCCACTAAAGATAGGAGAGTGTCGAGCAATCATATGAAGCCAAACGCCCAAACCGTTGGTGACTGTTAAATTAAACGAGCACAACCCTAGAGACGTCTTCCCCTTTGTATTGTCGTTTATAAATCCTAATATTCCCTTAAATATTCGGTAGGCTAGGGTTTTGATACTAATCGTAAGAATATGTAATTAAATTGAGAAAAACTGGAACCGAAGATGTGGGAGATGAAGAATGTGAGACCCTCTGACGGTTGCAACGGGGAGAAGCAGGATAGGGTACTACAACAGATTGATTGTTGCTGTAAATATTATTACATTATTGGGCCCAAATATAACTAATTTGGTCGATGTTGGGTCCAAGCCCACAAAGCAAAACGAATTAACGAAACCGTAATAACAAAAATCGGTTTTCAATTTTCATTCTAAATAACCATTTTATCATCACGTTCTGCAGCTTGTTCTAGTTCCTCGTAGTTGGGCTGCTTTTGTCTTTTTGTTGTGTTGTGCCCACTTTGTTTTTGGGCTTAGGAGGTCTTTGGATTGATATGATTCCGAAAATAATGTTCGGATTTGATTATAATGTTTGAAGCTGGAATAATCAGATAAGTTTTTTAGTATTTGTCAAATCAGATGATTGTTTTAGCTACTACTTTATGTAAATAGTCAGTTTTTAAAACGCAACAAGCAGTTTCCCACCCATTTTTTCAAAAATTCATTTTGGATGCTCAAAACGCCGATAATTTTTTTTTCATACATTTTGCCAAACATTCATTTTAGGCTATATGCGTTTTCAAAAAGTAATAAGCAATAATCCACTTCAAATCGGAATCACAAACACCCTCTAGGTGTGTTCTCGGGGTGTCTCAGTTATATGAAAAATTACATATCTCCCACAAATAATGTATATAAAACATTTATGCTGCTTGGTCCAAAATTATATAATTAAGACTTGTATGAATTGGAACAAAGTTAGTAATAATTTCCTAACTCCAATAACTAGTACACACACTTAGACTTGTATGACCATGACTAAAGGTCGCGACCAAACCTCGCGACCAAACCCCCTATTTTTCCTTGCATTCAGTCATCCAAGAGACCGATGGAGGTCGCTATATGTTGTACATTGATCATTTGTACATTATGCATGGTAAGTGGTACACATCAACTAAACCAATTTTAAGATATGGTCACGAATTGGTTCACCACTATAGGGTTTGGTTGTGGTCACCATTACTCTTACAGTAACAAAAAAAAACACACAAGATCAATTTGGCCTACATAGACTATATTGTTAAGTCATTAATGTAAAAGTAATAAAGTGGTACAGATTGTGAGATTAAGATTGAATTTAACAAAAACATGACCATTGATCAATGATCTAACAAATCCCACCGTTGATCTACAAATGATATGCTCCTTCTGACTCTCATTAGCTTTCAAGCTCCTCAATATCTTCAGCTTGATTCACTCTTATAATGTAAACCTTAATTCAAAGTATAAAACAGATCAGTAGAAAAAAACATCAAATATAACAAAAAAAGTCAACCCTAAAAGTTTGATTTGAATATTGTATAACCTTAAAAACCGTCGGTTTAATTAGTTGGAAAACAAGTGCATCACCATCAACTAACTTATGGTCTTGAGCAAACCCTTTCCAACCGCCACTAAGTCCAGATTTTCTAGGGAGATATTTTGTTGGCCATTCATCACCATCTTCATCAACTAATCTCATTATTTCATCACTTTTTGGAAGGTGTTTCTTGCAAAAATGGACAGGAAGACCCTAACACAAAAAACCAAAACAACATGTTACATCCCCAAAACATGAAAATTCGTGTTTTAATTTCTAGAAAACAACTGATCATCAATCCCTTTTGATCTCACCAGCCAAAATCCACCAGAAACATGGGATTGAAGCATTGGTTTTATAAAACTCGGGAAATTAGGTTGCAAAGTGGAGTGTAATTCGTCTGCTTTCCCTGAAGCATACTCTCTATCTTCAAAAGAGGCGTATACTCGATTTGATAAATCTCTTACACTTTTTCCATAACTAATAAATATTATTATAAACATGAAACATAAATCATAAATCATAATTAACTATGAGGTAATTAAAATTTATAAGAAGTAAATGCCTCAAATAATTTACCTCCTGCGCCTTTCAAAAAGCTCAATTGGGACCTGTCATAGGATTTCAGGAAATATCATTTAAGTATTGAGGATTAAAACTATGATACGAAGAAACTATGAAGAATAAGAGTTTAGTATATGTTATTCAAAAAATCAAGCTGAATAGATAAATGTTGTGAGAAATTAATACTTCTTTGTAAGTTGCAGGTGGTTTATCAGCAACGCGATTAGACCTCCTCACAGAAGATAAATCCAGCGGCTTCTTAGGCGTCCGTTTCACCTTCTTCATCTGCCGTCATCAAGCACAAAAAAAAACCCTAATTACTGATCACATTCGAATACTCTATCGTAATAGATAATCAATCGGCCCAAATTAGACTAAATTATCATCTTAAAAGCTTTGATTTTGGATCGGGAGAGAGAACATACCGGAGAGGGGTTAGGGCTTGAAGTGGTTCGAAGAGATAGAGCTAGAGCGGTGATTTTCAATTCTTCCATTCTTTTCTTGTTTTCTTCCATTCGTTTCTGTCGGCATTCTTCATAGTTTACCTTTTTCGACACCATTTTTGTGAGCTTGAGTTGAAGCTGGATTTGCTTTTACAGGATGCTGAAGATGGAGGTGGTGTTGTGCTAGGCGCCACTCTGAAGGTTTAAATTTTCAAATATGGTTCTTGATCTTCGTGCAAATACCTTAAACATGAAAATTAAATTAAATTAGTAATTAAAAAGAATCATTAGTAATTAAAAAACACAAAAAAATAAAATAAAATTAGTGTTCATTTACATTGTGTTCCACTATAACTATATACATTGTGTGATTTCAAGAACACCAATATCTAAAGGTAAGCACGGTCGGGTTCGAGGCATCCATCTTCTACAATAGTTTTTTTTTTTAATTTTAGATGTCACGATAGGAAAAAAATAATTTATATATAATATACACAATTTATATTAAAAAATAGTATTGAAGTGAGCTTGATATAAAAGTGGGTAATGATGTATAATATAGTATTACTTTTTTGTATTGATATTTATTTTTACAATTACGATAGAGCCTTAAAATCAGGTTTCGCATAGGGGCTGACAAACTCAGGTCGGCATTGAAAGTAAGAAATAATATGTATTTTTAATCAATGTAGGGGTAATACTATAAATGCAGAAAGTGGTTGTCGATTAACATACAAGTTCATAATACATGTCCTAGTATCTAAATGACAACTTTAATTACTGTCGTTATCATTTTGCTAGATAATATTCGGGTAATGTCACTACTATATTGGTGTATTTAAACCTTAAAAATGGACATGAAATATTAGCAAACAAATCTTGTGGTTGTTCTCGGCCTAAGAACATTTATCTTTTCTGTTTAAGGTTTGGTTGGGACCTATTTGATGTACCATAAAGTTTATGTATCATGTCTCTAATAGGACCAAATGTTAAGGTTGATACAATAGGCCAATATGTGTCTTGATATATAATCGATCAAATGCATACGAATAAGGTGACACAAACAATAAACTTGAAGGAAAAGAAAAGAAAAGAAAACAACACAACGATTTGACCAACAAAAAATTTATATTATCCTTATTTGCAGTATTAGTTTTCTCAAAGAAGATGAGAAATCATATTTAACTTGCAAAAATTCGTCTGTAGATTAGCTTTATGTTTAGGTTACAATGGTAGGACTATATATCCTTCGGGCACTTGACCCGCAATTGATTGCCTTTTGGTAGTACAAATTTGGTGCACACTCATTGCTCGTTTTTGAAGTGGACCCTGACATTAACAAAAGTAGTGACATTAGATATGCACAAATGTTGTACATTACGACGCACTAAGGGGGTTTTGTTTAGCTCATTAGCCCGTTTCTTTAACGCTTATGAGCTTCTCAATTTGGGTTTATTTAACTTTCTACCAGAGGTTAAAGCTCTCGTTCGTTCTTTTAACACGTGGGTGCAATTCCATTAAACATACAGCGGCTTCTAAACCATATCTTCTTACAATTTGTACCTTAAAAAATCAAGCACATATGAACATTAATCTAGAAAAGAATATGGTAACTCATACGAGCCAAAGGTCACAAGAACAACCATCATAGCATTTTGAGTACACTATACTATATATTTCATTATTTTGTCGCCCCGAATTTGGATTTCATTCAAAAGTTTGAATTTGCAGAATTGAGTACATTAATCGACAATAAACACAAGCATAATTAGGGATAATGTTTAAATTTTACCTGTAGTTTGCAGCTTCCAACAAGATGAAACAATAAGATATCACCCTGCAACATCTTTTGAGCAATTGAAAATCCTCTCTTAAACCATGCCTCAATTTCAAATAATTCGTCTTCCAGACTCGTCCACTAGAGTAATTGTTGTATCATGCTCCGGAAAATGCATATTACAAAAATTCTTGGGAAGAATCTGTAATCACAAAAAGTTAATCAATTTTGACAAAGAGGTCAAAAATGCTTTGAAGATAAATTTATTTTTTGTAACCATATTAGCAAAAAAGGACAGCAAATGTGGTTTCGGGTCAACCTCTGTATTTCCCATTTTGACCTCCAACCGCCCGTTTTGCCGCTTATATTATCTATATTTGTAGTGTATCATGTATGCTTAATAACCAAAAATTGTTGGCATCTAAACATTCCTGCTCTCTCAAAACACATATATTGATCTTCTGCATTCTTGTAAATATCACATACTCTTGTTCTTTTTCCTTTCCTAAATATGTACAAAATTATTTATAATTGATTTTACATAAAGTATTTGAATATTCAATATATGTCAAATCCTGACCCTGAAGATTTATGCGTCTTATCTGACATACTCTGTTCAAATTACAAAAAAAAACTAGTTATTGTTAGTAACACTTTATATACACCAACAAATCTCGAAGAACTAATTTCATAAATTTACAAGATAGCTACTAATTGCGGTTTGGGATTTTAGGTAGGTTTTTTTAGTCCGGTAACAACTACAGATAAATTTTAAATGCAGGCCGTTAAACCCGAACCCAAGTGACAAATCTATTGAACAAGCAAACCTTAAACAGAACAAAACATGCAGAGATCCAAATATAAGATTAATTAAACTCTCACTGGTTTATAGGCCCTCTTCCTGTTTTTCTCTACAGAAATGTCTTGCTTCATCTGTAAGTTGCAAACAATAATTCAAAAACCACAAAACAAAAACATTTGAAATGAAGTAAAAACAAGTTACCCCACATTGATTGCTGTTGTTTAGTGTGTTATTTCTGTTGCTGAGCAGAAAAAGACAAAAGACAGGCAAGATTGAGCAAACCACCTAGTGGGGTGGGGTATCAATTAATGCATAAGTATAGGTGATTTAGGTGTTTGGAATTTGGACGTCTAGTTTGGGACCAATATTGCCGTGTTATAATTTTTTATTACTTTGTAGTTTTATATCATTTTTATTTTAATTAATAAGTAATAAATGTCTAGTTTCTTATAAGGTTACTTGGTGTTGGTCAAAACCCCAATTCTAAGTTCCAAGAGATCACACCATGCTCCACATGAGAACAAAGTCTGGTCCAAACTTGTAGGGGTCCCGCCAAATCAAATTTTATCTCTCACAAACTTCACGTGTAAGCTAGTGACCATGGGCACATCGCACCACAATTTTGGACCACGCCATGGAAGGATGTTCCAATGTGGAGCATGATGTGTTAACTTGCCACCTATAATTACACCATAGCGTGCCTTACTCACACGCCAATTAACCTAAAGGATTAGACTTACATAATTACAATTTCTAAAATGCCTTACACATTACATGAACAAATAATAGAGATCTTTAAATCAAGAACAAATTAATTGTATACCAATAAAATATTAAAAAATTTAAATCAAATATATTTATATTACACAAACGCTAATATAAATATCATATCATACAATCAGTTTTTTAATATTAAATATTGTGAAAGTAACATTAAAAATCAACAAACTTGGAAATGTTAACAAAATGGATAAATATTTACAAATACATTTTGTGTCATGTGCAAGCTAGTTGGTATAGGCATCACCAAGATGTGGAGAGGCTCATGTAAAAGTTTTGACATGGTTGTGAGAGAGTAATATATGATATGGTGGACGCCCTTTATATTTAGGTAAGTGTGGTGGATACTTCCTTCAATATGTTATGGTATAATCGCTTAGGTAGCATTTTATACAACAAAAAATTCGATGTGACCAATCATACTCATCTTATGTTGGTCGTTTAGGGAAACAGAAAATAATAACAAAGTATATCTCCTATTGAATAAAATAATTATATTGTTTGTTTGTTGATCACTTTGTTAATTTAAAAATCGACTCAACATCATCAAGGCCAAGGGTTATCAAATTCACAAAATTTAAAATTTAATATTTTAGATATATACAAATAAGGGTGGCAATTTCTGACACGACATGAAACCCAACCTGAAACCGACATGAAAATAAATAGGTTTGGGTTGCGGTAAAAAATAATCGGGTCAGTCTCGGGTTGAGTCAGCTGACCCGTTTATTAAACATGTTAGGTTCGGGTCAATAATAATTTAAATGGGTCGACCCGCCAACCCGTTTAATTATTAAAATATATTTTAAAATACATATATTTATACAGTACTTAATTTATAGTTTACTAGTTAAAACGTAATTAATAGTTAGATAAAGAATAAAAATATTACTTAGTAATTTGGTATTTAGTATTTTGTTATGAATTTGTGTAATAATAACAACATTTTGACATGTTTGACCCGTTTAACTTGTTTGACCTTTTGGGTTGAGGTTAAATAGGTTAGGGTTGAGATACCTGATCCGTTTATATAAACAGGTCGGGGTTGAATGCTTCTGACCCGCCAACCCGCGAACCCTAACCCATCAACCCGAACTCGACCTAAATTGCCCACCCCTATACACAAAAACATAGATGTAAGCAAATTTTTATATAAAGTTGAAAATACACATGCGCTAATTTGACAAACAAGCATGTGAAATAAATATAACAATAAAAAAAATTGATCTCTTTTTATTTTAATACTTTTAATAAGAATAAAAAGGGTGATATTCTAGACCCAGTAATATCCAAAATTCGTTAAAAAAACACTTCACTTTCAATATTTTCAAAGTAGATCGTGATATCATGCGACTCTCTGACATCAGTCGCACAAAAAATGATATGCTCACAAAAAAATCTAAAGTAACACGGTATATCTTTGGAAGAATTGATCGGTAATCCGTCTTTAGAAAAATGGGTACAATTCTTTTTATCTAATTAGATAATTATCTCTAAAAGAAGTGTATATTATTGTTTAAAATTAAACTGTTTTGTTTATAAGAGAACTAGGTATAGTTGCATGTTAAACTCATGTTAGAAGCAAAAATAACTCTTTAACATATTTTAACACTCATCTCAAAATTACTCTTTCTGGTTTAACATCCCTAAAACATTCATTAAAGACCCACAAAAAATACTCAAACCAATCACAATTTACCAAAAAACCCCTCAAAACTCCTTTGGCTGTGCGTTACAACAAACAATTAACATGGGATGTGGTATGATATAACCCATGTCAAAAGAGCATTTATTGTAGCTTTAACAGCTCACACCGTGTACTCTAATGGTTAATTTTAAAGTTATAGTACTATGTTTCATTTGAAAAGCATTTTCTAATTGATTGCAATCCTATATATAAACACAACATAATATGTATATATCCAATACCGTTTCAAGGCATTTATATGTTTACATAAAGGACACAATATTATGGTTTTTAAGAGATGGTCATCTTTAGTGTCCACCTTTTAACGGCTTTATACAAAACGCAATCTTCATCTTCACATGAATTGAACAAATTTATCCTATTCCATAATACAAACAACACATGTTTCATTTTCCCAGATTGGGTAGTTATCAACTGTCATCTTTTATGAACATGAATAAAGAAAAATTACTTATATATATAGGACTGATTTGATCTGTAACGGGTCAAATGATTTCAAATAAAATATCCAACAAGTCAAACGGGCCAAAACTCATACAATATGTATTCATGTATTAAGACCTCATACATCACTTTCTTATTGGAGCCCATAAAAAGGTAGGAAATTTGTTTCAGCAACAGATAAAATAACTTGTTTAAAAATCAATTACTTACATAATCATAAATCATAATCATGATGATAAATGCATAAAGGTTGGTATGGAGATCAGGAAAAGTTGTAGTAAGATTCCTACGCCTTTATCCGGATCACAAATGAACCTGCAAACATATTGTTACAATGTCACCAAAAATACATAAAATTAATTTTCTCGTAAGTCTTGTTATTCATAAAGGTTTTAAAAAACTTACATGCAGGAAGATTTGACACATCAGCAGAAACAGAACAAGGGATTCCCATAGTTGAAAGTGCTCCCCTTATAAGCCCACACGGGAAATAAAGATGCATTCCAGTTGCTTGTGCAGACTTGCTTTCAGAAGGATCATGAGATATATCTATTGATGGATCTACTGACATGTGTGAAACCCACCTAAATTTATTATCCTGTAATACAAATGTACCCTGCAAAATATAATAATAAGTTTTAATTGCATAACATGAGATTTGAACACTGAAACTTACTCTATGGTTGGTCTTTAAATTGTCTATCTGCCTTTTGAAAAGTTCCATCCAGAAATCTTTGCAGATAAACTTGATTGCCTCTAGATGATCATTGAAACGTGGTCGTTCCATTGTGTACCTAACACAATTATATAAATAGATATATATATTAACTTGTTTCCAAATAATCTGTCATTTGTAACCAAATACGAATTCAGACTTAACAATTCTTCTAAATATAGCTAAGAAGATTGATGTATGTAACAAAGTAACTCACATCACATGTATATACCTAAAACTTTGCATAACCTAAGCATAAAATTGGTCAATTTGGTTATATATCTCTCGTATTAAGGTCATAAAAATCAATTAGTATAAAATCCTAAATTGTTCATTTTCCTTGCCCGTTATGGTAATTTAGATAGACGAAACCCTAGCTTAGTTTTGTTGAGAAGAACGAACAATTTAAGAACGGAAAACACGTATACGCTTCATAATTACGAACACGGAACTATTCAAATTGATTTACAATATTAACGAGAACCATTTCAAAAAAGTAGCATCATCTCGTGAAATTAGTTTGTGTGTGTATGTGTTATGTGATATCTACCTTTCCGAGAGCTGGTGGCCGACCTGATAACCAATTGCTTCGATTCTCCGAGCAGCAAGCTCCGGCTTATTGGCGTAGAATCGGTTGCAATACGACGATACGATCTCCGTTAACAAGCTGTCCATACAGCTTTCCGACACTTCTCTTACCATCGTCTATCTCTGCCCGTTTTACAGAGAGAGTGTGTGTGTGTGTGAGAGAGAGAGAGAGAGAGAGAGAGAGAGAAAGAGATGATCAATGGCTTCCCTCTGCGATTTGACGATGATCGTTGGTCGCTGTATACAAGGCTTTGAAATAGGGCCGGTTTATGAGATTAACCCATTAATAAGCCCAATTGACCAAATGTGCTTTTATACATACCCATCAAGCAGAGGGCTTCTCTAAATGGGTCAGTGTGCAGATGTTATATTTAATTGTTTATTGAGTTTTGTTAACAAAGTCACGCAATGCTTGGTGAATTTTCATACGACATTCAAATAATTATTTACGTAGTTAAATATTTCAGTTTTACAATGTTTAATTACATGTGCGGCTTTGTATTATTCTGTTGATCGTATTCGATTTATTTTTATCCTTAGCTATTATGTAAAATTGTAAATTTTGTGGTAAAATAAGATTATATAATTTGTTATTTTGAAAATTTATGCTAGTTGAAATCAATGTTGTATAAGCCCCCAAATAAATTAAAACAAACACTCTAAATATCTCATCAATTTCAAATATGCTTTTGGAGGCATTTGATTAATTTTCAGATATATATCCAACGGAAATAAATTTAAAAGAGTAGCATAGTTGTAAAGGATATGGCCGGCAAACCCATAACCCAAACCCGGCGATGGATCTCAAACCCCACATGGCCACATGCAAATGTTTGATTTTCAAACTTAATATCCATTTTATTATTATTTTTTTCTTCGATTTTAACATCTAAAATTGTAGACCGCATGCTCAGTTGATTTGGCCCATAATACTGCATTATATTGATTTTAACACTTATGTCACATAGACTGATCAAAGTTAAAGGCTACTTTGTTAAGGTTTTAAAAAGCGCATAATGACGGCCGAAATGCGACCTCAACATTACAAAATTAAAATATGTTATATTAAAAGTAAAGTAGATTATATTATCTAACCCGTAGTATTAAGTTTATCTAATAAAGAATTAATAAAAAAGTGTGGGAGTGAGGTGACGAAAAGGCAAAGCAAACATTCTCTCTTTTTAAAAAAATGGCATCAGATCCGAAGCATTATCAAACTCCCGATCTGAAAATACCACGCCCCACGTGTACCCGTTTCTTCTCTTTGCCCCCTTTTTTCTACCCTTCTGTTGAAAAATATGTTAATTTTGTTACTTTTTATTTCTAACATAAAAACTTTATACAATATGATTTATCCGTTGAGTATATAAATACCCATGTATACAATAGTAACTCCGTAAAGCAACGCCGGTAATATTTTCGACAGTTTTTCTGTCTTTCTGACGATTTCAAAAGGTAATTGAAGGTGACCGGAATGGCTGAAGATGATGGGTGTGAAAGAGGGAAGTGATTAATTATAATATCAATAATTATTAGTTTTGCACTGATAGTGTTTTTGAGACATTCTCATTAAATTTTAAGTTAACGGTAAAAGACTTGTTAAGCTTTGTTTTAATTAGTTGTACATTATGAATTATACAATTACTAGCAGGTACCCGCACAATACGGCGGCGGGTATCTTGTAACTATATTGTGTGATGATAATAGTGATGGTATGATGGTGATACTAGTTAGTGGTGTTGTGTACTGATTGCGGTGGTCAATCAAATAATATGAATTTAAATATTAAAAAAAGGAAAATGTTAATTATTGCTCTTATGGTAATTGTTAAGAAAATATTTTAGGCTTTATAAAGTTGTAAACTAACTAATAAAAATTACTCCGTGCATTTTATTAACCGTTCATACTTATTTAATTGTAAATTAACCAATAAAATTATCCTTAACCATTGTCCTGAGAACAATGGTTATCATAACCCTTAATAAAAATAATAAGGTATAATATAAGTGATTCCAATAAACCATTTGGTGTAGATCAACTGGCCACCAATGAAATCTTGAGGGATTTTCCTTCACAATGTCTCGATCGAACTTGTTGAAGGCTTTTCCTTAGGTGAATAGGTGATGGGATTTAATCGCCATAGGTAGAGGGTTCGAGTGAAGGCATATTGCCCCTTGTTGATGTCACTATCTAGGCTCGAACCACTAACTTATTAACTGACCGTAAAAAATAGTGATTCCAGTAAGATAATCAACATCTATCCTACTAGCTTGGTTGGTTAAAGCCATTTGCTAATAACATAAATGGTGCAAGTTCGAGTCATAAGTTTTAAACGCAAGCAAAAAGCAAGTAGGTTGGGTGATTTTTTTTTTTTCTAAATTAGTAAGGCTCTGAATACATTGGATATACTAAAAACAATTAAATAGAAAATGAAATAACATAGGTAAATTAAGATAATTTATAACATTGGCCTATGAAATAGAGAAACGTTCAAGGAGGTCCATAATTTTTATCAAGTCCCGAGTAACAAATCTCAACAATTAATCAATATAATCTAATAGTCAAGATTAATTAGTAAGGCTCTGAATACATTGGATATACTAAAAACAATTAAATAGAAAATGAAATAACATAGGTAAATTAAGATAATTTATAACATTGGCCTATGAAATAGAGAAACGTCCAAGGGAGTCTATAATTTTTATTAACTCCCGAGTAACAAATTTCAACTATTGATCAATATAATCTAATGGTCAAGATTAATTATATATTTTATACATAAATGGGTATTTTGGTCATTTGACACTTCAAAAAAATTTGATTTTTTTATTTTTTATTTTAAAATATCTTTATTTTTTATTTTTAATTGAGGGGTATATTGGTCTTTTTTTTAAAAAAATATTTTTTTTATTTTTTATTTTAAAATTTTTATTTTTTTTAAAAAAATTATTTTTTTTAATTTTTATTATTATAATTTTTTTAAAAATTAATATTTTTTAAAATAATTTTATTTTTTAAAAAGTTATTATTTTTTAATTAATAACACATAATGTGATTGCATATTGAATCACATGTGATTTCATACTAAATCACTTGTGATTTTACACTAAAATCACAAGTGAATTTATACTAAAATCACATATGATTAAGTCATACATGTATTATCAAATAAATATTATTTTTTAATAAAAAAATTAATAAAAATATTAAAATAAAAAAATTTGAAATATTTTTAAGTGCCAAATGACCAAAATACCCCTCAATATATAAAAATGTGATTAATCTTGACCATTAGATCTTATTGATCAATGGTTGAAATTTGTTCCTCGGGACTTCTTAAAAATAATGGACTTCCTTGAACGCAACTCATATGAAATAATATTAAATTGCAAGTTACATACGGAGTAATAAATATGAGAAATTATATTTAATTTCATCATTTGGTTCTAATCATAGTCTTACTCATTTGATTAGATGATATGTTTAAATTGTAATCCACTATATATATATATATATATATATATATATATATATATATATATATATATATATATATATATATATATATATATATATATATATATATATATATATATATATATATATATATATATATATATATATATATATATATATATATATATATATATATATATATATATATATATATATATATATATAGTGTACAATTCAGTGCAGAACCCTTTTAAGCTACAGAACCGCATAACCAATTTTAGACCTTTAGATTTTACAATTAACGGTCAAGATCAATCCTGTCATTTTTGTAATTTAAACCCTTTATATTTTTGGTAAAAAATAAATAAAATGGTAAAATGGGTATATGAAAAAAAATTATATCCCTCTAAAAAACCGTCCCCCCTCCATTTCTCACATTCATCTTCTCTCTCCAAAAACCCTAGCCCCCACGTCTTCCTTCCTCCTCCTCTAACTCTTGATCCGGAGACCATCAGTTCACGATTTCCATCGGCAGCAGTGACATTGAAATCGATTCGGTGTAGAACACGATCCTAAAATTGAATGATTGATCTGTTTCTCCTAATTTATTGTTTTTGTATCATTTAAGGTGTTAGGGAAGTTTGTAATTGAACGCGATCAATTATCTCGATCACTCTCCTAATCTAGTTCAAATGGGTAAGCATCATTCAATTTGAATCTGAACTTTTTGTTGATCATCCGAAAGGTTGCAAATTTATTTAATTTTGTGATTTATTGCTTACTTGTGTACCCAACTCTGTGTTTATATCTGGATTGTTGCTAAAATTCGGATACGTGTATCCATGTATCAATTTAAGTGCCTTATTGAACTTGTTTCTTAATTCTAGATAACATTGAAGAGGACATTCGTGTCAGTGGTCCGATGATTTGTAACTAATTGAAGATGGGGTTTTTTTTAAATCCCATAAATTGGCCATAGATATTTTGAAAAAAACATATTCTACAAACTCCCAGAATACATTTGATATTTTGAAAAAAACATTTGATGTTTTTTCCTTTGGAAATCTTTTTTTTCCCTGAAAACATTGGATGTTGATGCATGTGAGGTTAATTGTTTAAACATTGATGTTGATGTAACTGTTGTTAATTGTTGAAACATTTGAATATTATTCGTATTGTAGTTCGGTTTTTTGAGCTTTAAAACAAGTATGAAGTGTATATAATTTATGTTTACAGGTGTTAGGAGAAGTGGGAGGAAGAAATGAAGTGTAGTTTGGTTTTTTGAGCTTTAAAACAAGTATGAAGTGTATATAATTTATGTTTACAGGTGTTACAACGAAAGTCAGAGGCCTAAATCGATTGTCGTAGTCATATCGTAAAACATTCAATGTCAGCATCATCCAAACTACAGTTCATACTGATACATTGATATTAAATCAGATTGTCATTACTGCATTTGATGTTTTGTCATTATTAAATTTGATATTAAAGTGTTTTCGTATAAACATTGTATGTATTGAAAGCGTAAACATTGTATGTATTTGGGCCAACATCATATAATGATTATTTTACGTAACACATTTCGTACAATACTCATTGCCTAATAGCAAAAACATCTTATGTTCCATAGATTACAGGCCGAAACATCCAATGTATTTCGTTAAATATTGCAGGCCGCAAACATCCAATGTATCTCGTTAAATATTTACACGCCGCAAACATCCAATGTATTTCGTCTGATAACCGATTTGTGCAATTTGACTTAAATACCCTTTTCGTTTAATATTAAAAAGAACATATTAATTATTAAATGCTGCGATTTGATTGGCTGGAAGAGCGTTCTGTGGTTCTGTCGCTAAAATGGTTCTGCGCTGAATCGCACCCTATATATATATATATATATATATATATATATATATATATATATATATATATATATATATATATATATATATATAGAAGTGGGATCCTGTGAGGACTCTTTTTTCCGGTGAGGACTCGCGAGGACACCTCATAAAAATGTCAAAAAATTCCGAAAAAAATATATATAACCCACCATGATTATTACTACATTTGACAAAAAAAAAATTCAAAAAAAAAAAAATTAAGATCCACTTTTTTTAGCGAATCATAACAATGATCCAGATTTTTTTTGTGGATCATTATTATGATCCATATTTTTTTTTTGGATCATTTTTGGAATTTTTTTTTTGGATCTTATACATAGCGATTTTAATGTTTAAAAAAAGAATTTTTTGAAAAAAGTTTGTTTTGGATCATTTTTAAAGTTTTTTTTGGAGTCCTCACAGTCCTCGCGAGGAAAAGAGTCCTCACCGGATCCGGATCCTATATATATATATATATATATATATATATATATATATATATATATATATATATATATATATTTTTTTTTTTTTTTCTTTGCACGAAAACACACTTTATATAATTATATGAATTTACTTTGATATTTCGGTGTTGCTATTAATTTGTTAGATTTGCCATTTTTCTTGTATTGCCTTAATTATAAGAATATTGTAATTTATTAATTTTCAAGAATGAAGCTTATAAAAACGGATTTGCCCAATCGAATTGGTGGTGAATTTTTGAATGATTGCGTCATTTATGCGGTAAAACAAAAAACAATGTTAAAATGAAAAGACAATTGAACCCTTTAAGAAGGTGGTACAAGCAACTTATAAAAGCGTGACTAAGTGGTAAGATATAATTTATAAAAAAGAGTAAAAGGTCTCTAAATTTAATTTCTATGAGCAATAAAATACATCTTGTGGTCATAAAGTTTTACCCTTATTGAATTTGACTATCTGTAATACGAGTGGTCCCTCGCATAATAAGTTGGAAACCAGATCACTGATAAAAAAAATATTACAAGTAATGGATGATTTTTAGTTTAATTAGTTCTCAGAGGATGATTTTTAGTTTAATTAGTTCTCAGAAATTAATAGAAGTTATATCTATAACTTTTTCGGAAGTTCCTAAGAGAACACGGTGTGGTAACGAGGGGAGGCTCCCGCCGGCTGCCACATAGGCTCGCCGGCCTCGCCACCACACCCCTCGTTACGTGAGTGGGGTGTACCGCCGGCCCGTCGACGACATCAACGAACCAACCAGAGGTCGCCACGTGTACGAGCCGTTGGGTAACGGCTATAATTCGGAAAAATTAATTTTTTTTTAAATAAACCTTTAACCCTTATAAATACCACCCCTTTATACAATATTTCCACGCAACATTTCTCACCATTCCTCAAACTAAACCCTTTCACACAACATATTCTACACAATCTTTTATCAAGATGCGTCGAAATTTGATGGATCCCGGAAGTTATTCGTCCGATGTCGATGACGAGACGGATATTTTTTTTATGACTCAAGCGCATCAATACATACAACGCCAACAAGCTCAACCAACCCGGAGTCGCGTGCCAGTGTATCGAGATCGTGAAGTTGCCGAGCAACGTTTATTGGACGACTACTTCGGTGATAATCCAAAGTACCCTGAGACGGTTTTCCGGCGTCGATTTCGTATGAGCAGGCGATTATTCTTAGAAATAGTCGAATGTATTTCTAACTATACTGCTGAACCTCTTCCCAACCATTTTGAATTTTTTAAAGTACGACCGGATGCCACCGGTCTAATGGGTTTTAGTGTTATAATGAAATGCACGTCTGCCATTCGCCAATTGGCGTATGGCATAACACCTGATTCACTTGATGAATATTTACAAATTGGTGAACATTGTGCACGTGATTGTCTAAATCATTTTACCAAGTGTATTATCGACTTATATACCGCTGAGTATTTAAGGAAACCCGACATCCATGACGTTCAAAACCTATATACAAAACACGAGAACGCTCATGGGTTTCCTGGAATGCTTGGTAGTATAGATTGTATGCATTGGGAGTGGACCAACTGTCCAAAAGCATGGCACGGTCAATATGGTAGGGGTGATAAAAAATACCCAACTATAATACTAGAGGATGTCGCCTCGCAAGATTTGTGGATTTGGCACGCATTTTTTGGGGTTGCGGGTGCCAATAACGACCTCACAGTGTTAAATAACTCACCCTTGTTTGATAACCTTCTTGACGATATTGCTCCTTCGGTCCCTTTTGTTGTAAATGGAGTGACTTATCAAAACGGGTATTACCTAGCTGATGGTATTTACCCACAATGGGCAAGCTTTGTCAAATCATTTACTGTTGCACGAGATGAAAAACGTGCTTACTTTAAACGAAGACAAGAAAGTGCAAGAAAAGACGTAGAACGTGCATTTGGTGTCTTACATGGGCGTTGGGGGATTATTCGCCAACCGGCTCGTTCGTGGAGTGTCAACAAGCTACGTAGAACCATGTACGCATGCATCATATTGCATAACATGATTGTAAAAGATCAAAACTTTGCCATAAGCGATATGAACGAGTTGTATGTTACTCCACAACTTAATTTAGAACGTACTTGGGTCGAGAGAGCCGAAATACAACGACTGAGATCACGGGAATTACGTGATAAACGTACACACGAATCGCTCCAACGAAATATTATGGACCATATTTGGCAACGATATCAAGAAAATCGTGTGTAATTGTTTTCCTAATTTTCGGTATTTTTTTTTAAATTTTTGGTATTTTTTTTATTTTCGGTAATTTTTTTTATTTTTTAGGTATTTTTAATTTGTATTGTGTAATATTTATTTTAATGAAGTATTATGTTTTTAAAAAAAGAAAAAAGAAAAAAATAGTGGTGGGGCCCAAATGGCTTAAGTGATGGTAGAGGTATTTGGGAGTTTTGAATGTGAAATGTGAAATGGTGATGTGGCGCAGAGGTGACGAAGTGGCTTAAGCCACCACACCTAATGCTCTAACTCCAATTTATATACTTGCATTTTATAGAAAAATGACTATTAAAATTTTTGGTTTAAACATGTAATTACAAAAATGTGAATATATAATGCCGTTTTTAATTTTTTCTATTTTTTTTTTTTTTAGCAATTAGAGGTGGTCAATAAACTCAGGAATTAATTAATAGTGTTTCTAGAAACACCCACAGGAGAATACTACGATAACGTCGAGAAGTGTTGCTTCCACTACAAGAGTTTCAAGATCAAATACCGTTAATATTTTCAACACTTGTGTGGTTGTGAGTTGTACCTCAGCGCGCCCAATACAATTTTTAATATACTAATTAACCTTTTAAAGTTTATATATATTAAGGTCAAACTAAAAAACTAGAAGGTTAGAATAGTGTGACTTTTATGGAACTTAATCTGTTCGTACTAAAAAGTACCATTCTAGAAAGATAACTTATAACTCAACATACGAAATGTGTGATCTTGAATTTAACAAAACTTTGATATACTTTCTTCCCGACTCACGATACATTATTGAACACAATACACATACACTCGTTCACCTTTAAGTGAAAAACATAAATTTATGTACAACGGTCACACAAAAGTTGTACAACAACATACCCAATGTGTGATAAACATCCAAAAGGGCTAAATGCAAGGACCCTTCCTCACAATGGAATTATTTGTTCTCATGTGGTTAATATGATCAACACAACACTTTCCAAGCACCCATCATTATATATAGATCAATAAAATCAACAAAACTAAACATTGCCATTTTCATAATTCGATAAAATCAACAAAACTAAAGATTACCAATTTCATAAACATATACCTCGAAAGGTGATTTCTAACGAGCAATTTTAATCCATACAAAGTGTTTCCATGCTAAATGACAAGCATGCTCTTAGTGAGTAGATGAAATAAAAAGTATAGTAAAGATAAATAAAGAATATAATTATCTTTTAGCATGAAATTATCTTATATATATAAAAACATTATATAAGAATCAACTCCCACAATAATAAATATGAACATGACAAACTTATAAAAATAACAACCACAATCATATTCATTTCCTTATAATAAGAGGTATACAAAAAAGATAAAATAACTTAGAATAAGATATACTACAAACAAGATGAATTAACACAATAAACAATTGTAACAAAGCTCATAGACAATGACAAATGCAAATACTTCGTATTTATTAAGCTTGAGTGGTGTACCAAATGTATTAAATATTTTGGGTTCAGATCCCTATGATTATCATATAGAAAGGAAAAAGAAATAAACATACCCCACAAAAATTACTGACACTGTCATTGTACCAGTATTGCAGGCCAGAGTGGAGCTGTGTGTCAATAGTGATAGTCATATTTGTTGCAGAAGAAGAAGAAGCTTCTAAAAAATGGTGCAGCAACAAGTACACAAATTAAGGAAATTAAAGCCCTTTTACTTTACTACACAAAGTTAGGAATTGATGTGCCTATACATATATAACTAACTAATTAACCGTATTACTTCCATAACCTAAAAGAAACTGAAATTTTGAAATTAGTACTTGCAGTGATTATTCAAAACAGTTAAACGAACAAGAAGAAGCAGCTTCATCTGGTCTCCTGCTTGATTGGATGACAATTAGGGCTTTAATCGAACCCACTGGTACCTACCATCCATTGGAGCGTCGTTCACGATATCAAAGTTGTACCTGATCGATCAAACAATAGTATAATTAATTAGGATAAAAATAAAAAAATAATGTTTGAAAATTTATACTCCGCATGCTACTTTAGCTACTTACTTGTCAGCGAATCGTTTTTGTTCTTTCTTTTCTGCTACGGCGAAAAATTCCTCAATCTCCGCCGCCGTGGGAGTATTTGACGCCGTGGCAGGTTTACGACGGGAAGTAGCTGCCGCTGGTTGTGCTGGCTTCTTTTTCAGTATTGACGATGACTCCATTTCGTCTGAATCTAAACAAATCTCACTTGACGCACTTGTTTCTCTGCTGTAAATGATCACAGAAACATGGAATTAGTTGAAGTTTGGTGGAGATGAAGGATTATATGTAGAGAATATGAAGTAGTTACTGAAATTAAGAGCTTTGATTTTATTTTCAGTTTCAGAAGACGAAAGAGGTTATTTGTAATTCAAATTGACGACGATTAATTAATTAGTAGCTATTTAATTAATGAAACATTCATTTTCACCTGAAAACGCCATTGCTGGACATTGAGTTTTCGGTTTCGAAACGAAGCTCGACCTGTAATCAAACATTCGTACAATTAACTGACAGTAAATTCTAGAAACCAAAACCAGAAATGCAAATACATTTCTGTCTCCATATTTTGTAAGAAGCAAACATCCGGTGATCCGGACTAATTAATTTTTAAGAATTTTCAATTTTACCTTCAGATCTAAGCTCAAATCATTTTTCAAGCATGAAGTTGACGAAACATGATCACAGCTACCAGATTCTACCGGAGAAACAACATCCTCCGGCGAATTCACATCGGCTCCACATCGGTAGTGATTAACAACATTCTCCTGATCATCTTGATGATCAAATTTCCTTCTCTTACCGGAATCCGAGTTTGTAACCTCCACATCTCTGCTCCGCCGCACAACACCGCCATGGGATTTTGCAGAGTCCATCAGTAAAATTTCATGATTGCTTTTGCATCTCTTACTATCAATTATATCTCACGCAGTTTTCTCTCTCTAGGGACCAAGAGTAGCCCGTTGAGGAGAGAGAATACAACGACTGATACATATATTAATCGGACGGTGGAAAGTGATCCAGTTTGTTATTTTAGTTTCGAAAATTCCGCCACTTTCTTAATAAAATTTAACGTTCTTTAATTTTGTAAATAAAATTAGGAAAATATATTTCACTATTATACAAGTTTCTTAACGAAAGACTGTAAATAGTAAAGGCAAAGTTAATATTAACTTTTTTATAATGGTAAGTTAGTAAGTTAGTGGTTCGATATATGCATTGACATTTAAGCGGACAATATGCATTCTTTGACTTTTTTTGGAACAAATCCCACATCCTTATTAAAATTGACTGACAGTTGTATATAGAAGGAGTAATGATATTGAGTTTTACTATTTTTTTTTACTTATAATCTTACTCATTATATGAAGACATATGACAAAATAAAGTGATTACATTAAGAGTTTGAATTAGTATATTACACATGACTATTGGCTATGAGCAACACCTTAAATCAATCTGACTATAAAATTTAAATTCTAACTATATGATGATGTGAAAAGTTTAACTGGAGATGCTGAAGACTTCTTAGAGAGGAGAAATTAGAAATGGTGCATTTTTATAATTAAATGAATTTTGTATTTATATTATCTATTAGGTCAGAAAAATAATTATATTTTTGACTAAAGAGCCGTTTTGGATAGAGTTCTTAAATATTTTGTTATAGCTTGGCCACAGTTAAAAAGAAAAGGAGAAATTATACTAGTGTTTATTTTTATCTAAAAAATATATTCAAAAACTTCCGTATGGATTTCACTTCGTGGAATATAATGTGTTTCACCACCACATAGTGGCATCGAGGAAAAAAAATAAAATGACACGATTGCAATTTTTTTTTCTTCACGGTATCAACTAAACTAAAAATTAAAATTTTAAAAATAAAAGAAAATTTCACACTATCTGGATATTAAGGATTTGTACGGGCTATCTCGTGCTACAGAATAGATCCTCCCATGCGGAACCACACCACCCACCACGCGAGCAATGAAGTCGACCACATGGTCAAGGCCCAACCCCGGCATGGTTGGGCATCAAGCGGGATGCTCTAGTGTCAACATTTCTAGGAAATGTTTGCTGCTCAAATTTTACTTGAAGTACTTAGACCGCCCGTAACGCATGACCATTGGACTGGTCGTGACCGCCATCTCAGCACCGGCGACGCGCCTCCCTCCTTACGGAGCTCGCCGAGGACGCGTCCTCTTTGCCTCACCGGTCGACTTGCCGACCTTTCATGGTTGGCGTGTCCCTTCCTCTTCCCCCTTGAAATGCGCGCACACACACATATATATATATATATATATATATATATAATTAATAATTTAATAATATATTATATATAAAATAAATATTATACTTATATATATATTGATAAAACAAAATTTCTAAAAAAAAATTAAAAAAAATTGGTCGCCGATTCGGTCGCCCCTTACGCCACTTTGGTCAGTGTTTGGTCATGTGTTTGATCAGGAGAGAGAAAACTGATGTGGCGCAGATGTGGTAGAGGTGACCGATACGGTATCGGTCACCCATTACGCATAGTCTTATTGTTACAAACATGTGAGGTCTAGCGTCCTAACTCCTTATCCATATTAATGTTAATCTGTTATTTATTTTGATCTGTAATGATCGATAGCGACATTTCTATTTCCATTATGTAAGTAAAGACAATAGCTACTACTCTTTATTTTATGACAATAGACATCCCAACAACATTTTATCGAGGGGCCTCACTCCTAAATCCTAATCCCATCCAAGTGCTTTACGTTTGTGGGATTAGTAAGGAATATTTTTTGAAATTTGTCTGGGACAAAGATGATTTTCTTGACCTGAAATTCTAAATAGGTCAGATTTGAATTGATTGATTATAACCTGTTAACATGCTAACATGAACTCTCTAATTAACCTAGACTCGATATGATAGAGGGTTAATGCAAGAATACCTATTTTTGCAAAAAATACGAAAATTAATCGTGGTCACTCATTTACTTTAATTTATTTATTTAATACAAAATACATTTACCATATTTAATTAATTTGTCGGCCGTTCACCAGTGAACACATTTACATAATCCTAATTAACATGTACCGTCACTAATGAACACATTTACAAAATCGTAACTAAATCCATATATAATTACCGAACAATACAAATTTGATGAACACATATACAAATCACTACTGGCTGTCATAAATGAACAAACCTACAAATATGTGTGCCCATCGGGTTATAAGGTCGGGTTTTGGCTCTTAACGTGTCGGGTCCGTCGGGTTTGATGCAAAGAATATTAACCCGAAACCCGACCCAATAAGGAATCGGGTTAGTCGGGCTCGGGTTGGTCGGGTTTCGGGTTTGACGGGTTGACCCGATCGGGTTGGCCGGGTTACACCAGTCGGGTTACACCTAAACTATGATTTTTAGATAAAAATATTAGTTATTTATCTAATGTATTGAAGTTTATGGGTTTTGATCTAAAGTTATAATTGTTAATGGATTCTTCGTAAATGATTTATAGTTATTAATATGCTAATTCATATATATGTTTAATGGAAAAAGTATCAAAAGTTTTGAAGGAAAAATCTTTTAAACCTCAATCAGATCAACCCAAAACCTGACAAAGGTAAGCAATCTTAACCCGAAATCCGACCCGATAAGGAGTCGGGTTTGTCGGGGAGGATTGGAGAAAACCTGATATCAACATGCGACCCGGATACAACCGACTTAACTAGCATAATCGGGTTCGAGTTTATGTCGGGTCGAGTTGACCCTTTGGGCACCCATACCTACAAATCACAAGTGTACAAATATTTACTTAATTACAAATATGTCATCCATGTTTTTACCCACACATCCGATAATCTAATAATTCAAAAGTATTCTCGCATTTCTCGCTAGAAGAGGTCTTCTCGCATGACTATCGTGTGTGTGTGTGTATATATAATATCACTTATTTAAATTTCGATGGTGTCAATTTAGTCTATAGGCGCGGATAGGGGTGTTAACGAGTCGAGCTTTTAACGAGCTACTCGAGCTTGAGCTCGTTTATATCGAGCTCGAGCCTATATGAATTCGATCTCGAGTCGAGCTCGAACATAAAACAAGACTCGATTAATTTCACGAGCCGAGTCTAATAATTTAATACTCGACTCGGCTCGTTCGATAGCTCGTTAAATCTCGAGCCGAACGAGCCAAACGATCTTAACGAGTCGATCCTAGCAAGCTGAACAAGTATTTTATACAATAAATACAAGTGTTGATATAATAAGTACAAGAATATACATATATTAATCGGGGTGTTAACGAGTCGAGTAATTAACGAGCTTTTCGAGTTTGTAAATTAGTTATTTTCAAAAAATATGGAAACATAAACGAGTATCGAGCTCGAGCTCGAACACTATATAAATATGCGAGCTCGAGCTCGAGCCCAATTTTTAAAGCTTATTCGAGCTCGAGCCGAGCTCGAGCCGAGTAATCACTAAACGAGCCGAGCTCAAATTTCCTGATATTCGACTCGACTCGAATCGTTAACACCCCTAGGCGCGGAAAAGGTTATAGAGTGGACCTCAGTAAAGAAGGGACCATATTCTCTTTAGAAAAAAAGGTGTAGTGTTTTCGAGTAACTTTTGATTACAAGATTCTTCCCGGCCCTTTCATTTATGGTCCTCAAATTGTTTGTTGATTCACCAAAAAGATAAAAAGGTTTATATGCAAAGTAGGTGGCTAGGATATATAACAATTGTAGGTGTTCTATCAACTTTTTCATGGTATAAGAAGTTAAAGATATTAACAGGTTAATTTGGGTTATATATATATATATATATATATATATATATATATATATATATATATATATATATATATATATATATATATATATATATATATATATATAATCATAAAAAGGACAATTACAGACGACGTGATTCAGTGGATTGAAAGTCTCCTAAAATAAATTCATATGTATTCTCTTTTTAAACAATATATTATATATTTATTTTAATGATACATACTTAGTAATTCTTTTATCTGGCAGTACCAAGTTAATTAGTAACTAATAAGGTATATCGCATATACCTTCCTGACCGGAAGTAACCTTCCTAACCGAAAGAAGGAAACGGATGCAGAAGGATCGACGATCCCAACGATCATGATCCAAGCGTAACGCGGGAATCACGGGAAGACGCCTCACAGATACGAGTGCATTAAATGCGATCAAGTCCCTAGGGCGGCTCTGGCGTAAAGCAAGGGTATTATTCTCCGGTTCAAAGCCTCCTGAGGCGACCTATTATCCCCTAAGCTCAGGAGGGACCGGTCCGAAGAGTAACACCTCCTTTTCCCGCCTAAGGGAGGTTGGCTATAAATAAACCTGTGTCGCAACCAATAACGGCAGAGAGCTTCCGGTGCATTTACTACACTTATCATTAATTGCTCGTATTCAATACAGTCTTTATCGATCACGACCTCACGTCATATAAATCGTTCTCTAACTTGATCGTCGGAGTGTTCTCACGGGAAACCTCCCGGGGAGCATCTGACTAAGGGTTATTTTGTTGTTCGCAGGATCTTTAGGCAAGAAGCGTCCGTCCGGCCCTCCGGAAGATTCGAGAACCAACATTTGGCGCCATCCGTGGGACCTCGAACAAAATGGTCCAAGAGAATCCACTGAACGACGCTAATCGTCAGCAAGTTACGCCGATTCGACCTCGAGAGCCATCAGGAGGGGTGCTTACTCCGGCGTCGGTGTCCACATGCTCACCACCCGAAAGCGGGGGGAACGAACCCACCCCTGAAGAGTTGGAGGAGTACAATGTCTTCTGCAAGTTTAGAAAAATGAGGCAAATGGAAAAAACTCAGGCAAGGTTGAAGGGGGAGATGCTCGGGGTAGAAAGGAACCTAACGTACTCAAGTGACGGCGAACCGGTAGAAGAGGTGTACAGAGATCCATCTCCCCCGAGAAGAGCCCGTAGAATGGAGGTTATCCCAGCTGAAGAGCAAGAGGAGAGGAGAAACCCCTCGCAGAAAAACGAAAGTGAAATTTCCCATCGCCGCACAACACCTGGCTCGAAAGACTTTCGGTCTCCGTTTACGGACGACATCAACGAAATGCACATACCTCCGGGCATGAAAGGGCCCAGAGTTAAATCGTACGATGGAATCGGAGATCCGGACGATCATGTGGCCAGTTTCCGGTGGGCTGTAAGGATGATCCCGATGGATCCTAGGCTTTGGTTTTTGTACTTCGCAGGGACCCTTGAAGGGTCCGCAAGGTACTGGTTGTCAAGTCTTCCTCAGAGGAGTATCTCTAGCTTCGAAGATCTGGCTCTGCAATTTAGCCATAGTTTCATACAGCAAAAGAAGTACCAGCAACGATCTCAATCCATTATGGCTTGTCGACAACAGGAGGGGGAGTCCAACAAATCATACTTTAGAAGGTTCAACGAGCAGAGCCGAAAGATGCCGGGTCGGGAAGACTCTTTGATCATTGCAGCCTTCACGTATGGCCTCCAGGAAGGAGAGTTATTTCGTGAGTTGTCGAAAAGGGATTTTGATAAGGCGGATGACATGATTAACGTAGTAAACAAGGTGCTGAAGCAGGAAGAGGAAAGTGCCGAAAAGCTACGCTTTGAGGCTCAAGAGAAAAGGAACACCTACGGATCGAGCTCGTACAAAGGAGGAGATAAAGGGAAGGGTTCCGCCAAGCCCAGTTTTTCCGGGAGATCGCCCTACAAAGCAAGGATCCCGGAAGGGAGGTCTCAAGGCGATAGATACGGTCCATACCGTCCGGAAGTCTATACTGCGACGGAAACCCGAAGAACCGAAGGAAGGGTGGTGCGGAAGAAATATCCAAGAGACCCGAATGCTTATTGTGACTTTCACAAGATTATGGGTCATGCCACCGCAACCTGTGAAAGCTACAAGAGGGAGAAGGAAGCACAGGGGAAAGAGAGAACAGAAGCTAATATCGTCGAGCCTAAGAAGGAAGCAGCTGCTTATAACGCTGAGATTTTTGCGATTGAAGAAGGATCGGTGCCTTTCCTCCTGGGTAAAAGGAAGGGAGGATTCGTCGAGTTCGGAAGGGGGGAACCTGTTCCCGACGGATATGTCGGAACGAAGCCGTTAGTTATCTTTGGGATAGTGGCTAAAACGATGGTTCGCAGAGTTTATGTTGACGGAGGGAGTTCGGCCAACGTCATGTATAGCCATTGCTTCGACAAATTTCCTCCTGATATTTGGGTTCTCCTGAAGCCAGCCAAGTCTCATGTTGTCGGATTCTCTGGGCAGTCCGTTTGGCCTAAGGGAAAGATCCACTTGCCCCTCATGTTAGCCGATTGGGAAAGTTTCCACAGCCAAACAATTTTGGCAGAGTTCATCATCATTGAAGCACCCTCACGATACAATGTCATTTTGGGAAGAACGGGAATGTGGCAATTTCAGGCAATCGCCTCCACGATCCATGGTTTGCTCAAGTTCCCTTCCGATCAAGGGGTGATCACCGTCCGGAGCATGCCCATGCCCCGTTAGAATGTAACAGCATCACACAGCAAGACAGATGGACGGAACAGGAAGAGTTACAGGTGGTAATTAACTCGGAGTACCCGGATACTCCCATCCGAATTGGGGGAAGCTTACCTCAACCATTAAGAGACGAGTTGGAAGCTCTACTGAAGAAATACAAAAAAGTGTTTGCATGGGCTCCCGGGGACATGACCGGGGTGTCCGGAGAGGTGACCGAACACAAACTCATGATCAACCCAAGCTTCCCTCCGGTGAAACAAACAAAGAGAAGGATGGCGGCAGAGCGAAACAAGGTGGTCAACGAAGAGGTACAGAGTTTGGTGAAAGCAGGGGTGTTACGAAGTTCTCAGTACCCCGAATGGATAGCGAACCTGGTTTTGGTGAAGAAAGCAGATGGGTCCATGCGCATGCGCGTAGACTTTAAGGATCTCAACAAAGCTTGTCCGAAAGATAGCTACCCCCTTCCAGTGATTGAGCAGAAGGTGGAATCCTTAGGCGGGTTCCGATGGAAGTCATTCCTGGATGCCTACAAAGGGTACCATCAGGTTCAGATGGCTCGGGAAGATGAGGAAAAAACGGCATTCCACACAGAGAAGGGAACCTTCTGTTATGTTAAGATGCCTTTCGGCCTCCGGAACGCCGGAGCAACCTATCAGCGTTTGGTAGATAAGGCATTCAAGAAGCAAATAGGGAGGAATCTGGAGGTGTATATTGATGATATGGTCATCAAAAGCAAAGGTGACCCGAATTTGATCGGAGATATAGAGGAAACACTGATACAACTCTCAAAAATTAACATGAAGCTAAATCCGAAGAAATGTTCTTTCGGAACGAGTAAGGGAAAGTTTTTGGGGCATATGGTAACAACTGAAGGAATCGAGGCTAATCCCGATAAGGTGGGGGGATTGTTAAAAATGCATACCCCCCGGACGGTGAAGGATGTGCAAAGCCTGAACGGAAAGTTAGCAGCGTTGGGGCGTTTCCTCGCAAAGTCGGCAGAGAAATCCGTCCCTTTCTTCAAGGCATTACACGGATGCACGAAGAAAGGGGATGTGGAATGGACGGAAGAGGCTACGAAGGCCTTTGAGAAACTTAAGCAACATTTGAAGAACCTTCCTACCATGGCCAGTCCCATACTCGGAAAACCGTTGGTAATGTACATTTCTACCAACAGAGAAGCAGCCAGTTCCGTACTCATCGCTGAAAGAAACAAGAAGCAAGTGCCCGTTTATTTTGTTAGTCGAGCACTACAAGGAGTGTAGTTTAACTACTCAATAATTGAGAAGCTGATCATAGCCTTGATTTATGCGGTCAGACGTCCTGACTAACCAACCGATAAAAAACATACTCCTGCAGCCAGAACGATCGGGACGTATGACAAAGTGGGCGATCGAGTTGGGCAAGCACGACATCACGTTTAAACCTAGGCCTAGTATCAAGGGTCAGGCACTAGCAGATTTCTTGGTCGAGATGTCGGATGACGAAAGGGTTTTAGCGATTGAAGAAAAAGAGGGCCCAGAAACGAGTGCATGCCGAGAATCTTCTCTTGCTTGGCAGATGTATACGGATGGAGCTACAGGAGCGGACGGATGTGGAGCAGGAGTAGTTCTGACCGGGCCAAACGATGAAAGGGTCACCTACGCCTTGAGATTCGACTTCGCCTGTTCGAACAACGAGGCTGAGTACGAGGCCCTGTTAGCAGGATTGGGTTTGGCCAAAAGTCTCGAGATCCGGAAGGTGGAAGCTTTCACAGACTCAATGTTGGTTGTCAATCAGGTCAAAGGCTCCTATGAAGCAAAGGAAATACACATGAAACGATACCTGGAACGAGTTCAGACGCATGTAAGCTGGTTCGATAGCTTTGAGATCACACAGATCCATCGACCCAAAAACAAGAAAGCTGATGCACTCAGCAAGTTAGCGGCGATGTTATATTGTCACCTAACAAAGAAAGTGTTGGTGGAAGTATTGGCAAAACGAAGCATCGAAGAGGAGGAAGAGGTGGCAGGAATCGAGAGCGATGCGGATTGCTGGATGACCCCCTTCCGTTTGTACTTAGAAGAAGGAATATTACCATCCGAAGCAAGTAAAGCCCGAAAAGTAAAAATGAGTGCCGGAAGATATACCGGCAAAAATAATGTCTTATATCGGAAGGGGTATTCCACCCCTTGGTTACGGTGCTTGGGAAAGGTTGAGGCTCAGAAGGCCGTAGAAGAAGTCCACGAAGGATTATGCGGATCGCATTCGGGGGCACGGTCTCTAGCACAAAAGCTACTTAGGACAGGTTACTTCTGGCCACGCATGTCCGAAGATGTTCATCAATATGTGCGAAGATGTGAAAGGTGCCAAGCTTACTCGAATGTCCCGAATGCTCCTTCCGTCAACCTCACCAGTATACATAGCCCTTGGCCTTTCTGCCAATGGGGGATAGACATCGTTGGACCTTTCCCTAAGGCCCCCGGAGGTTTGTGCTTTTTAGTGGTAGCAATTGATTACTGTAACGACCCGAAATTTGTAAATAAATAAATTATGAAAAAAATATGATAAATAAGGATAAATCATTTAAAGAACGTAGGAATTGGTTTCGTGTCATTTGGACATCGTATGAGAAAGTTATGGACAAAACCGTGTCGAAGCAAAGGTCGAAAAGTGCAGCTTGCCTGGGGAGCAGAGTTCGCGACCCGAACTATAGTTCGCGATCGCGAACCTTCGACAGGGATTTTGGGGTTTCTGATTTCGAGAGTTCGCGACTCGAACTCTAAAAGTTCGCGACTCGAACTTCGCGCGTACAAAGAGTTCGCGACTCGAACTCTGAAAGTTCGCGAAGCGAACTTCGTCAGACAGCAATAAAATCGGGTTTTGGCTCATTTGATACCATTTTCAAGCCCTAGTTTCTCTCCCAACGAGTTTGTATACGTTTTTGAGTGGAAAACATCATTTGGAACCGATTTCTTGGTCAAATCTCGTGAATCTTCACTCCTAGTTGGAGATTAAAGGTAAATCTTCACTCTTTGATCTTTGTAGCTTTAGATCTATGGATTTTTGGCTTGGGTTTGAAACCCTAGTTCTTGGGTTGGTGATTAATGGTTAAATAAAGGTTGCATACACTTAATAGATGGTATTTTAACAAGGGAATCAAGTGTATGGTTTGGATTTGTAAGAATCATATGGGTGGCTCAACCTAGGGTTTGGTAAATCACCATAATTGGGGGAAATGTGTTAGTAGGTGTTATCTAGAGATAGATGGACACATTGGTAGTAGTATGTGATGTTGATCATCTTGTTGTTATAATTGTTTTAGACATTCGGTGAAGTATTGAGGTGGACGAATTGTGAGCAAGGGACCGGCGGAAAGAATACGGTTAAAGCATCTTTATTGCTAAGGTGAGTACGTGTGGAATTTACTGAGTACATAGCCCTTTTAAATATTTGCATTACTTGTGTTATGGTCTATTTGCTTAAATGTGTAGACTGGTAGTTGATAGTTAGTTATACCGATGATAGTATTGAACTAACTTATTGATGATGAAAGTGATAGCCGAGAGCTAGATTTGCATAACCATAGGGTTATGATGAGATTGAGATGATGTGATGATACGGGCTACTCCCGATCATGAAGTGTGGATTGAGGGGCAGTTGGGCGTATTCCCATCGACTCTTCCACGTTAGTCATGAGATGACACGGGCAACTCCCGGTCATGAGGTGTGGAGTGAGGGGCAGTTGGGTGAATTCCCATGTGAATTCCCATCGACTCATCCACGTTAGTTATGCGATGTCACGGGATACTCCCGGTCATGAGGTGTGGAGTGAGGGGCAGTTGGGGTGAATTCCCATCGACTCATCCACGTTAGTTGTGATTGCTAGGTAAGCAAGGTTGTTAGGGTCACACTAAGGTGACTAGACTGGATAGTTGGATATATATATGTATATTGATTGATTATATGAAACGTGACATTTCATTTTATTATCGGGTCTAAACCCATGTAGCTCACGAGATGTTTTTGTCTCACGTACTCCTTGTTTTGTTTTGCTATGTACTCAGGTTCGGGATCGAAGGTTTAGGTACGCATGGATAGAGATGCGGGGCCTAGAATAGAAGAACTTTAGATTGGACTTATGCTTAGCTTTGGTTTTGATCTATTTTGTAACACCAAACTTTATACTCTGATTTTCATACCAAAGGTTTTTGTAAATCCATATTTTGGAATAGTTCTTCTATTTATGAAAAATGTTTTATTTTGGGCAAATGTTTTGTGTTTAAAATTTGAGGTGTTACAACTTGGTATCAGAGCTATAGTTTAAGTGAATTAGGTTGGATGACCATCCTAGTCTTAGACTGTAGCATTAGGAATGTAAGATTCCTTGATATCGATAGGTTGACCTTGAGACTTTATATTAAGTTTAGGGTTGAACCTAGGGGACCGATGAGAATTGATATGATTATGGATATTGAGTCTTATGAGACTAATGGGTAGTACACAAGGTACTAAATGTTTAATGTCTTTCGTTTAGTCTTGATCGAAAGAAATGGTGACCACGCATAGAAGTGGTAAAGCCCCGGAGGGCCGGGAGGAAGAAATACCTCATGTCAAGGTTGTGGTTGAACATGAAAGCCAACCGTCGATGCATCGGATGGGTGACTCGGAGGTCGGAGCTAATAGAACTCCGGTGACCATGGCGGACCTCCAAACTATTATTGAACAACTCAAGGGAGTGGTGGCCGATGAGGTGCACCGCATCATTGGGGACCGTGAGAGGTCGGGTGGAGATCGTGTATCCGAAGCTAGATCGGATGAGAAAACCAGGGATGGTGGCACTCGAGTGGAGAAATCCTCCACAGGTGGTTGTAGTGATGCAAGGGCGAGACCCGATGAAAATTATGGTTGTTCTTTTAAGACCTTCATGGCTTGTAAGCCAAATGTGTATTCGGGTAGTTCGGACCCGAAAGTAACTATGAGGTGGATCCGAGAGACCGAGAGGGTTATCGGTAGTAGTAAGTGTAAGGATGCCGATATGGTGACGTATGCGTCACAACTATTGAAAGAAGATGCCATGGTGTGGTGGGATATCGTGTATGAGACCCTCGGGATGGAGGTGATTGAGAAGATGTCATGGGACGACTTTACCACGAGGTTGAAGATAAAGTTTTGCCCCGACAGGGATTTGGAGAAGATGCATGAGAGGTTTGTAAACCTAAAGAAGGGTGATAGGTCGGTTGAGGAGTACTCAAGGGAATTCACGGGATTGCTCCCGTTTGTTGCAAGAACTTATTTTGAGGAAGGATCGAGGGTAGTCCGGTATGCTTGTGGGCTACCTTGGGATTACCAATTGGAGGTAAGGAGAGCGGCCACACTCGATGAAGCCATTGGTGCCGCCCGGGGTGTGGAAGAGGTAGATGCGACAAGGAATGCCGTGAGGGCCCATGTGAACGAGAAAAGGAAAGCCGAGAGTGGCTCGGGAACTTCTAAAAAGGGGAAGTTCACATCAAATTCCTTCAAGCAAGGAAGTGTCGCCTCGTGCAAGAAGTGTGGGAAGAATCATACCGGCGAGTGCCGAAGTGGGTCGAGGTCTTGCTTCAGTTGTGGAAAGACGGGGCATATAGCACGAGATTGTAGATCCAAGGCGCTTTCCGAGGTGGAGTGTTACTCGTGTCATGAAATGGGACACTATAGCAATGCGTGCCCGAAGAAGGGGGCCGAACCGTTAACGTCCACGGCTCAAGAGAAAGTGGAATCGGCTAATGTGAAGGGGCGTTCCTTTCAGGTGACTCGAGAGGAGGCAAAAGAGGTGCACGATGTAGTATCAGGTGCTTTATTCATTAACTTCATGCCATCTTCTATAGTATTTGATTCGGGTTCTACTTATTCGTTGTGTCTCATGAGTTTGGTAAAAAGTTAAATGTGCCGACCGATGTTGTTAGATGAAAAATATGAAATAGAGGTAGCCAATGGGAAAATCTCAACGGTCGAATTTGTTTATAGAAGCTGTGATTTAGAAATAGATGGGAAAAAGTTTAAAAAAAAAATAAATAAATAAAAAAAAAAAAAAAATTTGATTGAATTATGTCCATGAGAAAGAAGGATTTTGATGTGATTATCGGTATGGGTTGGTTGGGTATGCACCAAGCCAAGATATTGTGTGACTATAGCTTAATGGTCGCACGGATTGGTGGTTGTAGGAATTGGAGGCAAGTTGTATGACGTGAATATTTATTTGGGGAATGATTTTCCCGGTTAGTTATGTGTATGGAAATTATATTTTTAGAAAGGAATATGGTTCGGTGTGTCGCAGACAGTAAGGATATAGGGGTTGATGTTAATATGTGGTATCAAAAGATGAACCGCAAGGACGGTAAATGTTTCCAACAAATGGATAGTAGTACAATGAAGTACTAAGTTTTGGTAAGAATTGTAGTAAGGATGGAAATTTGGAAATAGAAATCTTGGAATGGAAACTTGAGTATTTGGCTGGAATCCGGATAAGTAATGTAACGTTAATATATGTAAATGGGAAAGAAAAGGATGATTAAAGGTATAGTGATGCCTTGGAACTAATAAATGTAACATAGGTGGAAAAGAGTAAGTGTCAGGAATGGCATATTTTAATTGTTAGAAATGGTTGAGTAAAAATGGGCATGTAGCCATATCAAGTTTTGTGACAGGGATGATCGATTCGATATTACGGGTAAGATGACGATTATGGGCAAGATGTCCTAATAATGATGTGATATAATATGACATAGTGTGTGTGAGACTACGACTGGGAAATAAATATTTCGAGGTATCGTGATGTAGAAAGACGGGAACGTGGAATGTTGGGCTAATGGGTGCCAAGTCATGGGTTACAAATGTAGACCAGAGTCGAATGGTTGACTCAAAGGTGACCGGGTTGGCCGGTGAACTTTGGTTAAAGGAATAGATTGGTGGTTACCCCGGTGGTAATAAAAGGATTGGAAATCGGTAATAAGGAAATGGACCGGTTAAGGGTGATTAATGTGTAAGGGAGACGGTAAATGACAATCGGAGATCTTATTGGTGTACCCGCGGGGTACAATGCATGTGCATTATATGATGGCCTTGGGAGGCATATAATAATGGAAAGATAATATTATATGAAATGTGCTAAGTACTATGTCCGATGGGGGACATATGAATAGGGAAGAAAACGATAATGCGATTTTTTTATTTTATTTTATAGGAGAGGTGCTAGAACGCACGATGAGCGATTTGATGATCGAATGGATAAGATAGTAGCAAGGCTACGCGATACGAAAAGATGGATGTCAAATGACATTGGTGTGACATATGCATATGGTTGTATATGCGCATGATGATGATGCTTAGATGGTATTGGTGACATATACACATGTTGGTATATGTGCACAATAGATACGTTTAGATTGAGTTGTCGTGATATATATATGTATATATTTAGGCAGGTGGGTATGCTTATGCGTTTATATGACGAAGATAGAACCAAGGGTTAATGAGTATTGCTATTATGTTATGGTAAATGAAAGTTTGGTTGAGATGCGGGTTGCGTTAGGTCATGTATAGGTATGGGATGCCTACGACTTCTCGGATATGAGAAAAAGGATGCTGTTAGAAAGCAATTGTTATTGGGAACCAGGATATGGTTAACTTGTGTGAAATTATGGTATGTGAGGCGAAGATGATTGGAATGGTACTAAAAAAATGGTATAGGTGACCAAATGAAAGTTAAGAAACGGTAAAGGGTTGATGTGACCATAAGGGAATGTGAGAACTTGAGGAAATTTTAAAAGATTTGAAATTTTAGAGATATGAACGATTGTTAAGGGAACAATTATGAGTATGATTGGGAGTGATAAGTCGAGAATGATATCTCGAGGGTAGGGAATCTGTTAATTGGAAAAAGCATGGTTGACTTTAGGCAAAAGTCAAGATTAGTCAACATGTGATTAGTTGACTTGGTTAAGGATGGGTTTTGACTTTCGTTTCGAATGACTCACGATGATGAGGAGCACAATGTATTAGTTGTGTGTATGAGAAAGGGGTAATGACATAATTAAGAGAGTTATGGTCAAATTATGTGACTTTGACCCGTTGGGCATTTTCAAATTGAATTTGGGAATTGGGTATCTAATGGTTGATAAATCATAATTAGAGGTCGATGGTAAAGGAAATTGTTAAAGTATAGTGACTTTGTTCTTAAGTCAAGGGTTAGACGATGTTGGAATATGGTAACTTGGTCGAAGCTAGACTTTGACATTGGTGTTGGTCAATTAGTTGATTATAATGCGTGGGTCATGTTATTTCTCTGTGTATAAGGTGATCGGTTAAAGGATTGAAAGTCTTGTGGTCAAAATTGTGCACGTTTGGCCCATTTGGGCACTAAAGGCTTGAGATTGATTTCTGACCCGTTTGGATCTAACGGGATTAATTGAGTGTTTACATACACATTGTTGACTAATTCCGGATGAGAAAAGTTTAACGGTAATAACCGCGGGAGAATGAGAATGGATACAAGGTAGAATGTGGATTGGACTTATTGAGTGATTCCGAGGACGGAATCCTTTTAAGGGGTAGATAGTTGTAACGACCCGAAATTTGTAAATAAATAAATTATGAAAAAAATATGATAAATAAGGATAAATCATTTAAAGAACGTAGGAATTGGTTTCGTGTCATTTGGACATCGTATGAGAAAGTTATGGACAAAACCGTGTCGAAGCAAAGGTCGAAAAGTGCAGCCTGCCTGGGGAGCAGAGTTCGCGACCCGAACTATAGTTCGCGATCGCGAACCTTCGACAGGGATTTTGGGGTTTCTGATTTCGAGAGTTCGCGACTCGAACTCTAAAAGTTCGCGACTCGAACTTCGCGCGTACAAAGAGTTCGCGACTCGAACTCTGAAAGTTCGCGAAGCGAACTTCGTCAGACAGCAATAAAATCGGGTTTTGGCTCATTTGATACCATTTTCAAGCCCTAGTTTCTCTCCCAACGAGTTTGTATACGTTTTTGAGTGGAAAACATCATTTGGAACCGATTTCTTGGTCAAATCTCGTGAATCTTCACTCCTAGTTGGAGATTAAAGGTAAATCTTCACTCTTTGATCTTTGTAGCTTTAGATCTATGGATTTTTGGCTTGGGTTTGAAACCCTAGTTCTTGGGTTGGTGATTAATGGTTAAATAAAGGTTGCATACACTTAATAGATGGTATTTTAACAAGGGAATCAAGTGTATGGTTTGGATTTGTAAGAATCATATGGGTGGCTCAACCTAGGGTTTGGTAAATCACCATAATTGGGGGAAATGTGTTAGTAGGTGTTATCTAGAGATAGATGGACACATTGGTAGTAGTATGTGATGTTGATCATCTTGTTGTTATAATTATTTTAGACATTCGGTGAAGTATTGAGGTGGACGAATTGTGAGCAAGGGACCGGCGGAAAGAATACGGTTAAAGCATCTTTATTGCTAAGATGAGTACGTGTGGAATTTACTGAGTACATAGCCCTTTTAAATATTTGCATTACTTGTGTTATGGTCTATTTGCTTAAATGTGTAGACTGGTAGTTGATAGTTAGTTATACCGATGATAGTATTGAACTAACTTACTGATGATGAAAGTGATAGCCGAGAGCTAGATTTGCATAACCATAGGGTTATGATGAGATTGAGATGATGTGATGATACGGGCTACTCCCGATCATGAAGTGTGGATTGAGGGGCAGTTGGGCGTATTCCCATCGACTCTTCCACGTTAGTCATGAGATGACACGGGCAACTCCCGGTCAAGAGGTGTGGAGTGAGGGGCAGTTGGGTGAATTCCCATGTGAATTCCCATCGACTCATCCACGTTAGTTATGCGATGTCACGGGATACTCCCGGTCATGAGGTGTGGAGTGAGGGGCAGTTGGGGTGAATTCCCATCGACTCATCCACGTTAGTTGTGATTGCTAGGTAAGCAAGGTTGTTAGGGTCACACTAAGGTGACTAGACTGGATAGTTGGATATATATATGTATATTGATTGATTATATGAAACGTGACATTTCATTTTATTATCGGGTCTAAACCCATGTAGCTCACGAGACGTTTTTGTCTCACGTACTCCTTGTTTTGTTTTGCTATGTACTCAGGTTCGGGATCGAAGGTTTAGGTACGCATGGATAGAGATGCGGGGCCTAGAATAGAAGAACTTTAGATTGGACTTATGCTTAGCTTTGGTTTTGATCTATTTTGTATCACCAAACTTTATACTCTGATTTTCATACCAAAGGTTTTTGTAAATCCATATTTTGGAATAGTTCTTCTATTTATGAAAAATGTTTTATTTTGGGCAAATGTTTTGTGTTTAAAATTTGAGGTGTTACAATTACTTTACAAAATGGGTGGAAGCCAAACCTCTAGCGTGTATCTCCGGGTCCAACGTTGTTAAGTTCGTTTGGCAGCAGATTGTATGTCGTTTCGGACTCCCGCATACCATTGTGAGCGATAACGGAAAGCAGTTCGCTAGCAACCCATTCAGAAAATGGTGTGCAGAGTTGAGCATACACCAAAACTTCACATCCGTAGCTCACGCGCAGGACAATGGTCAGACAGAAGTCACAAATAGGACCATAGTAAAAGGAATCAAAACTCGTCTGAGTAGAGCGGAGGGTAGCTGGGCGGATGAACTGCAGAGTGTTATGTGGTATTACCGAACAACAGTTAGAAAGGGCACGCAGGAAACCCCATACAGCTTGGTATATGGATCGGAGGCTGTAATACCATTAGAAGTTCTCATCCCATCTTCGCGAGTGGAAAATTTTCACTTGGGGGAAAATGAGGAAGCACTGAGGCATAACCTCGATATAATAGACGAGCGGCGAGAGAACGCAGCCTTAAGGCAAGCGGCGTACAAGTCGTTAACGGAAGGCTATTATAACAAAAGGGTTCGAGGAGCGGCATGTAAGGCGGGAGACCTCGTCTTGCGAAAGAACGAGGCAACCCTTCAACACAAACCGGGTAAAGTATGCCCTAATTGGGAAGGTCCATATAGGATCAGGGAGGCCAGAAGGAACGGTACGTACGTCCTGGAAACAATGGAGGGCTCGTTCATTCCACGAACATGGAACATGCGAAATTTGCGAAAGTTTTATGTTTAAGTTTTTTCTTTGTAGTCGTTTAGTGACCTTTTGGTACCATTGTCGTTTAAGTTAGTAGTTTGATCGCCCCACTACTAATGTAATAGGAAGTCACGAATGACTATTGCAGTACCTTCCGGGCAAGGTCTTTTTCCTTTAAAATCTTTTTTTGTATTTAACGAACATGCGACGGAAGGACTATCGAACGAATGTCTTGCTAAAAACGAACACCTAATTTACTCGGGCCAAGTAAAGGGTCATAAGTTAAATAAATAAGTCGACGAAAGCGAACAAACGTATTTAGGTCGGAAGGGGGGCACCCCCTACCTTAATTGAAAACCTGTGTGGGACGCCTCATCAGGAAGTAGACCTATTCGAAGTAAAAAAAAACAAGCGACGAACGAACATAGCGAAATAAAATCACATCGATTAACCAAAATACAATTAACCAAACGACAAAGTTAACCAAACATCGATTCAACAACCAAGCGACAAACGTACAAATTAACCAAAATACAATTCGATGACATACGCTAAACAACGAGCATAAACAGCCTACTACCCAGGAGGCACTCCTCCGCGATTGGAGCTTTCACCGGTATCTTCCAACCCGGGAGTCACTTTCTTCACAACCTTCTTCAACTCTTCTAATGGAATCGCACCAGACTCAATCGATTGAAGCAACGAATAGTTTGGAGTCACCAACGCACCAAACAAGTTCATGATGTTGGCCTGAGCGTCCGGATACTCGTGAACAAGCTTAGCGTCCTTTAGAAGGTCGGCATACTCCCGGTGAGTGTCCAGACACCCTCAGTACTGACCAAATCTCACGCTTTCCATCTGAAGGGACGAATTCCTGCCTACAAACTTAGTCGAATTCAAAAGAACTTCACATAACCCAGAGATTCTCTTCTGAATCAGCCAGTCCATATTCTCGCGAAGGGTACCCAGTTGCTGAGATTGGACGGCAAATTCCTCTTTCAATTTGTCGTTAAGAGCATTCAGTTCAGTGTGAGAGCGAGTAACATCTTCCACATGGGCATCTTTTTCAACGAGGGCCAGCTCCAGTTCCGCAATACGAGCAGCTGCAGAGTTGTGCTCTGCATTCAGTTCAACAATCCGAGCGTCTTTGGCGGATAACGAACGCTGCATGTCTTCCAATACAGCGGACAGGTCTTCGTTCTCCTCAGAAAGACGCCCGGATTGAGCAGCTAGACGATTTTTCTCCTCAACATCGACCTGGTGTAAAGATTTAGTTTTCTTCATCAGCTCATTCATCTGAGCAAATTCATCGTGAAGGTCAAGAGCTGAGTGACGGTTGCGAACGCTTCGTAATTGTAATTCTGTGAGAAGTTCAACGGCGTCAAACAGACCCGACCTAGCTCGAAGGAACAAACCCTCGTCGGAAAACTGTTCGTAAGAAGAAATAACAGCAACAGGATCCATAACAGCATGAACGATAGGAGGAGTAGAAGTGAGAGTGGCTTGCGGGATGGGCTCTTTCATTTGTTGTTTCTTGGCAAGGTTGGAAGGATCCGGTAGACTACTGACAGATAGCTCTTGGGTAGATTCAGCAACGGTGGTGCGAACTGTACGAGCTGCAAGCAATAAAGGGATTATACATGGCATCAATCAATGCGAAACATATATATATATATATATATATATATATATATATATATATATATATATATATATAAAAGGGGAAGCCTTACGAAGAAACGGGAAGTTCGGCAACGAAGATTGGGGCCTCGGAGGACGAATAACGGGTGAATTTATTTCAATAGAAGACGACTGCAAATTCGAGCTAAACAATAAACTTTCAAACAGAGACACTGCAGATGATACTGGTGGTTGCTTTGGTGGTTCAGAAGCAGACAGAACAGGTCCGGAAGACGTCACGGTGGGCATAACTAAAGTCGCAGGTGCTAAGGAAACTGTAATCGGAACACTGGCAGGCGGACAAGTGGAACCAGGTTTCTCTCCTGCAGAAAAGGATAAATAAGTAAATAAAGAAGGGGCGGACATACAAAAGGTAAATCATACCTTCATTCCTCCTTCGTTTGGAAGGTGAGGAGGTTGATGTGTCACGTGACCTCTTTAAAAGGGTTCGAACAGACCGGACTTTGACGGGCTTAGAAAGTTCCGATTGCGAGTCCGGAATCATGGTATCCTCTGTCCTAAAACCTAACGGTTCAGCAACAGGCGTAGAAACATCTGAAGTACCCTCAGCCTCATGCTCCAATGCGTCCGGGGTGCCTTCGGAACTAAGAGCAACTTCAGAAGGGGGAAGGAAGGGAGTTATATCTCCTTCGGTCACCGTTACGGATTCTCTAGAAGGTTTTTGCATCTTCAATCGTTGAAGCAAAGTCGGCGAACGAAGAAAAAAGGGCTTAGATCAGTCATCCCAAGGAAATACTCGTCTAGGTCTTCCCATTCCATCTCCAACCCCAACAAGCTCTCAACCTGTTGGTTTTCAACATTGGTCAGTTCAGGAGTAGCTTCAGAAGACCGTCCTGTGATGGGCCCCCAAGAAAGAGAAATGTCATTGAAGGCCAAATGGTCAACATAAAAGAACCCATATTTCCAATCTCGGATGGAGTCTTTTAGCCCAGATATCCGCTCGCTCCTACCGGGTCGATGGGTGAATACAGCCCAGTCACCTCGACCGGTAACAACATATAGATTGCGGAACAACTTAGTGGAGAGGGGAATACCGAGGGCACGACTAGATATTATAAAGCCGATAATCTTCCTAAAAGAATTTGGGGCAAGTTGTGCCAGATGAAGACCAAGATCCTGGAGTAGAACGAGGATGAAGTCGTCAATGGGGAACCTCAACCCCCCTAAAAGAAACTGAAGGTATACCGGTTCGAACCCTTCCGGAGCAGAAAGAATGGAGTCGGAAGGACCGGGAAGAAGAAGACGATAACAGCGATCGATACGATAATCATCATAGATCGCGTTCAGTTTAGGGGGAGTGAGGTTGGTATGCGTATTAGCGGCAGTTCTTTGAATGGATTTCTCAGACTTTTCCTTAGGAGCCTTGTCTTTCCTCATGGTCAAGAAGGAAAATCGAAAGAAAGAGGTTTATAGAAAAAGAGGATTGAAGTCGGTTTAGGGATCTGTGGAAGAAGGAGAATGGGGATCAATGAATGAATAAGGAATATATATATAAGAGGAGAATGTAAAGAGACGGTTTTTCTGTGATAGGGCAATGTTTAAAAACCCAACGGCCGGAAAAGGGTAACGGTCATTTTCTCGAAGTGACATGCGCCCAATAATCGGATAGCAAGTTCAAACAACATTTCCACGAATAACCCTTTTTGAACTTAGGGGACTTAATAAGGTATATCGCATATACCTTCCTGACCGGAAGCAACCTTCCTAACCGAAAGAAGGAAACGGATGCAGAATGATCGACGATCCCAACGATCATGATCCAAGCGTAACGCGGGAATCACGGGAAGACACCTCACAGATACGAGTGCATTAAATGCGATCAAGTCCCTAGGGCGGCTCTGGCGTAAAGCAAGAGTATTATTCTCCGGTTCAAAGCCTCCTGAGGCGACCTATTATCCCCTAAGCTCAGGAGGGACCGGTTCGAAGAGTAACACCTCCTTTTCCCGCCTAAGGGAGGTTGGCTATAAATAAACCTGTGTCGCAACCAATAACGGCATAGAGCTTCCGGTACATTTGTTACAGTTATCATTAATTGCTCGTAATCAATACAGTCTTTATCGATCACGACCTCACGTCATATAAATCATTCTCTAACTTGATCGTCGGAGTGTTCTCATGGGAAACCTCCCGGGGAGCATCTGACTAAGGGTTATCTTGTTGTTCGCAGGATCTTTAGGCAATAAGCGTCCGGCCGGCCCTCCGGATGATTCGAGAACCAACAGTAACCATGCATATTCACTACATTAGTTGTTTATAAAAGTTATGCGAAATAAATAAAAGTGACAGCAGGTGAATGATAAGTTTGTAGTGTATCAAGTTAAATAAGTTGTGTAGAGATAATCTCATATATACTTGATAACAAGTAGTTCGAATTTGGTAAACAGTTTCTCTATTTCGAAATTTAGACTAAAAAAAGAGGCTTAGGCAACAAGACCTTAGAAGCTCATGACAAAAGTATGTATAGAAGTATCTTAGACGATAAAGATAAAGTTCTTATTCCACACCTTCAATTTGTCTTATCTTAGGTGAGTGGTCCCTTAAGAATGTTAAAAATCTCTTAAGGATTCAAGATGCTTTCATCTCGCTTGTGTATCTTAAAGTCAACTTTGCCAATAGAAAGCTCTTTGGAATTGGAGTCGCCTGATGAAAAATTGATAATTTGCCCTCATCTCCTTCATTGCCAACCTTATTCCCTCCTTGTATCTACCTTGGCACCCCCTGCAAATATGAACCATTGTGTTCATTGGAATCCAATTTTTGACAAGTCTTGCAACAAATTCTATTCTTAGAAGTCCAATTATTCTATTCTTGGAAGTCCAAGATTCAATTAACGGCCAAGTGTTTCTCTATATATGTAAAGATATACAATCTTTTAATGCCCCCATATTTTCCTTATTTTTATCAAAATATAGGCTGCATCAGTTACTTAGTTTTAATACTTTCAAAAGGTGTATTATCATCATACGCCAATTGAAGAAACTGTCTAGTAGCATGACAAGGCCAATACACACAAGGTGACAATGCCCAACAATCATGCTAGAAGCAGTTGCCTTTAATGATATGTGGATTTAGCATGCTTGATTTGGCACTACGGTTCGAATAACGATTTCGATATCCTATATGAATCGTATTTGTTTGACAATTTCCTCCAAGATATAGCTCTAAATAGAAAATAATAAACTTATAAAGTAAAAACCTTTTGCTAAAAAATTATTTAGCTCTAAATAATCTACTTAAAAGATAATAAACTTTGTGAAAAACTACCATTAGAAATGCTTTAGTGAATAATCTCCAAATAAATAATTGCCTAAAAGTCTCAAAAAGGGAACGGGTAAGTTTGTTGGGATGGAATCTTGCATGTGGTTGTGCATGATTACCACATATAATTATGGAAAGCAAGATGGTACTACATGAGTGCATAGGATTCCTCACAAGAATGGACTTTAAGCTTAATTAATACTTTTCTCCTTCTCGTGTACACATTACTATTTTTACTTTGTCTTAAATTAAATGTCTACATCTAAATTACAATAAATTAATTCAAAATTTATAGTTTAATACTTCTTCTGTTTCAATATAAGTGATACAAATTAGGATTCATATTTTTTGAGGCAAAACATGATAATAAAAATTAATTAGATTAAATTTGATAGTTAGTGGATGATGAGTCCCACATATATTGATTAAAGTGAATTTAATGATGTTTAAATTAAAAGTAAGGGTACATGTGTCTTTTCACTTTATTAAAAGAGATAGTTAGTGGGTGTGGTCCCCACTACCTTTTACCAAATATGATAAGTTTTTAAAGTGTATCACTTATTTTGAAGCACCCCAAAATGGAAAGTGCATCACTTATTTTGAAACGGATGAAGTAGTATATTGATATAACGTGTTACTATAACTTATAGGTCATGAGTTCAAGTCCCATTAAAGATAAATAAGAGTAGATTAGATGTTACAAAAAAGAACAATTAATTTATTTATAAGTAAACTAGAGTTGTGTTCAGGGAGGAACACTAATATCACAAAGTCCCAAGGAACAACATACAGCCATTAGATCAAGCTTAATCAATGATCAAGCTTAAAAATAAGTATTACACATGGAGGGGCATTATACCCTTCCACGCACAAAAATTATTTTAAATGAAGATATAATCTGGACCATTGATCTCCTTGATATAAGGGTCCAAAAGTGTTCCTTAGGACTTTATAATAATTCTGAACCTCCTTGAACAAACCACAAGTAAACTAATATAAGATTATATTAGTAAAAAGTGTAATTATGCATCTTATCTAATCAAATATGAAGTGAAGAGAGTAATTATAACCCCTTTCTAAAAGACCAAACTACCCCTTCCTTTAGCTTGACTGATCTACCCCCTAGAATCAAGGGCACCCACCTATTTTCTTGCTAAACAATGACACCAGATATCTTATATAGACTTTGTTCACTTGTACAATACAACTACAAAATGAAGATGAATGTGATATATAGATAACTGAAAGAAATTTGTACTTGGTTAACGAGTTGATTTGAATCACAGTTGATCTCAATGATAAGATCCTTTCTAGAAATCACTTAAGAAAAGAAGAAAGGAATTAATCAACCTAGGAATTCAAGGATTAAGAACTGAATTCGAAAGAAGATTATGATTCATACGAATTATACTGAATATTTCATACGAATGATTACAAGAGAGAAATAGGAGGAAAATGTGTTCCCACAAACTAAGCTAACTATCTTAATACAAGTTTATGTATTTATTGCTAATAGGGCTAAATGAACTAACATAACATCAATTGAGAGTTGGTTAATTCTGTTAAGCTTGGCATAAACACATCACGTGACTTTTATTAAGAAGTTTGTATCACTCAAACAGGTCAATAGTTTTTAAGCTAAATAAGAAAACAAATCGAATAGATAAAAAATCGTCCAACATGTATTTTAATCCACACAACCTCCCAAATCATATTTTATTTTAAAACCTAGTTTCTCAGTATAATAATACAGTTGCGTAAACATATTTGAAAAAAATATATATTAACCGAACAAAAATATACACCCAGCCTAAATTTCAAGGGAGAGTAGGAACAAAACCATGAGCCAAATTAACCCAGCGAAAGGATCATCCCATTTTATTTAGCTTTTTACTTTTTGTTTTTTTGTTTTTGTTTTTTTTTTTTTTTTTGAACGACACATACTCTACTCTAATTAATCCACTACGGGACTTGAACCAATGACCAATAGGTCATGAACAACACTTTACATGAATATCACTATACTGCTGGTCACGTTTTGGCTTTTCTAAAACCCGAAATTCTCAACCCGTTTCACTCTGAAAACCGAACCGCTCCAATTTAATTTTAATCAGTTTTCTTAAAGGATTTATAGTATCGGCTAACATATTATCTTGCGACGGAAAAAAGATATTAGGTCATTTGGTTACTCGCATAAATTATGTTTCATATTTCTTGGGCTTAAAAAAATAACTTCATTTCCTACAAGGTTAAAAAATAACTAGTTTGTTTATAACTTTCTCAACATGCGGCTTTTCCATCCCTTAGTCAGTTTTCGACACTTCTAAATTGACACACTGTTTGGGATCCAAGATTCTTTAAATGTTAAATATACATCTAAATATCTTTTCACTTTCTTTAACACTATGACAACATACACAATATGTTGCATAATTTACGAGTTTGTATTGCATATTTCTCTCTCACAAAATGATGTAGCAAAATATGTTGCATAAGACCGGTGCCAATGGTGACGGCAACTGACGCCGTCAGTTGCTGCCAACTCAGCGCCACGTCAGCATACAAACTAACTAACACTAAACTGACGTACTCATGCCAACAGCACTCCGTCACTTCACCAACTTTGGGCCCCACCATTTACTTTTCTTTTTCTAATAAAATATACAACTAATTAAAACATATAACTAATAAAAATAAATTACATTAATTAAAAAAAGACATTATATAAAAAGTTTATTTTAAAAAAAAAATTGAATTTTTTAGATTTTTTTTTGAATTTTTTAGATTTTTTTTAGATTTTTTTAAATATTACTTTTTTTAAAAACTTTAAAAAAAAATTAAAAAAAAAATAAAAAGAAAATATTACACGCTCTCTCTCTCTTCCCCTTTCTCTCTCTCTCGCTCCAGCGTTCTCCTCCTCCGTCTCTTCCCTCGCGACTTTGCCGACTGGCGGAAAACCGGCGGACCAACCGGCGGTCCGTGCCAACGGCGCCGGAACCGGCGGTGGCCAACCGGCGGCCAACCGGCGGCCAACCGGCTTAGCGTTGGCAGCAGTCTAATGACCGAACTGACTGGTTATCACTCTTACTTTAGGCTTATTTTAGGTGTTATTTCAAGGAGCTTATGACCTTTTTCTGATGATATGTAATCTTGTTACAAGAAGCTTGGTGTACTTGTACAGTACAGTACAATCAGAAGTTGCAGATGGAAAGTGATGTTGCAAACTCGAAGTGTAATTGTACTTGTAGGTGTTCAGTTATGCAATAAGATAAATATATATAAAACTGACATTGGAAAAGAAGGTATAAGAGATGGACCATAAAGTACAAACACAGTAGAATGAACCAATTGGAAACTAGTCGTACTCAATCAACCAATTATTATAACTAACTCTTTCATTATCACCACCTACTAGATGCAAAATTCAAAAACCCAAAATTTATATAAAATAAGGTAACAAGAATGTATTTAGGTTTTCAAATTGACATTATGCAAATTCATCTTGTCTATAAAAAAATCTAAAATATTATTTAATTTATGACCTAAAAGTTTAATTTAGAGTGCTTTTTTCACTTGAAAGAAGTTGGACCGTTCTTTATTTGCAGCATCCACATCATCAGCTGATGCCACAGCTACTACAACACCTTTATCCTTTATAGCATCAATTGCATTTGAAAATTCCTTGAAGTCGTTCACGCTTTGGAAAACAAATAAACAAGGGTAAATTAGTCATTTTACTTAAAAGAATTTTCTAGAATGTGTAACGTACCTTGTTGATAGTATCTCCTCACGTCTCACTTGTCTTTCTTCTTCTGTAATCCCCAACAAGTATCGTAATAAGCTGCAAAAAAACAGTATTCATTATCAATTCAATTCAACCCGACCCGTGACCCGACCCGTTACCTAGTATAGCCTTTGGCATCGGGTAATTGGTATGAATCCACATCACCAATTGTCCCGATAATTGCTTTTGTCAAAGTATCATTATCCAATTCCAATTGTTTCAAGAAATCACACGTTCCATCGTATACATCGAGTGTCTTGAGCAAATTTGGGTCCCGATAAGATAAGAATGAAAACACTCCTATTTACAAAAAAAAAAAAAAAAAAAAAAAAATTGTTAAAAAAAGAAAATTGTTAAAAAAAGAAAATTTGGAAAAATCACATAATAAAAAAAATATTTGATTTTTTTTACCTGAATGAGTATCGAAATCACAAAAACCTCCATATGCTCCACCACTAACTCTTACACGGTCCCACAACCAAGTGTTACCAATATATTTAGATATAACATACGCACTGCCTTTAAGTTGATAACCGTTTTCATACACATTTCCCGCTTTTCCAACGTAATTTACCTGTAAATTAATTTAATTTATTATATTAAGTTATCGATTAAAGAAGATGTAATTATGTAAATATAATTAAAAAATGGACCTGAGTAGGTATGATGATTGCTTCATTTGTTGGTGGAATTCGTGCGTTCCAAGAAGCTGGTGTAGCTGGTGAAGTAGTTGGAAGCAGATCGAGAAATTTGCTGACATATTTTTCTGAGTTTTTAAGGTTTTTACCGTCAGATGTCAGATTCACGAGGCAACCTTGTTTTGAAAGTAGGGTTTTACGGATTTCTTCTAGGGATGAAGAAATTGCATTCCAGTCGTTTTCTACTTTCTCTTCTAGATCTTTCAAATATTCCAGGTAACTGCAACAGTACTCAATATTAACTGACAAATACTTTTTTCATCTACTTTTATAAATAATTAATGATTATGTATTATTAATTTATTACAACAATAATTTAAATAGATATAAATAAACAAATTATTAATGATTATGTATTATTAATTTTTATCATCTACTTTTATAAATTATTAATGATTATATATTATTAATTTATAAATGAATGCATAAATCCACCTGAGACCACCCATTTGTTCAGCAATCCACCCTGCACTGTTTAACTTTGCATCCATCCTTGCAGCTGCAATTCCATGACCACTGCCCCTTAATCGATTCTACATAAAAATAGAAAAAAAATAAATAATAAAAAAATATCAGACCACAATTTAATAATTAATACTCCATAATTCCAATGAATACCTCCATTCTAGCTTTGCTTTGGGAAACAAACTGCTTGAAACGCTTTTGATCTGCAAACTGTACATCTTGGAGAATACAGTTCACCTAAAATGAATAATATTTTATAAGTGTTAAAATCAGGGACTATCTGTGTAATAAAAAAAAATCTGAGGGACGATTTATGTAATTTATTCAATATTTTATTTTCAGCCCAAAAATATGATGAACATACCAGGTTGAAAAGATCTTCAGTGCGTGCTGACATGGCTTTACCTCGAACAATAATGTGACTAACAGGAGTATCTGACCCTCGTTTTGATGAAGTGAAAGGGTATACAGATATTCCTCCTGTTTTTCTTCCAATTAACTGATTTAACTGCACAAAGTCTAGGTCTTTTGTACCCATTTCCAATAATGATTGACTGTTGTTGATCAATGTGTAAAATAAGTATAACCATAACAAGATAGGAAATTAAAAAATAAATAATTAATAGTCTTACCAAAATAGTGGAACGAGAGGAAGAAGTTCTTTCTTCAATGAACTCATATCAAACACAATCTCACTGTAAAGAACATCATTTGTGAACAAATCATGCTGCAATACTTTCACCCCATTGATATCTCCAACCTAAATTAAATAAATTCTCAAAATTTAATATCTAAAAATTAATAAAAAATTATTAATTTACAAAGTAAAGTTACCTGAATAGGAATTTGAGTAGGTTTTTTGGGAATATCTTGCAGAGAGAGACTGGGGACAGTTTTCAAAGCTTCTGGTGGGTCGGGGGTTTCTTGTTTCAGTTTTAGCTCATGTGTCATACGTGCCAGCTCAGCAAGATCTTCCTCAGTCATACTTTTTTTAACTTTTTCTAAGTTTTCTTTCTCTAGTGCTTCATCTTGAGATGCTTTCTCTGGATCAGGCTGTTGAATGCCGCATATATATTAATAAATAAAAGAGTTAATTACACATATGGTCCTTTAGGTTTGTACCATATTACATATTTGGTCCTTTGGTTTCATAATTCACACTGGTAGTCCTTGTTTCTGTAACTATCGACACGTTTGGTCCTTTACCTAAACAAACGTTAGCTTTTCCTGTCAAGTATGGTCACATGTGATGCGCGAGGGGGTAAATCGGTCCTTTTCCCTTTCCCTTCATGAATTTGAAACCCATAAAAACCCATTTGTTTGACGGGAAAGGTTAACGTCTGTTTAGGTAAATGACCAAACGTGTCAATAGTTTCAGAAATAAGGACTACCAGTGTAAATTATGAAACGTAAAGGACGATTTTTGTAATTTACTCATAAATAATAAATAAATAATAAATAGAAATACCTGCATCTCGATAGTTACACGGTGAGGATTATTTAATATATATTTCTCTATCAATGGAGCAAACACCGCTTTCGATCCTTCCTTTTCAATTCTAGCTTTCAATGCCGCCAGTGGTTCTTGATATTTCAACGGTTCAAATGGGTCCATATCATAAATCCACTTCCCCTATAAACAAAAAAATCACAATTAGACCAAAATTAAGGTGCTGTTAGGTAAGCCTCTTAATGATTCAATTAAGAGGACAGCCTCTTAATCGGACAGATTCAGAGCATTTGGTAAGGTCTCTTAATCAGCCTCTGAATCATAGTTACCAGATACGCGGTACGCTCCGGTACGGGGACGAGTACCCGGTACGCGGTACGTCATTTTTGAAGAACCCGATACGGTGGGGGTAGGTTCATTCCGGTACGTGGGTACGTACTCTGGTACGGTGTACCGTATAGTCTGGTACGGGGTACCCATTTTAATTATAAAAAACCAAGGATTTTACATTAAACATACACAAAATTAAGCATTTAATACAATCATTAGGAAATAATTAAAACAAAAATCTTAAAACACTGTAATTGATGCTGAACTCGAACAGAATGGTGAATAATTGAAATCAAACAGTGTAATTGAAATCATGAAATCAAACACTGATTATGAAACAATGTAATTGATGCTGAAATCAAACACTGTAATTGAAATCATGAAATAATTGAAGATGAAGGACACGTACAGAATAATTGAAAAATTGAACAATTGAAGAAAGACGAATGAAATTGAAGTTGTAGAAGAGAAAGCGTGAATCAAATCGTTCATTGTACCTCTCAATTTATACAGGATAGTGAATCGTTTAATTATTCTAGTAGATTACTTTTCCTAGGTAGAAGATTGTAGAACGAATCATTGAAATTGAAGCTGTAAAACGAAATCGTTGAACTTTTGTTGAAGATTGTATACCGATTCTTTTATAAATTGACGAATATTTTATACTGATTACGTTTCCAAAATCGTACAGTACGTCAAATCGACGTTTTCATATAGGAATCGGTATCGATTGTAATCGAGTTTCGGGATCAATCGGGTACGCATTTAGGCGATCTCAATAGCGAATCCAATGGGGTACCGATCGTAAAAGTATCGCGATTCGGTACTCCAAGTACCGTTCGCAATTCGCTGGAATTCCGGCGAATCTGGTAACTATGCTCTGAATCAAGAATTGAACATGTTCTGCCTCTTAATCGGACAGATGTAAGGGGAAGTATGAATCATTCAGATATTAATCATTCAGAAGCTACCAAACAACACCTAACACAAAGTACAACTAATAAAGCACAACTTACAACAGCGCGAAGCATCAAGGCAAGCCCACGAGGGAACGATCCAGTATTATTCTCCCTTAGAGAAAACTCAATCGTGTTCATAGAAGCCTCAACAGCCTCCATATCAAACCCTTCATTAGCCAAATCTTCAAGTGTTTTCATGATCAAAGATTCAACTTTTTGAATATTTTCTTCAGAAACGCCTTTTAATCCGATACTAAACTGAGGCTGAAGAAGTTCATCTTCCATTCCACCACCAACAATTGCATCTCCCAAACAGCTTTCAAGTAAAATCTTCCTTAAAGGTGAAGCAGGAGTTCCTAATAATAAATGATCAAGAAATCCAAGTGCAAGCTCTGTTTCTAGATCCAGCGGTTGATCTGAAAGCAACCAGTTTACACAAACCATGTGGTTTTTTTTCAGATCGCCGCCTTCAGCTGCTGGATATTTTTCAACAACTCTAACTGGTTTTGAGAATAACTTTTGGGTCATGATTTTTGATTCTTTGTTAGCTGGATTTGCTTCAAACATGTCTAGGTACTCTGTTTGGAAACAGGGTTATATCAAATCAGTTTGCAAATAGTTCATATTCACAAGATATGAGCAAAAAGTTCAATTTTTTTAATATATAAGTTTGTTTATATAAAAATATGAGCAAAACATACCACTTAAGATTCGCAGGCGTTCATTTGCATCGTCATCTCCATAAAACCAAATTCTAGCATTGCTTGGATGGTAATACTTGCGATGAAAATCCTGTGTATTTTATATTTTATTATTTTAATACAAATATAAGTACACAAAATGATGATAATAGAGACATAGGAACACAACATGTGTTTTTCAACTATATTATTATATGAATCTGTTAATTTTTTTTTAAAAGGAATAAGTTAGTTAATGTAGAACAAAAGTACACCTTGAACTCTTCATATGTGAGCTTGGGTATGACTTGGGGATCACCACCACTATCAACACCATAAGCATTGTCTGGAAAAACAGCCTGCATATATATATAAATTAAATTAAAACAGCTTCTCAAAAAAGGAAAAACATAATTTAAAAAACATACAGGTTCATATAATATGTGTATATATGTAGATATAAATATATATTTACCTGTTGAGATGCTCGGCCTAATATGTTATCAGGTTGGGAGTAAACACCTTTCATCTCATTGAATACAACACCTGAAAGTAGCACCATAAAAGATCAGTTTCATAGTTCTAATTTGAATGATCAGATTTCAACATACTTAAGTGCAAATACAATTTGATGCTAAAAAAATTAGTACTTTAAAGTTCATTATTGACCTTTATAAGTGATTTCTTCTGAAGGGTCATTTAACTCATAGTGCCAGCCCTCTTGTTGGAAAGTTTGAATATCCTCCACACATTTGGGAAAGAACACAGCATCCAAGTATACATCAACCAAATTATAGAAATCCTACACAATAAATAACCAAAATAGATAGTTAAACTATGTTTATTTCCAATAAATAGCCAGATATTTCTAAATTTTAACCTTTGTGTTTGTGGATGCAACGGGATAACATGTTCTGTCAGGATATGTGAATGCATTTAAAAAAGTATGCAGGCTCCCTTTAAGTAGTTCAACAAATGGTTCTTTCAAAGGGTACTTTCTTGAACCACATAGTACACTGTGTTCCAATATGTGAGGAATTCCAGTTGAATCTTTCCTGTATTAATATATTTGACACATGTTTCAAAGTTGCAGAGACTATAAAAAACTATTCAGTTATTTCAATATATAAAAAAGTTTTTAAATTTTGGATAAGATACTTACGGAGGAGTTCGGAAAACTACACCAAAAACCTTGTTCTCATCATCGTTCAACACAGACATTACTTCACAACCAGTCTTCTTATGTTTATACAAAACAGCAGTTGACTTGCACTCCTCAATAAACTGCTCAGATACTTTCTCAAATCCAAGCTTCTCAGCAACATCATCACTAATAGCATCTGCAAGCAAGCAATAAGCCCTAATTATTAATGTTAATAAGTGAAAATATGTAAACAGAACAACCAAATCCAGTAAATTGAATAAATTTATCTGTCAATAGTATTATATTTCCAACTGATGGCTAAAAGCCGAAAACTTCATTTCCGAAATGAAAGATGGTAATTTTCAGCTAATGTAACAGTTTAATTCCAAAAATAGTAGCGGTACCAGGAAGGAACTGTCATATTCCAGTAAAATCAGTAACTAAACCCTAATTATTAACATTAATAAGCGATAATAAGTAACTAAAACAACATAAGCCACTAAATTCATAGATAAATAATATCATATTCCTCAGTACCGAAACAGATAGCTAAGACTTCATTCTTCATTAAAATATGATAAATTTCAGCTAATAGAACATTAAAATCACAATTAATTCTATAAACATTAGTAGTTGTACCAGGAGAGAACTGTGGCGATGAAGTTGCGATGGCTTTGGGGGTTATATGTGAGAAACGATTACTGAAGTCGATGCGAGATGGTAGGGCGGTGGAGATGTGGCGGAGGTGGCGGCGGAGAGGAGGACGAGGGTGGAAATTGGGGATAAGACGGTGGCGGTTGGAGGAAAGACGGTGGGAGGAGCGAGAGAAGGTTCGAATACAGGCGTGTGAGGTGCATGAAGATATGGAACGAAGAAGAACAGCTCTCTCCATCGTCAATGGAGGAGGTGAGGAAAACTGCGATGAGGTTGCAGAGGGCAAAATGTAGCTCATATGATATGTGTGGTGTCTTGGAGAAGACGTTGCAAAGATTTCTATGGTTTCTTTTCCTATTTTTATTTGTTTTTATGGTTTTGGTGAAGTCCGTTTGGCCCAATAAACCAAAATATCATTCTATAGGAAAAAAAAAGATCTACACAACTACGTGTACGTTGAATGATACAAAGTAGATTTTAAGTCGATTCACCGTCGATTCACAACTACGTGTACATGGTATCCCACTACACGAGGGCTTCGTCCTTCAACAACCGAGAAGCATAAATCACCATATCACCTTCCTTGCATTTACTAGCTTCAAGGACTTGTTCGGTTTCACGAATCCAACGGATCGTGACTTTTGGTTGGAGCTACCATAGTAGTTATCTGGCTTAAAAGTCACAAAATTTTTGTACGTGCACCCCTTCCTTTCCTTCGGCTCGGGGTCACTCTCCTCTTCTTCCGTCGAAGACCTCTCGGTTTGAGCAACGCTACTTGACTTGCTCTTTGTGCGGGGTGGAGATTCCTCCCGCCTTTCACGTGCCCTATGCTCATTGAGGATTCGGTTCACATCCTCGTTCACTATGTCCCTCATTTGGTTGAACATAGTTTGGAGGTGTTCTACGGTGACCGGGGTGTGTGTGTTCCTTTCAACCCCCGAATTCTCCACTTCATCACGAGGTGGAGGGCCAAATACCGGTTCGACAAGGTTATTCGAATCTTGCCCTTGATCGAGTGGGCCTCTTGCACTTCTAGTTCTCACCATTTTGCTATAATAAGACATCAATCATTTAGAAGTCAATTTATCAAAGTAACGGTAACATTGACCGTTCCAAAACCAAACATGAACTATTCCTTTAAGGTCAACCCTATTGAACCTACACTTAAGGTCTCAATAGTCAATTCATAAGTATCCTATGGAACCTACGGTCCTACTAGCTCAGTTTAAGTCTAGGATGGTCAACTCAACCTAGTTCACTTAAACTATAGCTCTGATACCAAGCTGTAACACCTCAATTTTCAAAACAATATTTAAATAACATTTAATCCAAAATACATAATGTTGTAATGGTGTCAAATACCGGTTTTACAAAAACGAAAAGGGTTCTTGTTCGAGATTATCAGAGTTTACAAAAACGGTGTTACAAATTATATCTTAACCATAGGATAAGGACTCTAATCATCAACACCGAGCTAATCTCAACAAGGCCTCTTCTAAACGGGCCTCCTATATCTTCGATCCCGAGCCTAAGTACATAGCAAAACACAAACATAGTACGTGAGACAAAATTGCCTCGTGAGATACATGGGTTTTAGACCCGATAAACAACTAGTCAAATAATATCATTTAAACTTAAAATAATATTACTAGGTTCGTTTGGGTCACTTCATTACTTCATCATTTGGCCATTGTCAAGATAATCGGAATGCCTCCAATCTATCAAGACCATTATATCCACGGTAACTGGAATGCCTCCAATCTACCGGGACTCTTAGGTATTGGGTAATCGGAATGCCTCCAATCTACCACTAACCTAAAGGTACCGTAATAACCGGAATGCCTCCAATCTACTACGGTCCTAGGGACAACAACATCATCATCATCACTTTTCTCTTATCATTACGAGCCTATAGCTCCATCATTTCTCATTCAATTAATCATTTCATTATCATGTAAGCAATTCGTCATAAATCACATAAATACTAAATTACTTAAAGACTCGATAAAAACATTTAATCATAAAACATTTACTAACTATGTACTCAGTTTTGAAAGTTCAGATGTACTCACCTTAGCCAAGCTTATCCAAATGTTGTGTTCCTTGAACACCAATATCACTTCTCAAGATTTGAATGCCTCAAATCCTTCAACCAATAACCTATTATCAAACCAATACAATGGTTTGCATCAATCATCAATACTAACTATATAATCTATGACTAGTCAACTACTAGCACCATTTTCCCCCAAAGTTACCAAACCCTAATTCCATAAATCACCATCTTTTCATAGATTCATATTATGAATACATTTTCCTTGTTAAAATACTATAGATCTAAGTTATATTACTTCCATTTAACCATTTATGTACAAATCCATAACTAGGGTTTATGATTCAAGCTTCCCTACTTGAATCTAAGGCTTATAACACAAGAGGGATGAAGATTTACCTTTGATCTTCAAATGTGAGTAAGAATCTCCAAGATCTAGTGAAGATTAAGCTCCAATCGTCACTTTACACTCAAAAATCGCACACACAAGTTGAGAGGAGAAAACTAGGGTTTATGTGTGACATTAATGAAGATATCCCGACTTTAATGCTGTGTCGGGCAGAGTTCCCGATCGTAACCAGAGTTCGCGTCGCGAACTACTTCACGCACGCATAGTTCACGATCGTGACCTGGTCGGGAAGTAGTTCACGCCTGATGGTCAAAATGGCTGGTCCGACTTCGCGATCCGTGAACCAAAGTTCACGGCGTGAACTTTCTGGACAGCTAGGGTTGCACTTTTTGATCTTTGGTTCGACCCGGTTTCGCCCATAACTTTCTCGTACGGTGTCCAAACGACACGAAACCAATTCCTACGTTCTCTAAACGATTTATCCTTATTTATCATATTTTTGTACAATTTATTTATTTACAAAATTCGGGTCGTTACAGTGGTGGTGGTCGGCGGTATGCAATTATATGTGATTTAATACACATGGGGGTGGTGGTGTTGATATGTTGAATCACAAGTGATGTTGGTGGTGGTGGTGATTTGGGGGTTGATTGATCTAAGGATTGAGATTTGTCTCTTAGGACTTTATAAAAATAATGGACCTCCTTGAACATTATATTCAAAAATAAATATTCTTTACTAGGTTTGGCATACACATTTAAAAATCAACAAGTTTGACTCGTTTGACACATGTAAACCGCCAAAATGTTTAACATATTTAATTTAACGGATTATATAAATCGTATTCATATTTAAAATAAACATGTTACAATTGAGACATCTGACTCGAAACCAACCAACTTCAATCGAATTGCCACCTATAATGCAAGGTGTAGTTAGTAGGTTGTTATATAAGGGTTATAATAACGTTCCCAACAACATGAAAACCCAGTTTCTCATTATTTTTTTTGGTAAAATTACATTATATTTTGTTGTTAGATCACTGAAGGTAAATTTGATCTTTTATGGATTTAATGAACACAAATAAGACATTATTAAAAAACAACATTATATATTACTAATTTAAGAATATGAATTTATGGTAGTATGAATATTAATAAACATTAAACACGAACTATTAAGAATGAGACATAGCATCAATTAACAAATAACTCAGCTCTTTTATAAATAATTTGAGCTATAAAAGCAAATTGATAAATGTTATATAATTAATTTGTTCAAATTATTAATAGTATCTAATTATTGAGAATATGAATTTATGGTAATACGAATATCATTAAACATTATTTTGGGTATATTCTAGTCTAGCGATATCAAGGCGATTAGGTGTACCATATGGTTGTGGGTTCAAATCCTGATTATGACAAAATTGATGTAATTTTAGTAGGTTTTTGTGTTTGCCGTTCAAAAAAAATATATATATGAAAATCCTCCGCGAAATAAACCTACTACTTAATAATATTAATCAAATGCTATACTATAATATATATAAATTATTTAAGATAAGATGCATATTACATAGGAATCTAAAAGTTCGATAAGAGCTTATCCTAAACCCTCGTAAGCTCATGAGTATTTTTTTTTTTTTTTTAATCATAGAGCTCTATGCTTTACTAAATTTTGATTCACTCAACCAAATTTTGGCTTGTTTATGGACCTAGTTTCGAGTCTTATTGATGAAACTACAAATTCTAGTACGCAAAGCAATAGCATTGTCACAAGAAGGTTTCATAAGGAAAAACACATGCTCCTCCCCTGGGTCCTCCACCACCTCCAAATCCCCTTTCCACCCGCTGTCTTCAATCACTTTCTTGTAATTCCACCCTCTCTCCCTCAGAAAATCACTCCCGCCCACACAAACCAACATCTTGGAGCAACCCATACCGGCTATCCGTGGATCCATAGCCGGGTTTGCCAACGGGTCATCCAGCCCTGTGCTCGGCGGGTTCACCACCGCCCATAAGTTATCAAGATTCTTGATCATTTCGGGATCTAACGAATCACATTCATTCCCTACCCGTTCTTTCCCCCAAAAGAACGGGTGGAGCAAGATAACGCCTGTGACCCGCATACCATCTGGGCAATCCGGGTTATCCGACCCAACCCGGATTGCCATGTTGTGGGTTATGTTACCTCCGCCACTATCGCCCGCGAGGAAAACGTTATGAAAATCGGCATATGCGTTTAACCATGGCTCTGGACCATTCCCGTCAACATGTTCCGCAACCCACTTGATTGCTTCCCACGCGTCCTCATATGCGATCGGAAGGAGAAACTCAGGTGCCAGTCTGTACTCGACAGAGACAGCTACAACATTTGATTGTGAAACAACGAGGTTGAGGAAGTTGTGGTAGAGAGATGAAGCAGCCGATTCGATCATGAATCCGCCCCCGTGAACGAAGATAAGAAGCGGGAGTTTGTGGGTCGGGGTTGCGGTTTTTGGAATGTAAACCCTAACGAACATGTTCGTTTCGGGTGAATACACCACGTCTTTGGAATTAACACCGGTGGATGGATCGATGCCGGCGGGAACAATATTTGGAACATAATTTTTCTCGACGCGGCCGTCTTTGAAAACACGAAAAATACCAAAGATCTCCATGACGATTTCGCCTTCAGATGAATTCATTTCTACAATGCAAGAAAGTCACGAGTTGAGGTTGAGAGAATGGCCGAAGCCTTAGTTTTATTTATAATATTATCAATCCATTTAGTATATATGTGGATACAAATTGGCGCACGTGGTTGGGTGTACTATCTGTAACGAAAGTATGGCCGACTTTTTTTTCTCTTGATCGAAAACTCAAGCGTTTTACGCAAGTCCAAACTAATGTGTCCCTACTTTTTCTGTTTGGTTTTAGAGAGGAAAGTTAAAGAAAAAAACACATGCTCCTCTCCTTTTGAGAGGAAAGTTGAAGTGGTGACGCCGGTGACCATATTTACGTTTGGCCACCATTACTACTAGTTTTAATCATGTGTTAAATTTTAGGTTCTAGGCACAATACATAAATTCATCCGGTGTATACTTTTACGCGCTCTCTATCACTACAAAAAAAAAACACTTTTTGTGGCGAGCAAAAACGTCGCAAAAAGTCGAAAAATGGCCCCAAAAGACTTTTTGCGGCGACAAATCGCAGCAAAAGGATCGTCGCAACAGTTTCGCAGTTAAAAACTTTTTGCGGCGAGGATTTTGAGCATTTTGCAGCGAACTCTCGGCGAGCATTTTGCGGCGAGCATTTTGCGGCGAGCTATTGCGACCAGAATTTAACCTTTTGCGGCGACCCTTTTGCGGCGAGATTTCGCTGTGTTTTTTTTTTTTTTTAATTCTGCTGTATTTGGCAATAATTTTAAAATCATGTTGTATCTATAAAACCCCAACAAACATCAACAAAATCAAATATTTCAAAGTTAACCATTTCATACAAAACATCTAGCAAAGTTAACAAACGAACATGTTTGAACGTTAACAACATGGTAAAGTACGTGCACCACGAAACAACTCGATCATCGTATTTTGCTACTTCCAATTGTGCCCTTAACAAATGAATTTCCTGTATTTATAAAACAATAAAGTCAATATTTTGGTCAAAGATTATCTTTTTATAAACTCAGTAAAAAGGTCACCTGGAAAAGCAAATTTGTTTTAACATGTGGATCATCAAGCCGGTTTTTGTCTACTGCATATGAAACTTTTGCAGATAATGCTTCATTATAATTTTCCTACACCAGAAAAGGTAGGATAAAATGAAAAAGGAACAAAAGATTATTAATTATGATAAAATTTAAAATTACCTCATTATGATGAACAGGAAGTACATTAAGAAAAACCTGAAAGAATGATGATAATGAGTTAAAACACTTTTGTCCAAAAAAAACAATTATAAACAATCGTGTAAAATATAAATACAAAAATCATATCTTTATAAACGACTAAAGCAAGAATTGCACACGGTACCACCTGCAATAAAAATAAAATAATAAAAAATAGTAAGTAATTGTTAGAAAAATCATAAACCCGTCAACTCGGTAACGGGTCAAAATCAGGTAATTTTTTGGGTGTTAGATATCAACTGTAATCTAAATTAGGGTAATGTTTACCAAAAAATATTTGGGCATGTTGTCAAGATCTTGATTGTAGGTTGACTTTAGTTTAAATCGGATCATGTAAATGACCCAAAGAGTTGACACCAAAGAAGCAAAATCAAGAACGGTGTGAATATCATGTTCCATCATAAAGCTACAAAACAATCTTACAGCTAGAAATATAGCTGTCAGCTCTTGTCTCTGTAACGAAATGCTGCAAAAGCAATCAAACATGGAAATTGTCATGTATTTGAGATAATATTGTGATGCAATTGAGCCTAACATTAAAGGCTCCACACTTTCTTCATCCATTTTAATGCATCCACCATCTTCCAAATCTTCAAATGTGTTTTGTACTAGGCTGAAACAAAGATGATTTATATATTTCAATTTACAAAAATAATAAAAATGTTAATGAAATATGCATACCTCGAAGCAGTGCAGCCTGCTGCAATAATGAGGGATCCATATTTGAGCAATTTTCCTGAATTTGTTGTCAATGTTCGTTTCTATGCATCAATTTGATGCAATATATTGAACTGAAACAAGCAAAAGAGAAAGAACTGTAAACGACATCTCCTATTTTTTTCACCAAACACCTTGTGGGCATGCCTGGAGGCACCATTGTTCGAGCGCAATTTCATCAAGTAATTGCCAGAATTTACCAATGTCTGAGTTCTGGTACGTGAATCAAGTAATTGCTGTCACTGAATCGTCATAAACCATCTGACTGATTAATTAGAGTCCAGACATAGAAACCAACAACTCACTAACTCAGTTGATCTCGCCGGTAATATCACCGGCAATGACAGTCACATACATTACTTCCACAAAATGCAACCCTAACTAATCGAAGAACACAGAAGAAATTAACCTGATTCGGCGGTGGTTGTTCTCGGCGGTACTGATTCTGATTCAGTTGTGGTTCTCGGCCGGTGGTGGTTCTGATTCGGTATTAGTCTAATTGGAACACATATAAATCGAAACAAATCAATTAAATAAATTGAAACACCGTCAAATACAAAGCTGTACATACCTTATCGAGTTGAATCGGCCGGTTGTGGTGGTGGTTCGTCGGATCCGGAAGTGGCGATGAATCGGTGGTGGTGGTGAAACGGTTTAGTTAGAAATCGATCGATCGTGGTGGCTGTGTCTCCGGTGGTGGTGGTTCGTCGGTGGTCGTGGTGGCTGTGTCTATGGAGTTCGTCGATCGATCGCAGCTCCAAAATAATGTTTCTGTTTTGCAAAAAGTGAAAGTTGGAAGAGATATAACCTAGACGACGTATTTTCTTTTTCGCGGCGAAGGTTTTGCGGCGATAACTGGCTTTTTGCGGCGAGGGGTCAAAAAATTCGGGGGGAAATTAACCCGCCATAAGTTTTGGCCCGTGGCTCTCATCTGTTTTGTCCTTTTGCGCCTTTTGCGGCGTTTTAGGATCGCCGCAAATTCCATACATGGCAAAAAACGTTTTTTCTTGTAGTGTATCTCATACATATACATATGTATTAACTGATTGGTATTTGCATCTACATATGGGCATGTTTAGGAAAGCTTATTAGGAAATATTTTAGGCTTATTAAGTTAATAAGTTAAAAGTTAAAATATCTTCTGAATAAACTTTCTCAAATATGCCCATACAAACCCTTCAGTCAAATTGACACATAATTAACCTCAAAGTGTAATGCTAACCCCAAACACGTACCCACAAAATGATATTCACGTTTACGACGAAAGTCGGATCAAATATGAGAAAACGTACATAATTGAAGTCTAGCTGGGTTGAAATTATTGGTGGGTAACCCCACAACTTCTAGAAGATAAATTAGATGAAGAGACTACACAAAACGTATTCTCCTCCCCTTTCAAAGACAGTTATTTTTTAATTTTTAATAATTCTTAATGAAAGTGTAAAAGCATGGTACCAATAAAAGCTCATTTCTTGCCCTGATTTTATCAAGGCTTATTGATAAAATCAGAAATTCTAGTGCGCAAAGCAATAGCATTTTCAGACGAAGGGCAGTTTAGGAAAAACACATGCTCCTCTCCTTTGTGCTCCATCACCTCCAGATCCCCTTTCCACTCACTTTCTTCAATGGTCTTTTTGTAATTCCACACTCTATCCCTCAAATTATCCTTCCCAGCCACACAAACCAACATCTTGGAGCAACCCATACCCGCTATTCTCGGATCCACACTCGGGTTGATCAACGGGTCATCCAGCCCACTTCCTTCCGGACATATCATAAACCACAAGTGATCCAGATCCTCAACCATCTTCTGCCCCATCCATTCGGATTCAGTCCCTACCCGTTCTTTCCCCCAAAAATACGGGTGGAGCAAGATAATACCCTGCAACCGCATACCATCCGGGCAACCCGACCCGATCCGGAGTCCCATGTGGTGTGATATGGTAGCTCCGGCGCTATCACCAGCCAGGAAGACGTTTTGAAGATCGGCGTACTCGTTTAACCATGGTTCTGGACCATTCCCGTTAACATGTTCCGCAACCCACTTGATTGCTTCCCAGGAGTCTTCATAGGCGACCGGAAGGCGAAACTCCGGAGCGAGTCTGTACTCGACAGAGACGGCGACAACGTTGGTTTCTGAAACTACGAGGTTGAGGAAGTTGTGGTAGAGAGATGAGGCGGCGGATCCGATGATAAATGCACCGCCGTGAAAGAAGATAAGGAGTGGGAGTTTGCGGGTTGAGGTTGCGGTAGTTTTTGGAATGTAAAGCCTAACAAACATGTTGGTTTCCGGTGAGTACACGGCGTCTTTGGAACTTACGCCGGTAGAATGATCTATTCCGGCGGGAACAATATTAGGAAGGTAAGATTTTTCAACTCGACCATCTTTGAAAATACGAATAGAAACAATATCAGGCCAACAAAGTTCATTGGCGACTAATTCCGATGAATCCATTTGAACACCGGCACACCACGGAAAGCTTACGAGTTAGTGTTGGGGAATGTATAATGTATTATTAAGGCCATTTCTTGATCTTTGTGATGGCACGTGAGTCGGCAGCATGGCCATCTCACAAGACTAGAACCGTGAACAGAATAATGAGACGCCACGTATTTTAATTATCCAGCTATAAAACGTTATATACTAGACAAAATAGTCAATTTTGCCAAATAAGCGTAATTAAGGAGTGGTAATTCAGGTCGATTTCAGGTTAACGGGTTCGAGTATGTAGTTGGCGGATCAGAATCGTTTAACTTGCAATCGACGTGTTTATATAAACGGCTCGGATTTCTCCACCTTAATTTGTGTTGAGATATATCAGAGTTACTACTGATATATGAGTTGTTACTGATGCTGCACATACTACTGATCAACTACTTAAAGCTGCTAAGGAGTTGATATTAAAGATACTACTGATCAAGTATTTCCTACTGATCAACGATCTACTACTGATGCTGCAAATACTACTGACGTTGATATATAGAACAGATCGTGTCCGAGATCTTAGGAAAGTTAGTTTAGAATTAATATCTTTTTGTAATTCGATTGTAATCTATTCCTAGAATAACTAGGGTAAAGTTTTAGGCTTAAAGGACTATTATATATAGTTCCTTATGAATTGTAAACATACGTGTGTATTGATCGATCAAATTAATATACATTGAAGCTTTTTGTGAAAACTGTATTCTTAATTATTTCATATAATTTACAGTTATTCATTGTTCTTAATCAATCACAATAGTGTTAATCCGTTGTAACTTCTCATTGTGAGTAGATCTGTGATTCAATAACTTATTGAGTTATTCGATCCTGTCAATTTGTTTATCTTCAACCTGAACCTCAACCATATAACCCCTTTAATTAAACGAGTTAAACACGTTAGCCGGTCAAACATGTTAAATGAGTCAAAATATTGATATTATTCCACAAATTCACAACAAAATAACAAAACACCAAGTTATTACATAGCTCTTTTGGTTTATCTAACTATTAGTTACGTTTAAACTAGTAAACTATAAATTAAGTATAAATATATTTTAATAATTAAATGAGTTGGCGGGTCAACCATTTTAAATTATCATTACTCAAACCTAATTCGTTTAATAAACAAGTCAGTTGAGTCGACACGAGACTGACCTAATACTTTTTTACCTCAACCCAAACATGTTAATTTTCGTATTAATTTTAGGTCGAGATTCGTGTCGGGTCAGAAATTGTCACCACTAGCGCCACATCATCCTATTCTTTACTAACAAAAAAACTGACGAATTTGTGTCAATAACAACTCATCTTTAACTCATTAGTTTTGCCAAATCACTATTTTTAATTAAGTAAAACTATAATAAAATCAATACATTACTTTAATTTAAATAACATTATACTTCCTCCGTATCACAATAAGTGATACACTTTCTTTTTATGGGTGTTTCACAATAAGTGATACACTTCAAAAGTTATCTTATTTGGCAAAAATGTGGGACTCAACCTCCACTAGCTATCCACTTTAATAAAGTGAAATTACCCTTATACCCTTACTTTTACTTTTAAAACTCATTAATATCACTTTATTCAAAAAAAAGTGGGGCCCATCACCCACTAACTATCTACTTTAATATATTTTAACCCTACTTTGATATTTTGCCTAAAAATTTGTTAAACCTCAAATGTATCACTTATTGTGATACGGAATTAAAAGGCAAATTATAGTTATTAAAATTTAAAACAAAAAACAACAACTATAAAATAAAATAATATCCTATTATTATAATACTTAAAATAGGAAAATGAAAATTAAAGGAAAACTAACAACCCCCAAAGACGAGTTTGAAAACTTGTCGGGAATCCGACAATATTTCAAAGACATGTTCCACTGAAAATGTCGTGCGAATAGCATTTATGGAGAGACGAGTTCCACGCTTGCCAACGACGAGTTACTGGGCTACAGTTGGGGGTGCTCTTATAATTTGTAATTTTTAAATATGGTAAATAATTTTGATATATATATTGTTTATAAAAATCAAAAGAAAATTATTATTACTTGTATAATTAGTATATATAATTAAAAATTAAATGTTTCTATAATATAAAGATTGAATTTTATTGTTTATTAGTATTTAGAGTAAATTATACGCGGCGGTTCTTGTGGTTTACTATAGAATTTAATTCGGTCTATAATTTTCATAAATTATATGAATAATTGACGTTGATTTGAAAAAAAAACTGGCGATCATGTCACAATTAGAGCATGGGTAGGGATGACAACTCTCATCCGCCCAATGATCATCCATGGATGAAGTTAAATGTGTGAATATTGGATTTGGAGTGGATATGGATGTTTATTGGAGCGGATACGGATGATGATTTTCAATCCATGGATGAATCCATTTAACCCGAAATTAATCTTTTTTATATTACAATTTTACATGATTAATAATATATGTCTACATATTCTTTATTCAATCAAATTTATACATAACATCTTTACTATATTATAAAGCATTTAACATTGCCATAAATAGGAAGGCTGAAAATTCAGCCAACACACTTTCTATTTTTGTATCTCTTTTGAAATTTAAAAATAATGCATGCTATGGGTTTCGAACATGAGAACAATAGATCATCACACATGGTGTTAACCAACTGCGGTGCTTATGCTGATGTTTATTGCTTTGTAAACAAGAAATATATCATCTTTTATGCTGAGCTTATTTAACCGCGTCTTTTCAATTCCCCTTAACCTAACCTCGATTTTCTCGGTTCCTTCAACCTTTACGCTATCACAAATGCTTGACAGTATCTCCTCGATTCCTTCCAGGCTTTTTGCAATTTGCCTCCTCGATCCTTTCAATAATATGTCAGTTCACTCTCTCACAAATGTCGTCTCTTTCATTTCACTCTCTCACAAAATTAGGGTTGGGGAATATTACAACGATTTCACTATGTATTTGATTTCATATTGGTTTTGGAACTGGGGAAATTGTTTCCTTCAATTCATCTCCAGAGTATTATAGAAGCCATTAAAACCCTAACCAAAGGCTCATACATTAGCTCAGATCTCTCTCGCTCAATTCGGTTTTCAAGAATGTTTTATGGTTCTTTCTACCGAGGCTATTACGATATTTGACTGTTATTGTTTAGATTTTTTTTGTTGAAAGAGTAATTTAATTCTATATAATGACTGTATTGTTCTAATTTCAAGCGAGAATTTTCATCTTTATACTGATGGAAGCAAATATAAGGATGCATCTGGAATTTTAAACGACGGATTTACTAGGTTACTTGATTTTGTTATCGAATACAACTCTGGAAAAACTGATAAATCTCTACTTTTACAAGGAATCAACGTTGTCATTCTTTCACAAAACGATGACGTATTTTTATCTATTAATCTTCATGAAGATTTTTGTGTAATTTCTACTCAATTTTGGTTACTGATATATTTCTGCTATGTACAGTTGCAATATGCTATAGATGAATCCTATATGCATCCAAAGGTATTCTTATGCTATTAATCTCTATAAAGTTATATGCATCCAAAGGAATATTCAGTTCATGCAAATATTGAGGTTGGTCTGATTGCTAAAACAATCCAGATTAAATACTGATTTATAGAAAGTTTTTTAATTGGGTGAATCTTAATGCAGGCACCCACTGTTTATCCAGCTCTATATGCTTTGCAGGATTAAAAGAGATCTAAAAAGTTTTTGGAAATCTTTATTATATTTTTAGGGGGATTGGTTATCCTGCATTGTGGCCATCGAATATCCGCAAGTACAAGTTTGGGAGGTGTTGAAGTTGACACCAGTAAGTTTCTAATTTCCATGTTCTTTATTGCATCCTTTAAAAGTGAAAGTTAAAATGAATATAATGTGTATGTAATTTTGTTTGTATGGAGAAAACCTTCAACACTCTCTGTAGTGAATTGGACAGAAAACAATCGTCCATAACTGGTACATCGTTTAAACTTAATATTCATTTCAACAATTTAAGATTTAGAAATTTATATGAAATGTTATAAGTTATATTGATTTTTTTAAACCTGCAATAGGCTTGCGAGTGGTTATTTCTGAAAGAGAAGTTGCAGCTTGATTAAGGTGTTATGTGATCAACCAAGATAAATGGGCTCTGGATCATTTGGATACAAATTCGAAAGTGTTTTATATAAATGAACCTTTAACAAATATTAAAGAACCCGATCAACAAAAACTGGTTTTGGCTGGTGAAGTATGCATATGTCGGGTCCGATATTGAACAAACTATGTGGCCATGTGTTGCAGCAGCTGCAGGTATTCGTCTTTTTTTTTTCTTTATAAATTTTTTTTTTAGTTTTTATTCATAACAAAATACCATAGGCCCTACCTAATTTTGACCATTTATATTGAAATTAATACTATGTTTTTGTAGAAGGCTTTGACAAGGGGATAAAACTGTACTTAATAGTCCAACAGTTGTCTCTGGTCTATGTCTATCTCAGTAAGTTAAAATCTTCTAACTATGGTCATGACTTTATATATTGTGTTCAGCATACCATTTTAGTAATACGCATGGACCAACTCAGTTATAAAGTTTTGAAAGCATCAACTGGTGGAGGTCATATTGTTGTGTTGACCAAAGATGGTATATCATTATCTTTTGGTTGGAACAGTCATGGGCAGCTTGGTACATGCTCAATGAAAAATGGTGAGTTGGCAGGCTAAACTAAGTTGCCATGAAATGACAAAATTGCCCTTCTTTTTCTACAGCAAGTTGCAACTCCTTATTGTCTTTATTATGTTACAAAAGGTTACATGTTGACTATTGGAAACAACTAATCTACTTGAATTTGACCATAAATTAAGTTGGTGAATTTGACCCAATTACTTACAAATGAGACAATTGGGTCATATTTAAGGGTGAAATAAAAGATAGTTAAAAAGAAACAGGTTGAAATTCATCCAAAGCTCCATCTATTAAATAAATCAGATCATTATTGAATATAATGATTTTTTTGTTCATATTTGACACCCTGATTATAACAAAACATTTTAAGAATGTGGACTAAAAGTATTTCGATTCACTTCGACCAGATTTGACATGATTCCCTATATCTAGCCCGCTGTTGGGTCACATTCTAGAGTATTAAAATAGTCTAGGGGTGTAATGTGACAGTTTATTGTAATCAATAGTCTAGGGTTATTTTATGTAATTAGTCAATACTAGGGCTAGGTATAAAAACCTAGTTGTAACCTAGTATTGTTAAGTTTGCCGACATTGCTAATCGATCGTACGTTTTTGCAAGCTTCGAACTCTCTCAATCTTCTTCACAATTCATCTTTGTTCTTGCTTAATCTGTTGTTTAATCGATACATACGGATTCACAATTGGTATCAGAGCACAAATCTTCTTTGATTCGATCCATTTCAGTGAAGATTAAGCAAGATTTTGAAGTTTTTGGTGAAGAACTCAAGAATCAAATTGGAATTTGAGGTATTAAATCGTTTATATTCTTTGTTCATTACATTCCTCTTGTAATTCTAATCATTTTAGAATCAAGTTTCGATTAAATCCATCCAGAATTGATCCTAATTCGTTGATTTTAAAGAAAACCATTAAAACACATTTTTTCCTCTGTTAAATCGAAATTACCATCTGATTTGTTGTGTTTTGATCGAGTTTATTAACTCATTTCGTGCGAAAATCATTTTCGAGCATATTGGGATTTGAATCACTCAATTTGGTTAAGAATTGAGCAAGATAGGATCGATTTAGTGAAAAATATAGCTGTGTTCGTTCGTCCATGTCAAGAAAGTTTTCGGCCCGAGAACAGTAACAAGTTCGGCCGGAACTTCTCAACAAACTTCGGCCCGAACAACAGTCTTTGGCCCGAACTCTAATTTCGGCCCGAACTCCAACCTCGGCCCGAACTTCTCAACAGACTTCGGCCCGAACTTCAACCTCGGCCCGAACTTCTAAACAGACTTCGGCCCGAACTTCAACTTCGGCCCGAACTTCTCAACTTCGGCCCGAACTTCTCAACTTCGGCGCGAACTGTGATCTCGGCCCGAATTCTTAGGCCCGACGTCTTGCAAATCTCAACCCAAGATCGTGTGTCAAAAGGTGATATACCAAAACGATCATAACTTTCAGCTCGGGTGTCCGCTTTCAGCCCACGAGTAACCAAATCGAAGCTAAAGACGAAAGCTACGACGTGATAAACGCCGTAGGCGGTTTACCCGAGTTCCCGGCCCAAAAAGACCTGTTTCAATCACTTTATTTGCGTTTTTTGTGATTTTTCGGTCAATTTTCAAACTTCGTTTAGCTCCAGTTTCTAACCCGATTGTCATTTTTGGCCAATTCAAAAATAGAGGACACATTTAAAGTGTCTTTTATCATCTGAGATCTTTTGAAAAATTTTCAAATTTAAATTTTTTTTCCCTCGGTCGTAACCATACACACCATGACTTCAAGAGAAGCACTAATGATTGGGTCTGATCTAAAACCTCCAGTCTTATTCAGAGGAGAGTATGCCCAGTGGAAGAAAAGGTTTCTCCACTTCATCAGAAGCCAAGAATTAGCTACTGAAATTCTTGAGTCTCTTGAGAATGGAAACGCAAAATTCTATGAAGATGTTGTTGCGTTACCTAATGCAGATCCTCCGGTTATTGGCGGTCGAGTTCTCATCCCTCCTTCCAGATATAATGCTATTCAAAAGCAACGTGCTAAAGCTGATCGTCAAGCATATTCCTTCATGCTTCAAGGACTACCGAATGAAATCTACAATAGTTTAGATAGTCTTGAGAGTGCTAAAGAACTCTGGGATGAAATAAGAAAACAAATGGAGGGCACGGTTCTTGGGAATAAGGCTAAGATGGTTACTACGTTAAACTCATATGAAAATTTTAAAGCCTCAGTCGGGGAAGACTTGCAAAGCACTTACCATAGATACTGTAATCTGTTAAATGATCTCCGCAAAAACAGTCTATCAAAGGGAAACCTAGAGATCAACATCAAATTTATCAACAGTCTTCTTCCTGAGTGGGAAATGTTTGGTAACAATGCTATGCAGAATAAAGATCTAACTCTGATAGATATCCACGAGCTGTGCGAATATTTGTACCAAAATGCTCCAATGGTGAACAACATAGCCAAAACAAAACAAGAGACACAAGATACTCTTGCACTTCTTACCAAACAACAGCATCTGTTAAATGAGACTGCTAAGTCTAAAGAAAAAGCAGCAGAATCGACTCCTCCAAAAATCGATGATTTGGATAAAGAACTTCAAGAAGTGCTGCAAGCCATGTCACTCATCTCTAAATATGAGAAGAAATATAACCCGAAAACCACAAACAACAATCTGCGATTTTCATCAAACTTTAAATCTGCTTCTGCTTCAACTGATAAGCCAGCCATTACACCTTTGGATCCTACAAAGAAATGTTATAATTGTGGTGTTGCTGGTCACTTCTCTCGTGATTGCACAAAACCTAAAGTTCGTGATTCTGAATATTTCAAAACGAAGATGTTGTTGGCCAAACAAATTGAATCCGGGAAAGTACTGTTAGCAGAAGATCTTCAGTGGATGGAAGACTCTGATCAAGAAGATGAGGAACATGCTGCAAACTTGTGTTTCATGGCAAGAGAAAATGATGAGCTCCACGAACGTTCCAACGAGGAGGCCAACAAGGAAATTGAGGTAACCAGCTCTTCTTTATCTACTTCTGATCATTCCACTGATTCTGATATTTGTCTTGATAAAAATCTGATTTCTGAAATTGATGCCTTAAATCAAACAATTTTACTCGAAAAGGATATGAATACACAACTTTTAGAGCGTGTAAACATTTTAGAAAATCAATGCAAACAAACTGCTCATCTAGGTGAGCAACTTGTTAATCACATTAAACAAAATAAAATTTTTACACTGGAAATTCAGGATTTAAAAAGAAAAGCATCAGAAATAAAGGTCCAGTATGAATCTGATATTCAACATTTGTCAAATACAATTTCCGAGAAAGAAACTGAAATTACAAATCTTAAAAATGCACAAAATCCTATTTCAAAGGAACGAAATGACAAATATTACAAATTGTATATTGAAACGTTCCAAGAATGTCAATTCACAAAAAACTGGATGGAACGTAAACAACAAGAATTTGATGATAATGAAAACCAATTTAAATCTTTAAATTCTGAAATAATAGAATTAAAAGAAAAATTAACCGATCAAACTAATCAATCATCACAAGATAGAAATAGTCAACAGGTTATCATACATCGTCTTACCTACGACAAAGATCAGTTATTATCTCACATTAAACACCTTGAAGAGTTAATCGCCAAACGAGGACATACTGATCAAACCATCCATTTGAACAAGCCTAAAGAGTTCAAATACTTCAACTCCAAACAAGGTCTAGGGGCAGACAATCCAGGATATCTGAGCAAGGCGTGCAGGGTTCTTCTAACACTATATGACTCTCGCTACATGCAAAGAGATATCTGGCAGAGCTTCATGCGGGTGACAGATGAAGAAAAAGAAATTGAAGCATTCAACAGAGCAAAGCAGGAGAATGCACAAATCAGTTTCAACTATGCAGAATTGAACAAAACTTATGTAATTAAAAAGGCTAAATTTGAAAATGATGAATATTTTCCTATAATAACCCCAGAAGAATTTGAAATTAAAGGGGATGATGTCGTTCAACAAAAAGTGACACGAAAACTTTATATTCCATCATTAATTCTTGAAAAGAAAATCTGCCAATTAGAAACAGAAATTGATGAAACACAAAAGGCATATGATAAAGAAAAATTAGTTTTACAAATCAAAATTCATGAATTAGAAGATAAACTTGTTAAAACCAATTCTTCTTCTGTTCAAAATGATTCTCAAATTATTTCTTCTGTTCAAACTAAAACTCTTGAAAAGACTTCTAAAATTAAAATCCCTGCTATTTTAAAAAGAAGCTCTGACTCAACTGTTTTAACTGTTTCAGATAAAACCTTAAATTCAAAGCTTGAGAAGCCCATGCCAATCTGAGACAGATGAGCAACTTAGATAAAGAAGTCTAAGTCGTCCGGCTCTAGTATGCTTAAGTCAAAGGAACTTAAGAAGTCTAGTTCATCGTCCTTTTTAGTTTCTTCTTTTTCTGTTTATAATAAATGTAATAACTCCATGGATTTTATTGCTCCTAAATTGGATTTTGGTACTGTTTATGATTCTGATGTTTATCGTCCTGTGAATTATACTTTTAATGGTGATAATTTGGTTGTTAAATATGATAAAACCGGTAAAAAGATTTATTGTGACAAGCAAACAAATAAACAAATTTCTCAGTATGATGAACGATATTTCATTAGGTTGGATGCTCCATTGGTCCTAGAAACTATGTTTTACATAAGTCTGGTAAAATAATTAAGTCCTGCAAAACTTGTTTTCCGTACTCATGCAAAACACCCGTTTCTCGTCCTTTGCAATATAAACGAAAACATTCTTCTACACAAGCCATCAAACCGACTAATGTTCGTCCCACTACCTCACCCATCTCTAATAAATTGATGTCCTCTCAACGTCAAACAACTCGAGGAACCACAACACCTAAATCATCACAATTAAGCACTTCTTCCAATTCTTCGACAAACAAATCAAAGATGCATAACACAAAATCCACGTTTGTTCATTACACTTGGATCAAGAATGAACAGTCAAACTGGATTTTACATTCTCCAGAGAAAAAGCTTAAATGGTCTATCAAATCAATCCACTCAGAACTGCCTCCTTGCAGTTCCCCAAAATCTCTAAATTAATCCTTCTGTAAAATCTGCATAAAACATCCTTCACTAATCGTATAGGACCCATAATTGATTGGGTACCCAAATTGTTTTAATTGTTTTATGTAGAATATATGGTATCTTGATTCTGGATGCTCACGACATATGACGGGAAACAAGAACCTCTTAACAAATTTCAGAGATAAATACTTGGGTATTGTTCGTTTTGGAAATGATAATTTGGCTGCTATCATGAGAATTGGCGATATCATTCGTGACAATTTAATCATTCGAAACGTCACTTATGTTGAAGATCTTGCTCACAACTTGTTCAACATCGGTCAATTTTGTGATAAAGAGTTAGAAGTTAATTTTCGAACAAAGAAGTGTGTTGTTCGTACTTATAATGGAAAAGAACTTCTTACCGGATCACGGGATACAAATCTGTTTACTATCAATCTAAATGACGTGACCCCAATGGAAGAAGTATGCTTACTGTCAACAGCGTCATCAGATGAATCATGGTTATGGCACCGTCGCCTCTCTCACCTTAACTTCAAAACCATCAACAAATTGGTAAAAGGTGGCCATGTATCTGGTCTCCCAGACGTTAAATTTGCAAAAGATCATCCGTGTTCGTCTTGCGAAATGAGAAAGATGAAGAAAACGTCACACAAATCAAAACATGTTCCAAGTACATCCAAACCTCTTGAATTGCTTCACATGGATCTATGTGGACCAATGAGTGTACAATCAATTGCTGGTAAACGGTATGTGTTAGTGATTGTTGATGACTACTCACGGTATACCTGGGTTCACTTCTTACGTACCAAAGATGAAGCTGCAGATACTATTATCGCCTTTATCAAGAAAACTCAGACAAATCTGGAATTAAAAGTCAACACCATTCGGACTGATAATGGAACTGAGTTTAAGAATCGAACCCTAGATTCATTTCTTGAATCTGTAGGTATAACCCATCAATTTTCCGCTGCTAGAACTCCACAACAGAATGGAGTAGTAGAACGAAGAAATCGTACCTTAGTTGAAGCAGCCCGCACAATGCTTTCATTTTCGAAACTACCTTTATCTCTGTGGGCTGAAGCCATCAACACGACATGTTTCACTCAAAATAGTTCTATCATCAACAAAACCTACAACAAAACACCGTATGAATTGATAACTAACCGAATTCCGAATGTTAAATTTTTTCATGTTTTTGGGAGTCGTTGCTTCATCTTGAATGACATAGACAAATTGAACAAATTTGAAGCTAAAGCTGACGAAGGGGTATTTGTTGGTTATTCACGTGAATCTGCATCATTCAGGGTTTATAATCGATCAAATCGGACTATAAGAGAAAGTGTAAATGTGAACTTTGATGAGACATTTCCTCTCGAGTCACTTACTTCAGATATTAAACCTTCTACACCTCCTTCCGCACCTTCCACCTCTGAAAATGATTTCGATGTATTGTTTGAACATTTTTATGATGAATATCATAACATTAGACATTACTTACTTCAGGAGTCTGGCGTTCCATTCCCTGTAGCTGTAGATGTTCAGTCTATCAGTGTCCCTGAGACACACATTCCGAGTTCCTCTGATTCTCCATCTCCAACGTCTGCTGCTCCTGAGAACACTGAGTCAGTAACAAATTCAGAATGTACTTCATCATTAATGGAAAATCAATCATCGCCAGATGTTTCTTCATCGCCCACTTCAGTTGTCGGTGTTTCTGATTTAATCATTGCACCTGCTCAAGCTCCACAGTTGGTGATTGATTTCTCAAAGTTCAATATTCAAAAAGTTGATCCTCCACCTTCTACATCCAACACTCAAACTACTATGATCCCGCATCCTGAATTCACTGATACCTCCAACATAATTCCAGGTCAACTTCCACTTCCTCATACTCTGAAATGGACTAAAGAGCATCCTTTACATCAAGTAATTGGCAATCCTGAATCTTCTGTTCAAACTCGTAGAGCAACTGCTGATGAATGTCAATACTCATCTTTCTTAAGCTCTAATGAACCTAAGAAAGTCAGCGAAGCTCTAACAGACCCAAACTGGATTCTTGCAATACAAGAGGAAATCAATCAATTTGTACGATTGAAAGTTTGGCGTCTAGTTCCAAAACCACCTGGAAAGTCTGTTGTTGGTACCAAATGGATCTTTAAGAACAAAAAGGATGAAAATGGGGTTGTCATTCGAAATAAAGCACGCCTGGTTGCTAAAGGGTATTCTCAACAAGAGGGCATCGATTATGAAGAAACTTTTTCCCCGGTTGCAAGAATAGAAGCCATCTGAATGTTTCTGGCATATGCAGCACACAAGAATTTTACAATCTATCAAATGGATGTAAAAACTGCATTTCTTAATGGTATTCTCAGTGAAGAAGTTTTCGTTCATCAACCAGAAGGATTTGTCGATCCAAACTTGCCTAACCATGTCTACATCCTTGATAAAGCGTTATATGGTTTGAAGCAAGCTCCTCGTGCGTGGTATGATGTTTTATCCAAATTCTTAGTCGACTCTGGTTTTTCAAAAGGCAAAGTGGAAAAAACTCTATTCATCAAACGACAAGGGGAAGATATCGTCCTCATTCAGATTTATGTAGATGATATTATTTTCGGCTCCACAAATCCTAAATACTGTAAACGGTTTTCAGATCTTATGATCAAAAGATTTGAAATGAGTATGATGGGGGAGATGAATTTCTTTCTCGGTCTACAGGTTCGTCAGTTACCTACCGGGATCTTCATCAATCAATCCAAGTATATCACTGATTTGTTGAAGAAGTATCTGATGGATGACTGTAAACCCATTTCTACAACAATGTCACCCGGTTCAAAATTGCATACTGATCCTGACGGAAAGCTCGTTGATATCGCAAACTATCGAGGCATGATAGGGTCATTATTATATCTAACTGCCAGTCGACCTGATATAATGTTCTCCACGTGCGTTTGTGCTCGGTATCAGGCTGCTCCCAAAGAGTCTCACCTTCAAGCTGTCAAACGCATATTTCGTTACTTAAAGGGTACTCGAGATCTTGGTCTTTGGTATCCCAAAGAAACTTCGTTTGACCTGTCTGCCTTCTCTGATGCTGATCATGCTGACCACCCCCTGCTGCTGTTAAAAGGTACATTTCTGATCTACAAACTTTTATATATCTTTATTTTGTCGAGGGGGATTAATATTAATTCTAGGGGGAGAATTAGTATTTCCAGGGGGAGAAACTTTCTTATATCAATACTTTTATACCCGTTTGAAAAAAAAAATATTTTATTCGATCAATTTTTTTTTTCAAACGACAATACCTTCCAATGGTTTGCCAGAACCGGCTTACCTTCCAAGGGAATTCTTTTTCAGCCATTTGGTAACTGTGAGGGTATAAGTCTAGGGTATAGCAATAGGTGAGTGCAAGGTGATGTGAAAAACATGATAACTTTAAGAAAACACACATTTGAGTGCATCCACACCGTAAATAAACCGGGCAACCATACAAAATGGTGCTCATTTATGCGTTCAATGTTTCACCCGACTCTACTGGCCCAGTAAAGCACATGCACGCCACCACCAACCACTCAAATTTCTCTCAACAGGAATTTGTTTCAATTCATTAGGGGACGTAGCACAAAAGCTACTGACTACTCATTCGGAGTATGTCGGTATTGAAACAAAATAACCTCCTGCCCCGGGTTAAGTCTCTTTGTATGCACAGTGTGTCTAGTTCTCACCCTCAAGAATCTTCCAATATAGGACACTTGCACTACCAAAATGGATCTCTGTGAATCCATCGGAACATTCGTAGTGGCATCACAATCTGATGTTTCACGAGGATCGAGTGGAAATCCTGCTAGAGCTAAAATCACGCCAACTCTAAACGCAGGTCACACACTTGAATCAACGGTTGTGCAAACGACTACCGATTCATACCGTATGCTAACGGATACTCTATGTGAGTCCGGTGTTACCTAAAAAGAACACGTTGCTGTGCCGTAACATCTATCATTCTTTCAGGCAACAACTTATACCGAAAACACATAAAATTCCGAAGAAAAATCCATGTGAACTCTTAAAACGCAACATCTTTTGAAAGCCGATTAAAATGCACATGAGCGTAATAGTCCACTCTCAAATTACTCCTATGATCTGCTAAACCCAGCATGATCTTCCCCGGAGCCACCGACAATATTGGAACTAAAAAGTAAGGGTCCTAGGTCTAGGTGAGCAGAATCAAGTATCATGAGATCTTGATTGGGGTGCGTTTAGGTAAAAATTGAGAGGGAGTATGAAGTATTGGGTGCAAATCAGCTTATCACATGGTAACACAACAACGAGGGTGTGGTTGAAAATGAAAAAGTGAGTTGAGTGAGGAGTGTGTGAGAAAGGGTTAAAGAAAACGAAAAACCCTCCCTAAACCGATCAAAAGACCGGGTAACCACATCTTTATCAGACTGCATAAGATGCCTTCTGATTCAGACATCATGGACCCAGTGATGCAATGCATAACCCCCACTGACCACTCAAGTACGAAAAGTACTTGTTTCAAAATCACGGAGATTACCACATCTACTAACGACATCTCATTTGGAGATTGTTGATATTGAAAAAGAGGACCTACCTCCAGTCCTCGCCTTCGTTTGTCCACATATAGAGTCTAGAACCGAATTAAATTTCTCTAGGACACAGGCATTCCACCAAGCATATCCTAGTGATATTGCCGGAACATTCATAGTGATACCAAACTTGTTGGTATTCCACGATGATTGAATGGAAATCCTACCAGTGCTAACATCAAAGCCAACACTGAACGTAGGTCACACAGTTTTTTTAACTGTCGTGTTAACGGGATATCTATGAGATCCCGGTTTATCCTATTTGACTATGCTGTAAAATGTGTTATATATTGATTCATTCAAAAAATGAATGTATCATTATTCAACACATTTTCATCACCAAGCTTCGGAGATTCTTCCTGTTACATGACGCTTCAGATAAATCTTGTTCATCATGAGGGGGAGAATGTATTAGCCTAACTTACTCCACATCAAAAAGACACATATGCACCAGTGAACGTAGAGTAAACAAGGAACCGAAGACTCCATGAAGAAATAATTGTCTGTTTGAGGGGGAGCATAAACCTTATCAACAAATTTCCCGAACAACAATTATTAAAGATCATTGATCGACATAAAGCCACAAACTTCAAGAAAAGACTTCCGCTGTTAATCTCTCTATCATTATGGGTCTCAGTTTTGGTCAATCAATATGTATCTTCAAAGTAAAGTCTTCAAAATACTTTTTGTGGTTGAAAAGCTACAAGAAGTATTCGTTTTTCACAGATCAACAAAGCTCAAGCCTAATCCTGATTATTATGCAACGAAATATATACAAGGTTAGGTTTTTGCTAAAGATGAAGACTTCGAAGATATGCTTCCCAGACTATTGTTACAAAGAGGGAGATTGTTGGGTCGCATTCTAGAGTATTAAAATAGTCTAGGGGTGTAATGTGACAGTTTATTGTAATCAATAGTCTAGGGTTATTTTATGTAATTAGTCAATACTAGGCCTAGGTATAAAAACCTAGTTGTAACCTAGTATTGTTAAGTTTGCCGACATTGCTAATCGATCGTACGTTTTTGCAAGCTTCGAACTCTCTCAATCTTCTTCACAATTCATCTTTGTTCTTGCTTAATCTGTTGTTTAATCGATACATACGGATTTACACCCGCCCAAACCGAAAGTTTTTTTAAGTTTTTTCAACTTCTTAAGTTAAGGTGAGCATGATTCTTTTTTATAAAAATTTATTTATCATTAACATTTCAAGTTTATGCTAATGCATTTATTACCCCATGAAACATGTATGATGCAACACCTTCAGATTACGTTTCAATGATCATAACAGATTTTCGGATGGCGAGTCTTTCAAATCGTTAGTTTTTAGCAATTTTTGTGGCATGGTGATTGAGAATTATGGACACTTTCTTTCTTTTTGCGGGAAAATTAGTAGTTTTGTTGTATGTTGATGGTCATGTTGCGATACAACTAAGTCGGTGAAGAGTGCGATATTCTGCCTCTTCGAGACTCTGTGTTGAGTCTCGTGTGGCCTTGTAAATCCTATTATGGCTATAGAACTCATTTTCATGTTTTTGAATTAATGGGCACTATATTATTATATCCTATAGAAGGGAGATTTTTTGATGGAATATTTTGTGTAACCTTTTTTGGCTTTTTGGTCAAGTTTTAAATATCAATAGTGGACTTTGGATTGTGTAAGCATTTGCTTGCCACATGATGTTGTAACATCCCGAGACCCGACCTATTATTTTATTACTTTTGGTAAATAATATTCTATTATTTAATATTTTATTAAATTATATTTGATTTAATTGTATTTTAACTAAGGAGTTAAAATTAGTGAAAACTGAAATGTTTTGATTAATTAGTGATATTTATATATCTAGATTCACTTTTGAACCAATGTTCCAAATATATTTCCGTTGCGTAAACCAGATGTCGTTTTGGTCTTAAAATTAATCAGTGTATAATTAGATAACTGGTATTTATACTGTGATTAAATGAAAATCTGATTTTGTATCCTTAATGTACACGTGTTGTGTGTGTGTGTTTTGAAAGAAGTGACTCACCCTCCTTGCCTGCTACATCTCGTTACCCTCACACACATGCACACATACTTGTTGTTTTGAAGAAAACTTGATACTTGAAGATTGGCTTGAATTTATTGTCTCTTCCACCTCTGATTTTCGAAATTAGGAGCATCAATAGGTAAATAATCATCTTCTATTTGTATTCTTGAATTGTTAGTTGAAAGAAAAGCTAGGGTTCTTGAGTTTTTGGGTTTTCTTGATATATTGTAAAATTGTTGAATTCTTGTGATTTCTTTGTGTTCATTAGTTGTATCACATGTGTATTTGATGAAGAAAAATCTGAATTGATAAGTTTACAAGAAAACACCATTGTAGGTGAGATTGAAGAAGATGGAGTTTTTTACCCAAATTTTAGTATATTGAGTTTTGTGTCTAAATGTTGTTATTTTAGGTTAAAATGACATGTTAGATACAATAATTATGATTGGTGATGAATGATTACTTGAATTAATGAAGTTTCTATGATCTAGGTAGTGTTTGGATGAGTTTTTGGTAAAAACCCGTAAGCATAAAAAAAAGACAGCTTTTAGCCAAATTTTGGTGATCTTGCAAAAATCATATAAAATCAACCGTAACTCCGTTTTGGATGTGCGACCAGTCGTTTCGAAGGTCTATGAGTCTACTTTATTTATATCATAATTTCATGAACTGTTATGGTCATAAAACTGTTCAGATTTCTGAGTTAGTACAAGAGGTCGTATGTCTCTTTTTCGGGTCAAATATGTATTGAAAACTTTGGGTGTTTCGATGTATAATATGTAAACATGAGGTTTGTCAAAAAATGGTAATTGTATGTTTAATAAATGTTAATAAAATTATGTATTTGAAGTATTAGAACTTTGTTCTCGGTTTTGACCCGTTTGGGCCTATATGCTAAAGTTGGAATAAAAATGCATTATTTGGTATACACTTGACTTTAGAAGTATAATTATGATAATTAGTCATTATGTATGACATGATAGCATAATATAACTAGTTGTTGAGATTTATGGGAATTGGTCGTTGATTCGGTAATTTTGACCCGTTTGAGTTATAATTGGTATAAATGCATAAAGTTTGATAGACTTTGATTTGGAAGATGTTGGTATGACCATTTCTTAGTTGGATAAGTTACAAGTGTATTGTTCATGTTAAAATTATGCAATTAAGAACCTTTTACCATATTTGTCTTGTTATCTTTAATTGGTGGAATTCGGTTCTAATTCGGTATTCATTTTATGTACAGGAATTGGGAAGCAAACTCAGTGATATAAGATAACTGAGTTTGGAAGGATTGCGGTTGTAGGGTGAGTGGATTTAGCCTTCAATCTATATGTACAATTTGGATAGAAGTTGGATACTTTGGTAAAAAAGTGCAGGATTTTGGTATCTGGGTAGTTCGCGACGCGAACCTTTTTGGGTGTAGGTTTTTGGCTGCAATGTTTATTGCAAGCCCACACTTCGGTATAAATAATTCGGTAATTAATTATGTGCACATTTGGGGAAGAGGTCAGTAATCGGAACATTCTACTGGGCAGAAGTTTACTATTGACAAGGTGTATCGCCCTTAGAAGCACTGGTTGTTCTAAGGGGGTACACACTGTCCTTGAGTAAAGGGCCATCGGTTATCATTGTTAGGCCGACAATGATTTAAGGTTCGGCTGAACCGCCGTTACTCTTCAAAATTAACTAATTGGGAAAGTGTGAATTTGTATCGGTTGTTCTATTATATATTGTTTGACTAAGTTCATTCACTTAGCTGTTAGCTAATCCCTCCCTCGTTGACTCTTTTGCAGGTTCGGTTGATGGGCGGGTCAAGGGGTGCTCGTTAGGAATGGTTGACCAATGGTTGCTCTGATAGTGTTTTGTAATCGAGCCGTTTTTATAGTAACACGTTAAACTGTTTTGGTGTTTTGAATAATATTATGCTTGAAGTTGTATTTTCTAAAATGACTTAACTATTATGGTTTAAGTATTACGCTTCCGCTATTTTTAAAAAAAATCGGGTTTAAATTTGCGGTGATACAGATGTAGTTACAGGTACCCGTCGTCGCATTGCGCGGGTACCAGCTAGTAACATTGAATATAATTAAATTTGTAAACATTACAAACCGTACTCTAAGCTTTTATATATATTAAGTTATGTTTTCGTTTGTATCTATCAATAATTGGGTATTAGTTACAAACTATGTCTACACTTCTATGCCTCGATACGCCGAATGTAGGTTCGTAATTATGTTTTCGTTTGTATATTCTTTTGAAAGAAACTATATACATATTTAACAAAAATTGCAAATTTATCTATGAAATTATAATACTTTCTTTAGAAAACAAAATTGTTTCGATATCCAACGGATGCCCATTTATCCGCTATAATTCGATGGATACGGATATGGATGGATGGAATGATTTTAAATGGATATGGATGTGGATATGGACGATGTAAATCTAAATGGATATGGATGTGGACATCGCATCACCCGATCCACATCCGCTCCATTGCCATCCCTAAGCATGGGGTATGGTGGCTTAACCCCTACCCAAGTCGGACGCCACCTCACTTCCGACCCGCACCACCATACCATGCGCCATGTTAAACCCCACCTCAACTCGGATGGCTAACGTAGGCCACGAGCCAATGGGAGGAGAGGTGGTGTTTTGGGACCAATGGGATGAGAGAAGTTTTTATTTTTTTAAAGATATTTTATGAGTGAGATATTTTAGTGGGTCCCAAAGGAGTATTATTGGTTAATGATGGTAGATGGGGTATTTGAAGGTTTTGAATGTGAAATGTGAAATAATAATGTAGCGCATAGATGGCGCGAAGATGACACTCCGACTTCAGTCACCGCACCTTATGTTCTTAGCAGTGATCTTTATAACACAACCATATTAATTAGCAATTTAGCATCACTATGTACCCTCTTTTTCCATGGTATGGTCTCATTTCTTCACAATAATCTTGTGACACAAAATACCTTTTGCTATCGATATCGCTTTTATAAAAAAAGTAAAAACATTACACTTAAAATTAAAACACCTTACATTTTTATAGTAAAAACTACATTACCATAATAAAGCACTACTTCATTTACTTATATAAAGAAACCAACGAAACTTGTCTGAAATTTCCAAATATGATCCACAAGATGATGTCGAAGATTATTATGCATTTTTTTTATTACGTAGTAGCTTCTCACATTTACCAAGATGTAGTTCACATTTATTCTTCAAATATGTTTATGTCAACACGTTGACCCTACTCTCTTGTCTTATTGATGAAACTAGAAAGTCTTGTGCGGAAAGCAATAGCATTTAAACAAGTAGGGTTGTCTAAGAAATAGACATGACCCTCTCCTTTGTCCTCGATCACCTCCAAATCCCCTTTCCACCCGCTGTTTTTAATCACTTTTTGGTAATTCCAACCTCTCTCCCTCAAAGAATCATTCCCAGCCACACAAACCAACATCTTGGAGCAACCCATACCCGCTATTCTTGGATCCATAGCCGGGTTCTCAAGCGGGTCATCCAGCCCGCTACCCTCCGGGCTCACCATAAACCACAAGTGATCCGTAATCTCAACCATCTTTGGTTCCATCCATTCGGACTCAGTCCCCACCCGTTCTTTGCCCCAAAAGTACGGGTGGAGCAACATAATGCCTCGAAGGAACCGCATACCATATGGGCAACCCGAACCAAGCCGGAGTCCCATGTGGTGTGCTATGGTACCTCCAGCACTATCACCGGCGAGGAAAACGTTTTGAAGATCAACATATTCGTTTAACCATGGCTCCGGTCCACTCCCGTTAACATGTCCCGCGACCCACTTGATTGCTTCCCATGAGTCTTCAATGGCGACCGGAAGGCGAAACTCGGGTGCCAGCCTGTACTCGACAGACACGGCGACAATGTTTGACTCTGCAACCACGAGGTTGAGGAAGTTGTGGTAGGTAGAGGAGGCGGCGGATTCAACCACGAATCCACCGCCATGAAAGTAGATAAGAAGTGGGAGTTTATGAGTTGTGGTTGCGGTTTTTGGAATGTAAAGCCTAACGAACATGTCGGTTTCCGGTGAATACACGACATCTTTGGAGTTAACTCCGGTGGAAGGATCTATGCCGGGGGGGACAATATTTGTGACGTAAGATTTTTCAACTCGGCCGTCTTTGAAAATACGAATAAGACCCAAGAAAGGATGGAAAAGTTCGTCTACGACTTCGAGTGTGGATGAATCCATTTCTACAATGCAAGAAGCTTAAGAGTTTGGAGTTGGGGACATGCATTAAAAAAACTTACTTTTATGCTAGTACGAGTATAAGATCAAATGCGAGATATTAAAAAGAGGACGTGGCACATGTGGACGTGGCTTAAGAGTTAGGAATTGAATATTGATTTTAACGGGTGATAAAATGATAATCTGATTAACTGATTATTAATTTCAAATGAGAAGGTATTAAAAATAGTTGTCTAACATTAACTAATGAACGGTCAAACGTATCTTGTATATTAGAGTTCTATTCAGTTGCCATCAAAGCGTAATCGAACACGAAAATTACCGGATCATATTAATTAATAGCTTAATTAATAGTGTTAGCCTGTTAGGCCAATCGAGCTAGTTAGAAAATTATTAAAGTACGTTTAATTAATAGATCTACCTAAACGGGCTAGGATTAATTTAAGAGTTTAAGAAATCTAATGGGGTAATGGATTAAATGAACGGGCTTGACTAATTAAAATTTGACTCTAATTAGAATATAGTTAACACCCTATATAAGGAGAGATTAACACCCTATATAGTTAACATTTATTAATCATTTAAAATTTTCAAATGTTGAAATTGAAATCGTATCACTACCCGTGACCACCACCACCCACCACTATACACCAATTAGTCGCCGTAAAATATAGTTTAAATGGTACACATTGCCATATTGCACCTGTATCCTTCTAATATATATTAATACAAAACATAATAATAAACTGCACATCATGACCCACATTATTTTTGTATGTACATTGGCTAATATATTACATTACTCATTCAAACAGAGACAAACAACCAAGATTTCAAGGGGGCATTGATTTCAGTATTAAACATAACAACCCCGCGCAATTAAATTAAGGGCCCATATTTGTACTCATATTGAACTTAATTTGTACCCATATACTGAACGTGCTTTAAACTTAGGCCACAAACCTTGGCGACGACCAAAAATGGGAAATACATCGACGCTCTATCGAATCAGTTACACGCAAGGTTCTAAAAAACAACTTATTACAGACAAATCTTAGCCAATTTGTACCTCAGCATACACAAGCAAATTTGATTAGGTTTATATCCATTTAACCCATTATAAAATTACGGGAATTGCTAACCATTGCCCTTAGGGCTATGGTTAAGAAAATATTACTCCCTCCGTCCCACAAAAAAGTTCTCATTTCCCTTTGGCACAAGATTTTAGGTGATAGTTAATGGTGGGATCATTGGTATTATTTTGATTATAATATAAGGTTGGTTTGGAGAGAGAAAGATAATTAGTGGATGTTATTGATGGAGTTTTTAATAATAATAATATTTTATTGTGTGGAGCCCACCACATATGAGAAATGGGAACTTTTTTATGGGACAAAAGCTTTAGGAGAAATGTGAACTTTTTTGTGGGACGGAGGGAGTATGTGTTTAAAGTTGGAGAACTATAACCATAAAAAACAACCCCCATAAAAATCATTAACCACTCATCAGTGGTTATATTTCCTAAAATTAAATACAAAATATAATTTTATTACTTAAAATTTAGAACTTAAGTTTTAGGTTTCTTTTAGTAGGTCTCCAATTTCTGGGGGTCAAACGGTCCATGAGATTTCAAATTTAGCATCTCTTTGTGATATAAAAAAAATATGTGTCAATTGTATTTCATAACATGTATTTAATTCGTCTTTTTAGTTTTCTTTCTTTTTTTTTTTAAATAAACGTGCTGGAAAATAATATATATACACTCGATCCTAATTTGTCATGTTCTGTTAAAGGGCTTTTGGCCTAGCGGTAAGGTGTAATGATGAGATATAGAACCGAGAAGAGAACCCGGACCTGGACCTGGACCGGAACGGGAACCGGTTGGAACCCGGTTACTAAAATCAATTCGAGTATTGGGTTCAACTTTTACATGAAAATCGGGTTTCGGTATTTCTGGCCCGGGTCGGTTATGGACCTGGTTACATCCCTAGTTCGGTGTTTGACCTACATCATTGTGGTTAGGGATGGAATCGGGTCCGGAACCGACCCGGATGGACCCGGACCCGAAATATTCGAGACCTGATTTAGGAGGGTTAGTATACCCGAGAACCGAACTGTTTTACAGAATATGGTTCCGGGTTCGGTTCGGGTAAACCTGATACATACCCGATTGGAACCAAAGTAGTAATTGGAGCCATTTTTTGATGTTTTTATCATATTCATTAGTTTATACATGTAATATTATAATTATTTACAAATAACAATTGTTTAATTAATATGAACCAAATACTATTAATAGTATTATACCACAATAAGTTTCAAATACATAGTTAATTAATTTCGGTTCCGGGTCTTAGACCCGATTTGTTCCATACCCGATGTACCCGGACCCGAACTACCCGATACACGATTTCTCAAAAACGTTGGACCCGATACCCGAATCGATTATTAGTAATCCGGTTCCAAATGGTTCCGGTTCCGGTTTGGTACGAATACGGTTTCGGATTTTCGGTTCTATGTCTCATCCCTAATTATGGTTGAGGGTATCAGCCCATATGTAAGTCATCAGCGGCCCATTTAACTTCTGATTCTTAGGGTGCCCATTCGTTGACCAACCCCAAAGCCCATTTAACTCCATGTGGATTGGGCCAGTCAGAACTCGTTAGGCCGAAGATCTTTTTGGCCTCTTGAGCTTACGTCATTCCAGATCGACCATTGAACTCGAGGGCATTAAAATTTTAAACAATAAACAAGTTGTATACCTAGTGGATTTTAAAACGAGTAACCGCGTTCACAATGCAACGCCGCTAATTTATTTCACATCCAACGTGGTGCTGGACAGCCCTAATCTTGACCATATTTATTATTCTTATTCGTACCACTTGATTTTTCTCCTGGCCGTCGATATAGCAGGCAACGGTCACGATCTGATCTCAGATTTACTGGAAACGCAATTTAAATTTAGATCAAGATCTATAATAGTGGGCCCCCGAACAAGTATCTGTCGACTAGTCAGACATAAGTCCTTCAATAGGTACGGTTGATTGCTGAAAATCACCAATCGGTCCCATCCAACGGTTGTAAATAATCCTCGTGAAAAACAATGTAGCAGGAATAAACTAGGGCAATTTCCCAGATCCAACAACCCCTTTTCTTCTTTACTGAATTACACTTATTCCCCTTTTGCTTTTCTTACATAGACAAATATTGCTTTTATCTTCCCGCGATATTGACATGGAAATTTTAATATAGTTATTTTACTTTGTATGACCCTGAAAATTCTACTTGAGGTAAGACAGATGCTATATTATTTATCATTGAGATAAAGGCCTAATATATACAATTGTGTTTTCTAATAGAGCAATTATTGAGCAATTATTATATACACAACCCGTGGTGATCTAGCGACAGTAGTTTTCAAGTTCACTATTCCATATAAGCAACAAGATATGCTCCTTTGTGACCATAATCGGTTTTTCACGGGTGACATTTCTGATTAATCGGTTTTTATAGCAGCTCAAAACCAGATTACAAAAAAAGAAAATAATGATATACACTATTGAATGCTATTGAATTCCAACCAAAATATTTGAGTGATCCTAATTAAGGTTGTTGACTATCGATGCAATAAAGCTTACGTAATTTAAATTTTGGTATTGTCATTATTATTGTGATTTTGTAAATACGGTATTTGCGTATGTTACAAAGTTATAACTATGACACGCGTATATAATAAATCGATAATAAATTTAAGTCTAGATTGTATTCGCTTATCTACTTATATCTTACGCGGTTTACATAATTGTTTTTTTTTTTATATTTCTTGTTACATCAATTAAAAATGGTATAGCTTAAGTCATTGCGTTGTGGTTTGCCTCAGAGATCACAGTCCACTTTACATTTGAGTTGATTATTAGTATTATTCAAAGAGTAATAATAAATAATATATAAGGTTAGTTAGATTTGATCGTTTAATATAGTTTTGACACTTTTGGGTTGTTACTGTAACTTAAATTGGGGGATAAATTGTACACATGATAAACGTTTAAGGGAGCTAAATGTAAAATCTCACATTCTTTTTAGTCTTTCGTACGCCGTCTTTCACCTCTCTTTCCCTTTATCCTTCCCCTCACAAGAACTCCGGTTCGTCTCTCCGTCCATACCTCCGCCGTCCTCCTCTGTCTCCACCGTAACAAACCGCCGCCGAGTTTCACGGAATAGAGAATAACCAAACGGAGGAGAGGAAAGGATTTATTACCAAAACTAATTCCAAGATGCATCCAACAACCAACGGCGCCGGAAACGGAAACGGCGGTGATTTGACTCCACAACAGCAGCAGCAACAGCAACAGCAACAACAGCAGCAGTGGTTAGCGATGCAACAGTACCAGCATCAACAATGGTTAGCGATGCAGCAGTATCCCGCGGCGGCGGCGGCGGCGTCAATGGGGATGCATCATCCGGCGATGATGTACCAACAACCACCGCCACACTACATGCCGTATTATCAGCAACAACAAGCTCAACAATATCAACAGCAATCGCAACAACAACAAAAAGGTAACCAGATTCAGACTACGAGTGAAGATAATAAGACGATTTGGGTCGGCGATCTACAACACTGGATGGACGAAACTTACCTCCAATCGTGTTTTGCTCAGACCGGCGAGGTTAGGGTTTTGACTTTTTTTCCCTTCTTTTTAATTATTCGCGTTTCTTTCTATTATTGTGTAACGTTGATTCTTTTATTCAGTGAATATGTATGTACTTTTGTCGTTTGTTATTCTATTTAGTGTAATTCAAAATCAAGAGTACAATTCGGTATCATTATTATTCCTTCAATCTAAAAGAAGTTATTTTCACCATGCCAAAATTGGTATTAACTTTGTGCAAACAACTTTATTTTTTATTTTTATCTTATATTTTGTTGCAAAGTAAAACACCAAGATCATTCAATTCATAATTTATAAGTTTGTATTAATTTCAGATATCCTCTTTGATTGGAGGGATATTAAGAGTGATTAATTAATCAAGTGAACAATATAGTTAAAGTTTGATGGTTACATGCTCAAATAGAATTCTTAAAGATATTGATGTGAATCATATTTTCTTGACTTAATTACTCCACATGGATACTAATTGTTCCCTTTGTTTTTTGCAAAATAGAATCCGAGCCGTGACACTTATAACCATGATTTAATTCAAATATTTTAGCATGTTTCAGTATTCCTAAGTTCTTTTGTTCAAAAGTAGAAATTTGTGCATCTAAAAGGGTATTTTGTCTTGATCTTGACCACTACTATCTTATGGCTTTTTTAAGCATAATGTTGCATCTTATATGTCACTATCTATTAATGAACAAACCAATATGGAAAATCAAATGAATGCCTATAATGTGTCTTGCCCCTTTTTTTACCATTTATACATTATACATTACTTCATATTTATTTTATTTATATTTTTAATTTCAAATTTCCAGGTGGCATCAATAAAGCTAATTCGCAACAAACAAACCGGCCAATCAGAACGTTACGGATTCATAGAATTCACATCTCACGAATCAGCAGACAAAATCCTCAACAGTTACAACGGGACCACGATGCCAAACACTGACCAATCTTTTCGTCTAAATTGGGCGAGTTTTAGCACGGGTGAAAAACGGGCAGATAACACGGGCTCAGATTTATCCATTTTTATAGGAGATTTAGCTCCAGATGTGACAGATACAGTGTTGTATGAGACATTTGCTGGTAGATATTCGTCTGTAAAAGGTGCAAAAGTTGTTGTGGATACGAATACCGGGTGTTCAAAAGGTTACGGGTTTGTTAGATTTGGTGATGAGAGTGAGAGAACACGGGCTATGAATGAAATGAACGGGCAGTATTGTTCGAGTAGGCCCATGAGAATTGGTGTTGCAACACCTAAAAAACCACCGATGACTCAGCAACAACAATATGGGCAGAATCAGTTTTCGTCTCAAGGTGTGTTTTTATCCTTTTAATTGTTGATTAATATCAGTTATGTATATATTTATCTTATTCTCTTAAAGTTGTAATTTTTTTGGACAAAAATGGGTTTTTGGGTCAATCCAATTGACCCGTACCAAAATTGACCATTTTGACCCGTTATCCAACCCACCCGTTTTGCCGCCTCTAGTTGTGCTTGACTTAGTGCTCTAGATTGTCGAATGTTTTATATAATGTTATTGTTGATCACCCAAATTTTTATTGGTTGTGACAGAAAATACTAGGATTATGAAAAATGGGTTTAATTAGGTGTTTTTTTTATGCGCGTCTTTATTATATATTTATATTTATGTATATCCGGTTTTGTTAAAATCTGCGATTTTGTTACTTTGTAAATTCAATCATATTTAAGTGCTTGTATTTTTCTTCATAGAAAAATTTGTTTTGGTTTATTATATCATATCAATTTCATTACTTTTTTATGAAGACACTATCTGTTAGTTAGTTACTGACATGTGTAATTTTTGTGTACATTTAGCTGTGTTATTAACTGGTGGAAACGGTTCATTTGGTGGTATTCCCCAATCTGATGGAGATTCTTCAAACACAACAGTAAGTTGGTTTATTTGTTAATCAACTAACTAACTAACTAACAGATCTGTTACTCAGTTGTTTAACATGTTGACTTTTGATAGATTTTTGTGGGAGGACTTGACTCTGAAGTGACTGATGAAGATTTGAGGCAAACGTTTTCTCAATGTGGCGAGATTTTATCTGTTAAAATACCTGTCGGAAAAGGCTGTGGATTTGTGCAATTCTCAACCAGGTAATCATTTTTACAAAATCTGGTAATATTATTTTATTTGTGAATTTTGATTATTTTAAGGATCTTTTTTTTATATATAAATACAGAGGCAGTGCTGAGGATGCGATTCAGAACATGCATGGAACCGTTATTGGCAAGCAGACTGTTCGCATATCGTGGGGCAAAACTCCTGCTAATAGACAGGTGTGTATTATCTTATTTATTTATTTATTTATTTATTTATTTATTTATTTATTATTGTCTCAATTTTTAATTGATTATCATATAAAAGTATATATGATTGAATAAGTGAATTCACTTTGGATGATTTACAAGTTTCAACCCGTTTGACCCCTTTCTTCTTTATTACTTAACCCGTTTGACTATTTCTATTTAAGGCATAATTTTATAATTAATTTTATATATATGTGTGTGTATGTATTTGTTATTTGGCAGAGGATGGGTAATGGGAACTACTATGCAAAACAAGGGTATGGTGGTGGTTATGGATATGGTGGTCAACAGAATCAGGATTATGGGTCAAACAATGGTTATGACAACAACCATGAGCAAACTGTGAGCTAATCGTTGTTATGGTGAGTGAGATTTGAAAAAAAAAGACTTATTCTATTCTATTATATGTTTCCTTTTATAGGATACAAATTGCTATCAATCAATGAATGTAACTGGAATTTTGTCAGGATTTTATCCCAAAAAACTACTTTTTCTTATACTATTGCTTGAGACAGTTTAGGACAGACATCTAAAGTTTTGGTTTGGGTTATTTCTTTATGTTTGATAGCTTTTTTGAGTTGCATGTTTTGGTTATCATTTCATTTTAAATCAAGTGTTGTGATATCTGCATAAGAAACTATAGGGATCTCACACTTTTATGGGCTGTCAATTCTTTTAAAGATTTATAATTTTGGTTAATATTTATTTGAGAAATTTTCATTTTTTCTTGTGGAGTAAAGTATGATATCTCTTTTTGAGTTCAATTTGCCTTAAATTTTTGCTTCTCTTGAATTATTATGTAGACAATATTTGAGTGGTTTGTGGATAAAAGTAGAAATGGTCAAAAGGAATATAGGACTAATTATTAGGTCTTATTTTTTTTTACTGTTTAGATTGGTCAGAATTACTCCCGATAAAAGAAGGCGAACATGCATTTTGATTAGGTCATATTATCGTGAACTATTAAAGGTACAACATAATACTTTGAACTTTATAAGATTGTTAATTTAGTATTCTGACTCATTAATTTGATCACATTTTTTACTTGACTTGCTTCCGTTGAAGTTTTTAATTGACTAAAGAATATACATCCATCTTTGTTTCACATAAAAAAAAATAAGATCAACTTATGGTAGGGTATTAAATTGATATTTTGTTTCAAGTTCATGGCAGGGTTATAAAAGATTCAATTAGGCAAGATCAAGGTAGTAAATGTATTTTGGCCATAAAAGAAACAGGCTAAACAATTGTTGATATGTTTGTAGAATGGAACAACATGGCAAATGTTACTATGAATAAATAAACTAAGTCCAAATGATCATAGGTGCGTCAAAAAGTACGTCTTTAATTATATGCGGCAAGGTAAAAAAAATTAGGTTAAATTACAGTTTTAGTTTTTGTCCCTGACTTTTTCTGGATTCGAGGTTTTTATCCCTAAACTTTTTTCTTCTGATTTTTTGTCCTTTATGTTTTTAAAATTCTCAATATTTGTCATTCCGTCTATTTTTTGCCGTTAACTGATGAAAAATACAAGACATGTGAGGGCATTTTGGTCCTTTTTACCATTCTTCATCTTCTTCATTGTTAATCAAATCTGAAACAAGTTAATAACCCAAAACATCAAGTTCTAGATTCCGATTTAGGGTTTATGTTTGCAGAAATCAAACACATTTGAAGAACGACATTTAAAAGACAGATCTGCAAAGAACCCTAGATCTTCATCATCTTCACCATTTTTAAGGTTTTTATTTAGGGTTTTGAATCGAAACCTAGATCTTCATCATCTTCACCTTTTTTTAGGGACTTCAATGGCGGAATTTGAGGTGGTGATGCCTTAACAGGAAGGTGCGGCAGTGACGGAAACAACCTCACCACCGTCATCATCTTCTTCTTCAACCCCTGACAGTGGCGGGAAGGTGTGGCAGTGGCGGGCGGTCGTTTCTTCATCTGCTCCAATTGATTTTGTTGCTTATGTTCGTCCATTTCTGCAATTGATCAGCAAACGAAAGCTTTCTTCCACCACCACAACCAAGCTTCATCTCCGACCACCATAACTATCTCCAGCACCCCATTTCCGACCACCATGAACATGGCCAACCAAGCTTTCTTCCACCACCACACTGTTGATTTTGGGTTTTCAAAATTTGGGGATTTTAATAGTCGCAACCAAAACATGAATGATTCCACATCTGCAAAGTTGACGATGAAGAAGGACTGCATTCATATGTTCTTGATGTTGTTGAAGGAGAGAGGAAGATGAACGTAAAGTACAATTTTTGAAGTATAAGGTACAAGTAGTTTGCTTAAAAAGAGTTCGAATAGGGGTAATTTGGGGAATTGACAAAAAATCGCCAGTTAACGGCCAAAAATAGACGGAAGGACAAATATGCAGAATTTTAAAAACATAAAGGACAAAAAAATAGAAGAAAAAAGTTTAGGGACAAAAACCCCAAATCTGAAAAAAAGTCAGGGACAAAAACTCTAATTTACCCAAAAAATTAATACCTTTAGCTCACATTCTTAAAAGTTAAAATATGGAAAAATGCCCCTTTTTTCTTCTTTTTTTTTTAATTCTTGCTACACTTAAAGGGCATACACAGTTTGTTACATATACCTATTTTTTTCTCATAAGCTAAACCATAAACACGAAAGAATTTTTTTAGACATAGGGTGGTGCCAATGGTGGCCGTAAGTGGATGACACTTCTTTCGGTAAACTGACATTATTGACGCGATGGTGTTGGTTGCATCTTTAGGTGCACTTAAGAAAGAGACAAAATAAAGAAAAAGTGAACCCGTTTGTAATAAAAGTTAGTATTTTATGTGTATATTGATATCATTGTGTGTGTATTTTAAATGTATAGATACACAAATATGAAGTAAAATTTTAAATGTGTATATTGATATCATTTGGTGACTCGTTTGGGCAAGTCACAACATTAGTGACACAATCAACGACACAATTTCCGACTTTATGTATTCTATGACATAATTTATGACGTGAAAGACTTGATGATAGCTAAAATTGTCAATAAATTTGTCGCAATTTTGTGATATAAATTTAATGTCACTAAAAATACCGTTAAATGGTTTTTTTCTTGTAGTGAGAGCGTGTTAGTTACAATATCAGCTAACATTTATAGTGATTTGTTAAAAACTGAACTCTCCTTTGTTTAATTAAAGAGAAATGGGATAACAGAAATTTTTTGGGCTCATTTATATCTTCAAACGTAGGAACATTTAAACAGAAATGAGAAATACTTATGATCTTTTTATCGTTGACCGAATTATTTTCCGTCTAGACAAACCTTAAAAATATAACAAGAGTATAATTCTGTAATTGATACTTTTAACATTTTTGCATGGAGGCAATCCGTGAGACTAGCAACTTGGCCCATTTGATTGTGGCATCATGTTAGATCCGAGAAGAAATAAGCTTGTGGGTCTCGAGCGTAGACAGAGGAGAGAGTTAGAGTGACTCGTTAAAGACAAGAGAATAAGCAGTCAACGGTTACCAGTTCCGTTAGCCGATTAGCAAGCGGTACTCGAGGAACAGGCTTAATCAGAGATTCAAATGTGTCCAATGCATCCACAATGTGTCCAATGCTAGGCTCGGGTCTTGTTGGAGCAAACCTATATTCTGGATTGGATATTGAATTAGTCAACCAAAATATGGAATAGGAAACTCTCTCCTTTTTATTATTTTGTGTTTGATTTTCATATCTAAGAAGTGTTCAATTCAAAGCAATATCGCCAAACTTGTATTAATACACACATCTTACTTCATTTGGCAAAACTTGTATTAATACACACATCTTACTTCATTTGGCAAGCGATTAACATGCGGCTTTTTAAGAAGAAGACTAGGATTAAAGTGCAAGTTATTGAAGTTATAAAGTATAATGTTCACTTCAAGTTTTTTTTTTTTTTTTTTGAACGGCTAGTTAGTAAGTTAGTGGTTCGAGCCTAAACAATGACATCCACAAGGGGCAGTATGCCTTCCCTCGAACCTTCCACTTTTTTGTCCACGACGGGACTTGAACCCATGACCTATTGGTCATGGGCAACACCTTAAATCCACCTTAAATACCACTAGGCTAGAAGCCTTGGGTGTTCACCTCAAGTTATTGATGTTTCGTTTTAAGAAAACTTCTCGAGTGGATTTGTTATTGGATATTTGGAAGTTGCCTTGGTGTCTTATCAGTAATGGAGGAAGACATTGATTGCATTTTCTTATATTAGTCTAATTGGCATTACGTATATTACGATTATGCTTTGATTTTTGTAATAATGGTTTGTCATTTTCACGATAGTTAGGCGCTTGAAGCACATTTTGTGCGTTTTTTTCTTAGAATGTATTACATTCGGTCATATATCATGTACTGTAGATTCTTGATGAGTTAATATATTTACTAGGGTAAAAAACCCTACAAAAAAAAAAAAAAAAAAAAAACAACAAAACATAGAAACTAGTTAAAATTAGATCATAATTAAACAAATCAAATCTTATCTGGATTTTTATGTAAAACCATCGATGAGGTCCGAAGTTTTAAGCAATTGACCAAGCGAATAATTAGATCTTTCAATGACATCTTTTAAATTAATAAAACGTTATCCCAAATTTATAGAATCGATACATGAATTATAAAAAATAATTCGAGTTGGTTGTATGGACCACCTTCTTAACCGTGACAAATTGGGCTCAGGCTGCCTTCCAAAGTCACAGACAAAGTCTCCACGTGAATGATCATTTTCCTCTTTTTAACCCCACCTAATAATATATGCTCCGTAACTTTACACTTTATACAATAAAACTGTACATCACAAATCATTAACCCTTATCCATATAAAATAGCTAAAATACATACCTCCTTCGATTCAAAATAAGTGATAATATTTTCTTTTTTAAGTGAATCAAAATACATGATACAACTTGGAAAATTATCTTATTTGGCAAAAAAATAGTGGATACACACACCCACTAACTATCTACTTTAACAAGTGAAATGACCCATTTACCCTTACTTTTACTTTTAAACAACATTAACCCGACTTTATTCAAAAGGTGTGGTACTCAATCCACACTAATCATCCAATTAATCTAATTTAACCATCATTATAATCTTTTGCTAAAACCCGTGAAACCCAAAGTGTATCACTTATTTTGAATCGGAGGAAGTATTAGTATTCTAAATTTGGTTAACTGGCTTTTCTATCTAAATGATTAAATGTGTAACATGAGACTCTTAACTTAGATAAATAGTCAATTTAGTACTCTGAGTTACTTATTTAATCTTAAATTCTGATGTCATTTGTTTATAGTTTTAGAATATTGAGATGAACATATATTTTTTAGCTCGTCTAAAGTTATTTTCCGCAAGTTCGGTGTATCATACTACACATTTTTTTAGTTAAGGGTAATAAAAAATCAAGTCTACCAGATTCAGGATACTAAGGGGTTGTTTCAGAAAACTTATAAAAGGTTCACTTATAAACACCTTAAATAAGTTTTCCAAACAACCCTATATATGTTCCATAACTTTGCACTACAATAAAACTACACATCACACTGCCAAAAAAATATGTCTTTTGCGGCGACCAAAAACGCCGCAAAAGTCCAAATATCGCCTCAAAACACTTTCTTTTGCGACACGGCGCCGCAAAATGGGCGTCGCAAAAACTTTGTGCTAAAAAATCATTTGCGGCGAAAATTTTGAGCTTATGCCACGACAATCAACGGACCCACCTATGATGCAAGTGGCAACCTTTTTGTGACATCACGGTATGTTTTTGCGGCGACGCCTTTTTGCGTAGTTAAAAATGTTTTTGCGGTGACATTTGGGACTTTTTGTTGTGTTTTTTGTCGCCGCAAATTAAAGCCCTAGCTATTTTTTGTAGTGAAGCCAGTATTCCCATGTATCGCCGCAAAAGACTTTTTGCGACGTCAAGTATCGCCGCAAAAGACTTCCGTAACAAAAAGTGTTTTTTTTTCTTGTAGTGTCATACATCATTGAACCGAAAATGCATCCTCGAAAAAGAGTAGAATACAAATGAAAAGGATATCATTTTCTTTGGAAGACAAAACACATAAATATTTACTAACGAGAAGCATGTGCATGCATTTTACAGTGGGTTTACAAAGATACATATAATATTTATAAACTAACACATAACACTACATAAAAAAACACTATTTTATAAAATAAAAAGCTACTCATGTACCATATATAAAAACATTTAAAAAAACAAAACAAAACACACCATAAAAAGATAATTATTCATCAAGTAGTGAAAAGTTTCATGTTATTTAGGTAATACTCCGTATATGCTTATAAACCACAATATTGTAGTTTACTGACTTGGTCTATAAATATAAATATAGTGCTAAAAAGTTAAGACATCTCTCATAGGCTCATTGGACATTGAGCAATGGAGAGGAAACACTCCTTGTTTCTTGCAAGACTCAAATTTCTATTACTTCTTGTAGCAATAATAATCTGCAAATGTCAAGCCCACGATTCGCGGGTCAACCAAGCCGAAACTTTGATGTCCTTCCGCCGTTCAAGAAACCGAGCCCAAGTCAACACCATCAATGAAATGCTGGTCAATGAGTTATCGGGCTTCATTGACCGGGAAACCAACAACAATGGGAGGAAAATGGAAGATGATTTCATAGAAGGAGGGCTTCCGGGTCAACCATCATCAAAAGATTTCATGTTTAAACAATATTCGGGGTACATCAATGTTGATAGCTTTAATGGTAGAAGCCTTTTCTACTACTTTGTTGAAGCTCTTCATGAACCATCTTCTAAACCACTTGTTCTTTGGCTTAATGGAGGTAAATTTGCAAATAGTTCTTTTCTTGAATATATTTTCGTTTTTGTTTTAATCTTAAAATTCAGATAGAAAGAGTTGTTGACTAATAAATCCGTTGAAAAGTGTCATATTTGTTGGAATTTGTACGTGAAAAGATAGATGGGTTTGGCATATACTCATTTACCTAGAAAATGAGTCCATTAAGTTTAAATTTTATATTTAACGGAAAGTATTGATAGACAAAAAAAGCCAAACAAGAAAAGTTTAAATGAATTGAAAGGCGCCAAAATGTATTAAAGCACATTAAACATTATTAATGGTTTTATTTGAAACAACTTATTAAGCTTATTTAACTATTTATATAACTACAGAAAAGGCAAAAATGTGTTTTTATCAGCCCAAACTCATTAACTTTACCAGTATTGAAATCTTAATTAACCCACTATTTTAGCTAGTTTAATATATATATATATCGGTATATATTGCCACCTCTATTTTCACACAACTTTCATTGTATATGCTAATATGTTACTTGTAACGAGACAGGGCCAGGATGTTCGTCTCTTGGAGTTGGTGCCATGCTCGAGATTGGACCATTTGGTGTTAACCCTGACGGCAAAACACTCTATTCGCGAAGATTTTCATGGAACAAAGGTTCGGTTTTCTATATATAGATAGTGTATGATATTAAGGATATGTTTGGGAAACCTTAAAATTTCAATAAGCCTAAACAAACTTAATATTTTAAGTTTATTTAGGCTTATTAAGCTAATAAGCTTTAAAACTCCATAAATAAATTTTCTCAAACATACCCTAACACCAGGGTCGGAACAATCAATTTTTAGGCCATGAGCAAAATCTTAAAAATGAACCCATGAAGTAATTTTTTTTCCCAAATAAAAAATAAATCCGCCAAATTAAAAGTGTCGTCTCAATCCCAAGCTAAATGTCCGGATTGAACTCTATAGTCCGGTTATTTTCAATATTCCGTTGGACTTACCTTGATTCAAATGAGTTTATACATATATATACATGAGTTGATATTTTTAAAAGTAAGCCCTTAAATTTTGTGGGCCCTGTGCGGCCGCCCTTGTCGCCCTTACTCACAAACAGGCTGCCTAACACGATTTGATAATATTCATTTTGACCAATTATGCAGTTGCGAATATATTATTCTTGGAGTCGCCAGCGGGAGTTGGATTCTCTTACTCTAACACTACCACTGATTATGATTTATCTGGAGATAAAAGGACTGGTAGGCCTTCATTTCATCATTTCATACACAAACATATGTCCCTTCTTATAAAAGAAAAATAGAAAGCAAGAGTAACTATGGGCCACTAACTAGACTTGATGGGTCCACCAAAGTAGGCTAGAGCTTAAAATAACCGGACAAAGTGAGTTACTTTAAAGTATATAGTATATACTGCCTCCGCTTTTATTCCAGTGATACATTGTTGATATTTGTAGATTTTGAGGAAAAAAAGTCATACTTTAGATTTTATGTTGTTTGAGGCAAAAAAAAAAAATATAATAAAAGTTAAATTAGATTAAACTGGATAGTTAGTGAGTGATGAGCCTCGCATATTATGATTAAGTGAGTTTATTGACGTTTAAAAGTAAAAATAAGGGTAAATAAGTCATTTTACTTTATTAAAGGAGATAGTTAGTGGGTATGAGTTCCATAATATTTTAATAAAGTGATGTTAATAATATTTAAAAGTAAAAATAAAGGTAAAAGAGTTATTCCATTAGATTGAAAAAGATCGTTGGTGGGTGTGCGCCCACACTACCTTTTACCAAACAAAGAAATTATCAAAGTATATCTTTATTTTTGGAGGTTTGTAAGTGTTTGAATATACTTTAGGCGACTTTTAACTTGTTTTCTTTATATAATTACCCCCACCTCGTGCAGGCGTGCGCAAGTGTGTATCTATGGCCCCGTTATAAGTAAAATACAACCCGAATTGAGTTGTCTTTATACGTACGAGTTTACTTACCCTCTCCACGATACTATAACCGACCATTTCAATTTAGAGATTTATGGTTTAAATATAACAAGACATATAGTATAGGGTGTGTGCATTTGCCTTTAACCATTGTTAAAGAAGTACTCAACACCGTATAGTTACAGTTCTAGATTCGACTAGGTAGATTGTATCAATCCTTTTTGTGGGGTTATTTATCTTTAAAATAGAGAACTTTGGTCCGACTTAAGTGAATCTAATGATTGACTCGATCGTACTTCTTTTGGACTTATTTGGCTAAGGGGTAGATACCATTCTAAGATAATACAATTTATAGTGGTCGATACAATATATAGTGGTCAACAATACAATTATCACAACAGTGTTTTTTATTATTTTACACATGTCATTATTCCTAAAAACAACTTGATTGATAAAAAATATAATATTGTTTCACTATAGTTGGTTTTGGTTCAAATTGCAGCGGAGGACTCTTACGTTTTCTTGGTGAATTGGTTCAAAAGATTCCCACATTACAAAAACAACGATTTTTACGTAATAGGAGAAAGTTATGCAGGTATAATAATTATTATTATCTATTATATATGAAAATATGAATGCTAGTCTGCTAGATATAAATCGTAATGCTCTTCTTGTAAATCATGTTACAGGGTTTTATATCCCGGAGTTAGCCGATCTAATTACAAAGAAAAACATAGAAGCCCACTCTCCTTCAATCAACTTCAAGGGCATTATGGTAAATAACATAACATCATACCGTTTAATCATACAACATGTATATATATGACAACTTTTTCCCACTCTACTTGCTTTTTTATAGATAGGAAATGGAATAATGAACGATGATACCGACGATCGAGGATTTAACGATTATCTATGGAGCCATGCCTTAATTTCGGACGAAACGTATAGGAAATTAACGCAACATTGCAATAACGCTAATAATAGTGTTTATTGTACGAAAGTGGAGGAAGAATTAGGCGAAGAAATTGGAGACATAGATTTTTACAACATTTATGGGCCGACTTGTGTGCCATTGCCCGATGGAGTTATGGTTAGGAAGAAGCATCATCGAAGATCGGGTGGGATGGATCCATGTGAAGGAGAATATGTTGAAAACTATCTTAATCTTCCAACTGTTCAAACTGCTTTCCATGCTAATGTCACCAAATTATCATATCCATGGGAGACTTGTAGGTTAGTATTAGACTTTAGTTGAAACTGAAATTGTTGTCTAAAATGTTGATAAATATGTACACAAACATAAATTTTGTTTAATTTATTTTGTTGCAGCAAAGTCATTGCTAAGTGGAGGGATAGCCCATCAACTATGTTTCCAATATACAAAAGGCTAATTTCCTCGGGTCTTCGGATACTTCTTTATAGGTACATTTGGAAACTGGGTCGGGTTTGGGGGGTTCGGATTAGCGGGTTGGAATCAGTCAACTCAAGAATTTCGGGTTAGGAAAATCACCCTAACTTGGACACATTTAAACCATGGTAACTCAGAAACGACAATTTTAACCCGTGTAACTTAAATGTTGGTGGATCAAATGGGTTAGTGAGTTAGTATCAGATTGGCAGGTCATAAATAAAAATTGGACCCAATTACAAGGCTAATCATTACAGGATTTTAGTAAATTAAGAGTTAACAAAAATCAAAATCTCAAAATTCATTTAAAAAATGTAGCAAAATCCCGATCATCAATAAAGAAAATGGGATTATAGTATTTACATCGTTTTTAAAAAAATATATATATATATATAAACTAAAACTAAACGGGTTGGGGGTCAACCCGTTTATATATAAGCCAACCCGAAAATGACCCGCTTTATAAACGGGTTGGACGGGGTCGACATGTTTTTTTTACCATAACCCAATTTATGCTCAACCAAAACCTGATTAAGTTCGTGTCGGGTTCGTTTCGCGTTTCGGGCTGTGTCGTGAATTGACGCCGCAAAATAATAATTTCTTATCTGAAACATTTTTTATAGTGGAGACGTGGATGCCGTTGTTCCAGTCTCGGGCACTCGATATTCTATCGATGCCATGAATCTTAAAGTGATAAAACCTTGGCGATTCTGGACAGACGCTAACAAACAAGTAACGTTTCTTATTTGAAAACTATTTATTTTATTCATATCAATATATGTTTGATACAAATTGCAAAATAATTAAACGAGAAATGTGTTTGTTTTGGTTTAAAAATTATAGGTGGCGGGATACAAGGTTGTATACGATGGATTAACATTTGCAACAGTTCGAGGTGCTGGTCATGAAGTACCGCGTTTTCAACCACATCAAGCATTTGCTTTGTTAAAGACGTTCTTGGCAAATCACGATTGAAAATTGACAATTAATGGTCCTAAATCTTCATGATCATGTTATTCATCCTTTCTCAATCAATGAATTGAATTGATTCCTTCATGTCATTTTTGGTGCTGTTTATTTTTGTTTTGATCTGTTCATTTCTTATCATATCGTGAAGATATTGTTTAATTAAGATAAACTATTAGCTAAGGTTATCAAATAAGAATGTTATCATATCGTTGGTTATGACTATTAACTTTTGATTTTGCATTTATTTCGTAAATAAATTGACCAAACTATTATTCTTTTAATTTTATCTGATTTTTTAATTCCGCTTTTATTTTATTTCCCTTTTTTTCGTTTTCATTTTACATTACTTTTCTTTTACACTGTTACAAAATTCGTGATTACATTTGTGAGCATGGAAAACAATGGATGACGCCAATTAAACATGAAAAAACTCTGAAGTTTGAGACGAAGGTTTTCCTTGTCACTATTTTAACATGGTTTCCTTCAACCAACTACAAGCAAGATTGAACAAGCATAAAATTCTCATAGGTTATATTTGGACATCTATATGTATGTGTTTATATCGATTAAGGTATTATATATATTATATTTGTGAATTCGGTGAATAGGTATGCTACTCAATTTTTTTATTTAAGCTATCATATATGACTTTTTCTTTTTGTTTTTATCTCAGGCTTTAATATTTTTTATATGTAGGTTTTGAATACTTACATTTTAACGTTTTTTTATTTTAACATTGTTAGATTTTGTCCAAAATTATAATGTGTACAAATATTAATAATATAACATTTACTAACTTATTTTTACAGCTCAAATTATTTATAGTATTCAAATTATTAATAATATGAATTAATGATTGTACCTATATCAATAGACATTATTTTGAGTATTATATGAAAATCTCCCGCAGCAATACGTGGGGTAAACACCTGCTAGTTTAATACATTTGTATGATTGAGCACAAACTCATCTGATTTTATAACATTATTATAAGATTATAAGAAGAGCAAAGGAAGATGCATTGCTAACAATGTCACTTAACTGATACTCGTGAGTTGAAACCGACGACCCCTATTGTCACTCATCTAAGATTTTTGTGCTCTTCGTGGCAGGGGTGGACCTTCTTGGAACCCAGGAGTGCACGTGCTACCCTAAGTTTTCATATATTAGTGTAAATATTTTCGAAAAAAACAAATTATATATAGGGATTACTGTATAATGTTGGGCTTCTCATCACTTATAAGTTTACAAAAAATAGTTCAAACTTCAAAGCACAAAAATTGTTTAGATTATTAGGGAGCCGATACATTAATTTAATTTAATAACCAAAGGTCACACTCCACATTATGACAATTTTGAATAAAAAAATCTCAATACATTTTTTGTTTCTCAATTGAAATGGTAAAGCCAAAGGTTAAAAAAAATACCAATTGATTTGTAATGTAGAAAAGTAAGTAATTATTGTCACGGATGAAAATGTAATTATTTGTTTTCGAAAAATTAGGTCAATGAAGAGGAGAGTTTTAAAATGTTTTCTCTAGTTTTTACTCTAGTTTGTCATTTTGTAATGTTCTATCATATTATATTTTGTAATTTTAATCTTATTATATATTACGAAAAAAATTGTGCTACCTTAAACTTTCGTCTTGGATCCATGCTTTCATGGTATTTCTTTTATGTTTTTAGATTGTTGTTTAGGATAAGGGAATAATTCTTAAGAGAAAATGCTCCTTGTAATAAAACGAGGATTATGCAACCCGCGCGATGCTGCGGAATTTGAAGCATATATTTATTTTACGTCAAGATTTTGATTCAGTTAATATAATTTATTATTTTGTGTTCATGAACAAAATAATATCAAATAAACCACCTAAGCATATATTATTATAAGTGATTTTTTTGAAAATTTTAATTTTGTAATATTAAATAGGTTAAGATACATATTTATATGAATTTAAGGGGTTCTAACTTCTAAGTCATGTGCTTTAGCAAATTTTTAAAGTGTAGAAGTTGTTTAGTAATTGTGTTTTCAAATTGGTGTTTTAAATTTAAATAAAATCGTATTAAAAATAATAAATTAATGTTATTGAAAAAACCCGACTAAAGTCATCATATACACTTACTTGTTAAAGGACCTCATGAATCAGGGGCGGTACCAAGAGATATATTAAAGGTGGGCAAAATTTTAAAGTGAAAGTCAGGTTCTTGAGTGATTTTTTTAGGTCAAATCGTAAATAAAATCAAATTAATTTTAATTTGAAGAAAGTCTAATCATAAATTATATCAATCAAAATTAAAATTCGCTTGTTAGTTAATTCAAAAATAAAAATTCTAAAATTCAACAATATAAAAAATAGAATGCAATTTTTCATAGTGGTAGATTTCGTATATAAAATTTGTATTCTTAATTCATATTCGTATTTAATTTTGTTATAACGTTGAAGTAAATTCTTTAAAGTGTTTATATATGGATGATGTGGACTAATATGTTACTAGTTAGTTTACACGTATAATCAAATAAATTGCAAAAATAACATTTTTAAACCAAGAAAAATAGAGGGAAATTAGTCACAAAAAAAAAATTAATGGTAAATATAGCAAAAGAAACATTAATAAAGAAATAAGGACAAAATAAATTTAAAAAAAATGAATATGAAAGGGACTTGAACTGAATGTTATATGTTTTAAGATAAATGAGTTCACCACTAAGCTAATAAACGACGTGAATTAGTTATCGTTCATACATTATATATATTTTGATGAGCAAAAGCTAAAAATAAACTGACCCACAAAAAATTTATACTAATCGGAAAAATTTTAGGGTCGGTAACTGTCCACCTTGCCCACCCCCTAGAAACGCCCCTGTCATGAATTAGAATTAAAATATATACAATTTATTGATTCAAACGTATTATATAGCAGGAAATGATTTAAAGGATAATAGTAATAATAATAAACCTATAAATATTAGCAATTCCCCACCCACATGATGGCATGAAAAAAGAATTAAATAATACTCCGTAGGTTGCAAGAATTGAACACACGCAGAACAGGAAGGAAATGCCCTTTATGGAATGTCCTTAGCCACTACATCAACAACCACTTTTGCTAATAATTTCACTCAGCTAATATATATAATTTAATTAACTTTATGAACAGTAAAAAGCCTACCATAAATATAAGAATTTAAATGACTGTATTATAAATTGGTTTAAGCGATTTTGATCCAATCGTATAAACCCCTACAAACTACATGTCATAAATATTTAAATTTTTCCTTTTTAATATCCAGTTCAATTATTTGTTTGTAAATCATCTTTAGCATATAATAGTCTTATGAGAATTGATTTTAGTACCACAAATTTTAATGATTATACAACACTGTACAGTTAATTGTACAAATGTATAAAGCATTGGATGTGGTACATAACTTAAGAATTGTGATACCAAAATCACCCCCTTTTCTATAACATCAATTGCTAAAATACGTCATATGATTACATTTTTTAAAAATCTAGTCACATGATACGTCAAGTTGGTCAAAAATCTTCATGCTTTTACTCATTTAGGAATCTTAATGACATCAACAAATACCTAGATAAAAACAAAATTTCAATCTATTATTACACCAATTCTACATTTTAAATAGACGATTAGTTATCAAGAACTGGCTACCAAATTAAATCGAGTCCGAATAATCCATCGTCAATATGAGGGCCGTTTTTATGTTTTTAGTTCAATTTTGTTTTTTGATATTTGTTCAATGTGTTAGGAAGCATGTTGACCCTCTTCCAGTTTTCTTAGAAGTTCAACCTTTTAAAAAGACGTATGTTAGTGAAGATCTGATTGTTAATGATTTTGTTGTTCATGTAAGCCCTCAACACGGGTTGAAAATAGCCGACAAGATTTCAAGGTTACCAGGACAACCAAGAAGACCAAAGTTTAATCAATATTCAGGGTATGTGACTGTCGATCCACATCATGGTAGAGCTTTATTTTACTATTTTGCGGAGTCAACACAAAAGCCTTCTAAGAAACCTCTAGTGTTATGGCTTAATGGAGGTACATAACTCTCCATATTTAGAATCTTTTTACTAATACGAATGTTATTTTACAACTCTTTAATTATGTATTAATTATATTTATTAAAGGACCGGGATGTTCTTCGATTGGAGGTGGAATGATGATGGAACATGGACCATTTCGAGTCAACAAAGATGGTAAAACTTTATCCAGTAACAAATTTTCATGGAATAAAGGTAATCAATTTTACTTATGTATTTATGATTTTTCTAGCATTTACCATAAAGGCACATAGTTAAGTGCATTTATATATCTTTAAAATGATCACTAAAAATAAAAAGGCATTTAATACTTTATTAATGTTTATTAAGTTGAGTTCAATTAATATAACTAGTTTTTTTTAACGATGATTAATATACTCTAATTTCTTATATCATGTTCATTGCATGTATTAGAAAAACTCTAAATTTTATACATTAGGATTTGCATATTTATATCCACAACTTCTAGACAATATTTAATTAAGTTAGAAGTATATTAGGCATTTTTTTCATATAAATTACACTGATTTTAAAGTCAAGTGACGTTTTTTTTTTCATAATCAAATGACTATTTAAAACACTTGATAAACTCTTCGTATATTGTCCGTGGTGCCTTTTAATCTAATGGCATGCCAAGTAATCAATGCGTATCGTTTTTCCCCTTCATAGTCACTAAATATTACTGTATTTCTTCAAAAAGGAAAATAACAATTTTATGTTGTACTCCGTACATGGTAATTTATCCAATTCTTAAAAAAAAAAAATGAACAGTGTAAAAATGCTCTACTTTTTTAGTATGTGTGATAAGCAAAGAAAATATTCAATTGGTGGTACTATTCAGATTTTTTTTTGTTTGCGTCCGTACGATGTCATTCATTATATACGTGTGATTCATAATTATAAATAATATATATGACACATTAAACATGTATGTATGACATTATTCCAGGGGCGTTTCCGAGATTTTGAAGGCCCAGTGCAAAAACGTGAAAATGGGCTCCCTGAATACAAGAATTTTATAAAAAATTTGGACTTTCTGATTTTTTTTTCTAATTAAATTATTAAGTTGCCTTAAATTTTAATACTATATATAAGATATGAAAAATGCTAATGACAGCCCTTAAGGCTGTCATTAAGAAGGCAAAATACGCAAAAGACAACCCCCTGAATTTTAGGAAATATTATTTTTTTAATCAATGTACAAGCTTTTTATGCATGTTAGTGACAGCCTTAAGGGCTGTCATTAGCAAAACCCATAAGATATATATAAAAAATGAACCTCTATAAAATATGGGCCCTGTGCGGCTGCACCTCCTGCACCTCTTCAAAGACACCCCTGCATTATTCAATTTAAGTATGTATGAGAAATCAAATCATATACTACTATATGACACATTAAACATGTATGTATCACATTAACCAATTATCATTTATCAAAACATTCATTAGGCAATGATTCTAATTATTTTCAATTTAAGGAAAAAATGTATAAATCATGACATCATTCAAATTTTCTTTTCTTATTAAGTCCATTATCTATGTATGATCATTCCCTCATTATATACATGTGATTCATAATTACTAGTCATATGAGTATATGACATATTAAACATGTAATTTAATCAAGGGACACCAAGTAGCATACATCAGAACATTCCTAGGCAATGAATCTTCCTCAATTTTTTCCCTAAATCAACCTCGATCATTCATTCTTTATGTACATGTGATTCACATTTATTAGTCATATGAGTATATGACACATTAAACATGTAATTTTGTCTATATGACACATTAAACATGTAATTTAGTCGGCGGGACCACCAAGTAGCATTTATCAAAACATTACTTAGGCAATCATTCTAAACATTTTCACTTTAACAAATAGTTTTGAAGATTATTTATGTACAACTTTCTTACATAAACACATTCAAATATTAATATACTATTTATTTACTTATTGTATTATTCACTGTAAATTGTTATATTAATAATTCGTAACGGAAATTAATGCAGTGGCTAATATGCTTTTTTTGGAATCGCCGGCCGGAGTTGGATATTCATACTCCAATACAACCTCCAACTATGCATCCCCCGGAGATACACAAACAGCAAAAGATTCATATACTTTTTTAATCAATTGGCTCAAAAGGTTCCCGGAATACAAAACTAGAGATTTTTACATCACCGGAGAAAGTTACGCCGGCCATTACATACCTCAACTGGCCGAATTAATCCTTCTAAACAACAAGAAAGCTAACCGTACCGTTATTAACCTCAAAGGGGTCGCGGTAAGCTTGATAACATTTAACTAGTCAAAAAAAGTTTTTATTTTTTTAATTAATTGTCTTGAATTTTAATATTTCTAGATTGGAAATGCGTATATCGACAATGAAACTCAAAGAAAGGGAAGACATGATTATTTGTGGTCACATTCGATGGTTTCTGATGAAATTCACGATGGAATTGTCACGAATTGTGATTTTTCTTGGAATTCAAGTTTATCTGATAAGTGTAAAGATTATCTTAAAAAAGAAAATAATGTTGTTGGGAACGTATATGCTTATGAGATCTATGCCCCCTTGTGTTTGAATGGAACATCCGATGAGGTAATTTCATGTTATACTTTTTATTAGAATGAAAACGGAACAAATATAAATGTTAATAAATCCATGGAATGACTTATTTGCTTGTTATATGCTTAAATAGGCTTCGGGATTTGATCCGTGCTCAGTAAACTATATCGAAAGTTACTTGAATATCCCTCAAGTCCAAAAATCGCTACACGCAAATCTCACGGGCATTCCCGGACACTGGGAAGATTGCAAGTAAGAACATTTTCTCAAATTTGGAGTTGATACCACATTTTATAAATTGTTTGTAGACTAATTAAATAAAGATGGTTTTTGACGGTTGTTTTTTGTTTGTAGTGATGATATATTTGAGAATTGGAATGATCAACCATTTACTATGTTACCATCCATCCAACGGGTCATGGGCAGTGGCATCCGTTTTTGGATTTACAGGTAACTATCAAGTACTTAGATTCTGCATACCGATTATATTTTCTGGTCATCATTTTTTTTACAAATTCTTGTTTATAAGATATGACACGTGGATGTGACAGACAAAAAATGCCCAAAACTGATGCCATGTCACTGTGACATGTTCCAAGTTGGAAATTATACTTGTATCAAAATAAGTGATACATTTTATTTTTTATATTTTGAAAACTAGCGTTGAAAGTAAGATGTTATATTATTATTATATATTTTCATGTTTGCCATTTAACATATGATTATTCTATACATGACAGCGGAGATACTGATAGTATGGTGCCAATTACAACAACCAAATACGCGATAAAGAAACTTAATACAACAATAACGATGCCATGGTACCCGTGGTACTTGAAAGGAGAGGTTAGAAACCGCTAACTGCAACTTCAAATAGTACTAATATCACTCTTTAGTTTTATTTATTTATTTATAAATTTGTTAACCGTTTGTGTTTAATTGTTCCCTTTATGATTAGGTTGGTGGGTACGTGGTTGGATATGAAAACTTGACGTTTGTGACGGTTAGAGGAGCTGGACACTTTGTACCAAGCTATCAACCCGCTCGTGCACTCGCACTTTTCTCATCTTTTTTGCATGGAAAGCCTTTGCCAACTATGTAGTTTTGTTTCGCGTGTTGTAATTGTAGCTAGAATCCAAATGGTGTGTACAATGTTGGGTAGTTTCCTGATGTGTTCTTAAACTTAGTTTGGGGTTTCGAAGAAAATGTTGCACTTAGGGGTGTCAAATCGGGTTGTTGTGTGGGGTTTGGCTCTAACCAGGTCGGGCCTATCGGGTTTGAAGTAAAAAAAAGAACAAAACTAACCTAAAACCCACCCTATAAGGAATCGGGTTAGTCGGGTTCGGGTTGTGTTGGGTTTCGGGTTTGTCGGGTCACCCCAGCCAAATTAGTCGGGTTACGTATCCAATTTATAAGATAAATTTAAATAAATTCCTTTAAGTTTTAAACTTTCTATTTTCAAATGTTATAAGTCGGGTTATGCAGCCTCTAAGGCTATTCAGAATGGGCACCACACCACACTATTTTTTTCTGCTACATCAACTGGCACCTCAACAACTACACCACACTATTTATCCAGAAAATACTCATCACACCACATCACACCATTTTCATTCTATTAAATTTTAAATAAAAAAAAACTTTAAGCCAATCAAACCCAATCATTTCACCCCCACACCCCGTTGCAAGCCGTGAGTGTGGTCACACCACGCCACTTTTTCATCACCACATGTGTAGGGGGGTGGTGTTTTCCTCTCAATCACACCATTAAAATGGTCCACCTCATCACTACACCACGCCTCCAAAACCCACTCCGAGTAGCATAAGAAATGGGATGTTAAAACTTGTTCTACAAAAAACAAAACTCAAATAGATACACATATGTGTCGATGGTCATAAAATTACCGTTCTAAACATGATATATTTTAACTTTTAAAGGAAATCGTTTTTGAACTTTAGTTGGGCCTAAATAGGTCAACCTGAAACCCGACAAATGTAAATAATTCAAACTCAAAATCCGACCAGACAAGACATCATATTTTCAGAAAGTAAACTACTAAATTTCATTCACCAAATATCTTATACGACGAGTACAAAATAAAAGAAAGTGAATAAAGTGATTGAAAGCTAGCATGAGCAAGAGCCATAATCACAAAGGAGAATGAGTACATTCATTAGTAAAGGTGTAAAGCTATTTCAAAAGCACTAAAGGCTTTTCTTGTGACCATGTCTTATGGATCTTGTTCATCAATCCTTCAAACACCTAATTGAATCCAATGACACTACTCAAAAATCATATATAATTGTTCAAAATTTCAAGACATTCCATCTTACAATATCTTTCTGGATATACTGTTGCAATATATCAGACAATACATAAATATAATATTTAACTCAACACTTTTAGGTAATTTAAATAACACTTCACTATAATTTTAAGTCCATTTATATGTATATCTATGGCCGATAGACAAGTGAAATATATAAACTGATTGCAACTTTATTTTACTGAAATGTGAAAATTATTCAATTTACAAATTACGTATATTATAAGTTAAATACGTATATTAACTACAACTAACATTAGAATTTTGGTTGGACTTGTATTTTAGGCCTAAAATTACATATATCACCACAACTTAACACTAAGAAAACCTATAATAAACACGAAGAAAACCTCTAAATTAACAACATCATTTTGTTTTCGTCTATTTCTTCAATTCTAATCTCTAACTGTTGAAACCCGGTTCTGCGATGACGGATGGTGTGCCCTCCGTCTCTGTATTAATTCCTGAAACGAGGTAACAACCCTAGTCAGAGGCCTTCAGGGTTTGCTCCCTGAAGACACTCCGATGCCTAAGTAAGAATCAGTTCGACATATATGGTAACGCATAGGTAAACAATAATGGTTGTGACGGATATTGAATATGGTATTGGATGTGGTGTAGTAAATGCGAGATGATGGTCATACCTGATCCTTACTAAGTTCTCCATTTATATCACATTAAATGAGCGGGAAGACGACCAGAGAAAATGAGCGGGATAATTGGCTTCGCAAAACTCGTCTGATCCGAAATGTGACCTCTTCTGAGCGTGGCGGGTCAAGCAGGGTTCGTAAAACCCGCGAAGAGGCTGAAGTCTCCACACCCCGCCGACGCAGGATGAGTACGGAAGGTATTGCCTTCGTCTCCTTTTTCCTTCTTTTCATATCTTGGGGTTATGTTATTACTGTATACTTACCGTCCTTGGAACAGGTTTTTCCGAATGCGTAGTGATCTCTGATGTTTCAACACCTGCTTCCCCGATTGTCAACCCTACACCTGTTGTTTCTTTTAAGTCTCCCACGTTTATTCCACCACCTCTTGCGACCACCGGCACTACTGCTACTGCGACCCGCTCCGAATCGTCTTTACTATGGAAGCTTCCTGCAGGTGCTTCTAGTAGTGCTGCAGTGGCTATGTTTAGCAACTAGCTTTTTAGTTCAGGAAATGTCACCTCGTCGGTGATTAGAGAAACTCGTTCTCCTCAATCCGCCCGGAGCCATTCGTCACTTCCCCCGTTTATCTCTGTTGGTATGCACAACTTCCATATTTCATTATTAACCTTTATACAATAATTTATCCTTTATTATCTTATACAGGTGAAACTGCCCGTATTGTTGACGTTACTTCCACTGCTGCCGCATCTGCGCCTATCCGACGGGAAAGTCCCTTTGGTCGGTTAGATCCGCCTCGACCACGTCCTCATGTTATCCCTCGAACCCCAATCACTTCCACCGAGACTGTTGTGCCTATCAATCTGCAGGATGTGCCGGATAGTGACCTATTCGTAAGCGTGAAGTCTGGGTTGCTTGGTTCTGTTGAGCTTGTGTCCGAGCTCCAAAATCGATGCACCCGTTATGAACAACTCGTAACTCAACAAAGGCTGGACTTTGATCGTATTTCCCAACTGATGAAATCTCTCCAAGATTTGTATGATAAAGACATTCAAAAGAGAGAACAGCTATCTCAACGGTTGACGAAGGATCGTGAGGAGAGTGAAAGATCCGTCGTAGGTTTGCAGGAACAACTTGCCGAGGCGAAACGCCTACTGTTGGTTGAGAAAGAACGTTTTAGTAAATAGGAGGAACAACAGAGGGCTTGGCTGCTAGAATTGCTGAGTTGGAATCCGCGTTGGTAGAGAAGGATTCATGTTTGAAAGAAACAGAGGATCGTTGTTTGAACATAACTGCAGAGAATGAGTCACTGAAAGAAGAAGTTGAATTGCAGGAGGGTATGATTTTGTCAAAGCGAGAGGACATCGACTGGCTGCTCAGGAAGGGTGTTCCTGGGACTATCGAGACATTTCTGAGTTCGCACGAGTTTGTGCAAAAGAACTCCGTTCTTCAAAGAGAGAGTGTTAAGTATGGGCAATACCAAGGGTGCCTAGAAATGCAGAAAGCGTATCCGGACTTACTAAAAGATGCCAAACTCGTCTACGAGTTTCTGGAGGGGCAAGCTGCCGTTATTAGCTTGTTTGAGGATCTCGTCTCTCCCCATTTTTCACTTATCGATTCACTTGAGAATGGCGTTGTTAGTCTAGATGACTTAAAAAGACTTGTAACAAAGCCTCCCGTTGCCTCCGAGGGCGTTGGTGAGAGTTCGGGTTTCCAGACTAAACCTTAGGTTTTCGTGCAGTACTCTTTTGTTAAACAACATTTGTGTGTTTTTGTAATCACTTGTATGTAATCGTACTGTCCTTAATTATGGACCGTTATCCTTTTGCTCTTTTGTATCGTACCGCTTGTGTTGTTATTATTAATTTATTTGCTTACTTTGTGTTTCGTATGTAACCTTATCTTTAAATGAGGCGTCCCTCACTTAGATAAGAGGTATCGTATATGTTCGTATTCGTTCGTTCGCACTTGTTCGTCCGGAGTCGTCCGGTTGTAAGATCGAGGTATCCTTTCGGTATACCTTGACCTACCCATAGCTATGAGTTTTGGAATTTATTCTTAGCGGCTTTTTTAAAGCGACTTGAATTTAACAATTGCCTTTCTCGAAAAGCTTCTATTACTAATTAATCGACTACATGCTCAATAGATTAGGTTGACTATTACAGCACACGCTCTCGGAGCAAAAACTTAAAGATAAAAACATAGTGTTTTTTTTTAGAAGTTAAACTTCCGCAGGTTCCTCATATTCCACGTTCTTGGAATTGCCGTTCCACCCATTGTTTCCAATACGTACGAGCCATTCCTTCGAGCCTCTGTTACACGGTAAGGACCTTCCCAATTAGGGCACAGCTTTCCGGGCTTAACCTGTAGGCTGGCTTCGTTCTTCCGCAGGACCAAGTCTCCTTTCTTCCAGGCTATCCCCCTAACTCTTTTGTTGTAGTATGCTTCCGTTAGGGATTTGTACGCAGCTTGCCTTGTAGCGGCATTTTCTCTCCTTTCTTCCACAAGGTCTAAGTTATGCCTCAATGCCTCGTCATTGCATTCCAAGCGGAAATTTTCTGTCCTCGGGGAAGGTGTTATCATTTCCAATGGAACAACAGCTTCCGCTCCATACACCAGACTATACGGTGTTTCTTTGGTTGCGTTGCGTTCGGTCGTTCGATATGCCCATAACACGCTTTGCAACTCTTCTGCCCAAGCCCCTTGTGCCTTGTTCAAGCGAGTTTTGATTCCCTTTACAATCGTTCGGTTCGTGACTTCCGTTTGCCCATTTGCTTGTGGGTGTGCTACGGAGGTGAAATTCTGCCATATGCTAAGCTTAGCACACCAAGCTTTGAACGGATTACTAGCAAATTGCTTTCCGTTGTCACTTACTATCGTATGAGGGATGCCGAAATGACAGACTATTTGCTTCCATACGAATTTGACGATGTGTGCACCTGAGATGCATGCCAATGCCTCAGCTTCCACCCACTTAGTGAAATAGTCTACGGCAACCACTAAAAATTTCACTCCTCCCGGAGCTTTGGGGAAAGGACCGACGACGTCTATTCCCCACTGGCAAAAAGGCCAAGGGCTGTATATGCTTGTCAAGCATACCGGAGCCATTGCCGGAACGTTCGCGTATGCCTGACAGTTGACGCATTTCTCTATATATTCCCTTGTGTCCTTCGTCATGGTAGGCCAGAAGTAACCCAAACGGAAGATCTTTTGTCTCAAGATCCTCGCTCCGGAGTGTGCACCACATAGACCCTCATGCACTTCCATAATTGCCTCCTTAGCCTCACTCTTGTTCAAACACTTCAACCATGGTGTTGAATAGCCCTTTCGATATAATCTTCCGTTTTTAATAGTATACTGTCCTGCACTCATGCGTACCTTCCTGGCCTTCACCTCTGACTCCGGAAGAACCCCTTCGTTAAGGTAGGATAAGATGGGTGTCATCCAACAAGACTCTCCATGGTTTATTTCTGCCATTTCTTCCGTTCTGCCGTCAATGCTTCGGTGCGCAAGAACTTCTACCAACACCTCTTTGGTGAGGTGACAAAATAGCATCGAAGCCAGCTTGCTTAATGCGTCCGCTTCTTTGTTCTTTGTTCGCGGGATTTGAGATACTTTGAAATTCTTGAACGAAACTATCTCTTCCTTCACCTTTGCCAGGTATTTCTGCATGTGGACTTCTTTAGCCTCGTACGAGCCGTTCACTTGGTTTACCACCAACATTGAATCCATGAAAACTTCTAGCATATGAATTTCCAATTTCGTAGCGAGGTTCAGACCTGCTAAAAGGGCTTCGTATTCTGCTTCGTTGTTGGAACACTTAAAATCGAAGCGCAGAGCGTACATAACTTTTTCCCCTTCTGGTCCTCTCAACACTATTCCTGCACCGCAACCTTCTCTTCCTGCCGCTCCAACTGTATACATTTCCCATGAAAGCTTCTTAGATGATACGGACAGTTTGTCCTCCTTTCGTTCTTCTACAGACAGGACCGCGTCTTCATCCGGCACTTCTACCAAGAAATCAGCCAGAGCTTGACCCTTGATACTGGGGCGTGTTTTAAAAAGAATGTCATGCTCCCCCAATTTGATGGCCCATTTGGTCATTCTTCCGGAATGCTCCGGTTGAAATAAGATGTTCCGGATTGGCTGGTTGGTTAGAACGGTAACCTTGTGGGCTTCGAAGTATCTTTTCAAACGTCTAATTGAGTATATCAATGCCAGAATGAGTTTTTCAATTAACGAATAATTGAGTTCGGCCCCCTGCAGAGCTCTGCTGACAAAATAGACCGGAACCTGTTTTCCTTCCCTTTCGGTGATTAGCACGAAGCTTATAACCTCCCTGTTGGTGGATAGGCACATCACCAAAAGTTCCCCAGGCTTCGGGCTAGCCATGGTTGGGAGACTCTTCAGACTAAGCTTTAGATCTTTAAGAGCTTCTTCTGCTTCGTCCGTCCAGCCTATGCTCCCTTTTTTGGTGTACCCGTGCAAAGCTTTGAAGAAAGGTATCGACCTCTCTGCCGATTTGGCAAGGAAACGTCCCAACGAAGCCAGTTTCCCGTTCAAACTTTGCACATCTTTAACTGTTCTGGGGGTATTTGTTTTCATTAAACCCTCAACCTTATCTGGGTTAGCCTGAATGCCTGTCGTAGTAACAATGTGGCCTAAAAAACTTCGTTTGCTCATTCCAAAGGAGCACTTTTTGGGATTTAACTTCATGTTAATCTTCTTAAGTTGTAACAACGTTTCCTCCACGTCTCGGAGCAAGTCTTCGTCTGCTTTGCTTTTGATGACCATATCATCAACGTATACTTCTAAGTTTCTACCAATCTGTTTTTCGAAGGCCTTGTCTACCAAACGTTGATACGTGGCTCCTGCGTTCCGGAGGCCGAAAGGCATCTTTACGTAGCAAAACGTTCCTTTAGCGGTATGGAACGCGGTTTTCTCTTCATCTCCCTTTGCCATCTGGACCTGATGGTATCCTTTATACGCATCCAGGAAGGACTTCCATTTATAGCCTCCTAAGGACTCCACTTTCTGCTCTATTTCGGGGAGAGGATAGCTATCCTTGGGGCACGCCTTATTTAAGTCTTTGAAATCTACGCACATACGCATAGATCCGTCTGCCTTTTTTACTAACACTGGGTTTGCTATCCACTCCGGGTATTGTGTGCTTCGTAGGACCCCAACATCCACTAAATCTTTGACCTCCTGGTTCACGATTTCGCTTCGTTCCGACGCCATTCCTCGCTTCGTTTGTTTTATTGGACGGAATGAAGGGTTGATCATCAACTTGTGTTCCGTAACGTCTCGGGACACCCCCGTCATATCCTTTGGCTTCCACGTGAAAACTCCTTTGTGTCATTTTAATAACTCCACCAAGTCTCTTTTTAACAAACTTGGTAGGTCTTCGCCGATTCGTACGGTTAAATCAGGGCATTCTGGATTAATCACTACGTGAGCCTCTTCCTGCTCCATCCAGCTATCCTGATGTGTGACACTGTTACACTCCAACGGAGGCATGGGCATGCTTCGAACCGTAATCACTCCTTTGTCAGAAGGAAATTTGAGTAGATCGTGAATGGTAGACGGAATAGCTTGAAACTGCCACATGCCGGTTCGTCCTAGGATAGCGTTATATCGAGAAGGAGCTTCGATTACCACAAATTCATCCAGGACGGTCTTATTGTGGCCTTTCTCCCAATCCGCCAACATGAGAGGAAGGTGTATCTTTCCTCTAGGCCACACAGACTGTCCGGCAAACCCTACGACCGTTCCATTGGCTGGCTTGAGTAGAGACTTGACGTCTACGGAGAACTTATCGAAACAATGCCCGTACATGATGTTAGCAGAGCTTCCGGAGTCTACGTAGACCCTACGAACCATTGTTTTGGCTATCACTCCAAAAATGACTAAGGGCTCCGTCCCAACATAACCTTCTGGGATGGGTTCCCCCCGACCGAATTTCACCGTTCCCCCTTTCCTTTTCCCCAAGTGGGAAGACGGAAACTCCTCCTCCAACGCAAATATTTCCGTATTATACGCCTTAGCTTCTTTCTTAGCCGGAGGTTCGGCCATTGCCACTTCCGACCTTCCTTTTACTTGCCCTTCTTTTTCCCTCATGTAGCTCTCGCAAGAGGCTGTCGTGTGACCCATAATCTTATGGAATTCGCAGTATGCGTTTGGGTCTCGAGGATACTGTTTCCTGGCTGTCTTTCCTTCGGCGATTTTGTGTGCATCAGTGGTCGAGTAAACCTCCTGTTTGGAGTGACCGAACCGTTCGCGGGAGAATCCTCCCTCTTGAGGGCGGCCTCGATACGAAAGCCTTGCTCCGTACCCCGTCCTAAATCCTCCTTTTCCTTTCTCATGGATCTTGGATGACCCAGAGGCCCCCGTTCCCTTCTTTTCTTGAGCCTCGAAACGTAACTTCTCTGCACTTTCCTCCTCTTGTTTGAGAGCTTTGTTTACTACATTGATCATATCGTCGGCTTTCACAAAGTCCTTTTTTGATAATTCCCTAAACAACTCTCCCTCACGAAGACCGTACGTGAAAGCTGCTATTATCAAGGAATCTTCCCGGACAGGCATTTTTCGACTTTGTTCGTTAAACCTTTTGAAATATAACTTGTTTGACTCTCCTTCTCGCTGTCTACATGCCATTATTGATTGAGATTTCTGTTGATACTTCTTTTGTTGTATGAAGCTGTGACTGAACTGTGCAGCAAGCTCCTCGAAACTAGCAATACTCTTCTGGGGCAAACTAGACAACCAATATCGGGCTGAACCTTCTAGGGTCCCTGCGAAGTAAAGACACCATAGCTTCTGGTCCATCGGAATCATTTTTACGGCCCAACGGAAGCTAGCCACATGGTCGTCCGGATCTCCAGTACCATCGTACGATTTGACTCTGGGACCTTTGAGTCCTGGAGGGATCGGCATCTCGTTAATATCGTCGGTGAAAGGTGATCGGAAGCTTCGGGACGTCTGAAGACGATGTTGAGTGGACCCTTCTGATCTTTCAGGAGTTTTTCCTCTTTGCCTCTCCGGCGTTCGTTCTCCTCGTCCTTCCGGAGTTCGTCCTCTCTGTCTTTCAAGAGTTCGTTCCCTCCATCTTTCAGGAGCACGCTCTCTCCGTCTTTCAGGAGTTCGTTCCCTCCTTTCGCGCTCGGATTCATGGCTCCGAGCTCGAACCGGCGGGGTATTTTCCTTATAAACTTCTTCCGCAGACTCCTCTTCCTCAGACTCTCCACTTGAAAAGGTTAGAGTCCTTCCAACTCCGCTTGTTCTTTCCGATGTCCTTCTCTTACTCTTCTCCAGATTTCGCAACTTTCGGAACTTGCAAAAGAGATTGAACTCCCTGATTTCTTCCTCCCTTGGGTCGTCCTTCCCGGATCCAGAAGGGGGAGGACACGTTAGGACGTTAACAACGGCTGATGCGGGTAAACGGGGGGTTATACCAACTCCTGGCGACGCCGGAGGTTGGCCTCCCACTTCAGGAGTCGAAACGAGGACCATTTCGTTCTGGGTCCCACGGATGGCGCCAAATGTTGAAACTCGGTTCTGCGATGACGTATGGTGTGCCCTCCGTCTCTGTATTAATTCCTGAAACGAGGTAACAACCCTAGTCAGAGGCCTTCAGGGTTTGCTCCCTGAAGACACTCCGATGCCTAAGTAAGAATCAGTTCGACAGATATGGTAACGAATAGGTAAACAATAATGGTTGTGACGGATATTGAATATGGTATTGAATGTGGTGTAGTAAATGCGAGATGATGGTCATACCTGATCCTTACTAAGTTCTCCATTTATATCACATTGAGCGGGATAATTGTCTTCGCAGCTTTACCCGTACCTCATGAAGATCCGGAGGTTAATAGCCGGAGACCGAGCCCTTGAACCAGCGGATAAACACTTGACCTTGTTTCCGACGCCGCTTCGCATTTATTGCTCGTGTGACTTCGTGTCACTTTTCCTTCAAACCCGGGTACGCTACTATCTTCCTTGGGAATTGGTTGAGACGCTTTGATCTTTGTCGTTTCTTGTCTTCCCGCGCTTTATCCCTTCGTCCGTTCCTTCCATGCAAGTTGCTCGTGCATGTGGTATACGTTACCAATATACGTTATCACTAGCTAAACGGATCAAATCGAGTTTTGACTGATTAAATGGAGCTAAATTCATAGTTTGGTTTATGGTTTTCTATCGATTTTCATATAATTCAACCAAATTTTAAATTTTGTCAGTCCGTCATAAATACAGTCCAGAGAACTTCAATTCCAAAATTAAACCATATTCAAATTCAAAAAATACATTCACGCCTATACATTATTTGATTCATTTGTATACAGTTCGGTCAGCTCGGCTTAGTCAGCTCAGCCAAGCTCGACTCGGCTTAACTCGGTTGGCTAGTTTGTGATCAGAAATTGGGGTCCACCTCTTTCTACCGACTCTCTGCAACTCTGCTACATATTTACTTGATAAAAGTAGAAACCTTTCTCCAAACAATCATCCATTTTCTCCTTTTAATGGAAGTTCAGACAACACCACCGTCGCCGGCCGTCGACTTCAGCTACGACAGCACCTGCACTACACCGTACGCCACCGCACCTTCAAGTCCTCAATCCTCCATTCCTTTCACATGGGAAGAAAAACCAGGGATACCCAAACAAAACAACGATGATAATTATGAAGATGACGATACAGATTTTGCATTCGGGTATCTCGAACGGCACTCCATCTCCGCCGCCGACGAGCTCTTCGATGGTGGCAAGATTAAACCATTAAAACCACCCCCGCGTCTACATTTCTCTAACGATTCACCCAAATCGCCTAAATCACCAAAACTACGATTCAAAGAAGCGTTATCTCCCCGGAGTAAAAAGAAGGATTTCGATCCTTTCTCAGAGGCATTAAAACAAACAGCTGGTGCGCATACGCAGCCCGACCAGAATCCGTCGACACGTGGACGAGAACGAATATCGGAAATCAACAAACGCAAAGTATCTCGATCTTTATCGCCGTTTAACCGGAAAAACTCATCGGATCACTCATCGCCGACGTGGTACAATAAGTGGAATCTCAAGAATTTGTTACTATTTCGAAGTGCGTCTGAGGGAAGCGTGTCGACGAGAAAGGATCCATTGAAGAAGTACACAATGTTGAAAAAGAATCAGACTTTTAGCTTTAGAAGCACTGATAGTGGTGGTTCGGTGAAAGTGTCGGCGGATGAAATGAATTTCACGGCGAACACGGAGGCGGTGGCGGAGGAGATGAGGAGGAAGACAACGTTGCCGTGCAAATCAGGGTTAATGGGTTGTTTAAGGTTTAATCAAAATGCAGGAAGTGTTCATGAGATCTCTCTAGGAATTAATTCTGTTATTAAAAGATAAATATCATCAAGATTTGGTAAGAATTCAAATTCATCAGATTTCTTATCGGATTCTTTGTTAATCACATACATACGAGTGAAATTTTAATCTTTGTAGTGTGGATCATCTGTGTTGCTGACAATTATGTTGGTATAATTTGTAATTTATGAATATTTGTGAAATAATAGACATGTATAAACTTCTTGTTGTAGACAATGTTTCAAAAATTGATTTTTGCGTTGAATTAGTCGGATGACTCGGATCGAATTAGCCGGTCAGTTGACTGGATGACAATATTTTTGTATTTATGATGAACTAATTATTTAATAATGTACAATTATAAAAAAGAAAAATACAAAATAGATAACATAAAATATTTTTTTTTCAAGAGTTCATGTTTCAACTATATTCAAACCCTATATAAAACATCCGTGTGTAGTTAATTTATCTAAAAATTTTTAGAAGAACGGGTTTTTTCGGTTCGACCCGGCGTTTCAACTGAGTTTTTTTATTCAACCGGCAGATTTTGACCGAGTTATGACTATTGATCTAATCGGTTTATTCCGACTGTATACCTCCTGTTTCTTGGTTCAAATGGTTCGACAAGTTTAACCGGATATTTTAAACATTGTTATTAGAAAACCACATATATGGTTCTTGGGTTCTGTTTATATTGTTTTGACATTTTTACCGTATATGGCAAAGGAAACTATTTTCTTGCAATGTAAGTTGTATTCTATGCAACCCCCGTTGTGTACAATAAGAAATCCGAGTTGAAGGACGAAAAGTTGATCATGTTTTCGTCATGATTGTATTAAGCTATGCTTGTGCGCAACTACCGTAGAATTGAAATACCGATAGTTCTTGACGCAAGCACCACACTAGTTGTACTTTATGCAATCTAAGATGTACCTGAAGTTGACGAATGTCGTTAAAAGACGTTTGACTAAAAAGATTATTGGGTTTTCTTTGTCATTGCATAAAGAATGATTCTTAAAGCATACACCGGTATTTGTCGTACTCTATGCAACTTAACTTTAAAGAATGATTAAACGACGTATACATAAAGATTATTAGGTCTTAAGCAAACATTAAGTTTGTCATACTCCAAGACTCATGAATAACCTTCTAAGGGTTCGTAAGTTCGATTATTTCCTATTTAAACATTAACAGATGAATAAGAGAATGTTGTAAAATTGTTACGACGATAGTTATGTCACAATCATTCCTGACAAAACATAGACACTCTTTTAGAAAAATTACACTATGCAACTTAAATCATTCAAAATGGCATAAAATATTGAAAACTAACACAGGTTTTGCCAAGATTACATCAACTTATGGTTGTGCGTAGATTAACAAGGAAACCAACGCGTCTATGTGTAAACACAACATGAACCAACAACCCACCTTCTTCTGTTTTGTTCTTTTCATTTGACTTAGTAGTCAATGTGTACATATATTGGGGACTCATGATATTGGATAGTCAAATGTGTTCATGTTGAACGTGGAAATGCTACAAAACCATCTTCCATGTCTTTGGTTTTATGTGTATAATGAAAAAGTATATAATATTTAATTTTTATTTGAATTTCATGATATACAACCATTCTAAGGTGGCCTAGTGGAAAATGAGTAATTTTGCCTCACAAAAGACGATAGTTCAACCTCATTGAGTAAATACTTTAGGATAATCAATATAAATAAATAAAAACAATAACGATAATATTAGTTGGTCTTAATATCTTATTCGTATGCTATCATTTATTCATTTATTGTTAGGACCATTATTGTAATAATGTTAGGACCGTTATTGTAATAGTTTTGACCTTTAAGTCTGTTAGTTAACTTTTCCCTTGTTAAGTGGTAGGAGTATAAAAGGATGTATGTTTGACTTACAATGTAAGCTTTCCCACACTTTACAGAATTATCATATTGAAAGCTCTTCTTCCATCTCATTCTCTCTTAACTTCACACACCAAATACACCAAGAACACACACACTAATTCTTCAATTTCTCATCATTTCTTAATGGATTAGCTTGATTATAGTTTAATTAGGTCTCTCAATTGGTATCAGAGCATAATCTCTCTTAGAGAAGATCTAAAATCGAGCTACAATGATCAAGATCTGAAAATTTTGAAGAAAAAGTTGATGTTCGTCATGAAAATTAAATGTTGTAATTTTTTGTTCCAAATCGATGGAATGAGTGCTGAATAGTGTGTCTCCAATGTTTCTAAGAAGAATAGAATCAATTACAGATCAATTCCTTAAACAATCGATCCTCAATTTGATGATTTTAGAGAAAAAGTGAAAAAGTTGAAAAGTTACTGTAAATCGAAGATTCGAAGCTTTTGTGTAATGAATTGAAGAAAGTGATCGGATCAAACTGTTAGAAAGTTGATTTCGAGCAATTAGCAAGAAGAATCATTCAAATCGGTGAAGTATAGAGCAAGAATTGGATCAAAAGTGTGAAGTTTTGTACGCACCTGTTAGTCACGTAGTTCGACATGATGAACAAGTTCGGGATATTGCACAGTTCGGCTTATTGAGAAGTTCGGCCCAAGTTATCCTTTAACACAAGTTCGGCCCACCAACAAGTTCGGCCCACCAACAAGTTCGGCCCGAGCTTGGTAAAGTAATTCGATTCTTTTAATTGTTCGGCCCATAGAAGTTCGGCCCAAGTTTATAGTAGTTCGGCCCGAGGATTAAGTGCAGTTCGGCCCGAGCATCCTTGTCATCAAACTTCGGCCCAGAAGTTCGTGATTACAGTTCGGCCCTTTTAGAACATACAAGTTCGGCCCGTTTAGAACATTGAAGTTCGGCCCATAGAACATTGAAGTTCGGCCCATACCAAACTTTATCAAGTTCGGCCCTATTCCAATCAAAACTCGGCTTTACTGTTCGACCAAAGTTTGATCAAATTCATCTTCAATCAATTCTTTAGTGTTTGACCAAAGTTCATATAATCGATTTCAATTCTGACGACTACAATCAATTCGATCAACACTTCAAGCAATTAACAATTGATTTCGGAACATTTGCAATTAACATCGGCATCTGATTCCCGACTTTATCAAATTGATTTCGGTCTTCAGTCAATTCGATTCCACCATTACATAATTCGATCTCTACGCTCAACTCGATTTAATCTCTGCTTGTTCCAATTCAGACTTAGGCATCTTGTTCGACTTCAAAAGACTTCGGCCAAGACAAGTCTTCGACCTATATCTGAATTCTTATTTCGGCCCATACCTGAATTTAAGCCCACATTTATTTCCCAACCCAAAAGTGATAAAAGGCCCAACTCAAAATAGATATGGATCCACTTTGATTTAATTGATCTAAGCCCAAAACCAAAACCAATTTCTTTTAGTTCAACTCAGTTAACCTATTTTAAGCTCAACACCTTTAAATCTACTCTTGTTATCACAAACAATCAAATCCGAGAAATCTAAATTTTTTCAAACCCTAAACCGATATACACAAACAGTATTTGTACAACTTACAAATCCATTTAAAATGACATCAAGAGATGCTCTGTCGATCGGAACCGATCTCAAACCTCCGGTTTTATACCGAGGTGAATACGCGCAATGGAAGAAACGGTTCCTCCATTTTATCAAAAATCAAGAACTGGTAACTGAAATACGTGACTCACTCGAAAATGGTGTAGCGGTATTCTATGAAGACGTAATAGCTGCACCAAACGCAACACCGCCAGTTCTTGGAGGTCGAACTCCGCTTCCTCAATCAAGATACAATGCTCAACAAAAACAAAGAGCGAAAGCAGATCTCCAATCCTTTTCATTCGTACTTCAGAGTTTACCGAACGAGATTTATAACAGCTTAGACAGTTTGGAAACCGGTAAAGAGATATGGGATGAAATTCGAAAGCAAATGGAAGGCACCGTTTTAGGGAATAAAGCCAAGATGGTAACCACTCTGAATGCATACCAATCATTTAACGCTTCCACCGGGGAAGAATTAGAGAGTACATATCATCGGTATTGCAACTTGTTGAATGAACTTCGAAGGAACAATTTGAAAAAGGAAAATTTGGAGATCAACACATCAAGTTCATCAACAGTCTACTGCCAGAGTGGGCCACATTTGGAAATAGTGCCATGCAACATAAAGATCTAAGCTCAATAGATGTGCATGAATTGTATGAATATTTGTTTCAAAATGCTCCAATGGTGAAAGATATAGTCAAAACCAAACAGGAAAATGCAAACACTCTTGATACTCTTGCTCTTCTTACAAGACAATACCAGTCGAATTCATTTGGTAAACTGAAAGAAAAATCAGAAGAACTAGTTAAAGATACAAAAGAAGAAATGGAGACAGAATTAGAACAACTGTTGCAAGCTATGTCTTTCATCTCACGATATGAGAAGAAATATTACTCAACTCCTACAAACAACAATCAGAGATCTTCATCCACTTTCAAGTCTGCACCATCTGCGTCAAAAACATCTGATAAACCCATTATAACACCTTTGGATCCGACAAAGAAATGTTATAACTGTGGACTTCCTGGTCATTTCTCCCGAGACTGTAAGAAACCTAAAGTTCGGGATTCTGGATACTTTAAACGAAAAATGTTAATGGCCAAGCAGATTGAGTCAGGCAAGGTATTATTAGCAGAGGATCTTCAATGGATGGAAGGCTCAGAGCCTGAGGATGAAGAACATTCGGCAAATCTATGTTTTATGGCTCATGAAAATGCCGAAATTTCTGATCGTTTTAATGAAGAGGCTAACAAAGAGATAGAGGTAATCAGTTCTCTCTTATCTAATTCTTCAAATACAATGGATTCTGATAAATGTTTTGCAACAAATCAGACTTCTGAAATTGAATCTTTAAAACAAAACCTTTTGAATGAAAAAGAATTAAATACTTTATTTCAAGCAAATTTAGCTGATTTAGAAAACGAAAATGAACAAATTGCTCATCATAATACACAACTTGTTCATTTTATTAAACAAAATAAAAATTTTGAGAAAAAGAATCTGACGTTACAAACACAATTATCAGAATTAACTGTTAAATATGAGACTGATATTCAACATTTGTCTCATACTATTTCTGAAAAAGAAATTGAAATAACTAAACTTAAAAGCACACAAAGTTCCACAAATAATGCAGAAAATGATAAATATTACAAGCTATACATTGAAGCATGGAATGACTATCAAATTACTAAAAATTGGTTAGAACGTAAACAAAAAGAATTTGATGATAATGAAAATCAATTTACATCCTTAAACACACAAATAAAAGAATTATCAGAAACCCTTCATGAAAATGACTTACAAACATCAAAAGAATTACATAACAAACAAAATGTCATTAATCAACTTCAAAATGATAAAATTCAACTTTCTTCCCACGTCAAAAATCTTGAAGAAATAATTGCTAAATGAGGACAAACTGATCAAACTATTCACTTGAACAAGCCTAAAGATTTCAAATATTTTAATTCACGAGAAGGTCTGGGGGCTAACAATCCTGAATATCTGAAGATGGCTTGTAATGTGCTTCCAACACTGTATGATTCCAAATACATACATGTTGATGTTTGGCAGAGTTTCCTTCGCATGACAGATGAGGAAGAAGAAATTGAAGCATTCAACAGAGCTAAATCGGAGAATGCACAAATTAGTTTCAATTACAATGAATTAAATAAAACTTATGAAACTAAAAAGGCAAATTTTAAAATGATGAATATTTTCCAATTATTACACTTGCAGAATTTGAGATTAAGGATAATGCGGTACTTCAACAAAAAGTAACCCGTAAAGTTTACATTCCTTCTCTAATTCTAGAAAAGAAAATTTATCAATTGGAAACCGAAATAGATGAAACCCAAAAGGCATTTGACAAAGAAAAATCTGCTTTACAATCAAAAATTCATGATTTAGAAGATAAAATTGTTGAAATAAAATCTGTTTCAAGTCACAGTGCTTCTCCAAAACCAACATCAGTCAATGACAATTTCTCTACTTCTAAAAATCCAACTATTTTAAAAAGAAATTCTAATTCCAATTTTTTAAATTTTTCAGATAAAAATTTAAATTCCAAGCTTAAGACGCCGATGAAAGACAGGATGAAAGAAGTTGAGCAGTCACAGAAGTCTAAGTCGTCTAAGTCTAGTATGCTTAAGTCTGATGAACTTAAGAAGTCTAGATCTTCTTCGTTTTTAGTTTCTTCTTTTTCAAATTCCAATAAATGTAATAACTCAACAACATTTATTTCTCCTGCTACTATTTATGGAATTGTCTATGATTCAGCAATTTATCGTCCTGTTAATCACGCTGTTAATGGTGTAAATTTGGTTGTTAAAACAGATAAAAATGGAAACAAAGTTTATTTTGATAGAAAAACTAATAAACCAATTTCTCAATATGATACACGATATTTTGTAAGAAAAGATGCTCCATGTGGTATTCGTCATGATGTACTTCATAAAAATGGTTCTATCATTCATTCATGCAAAATTTGTTATCCAGAACCATGCAAAACCATTCTTGCTGGATCTCAAACGCCTCTACCTACACGTTCTTCTCCTATTTCTTCAAAATCTGTTTATCGTGTAATTTCTGCAAATAAATCTCCAAAATCAGTTAATCAATTAGTTTCTCCACATAATTCGCGAAAATCCGTTTCTCGCATAGTTTCTAAATCGCCAAAAACACCAAATTCGTCATTCTCGCCAAAATCTCCAAAATCATTTTATGGCAATGTGAATGTGCCTAAATCGTCCAAAACATTCTATCGCATTGTGTTTCCACCGAAATCGTCAAATTCCTGTTCTTCGACTTCCTCTCCACAGCATTCCAAATTTGTTAAATATACATGGATCAAAAATGAAAAATCAAAATGGATTTTACATTCTCCAGATAAAACTTTTAAATGGTCTATCAAATTAACACATTCAGAACTACCTCCTTGCAGTTCTTCAAATCTCTAAATTCAAATCATATCAACTAATTCTTCATAAAACAGGTTTTACTAATCGTATAGGATCCATATCTGATTGGGTACCTTTTTGTTTTAATTGTTTTATGTAGAATTTATGGTATCTTGATTCTGGTTGTTCAATACATATGACCGGAAACAAGAAGTTATTAACAAATTTTAGAGACAAATATTAGGGTACTGTTAGGTTTGGTAATGACCATTTAGCTGCTATTATGGGTATTGGAGATATCATTCGACACAATTTAATTATCCAAAATGTGACCTATATTGAAGATCTCGCTCATAATCTTTTTAGTATCGGTCAATTTTGCGATAAAACGTTAGAAGTTAATTTTCGTACAAAGAAATGTGCTGTTCGTACCTAGTCTCACGTATGTACAAGCCTTATAAACTGTTAGAGAATTTCGTAATTATTTCGTTTTACTTGGAAACTGTGAAGTCGTGAAACACTTCCAGATCAAAGTATTTCGTCGGTACTACGAAATCTTCGATCGGATAAAATCACAATTGCAAGAACAGAAAATTTACGAGAGTGTTATAAGTATTTTCGTACCTGTTCTTTTCAATAATGACCAAATCGATGCTAAATTCATGCTGACTCTAAACCACCGAAAACTGCTAAAAGCAGTTTCGAAACTGCAAAAAAGCGCCCAAATACAGGTCGGTTTCGGGTCTTATTCGACAGGTCAGAAAACCGGGTTTTGAATCCGAATTCCGGTTTCGACCCCAGCCAGGGGCTCTGCCCCTTGGACCCCGGTCCTAGGGGCGCTGCCCCTGGACCTCCGTTGAGTCAGTGTATTTTAATCATAAAAAATTCAACAAACGTGCACTCCGCACCACCCTTACATGTTCAATATTTATTAGGATTACATTTGGTCAACAAGTTTATCCCATTACACTTAAATAATTTTGGTAAATCAAATCACCAATATAAACAAAGACATTTTCACTTTTACATTGTATACTTTTTAATTTATTTTATCTTTATGTTAATGAACAACAATAGAAAGGAAATCATTTGTTTAGGTGGGAGTTGGGACCATGGAGTTATTTTTAGATAACCATCTGTTTGCTTAGAGTAATTAGTCAAAAATGATGTTGTAGATGTTACGAGTTCGATTATTATTCTAGGTAAATATGTAGCAGATGATTAGACAGAGGTGCAAAAACATTTAAACTCACAACAAGAATTAAGTCGCGTACATCACGAGCAAAACTTGATGTCCGTAGGAGTTTGTTATAAAAAAAAATATCCTGTTGTAAAAATGTAAACATGAAATTATTTTAGATAATGAAGACAGAAGAAATAGGTAAACAGAGAGGGAATTATGTCAAAGCTTCATAAGAAAATTTGAGCATTTGGCTATGATATACCCATCCTAATAGATATTCCCTTGATCATTTTGACTTAGCCCATAATCATTCCAAAGTATTTACCCAGTAAGGTTTCAACCTTATAGTCTTGTGAGACAAATAAACTCTTTTTTCTATTCGATCACCTCGAGATGGTTAGAGCAAAGGGTATGAAGTAGTTACCCGTGTTGTAGCGCCAATGGTCTGACGCATGGCTATAACAACCGGTTAAATGGCTTTTTATAAAATAAGAATTATGAGTTCTAAAGGATAAAAGGAATAGTATATAAATGTTATAGGATGGATGGCGATTCTGGGATTAATATTATAACAATAAGGAAAAAGCTAACCATCCCTTAGGGCTATGGTTAAAAAAAATATATATGCTTAAATTTGGTGTACTTAAATCATAATAAACCACCTCCCATGAAAAACACTAACTACCTATACGTGGTTATGCTTATGTGACTATTAAATAACGCTATGTTTGTTTACATCGAAATATCCTTGAATCTACAAAAGGTCTCACATGGAGTCATGGACACGAAGTTAATAAAAAAGATGAGAACTCTACCCGATCTGTAGCTAATAAATAATAATTCATAATTTCATATAATGATATAAACTTGCAACATATGTCACTTCTATGTCATTTGCCCTTTTATTTTGTTAAAATAAGGCAGGGTATGTTAGGCAACGAACTTTTTATAGCTTAAACATGTTGGTTTTAAAAAGATAACCCATGTTAAAATAACGACATGATTCAAGAATAATAACTGTCATTTCTAAAAAAAAAAGTTTTATAAATTGTTTTTAGAAAGAAGTTAGACGTTAAAATGACTTTGACCTAGCGATATTTGCAATAAAAAATTTGTGACTCCAAGTCTCCAAATTTCATTAAAAGCATGTGAGATACATATATTATAGGAAAATGATAATGACAGCCCTAAGGGCTGTCAATAAGACGTCAAGACATGCATCAAAACTTGTACAATAATTAATAACTTCCCCCTGCATTATAGGAATCAACCCCCACCAGTAAAAATACAAACGATTTATGCACGTAACTACCTCTTAATGACAGCCCTAAAGGCTGTCATTAACAAAACCCTATATTATATTATGTGCTTTAGCTATAGTCTTTGTTATTTCAAAAAAAAAGAAATTGGACTTTAAAAAGGAAGGTTACAGAAATACTTTTAAATAATCATTTTCTTCCAACATAAAATCCTCTTATAGTAGTATATCATTTATATCATTTGCATTTTCGTCTTAAGTAATTTTATCAAAACCATTATACAATTTAGACCTATATATAATCACCTGAGTCATATCAATGCCACGAGGGCACACGGTTATAATCACACATTACAAATGGTCTAAGGTTAATTCGTTTTCATTAGTAACTATATTTTTTTTTCTATTTTTGAGACCCCATAAAGACAAATAGAATTAAAAAAGGAAAACGAAAAAGAAAGCCAAGGTTCCCATTTTATGTCCATTGTTAAGGAGACCCACAAGAAATGTGTTCATTATTGTGGTTGCTTTTACTTGTTTCTTTATTTTTGCCCACTACTTTTTTCTTTAAGCAAAGCATCTTCAATAATGATTGATATCAATCAACAGTAATATTTCAACAACTTTATCATATTTTTTGGGTAAGTTTTCAATATGAGCACATATATTTGTAGATTTTTATCATAATAGTTATTAATGGTATTGTTAATTATTGTTGATAATTAAATATTTATGTGATTTATATATAATTTTCTGTTATAATTGAAGAGTTAAATATTGATTTCAACTATATATAATTTCTTGAAACGAAGGGAATATGACGATACAAACTAGAGATGAAGACTGTAACCAAAAAAGCCGAGAACTAGTAACCCATATGTTCTATACTTTTACGTTAATTTGACTAGATATCTGTCTTATGTTATAAAGTGGGTAGGATAACGTGTGAAAATATGCTCAGTCAAACTAAATAACAGTCTAGTGCAAGTTAAAAAAGGATGTGATAACATGAACTAAAGAAGAAAGGCTTTAAAGAAGAAAATCTTTGAAGTCGTTAATACATCGTGCATGTTAAAACTTCAAATAATGAAACGGTTCGTACACTAGTCTTAAATTACTTTAGATACTACCAATCTGCAGCTTGAAAAGCCTATGGTACAATAGTATCCACAAAATATATCACAACTTTGATTGTGTGTAAATTACATCCTTTGTAAAAAATCACAATGATAATCTAATTACCTTTTAATAAACTGATTTAAGATATTTAATATATATCTTTACTCTATATATTACATTTGAGACTTTTTAAATTAGCAAAAAAGTAATTTTCAATCAAAACACATTATTTTAGAAAAAAGTCGCGTCTTGAAAAATTTGACAGCCCTAGGATTTAAACATGCAACTCTCATGTCATTAGCAAGAGACTCCAAACAACTACTAAGTTAATTGAGCAAATGTTGCTTACTTGAGTTCATGTACTCGTATTAGGTTAAGATCGAATCAAATAATTGATAATTACACGATAAAAACTAGTTTAAGATATGTGCATGCATACACAAAATTTGTGTTTCACTTTGGTTTATTTTAGTCAAATCACGAAAATAATGTAACGATAGTACTAAGTAAAATACTTGGGTATGTCACTTATTGGCTTATCGATTGGATGTCAAATCAAATATCCTTACTTTTTATAATAAGTGTAAAAGTTTATATTATAAAATCAGTAGCACCGTCGGCAAACGTGTAATGGTGGTCCGTTGGAATTTAAAATATCTGGTCAGTGGCCGATTAATCTGACCAAAAAAGTCAAGTAAATCGTCACCGTGAAGTCAGGCCCCTACCGTCAACTTTTCAAGACTGGGTCAGTACTGCATGATCCTGGTGTAAATGCATCATATAAAGTTTGTGATTTATGGCTCTCTTTAATATCACCATTAATTAAAATTAAAAATAAATATATGATTGAAAATGATGTCAACAAATCAATTTTACATGTTTCGGTCTTCTTTTTAGTTTCAAGGATTGATCACTGAAACTTTTACAGCATCATCAAACTCCTCACTTTTCAACGAAAATCCCGTTACACCTAACGAAAAAATTATTAGTATAAGTTAGAGGTGACAATTTCCACTATTTATCTTTAAATTAATATGTCTACCCATTCAAACGAATAAACCTAAAATAGATCAATTAGGTTAAACTTGAAAATCGATAGGTTAAAGTGTTAAACTTTTTATCAGATGCATAATAAACTACTGGACAGTTTTGTAATAGCATAGCTTTCATGATGATAGTAGTCACATTAATGACTTTAAAATTTTGATAAAAAAATGGACATAAAAGGTGTTAATGGGTCAGCCCAACCCGGCCCATTTTCACCTGCTCTGTAAATTACCCAATTTACCCATTTCTTGACCTGCCCACTTTTGTGAGTCCAAAAACCGGTCAAATGGGTCAAATAGGAAGAAAGTCACTCTAAATGTAATTTTTAATTCAGTAAATCTCATAAATCTTTTTTCATTTAAAAAATTAGATTTTTTTCCAAACATTATATTTTTGGTAATCATATCTCACACAATATCAATAAAAAAAGAAAGTCAACTTTGTTGGACAAAACATGATCCAGGTAAACCCAACACAACCCGACCCGACCCGTTTCATTACACTACTGAAACTAGGGCATACCAATATATCAATGCTTATAAAGACCAAGTGAAGATTTCTCTCTCTCCTCAACTCTCTTTCTTGCAGCCTCTCTTGCCTTAAGTGCAGCTGTTTCTTCATCAGATACAACTTTTGGCTTATTATCTGCTCGTTTTCTCTTGTTTATAGCAATAGATGAAGGTCTGTTATCAGATCGCGTAGGGTTTACAGTTGACCGTTGACTTTTGGAGTCATTTTGACTTTTTGAAGTCAAAGATGCTGTAGCAAAAATGGGCTTCTTTTGTATAGGCCCGGAAGAAAGTTTAGCTGCTGCAGCAAAAGCCTCTTCTTGTGTTACCCATTTACCTGTTTCAATCTCATAAATCAGAAATAATAATAATAATAATGGTGGAAGTTTAATAAATCTTAATTTTGGGTTATTAATATGGGATACTTGCTTTTATATCCTTGTAAAACTCATAAATTATTCCTATATCCTTCTCAAATTCATAAATTATCTATATATCCTTCTAAACTTTATAATTACCTTCATATCCTTCCAAACATTCAAAAAAAAATTATGTAAAAAAATCTATTTTATTATTTATTAAATTGTGATAATATTAATAACACATGCAAATAAACATGATTTGTAATATATAATCAGCAGATATATTGCATACTTATTCGATAATTATTGATATTATAATGATTTAATAAATATTAAAATATGTTTTTGGACATAAAAGAGAGTTTTAAAGATTTAGAAGGATATGGAGGCAATTACAAAGTTTAGAAGGATATAGAGGTAATTTATGAATTTGAGAAGGATATAGAAATAATTTATGAGTTTTAGAAGGATATAAAAGCAATTATCTGTTAATATTATGGTTTTATAGTGTACCTAGAGTGTCGGTGTAGTAGAAGCCAGAATTTGGATCATAGTAACAACCGTTATTTTTGTTGTAGTAATAACCTGATGAGGTGTCATGCTCCCATTCTGTCATAATAAAATTATGTGTAATTTTGTTCTAGAAGATATATAAAATAATAAGTTGTAAAAAAAATTTCTAACCTCCAGATACTGCAGAGCCATCAACTATCTGTTGACCGCTAGTTTGACCACCTAATGAATTTGCATTTGAATCCCTAGCCTTTTGAAAAGTTGATATATCCTTTTGATAACTACGAGTTGCTTTCTGCAACCAAAAAAAAAACAAAAAAACAACATAAGAAAAATGACATATTGTAACCAACACATTTGCTTAGAACGTACAAAATGCAAGAGATGTTGACTTCTTGAAATTGGAACAAGTGCTTCAAAACTATAATGCAAGATGGCTTATTTTATTCTTAAGAAGAATAATCTGAAACACCAACATAGAAAGTGAAACTAAAATTTATGGATATTGAGAATAATTGTTTGTGTGAAGTGTAACAAATTCACCTCTTCGATTTGTGTAAGAACACGTGCGGTTTCCTTGTTCTTTTTATCTTTAGCAGCTTTCTCTTCTCGCATGTTTGAAAGCCTCTTTGTGACATTATCTTTGTGTTTTTGACCGAGTTCATGATTCCTGATGCTTGAAGGATTATTTGAAATGAAGATTTTGCATAAATCGCACCACTTTTTGCCCTGACTAACCCAATACTGAAAAAACATAGAAATGGTATGTTATTAAGATAGTAAGGGATATCATAGTTTATATGTATATAAAGTATAAATCACAGCATTCAGAAACATGTAAAATAAAATAGGATCATAGAGCAAATACAGAGTGATTATTGGAACATTAAAAATTAAATATATCACAGAATCAGAAGAAAATAAGATTACATATGGGGGGTGTAGATTGTTCACTAGCTATATGAACATAAGTAGGTACACAACTACAAATATTAAAACCAGCTAAATCATGTATTTTAGGAACCCTAGCAACTCTCATTAAGAAATCATTTTATTGTATTTTAGATATAATAAGCTTCTAATTGGAACATTACTCTGCAAGTAAGTTAACTAGCATTAGTTTTTTAGCTTCAGTTACTTGGTTTCTTATCTAATCATTATCAAGTTTATCAACAACTATTAGAATGTAGTTCCTGCGATGAATCTCCATATATTATAATTACGTGAACGGAGAAGATTACACTACGTTCAAATCAGTAACAAAATTAGAGCTTCAATTGATTAATATAGCTTTCATAAGATTGATTAGAATCAGTGTCGGGAGATAGAGATCGCACCTCAGTCATTGTTGCAAGATGAATCAGCTATCTGAGATGTCGGTATAGCAGAATTCGATTCCCAAATTTCAATAACCCTCGATTTTCTTCACAATTTACGTAGATTTTGATCAGCAGAGTTGTAATTTAGGGCTTCGAATTCTGATTAGAACGAACCCTAGACTTTGATCTTCCTTTTTCTATCAATAAACTAGAAACCCTCGTAAACAATGACAGATTGCATATATTACCCTCGAACTTTTTATTGATACCTTTTGCCACCTTACTTCCCTTTTCGTTACAAAATGACCAAGATATTGATGCCTTTGGTTTAAAAAAAAAGTTTCTATTTGATGTTCTTGTTATACAAGGGGAAATTATCTTTAATTTTAGTTGTACGGATGGTTTGCGTGTAGTTAATGGTAAATGAATGGGTGATTGTGTGCTATATAAGAATTTTAGAATCTGAAAATACAAATTTCATTTAATATTTTGCTTTGTTACACATATTGTAGATGATGTTAGTTGTATGGATAATAAAGGAGCATAACATAAATATAAATATTAATATAAATACAGAGATAAACCATTACTAAAACTTTTTATCTTGATTACAAATTATCATTTTAACAAATTACATCTAGAATATGTACCTAATCTGTGCATTATTATCACTATATTGTATTCGTACTTAAAATATAACATAAATTAGCCTTAAAAAATGCGATGGACATATTGAACAGTGGGCAACATTACAAATTTACAACCTATGTGTTTAAACTCTTTTTGTTCCATCTGTTAATATGATTCATGTTTTAGAGTTTAGACATTAGACTGGGAAAATAAACCAAAATGAATGGAACCTAGTTATTTTTTTATTTTATTTTTTTGTGGCAAAAGCACATTTAGCCATTTCTTTGGGCTAATATTGGGAATTGGTGAAAATGAAAAGGTTTATGAGCAAATACATTGTCGTAACTAGTTATACAAAAGCCGTTCATCCCCCACGCCGTCGCCAATCGCCATTCATCTTCAACGGCGATCGCCAAATCCCTCTTCCTCCATGATCACAATTAGGGTTTCACAGAGGCGAATCTAAAATCCATCAAATTCAACCTAAAAGATTGTAAATTTCGTGAAGAAAATGGATCAATCGTTCCTGATTATGCTCTCTAACCTACTCCACCTTCAAAATCAACTCGACCCGACAACCTCCCTCCTCTCCGATTCCACCACCACCGCCACCCCTTCCTCCCTCCTCACCTCCACCTCCGCCGCCCCTCTCTTATTCTTCACCATCGCCTCCGTCCTCTCCTACATCTCCACCACTCGAAAACCCCGATCCTCCCCTTCCCCACCGCCGTCCCCCTCCACCACCTCCCAATACTCCGTCGCCGCCTTCCGAGCACTCTCCACCGAACGCATCTGGGACATGGAAGCTCCATTACGTGACGCGCAATGGAGATCGCTGTACGGACTCTCCTACCCCGTTTTCACCACCGTCGTTGATAAACTCAAACCCTACATCGCTCAATCAAACCTCTCTCTCCCGTCGGACTACGCCGTCGCCATGGTTCTCTCCCGTCTCTCCCTCGGCATCTCCGCAAAAACCGTAGCTAAACGTTACTCCCTCGAACCCTACCTCGTTTCCAAAATCACTAACATGGTCACACGCCTCTTATCCACCAAATTATACCCGGAATTCATCAAAATCCCCGCCGGCCGCCGCCGTCTCCACGAAACCACCGCCTCATTCGCAGAAATCACCTCCCTCCCAAACATATGCGGCGCCATTGACAACACACACATTCGATTACACAGCCTCCCTTCCAACCTCCCAAACCCTAACATATACACAAACTCCCATGGCTTCCGATCAGTTCAACTCCAAGTTGTTGCAGATCACAAGAAGATCTTCTGGGACGTCTGTGTAAAAGCTCCAGGCGCATTCGATGATTCTGCACATTTTCGCGATAGTTTGCTCTACAATCGATTAATTTCAGGTGATATTGTGTGGGAGAAAGTAGTGAATGTAAAAGGGCATCCTGTTAGGCCTTATATAGTAGGCGATTGGTGTTATCCGTTGCTATCATTTCTACTAACTCCATTTTCATGGAATCGAACTGGAAATCCTGCACAAAACACGTTTGATGAAGGGTTGATGAAAGGAAGGAAAGTGGTTGAAGAAGCAATTGGATTATTGAAAGGAAGATGGAGGATTTTGCAGGATATGAACGTTGGATTGAATCATACACCACAGACAATTGTGGCTTGTTGTGTGTTGCATAATTTGTGTCAGATTGCACGAGAACCAGAACCCGAGGTGTGGAAGGAACCCGAGGAGAGTGGTGCGGTTCCTAGGGTTTTGGAGAGTGAGAAATCTTATTATTATTTTGGTGAAAGTCAGAGGCAAGTGTTGGCTGATGATCTTTACCAAAGGCTTTCTTCAAGATGAAATTGTAAGGTTGTTATTCTTGCTATTTGTTGTAGCTTTGTTTTAGGATTAATGACTATGTTTAACCTTTTGGTAATAAGTAGTGTTTAATCTTGTATGTAAACTGGTAGTTTTATTGTAGTTAATTGAGAGAAACTAACTTAAAGCTCGGAGATTTCAATGTGCAATGGATTCTATTTGGGTTAATATTTGGTTTGTATCTGCTAAATTATCAATTGTACATAAGATTTGATATAACTTGTTAAATCATGTAGCATTTGATAATGATCCAGTTAGAGATCAGCTTCCCAACCCGTTTTCAACCCGCCAACTTGTTTTAAAAAACAATTTAAGATTTAAAATAAAATCTCGGTTTCATAAATAATTCGACTACCCTATGTTTGCTTATGTTTATGTCTTCACATTTACATGTACCATCAAAGTATTTTACAATTTTTTAGGCTTGTGCCTTAATATTTATAGTGTGCTTTGAAAATATTCTAACTCTCACATAATAGTTATCGTGTATTTCTTAATTATAGTTCCAGTAGTAAACAGGCCGACCTGGCTAACCCGTTTAGCAGTTAGAATCCAAGTTTTCAACACAATTAATTAAACGGGCTGGTTTTTGGTTGAGATATATGAACTCGTTAACTAGAATCTAACAAAAATTGGTAGTTGTCTTAACATGAATTATTTGAAGTAGTTAATAACGATTTGGTAACTTGTAACTAAGTCGGTAAAACCGAAACTCTTAGATGCAAAGCGGGTATTTTCATCCATTTATTGTCTTCATCTTCAACCTCGTAACACCTTCAAAACTTTATATCATATAACATAAAAATGCATTAATCACACACATTAGTACATTACCATATTGCAGGCCCTGAAATGAATAAATTTATGACATAAAAATCCCTTGTTAATCACTGAGCATAAGCAGTTCTCCCACTATTTGGACGAAATCCATCTTTAGCCATTTCAGAAATAATCTTAAAAACCGCATCCAAGTTTCCTTGTTTCTGGTTTATCCCAACAAGAGCTTTTGCCAGCTCAGCATCTGTAATCTTCCAACTTCTCAACACATTTTTTATAACTTTACTCGATTTCACAATCAATTCACCTCTTATACAGTAAATTCTTTAATTAACGCAATAATCGTTGCGCTATGAGGAATAATCGTTGCCAGGTTAACTATTTGTTTTCAAGGCCTATCACAAAAGTCGCTTGATACATAAATCTCTTGTGAAATATTTAAGCACTAATTAAATCTCTTAAAATTACAATACTTAATTTTTTTAAATTTCCCCTCATTTATCCCTAATTGTTATATGCAAACAATTCTTTGTTGAATATTCCTTCTTTTAACAAAGTAGTTTGTCGCCATAGTATAATTGCTTAAGTAAACTGGTTTTTGTTACTTCAATTTTTTTTATTTTTTTTATTTTGCATATAATACCAATTACCAAGATGTTTAAAAAGTGTTTTAACTTAAATAGATGAACAACTACCTATTCAATTTACACACCTTTATTTGAAATAGAATCAGAATATTTATTTCTTGCTTTATGCAGATATTGTTATAATAATAAAAGATAAGGCTAAATTTGCCAATAAAATTATTATGAATATTAACTTATATGTCATTTGTAAATAGATGTTATGTACAATTTTGTAATTTGTTATTTGTAGAAAAATATTTTAGTATGCATATAATGCATTTAATGAATCTAAAATTCAGTCAATGCACATAAATAGTAAAACAATGAAGTAATAAAATCTTGTTAATATTTTTACCTAATCGTATTGTTTTTTAGTATGCATTTAAAATTCAGTCAATGTACATAAATAGTAAAACAATGAAGTTATAAAATCTTGTTAATATTTTTACCTAATCGTATTGTTTTTTAGTATGCATTTAATGTAATTAGTGGATGTAAAAGTTAATTAAGATATTCATGGGTGTATAAAGAGAGAAAAACAATGAATGTAAATCATAACTTGCATTACACATCATGAATTTCACAATTAATCATTGTTTTCTTATCATTGTAGCCCTCAACGTGTTGGTCTTAATACGAGGTGGCGATGTTTCTTCTAAAATTGATAGTCATAAGTATAGCATCTTCAATCATTTCGTAGTATACATCACAAATGCAGATGTCGATAACTTGATGGCTCATTGCTGGTCTAGTGAAGATGATCTTGGAGATAAGAATTTAGGGCCCAATCAATATTTTCATTGGGGATTTCGTCAGAATTTCTTCAAAACAACAAAATTTGTTTGTCATTTTCGTTCGATGACACCTGATTACAAAGAGTTGAAAAGTAACACTGTAGATGTCTTTACTGCCGGTCTACAACCTAGTTGTGAGGACGATGACCCCAGCAACTGCTATTGGTTAGTAAAGAACGATGGCTTTTATCTTTCCGGGGATAATCAACAATTCCCAGATGGTTGGGAATTTATATGTGGCTGGTGAAATGCATGTGGTTGTATTTTGTTTCGTGAATTATAATAAATAATTAACCGAGATATATTTATCTTTACTTTTTATTTCTTTGCTTGTATTATATTATTTAGTACCATGTTTATTTTTATAAACTTTAACGATAAAATAATTAACTCATCACATAGCTTTACATAGGCTGGATGCTTAACTAAAGCAAGTCAACCAATTTTCAGGCTTCTATATTGCTCTCCAAAGATCGACAAATTTAATTCTCGTTTCATTTTGCACAACTCTACACAAGCTTCACAATATTGTCGGCCTAACTTATTTGTTCCAACAAAGTTAGCTCAAAATTGAGTTATTTACATGGCAGCTTATAGATTAGGGGATGATTTTCATACCATAATTTTTATGTCATCTACTACAATTACTGTTTGACATGTTTGTACAGTTAGATGTAAAACTTCTACTAACTACTATGTGGTATATGAAGTAAAAGTTATGGTTCGAAAATGAATTCCCTTATAGATTAGCCTTATACCCGCACAAAGTAATAGATATTAGCACTGTGAGATTGTTGTCGAACATGAAAAGATATGTAACAAGAATCTGAATAGATTGTTGTCAATGATGACTATTCTGCATTCATCTTTGGATACAAAGGAAAGGTCCTTCACGTGTTAACTGTCAGTTTGTGGGGTTCCATCATAAAACTAATTGGTTGTAAGAGGAGTAGCCCATGACCCTTATAAACACATTACAAGTTCATATCTTGTCCAATGTGGGACATCTCAACATTAACGATTATGGGTGAGCACGGTCCAAAAAGCGAATCGAACTGAAAACGACAAATTTTCAAAATCGAAACCGAACCGATTACATGTTATCGGTTTTGGTTCGGTTCGGTTAAGTTTTTTTTAGCCGAAATGCTCATCCTATCCGAGGACGAACCGAAATGAACCGAAACCAATAAAACCGAAACCGAAAGTGATGAAATTTCAAAAACCGAAACCGAACCGATTACATGTTATCGGTTTTGGTTCGATTCGGTTTCGGTTAAGTGGTTTTTAGCCAAAATGCTCATCCTATCCGAGGACCGAACCAAAACCAATAAAACCGAAACCGAAAATGATGAAATTTCAAAACGAAAACCGAACAGATTACATGTATAGGTTCCAATCAGTTTTCAGTTCGGTTCAGTTTTTGCAGCCATAATACTTACCCCTATTAACGATATTCCATGTATGGGTTTTAAATAACAATTTAATTAATTAACTAATACTCCCTCCGTCCCTAAATAAAGTTCTCATTTCTCTTGGGCACAATATTTAAGGAGAAAGTTAGTGGTGGGGTTGTTGGTATTAAATTTAATTAAAATATAAAGTTGGTTTGGAGAGAGAAAGATAGTAAGTGGATAGTTAGTAGTGGGGTCCATGATAATTATATTATTTTATTAAGTGGACCTTATCAACTTGTGAAATGAGAACTTTATTTAGGGACAAAAATTCAAGGTGAAATGAGAACTTTATTTAGGGACGGAGGGAGTAGTTATTACTAGTCATTTTAGTAAAGTTTTTTCTTTCTTTTTTCTTTTCTGCTTAAAAAAGTTTAAAAAAAAAATTCTTTTTATCCTCGCTAATTTATCGTTTAGAAAACGGGTCGGGCTTGCGGGCAGAGTCAAAGCAACTCGAAGCTCCAGCATCCATGGCCATATCCCACCATTTTTCTTCTCCAAACCATCACAGAATTCCCCGCACAAAAAATCAAAGAAATGCGCCTGAGTTGCACCCCTCAAGAGCTATCACCATTTATCTTTCCCCTTTCTTCTATCAATAAAACCTGCACAACACTCATGTGCACAGCCCCATCCCTCCTCCGCGCTCCCTCCACCTCCTTCCCAACCCACCGTCGCCGCCGTCTCCTCAGCCACCGAAATTTCTCCCTCTTCAACCAAAACCGACCACCCCACCGTCTAAACCCACCTCGAACCTCCCTATTCCATACTCATTCCGCCGAATCTCCAGTCAGTAATTTCGTCGAACAGTTGGCCGGCGAGGACGAAAAGTGCGATTCTGATAAATACACCGAACCTTTCCACTTCGATTCCGGTTTTGGATCAAGTATTGATGATTCCAGGAACACGAATTCATCTCCAACGCTTGATGTGAAGGAATTGGACGAGCTGCCTGAACAGTGGAGGAGATCTAAATTGGCATGGTTGTGTAAGGAGCTCCCGTCACATAAGTCTGGTACACTTACTAGAATACTAAACGCTCAACGTAAATGGGTTAGTCAAGAAGATATTACATATGTAGCTGTTCACTGTATGCGAATCCGCGAAAACGAAACTGGGTTTCGGGTAAAGTTTCCATCTTTTGTTCAAATTAAAACTGCAACTATAATGTTCGATCATGTTCAATTTTATATTTATTTTAGGTGTACAAATGGATGATGCAACAACACTGGTTTCGTTTTGATTTCTCGCTTGCTACCAAGCTAGCAGATTACATGGGCAAAGAGCGAAAATACTTAAAATGTAGAGAAATATTCAATGACATAATTAACCATGGTTTAGTCCCAACAGAATACACATTCCATATTTTAATAATCTCCTATCTCAGTTCATCAAATCCAGGTTGTTTAGATGAAGCATGTGCTATCTACAATCAAATGATTCAGTTAGGCGGTTACAGTCCCCGTCTTAGCCTCCACAATTCTTTATTCAAAGCAATTTTAACTGCACATTCAGATTCTTCAAAAAAATATATTAATCAAGCTGAATTCATATTCCATCAAATGGTAACATCAGGATTCAAGATTCATAAAGATGTTTACAACAGTCTTATTTGGCTTCATAGCTACCAAGATAATATAGATAAAGAAAGAATTAATTCACTACGAGACGAAATGCAATTATCGGGATTTGAAGAAAATAAAGAACTGCTCGTGTCGGTTTTGAGAGCTTGTTCGAAAGAAGGTGATGTAAACGAAGCTGAAAAAACATGGAAAAAGCTTGTTAATTTAAACGATACCATTCCTTCACAAGCTTTTGTGTATAAAATGGAATTATATGCAAAAATTGGAGATCATATGAGATCGTTTGAGGTATTTAGAAATATGCAAACACAATTAGGTTCAGCCAGCACTGCGGGATTTCATAAAATAATAAAAGTTTTGTGTAAAGCAAATGTTGCAGACCTTGCAGAATTTGTTATGAAAGAATTTATCGAAAGTGGTATGAAATCTTTAATGCCGTCTTTTATTGATTTAATGGATATGTATTTTAAATTAGGCATGCATGATAAATTGGAGTCTACTTTTGTTCAGTGTATTGAAAAATGCCGACCTAATCGTACTGTTTATAATATATATCTCAAATCACTTGTACAAATTGGCAATCTTGTAAAGTCGGAGGATGTGTTATGTCAAATGCAGAATCTTGAGGGGGTTGGTGTGGATGCTAAATCTTGTAACATTATTTTAAGAGGGTATTTAGATGGTAGAGAGTATGTTAAAGCAGAAAAGATTCATGCTTTAATGACTGAAAAAAGGTATGAAATTGAATCTGATTTGGTTGAAAATCTTGAACGGGTTTTGAAGTCGAATGAAGAAATTTTAAAAAACCCGATAATTCTAAAACTGAGTAAAGAACAAAGGGAAATTCTTGTTGGGTTGTTATTAGGTGGTTTGCAGATTGAATCGGGTGAAAAAATGAAGGATTATAAGCTCGTTTTCAAGTTTGATACGAATTCTGGTGTGCATAAAGTTTTAAAAAGAGATTTATGCAACGAGTACCGTGATTGGTTGGATTTTTCTAGTGAAAAAAACGATGAAATTACTACAATTTCACACGCGTATTTTGGGTTTTATGCTGACCAATTTTGGCCAGATGGTCAATATGTAGTTCCTAAATTGATTCATAGGTGGTTATCGCCACGTGTACTTGCATATTGGTATATGTTTGGGGGGTATAAAACGTCATCTGGAGATATTTTGTTGAAAATCAGAGGAAGTCAAGATGGTGTTGACCGAATTGTCAAAGCTTTGGAGAAAAATTCGTTGACTTGTAAAGTCAAACGTAAGGGGAAAGTGTATTGGATAGGTTTACTTGGAAGGAATTCGGTATTGTTTTGGGATTTGGTGGACTCGTACGTTTTATTTGATTTGAAAGATCTTTTAAGGCCAGAAGAATCTTGAAATGTTGACTTTTATAGAAGCGATTCTGATTATAGTCAAGATGATGCATTGTAGGACTTTTGTTCATTTTTGTGACATTACGAGTCAACTGCAAAACGGGCAAGAAGAGTGTTTGTGAAAACAGGTAGAAATGTGTTGTAAGAAGTTTGATTATTGAAATGTATATGTGATCATTACCATGAATATGTGTAGTTTTTAATGATTAATGTAATCTCGTTATTCAAACGGAACAATTTGAACATGCCCTATTTTAAAACATCTTCCATTTTTTTATTATTGTGTAGTATTAAATAGAGAAAGAAAAAAAAAAAAGAGTTAAGAAGATATCCATTTTCGCAAGTTCACAATATTTGATTAAAAAAAAGTAAAGTCCACAATCCACATAAATACACACGTGGTCAAACAAAATATCCATTTTTGTAAGTTAACAAAAAGATTGCAGGGTTAGGAAGTTATTACCCTAATTCCGTACACGCCCTAAATTACCTTCAAACAGTTATCCAACCATCTCTGCATGTGAAACCCTCATTTCATATCAATAACACACAATCAAACTGCACCATTTCCAATCTGAATCCAAAATGTTGACCGATTCCGAGCTCCTGAAATCTTTACACGATGTTCTCCAAACATCCGACCTCGGTACCGCCACAGCCGCCACCGTCCGCCGGAGACTCGAGCAAGAGTTAGGTATTGATTTATCCGATAGGAAACCCTTTATTAGACAACAGATCGATTTGTATCTTCAATCACGTTATACTGATGATAAACCCAAGGAAGAAGCAGAGGAATTGGAGAATGCCAAGGTAGAAGAAGATAGTGATAATGGTGGAAGTGTTTCCGATGAAGATGGAAGTGATACCGAGGAGATTAAGATAAACACGTGAGTATATATTTGTTAATTTTGAAATTTGCTTAATAAAATGAGTTAATTGATTGATTTGAATCTGATTAGATGCCCTAACAGTGAAATTATGCAGTTATCTTTGAATATTGTTCTTATGTGCATTATGTGTTTTTAATAGCGATTTCTACAAATCTAGTAAATTCTGTTAATGAATTCTTTCCTATACATAAATGCCTACAAAGTACACATACAAATCATACATTGCTATTCAATTGAGGGAAATGCATAGATAACAACAAGGCTTTAATATAAGTCCAAGTTTGAGTTAATTGAAGACTATATAGATACTTGGAGATGTTATTAGGGTTAATTACAAAAGTTTAGGAAAGGATTAGATCTATTTGCAAATATCAAATTTGTAAGACAAGTGTATTTGTGCAAGTTCAGCATTATATCATAGCTTTAGTCATCTTAGTTTTATAAAGATGTCAAATGGTTGATAGTGTGTTTGACTTTTTGGTAATCAATCTTGTTAGTTGTGTGTCAAACTGTCAATAGTTGTTTTCTCATAGACTAATTTCAAATATTAGCATCGTTAGAGGGTGTTTGGAATTGCTTATTGAAAATAGATTATGTAATTTGAAAATGCATAATCATATAATCAGCGGTCTCAAAACGTGATTATGAAAAATAGTGTTTGGATATGATTATGCTATTTGAAATCGCAATAATCAGGTTTTTTAGTGTTTAATATCCTCATGCTTGTGTTTATTATCTATTTTTGATTTTAATTTTAATTTCTAATTTATGTTAATTGTTTTATGAAGCAAGGGCAAGAAGACTAGTGAAAATAGAAAGAAAAGGGGAGGAGGTGGTTTTAGCAAACCATGTGCACTTTCACCCCAACTTCAAAAGCTTATTGGAGAGCCCGAATTGGCCCGAACCGAGGTATATTACATATAAAATATGCTTCTTAAATATGTTTCCAACTGTTTTTTTTTCCTTATTTTGTGGTTCAGGTTGTGAAAAGAATATGGGTTTACATCAAAGAAAAAGATTTGCAAAATCCAAAAAACAAACGGAAGATCCTGTGTGATGAAATGCTACATGAAATATTTCGTGTTAAGTCAATTGATATGTTTCAAATGAATAAATCACTTACCAAACATATATGGCCAATAGAAGAAGGTCAAGAAGAAGGTATTGACATTAACTTTATCTATCGGGTCGGGTTGGGTCATAATGGGATTTTGATACCGAAACCCTTTTGTTTTTATATATAGTTACTGTCGTCAAAGTAATTACAAAATTTATATTGTTTCAATAATAATTTTAAATTGTTTGAGTAAAATAATTTTGGGGGTTTTTGTTGGGTTAATCGTTTATTTACCGGTTCACATTTTGGTATAATACCGGGTCATTTAAACACATACCCTAGTTCCTTTTATTTAGCTTTATGTAGTCTTTATTTACTGGAACAAAATACAAAAAAATAGTTTCTCCATTTTTCCATAGTTTTCAATTTTGATTCCAACAGTTTTAAGCTAACTTTTTATCTTGACCCATTAGAGACAAACCAAGAAAAGGAAAAAGAAAATCTTGAATCAACCATTCGTGAGTAAATAGGTTGAAATTGCTAATATATATACGAATGAGTATAAAAACGTTACCTTTTTGGTTTGTAGTATATAAATTTCAATCTAGTAATATGATTCAAACAAGAAACTAACTCTAAAGACTATGTGATTATATGTTTTCAGATAATTAAAATAGAAATTATAGTTAAAAAAACCGTATTAATTTCCATTTTGTTCTGTAGTGTATGCAAAAGTTGCTTCTTCTGAAACTGCAGCTAGAGTCAAGCCTTCAGAGAAAACCAAGCAAAATAAGCTAACCAAAGAAGGTATGAAGTCACCAGTTAATATATTAGAATTTTAATTGTTTTTCTAGAAAAAAAATATTAAAAAGATATATTTTGTCAGATGAAGCAAAACAAAATGCAAAAAGACCAAAAACAAAAGGCTCAGGATTTGTTTCTCCACAATTAATATCAGAAGAACTCGTGCAATTCTTTGGTACAGGTGAAAACGAATTATCTCGTGCTCAAGTTGTTAAAAGAATGTGGGAATATATCAAACAAAATAATCTCCAGGTTTTTAATTTTGTAAGTTTAATTTAATTATTTTCTGCAAAGTTCACTTTAATTATTTGTTTTATTTATTTCACAGGATCCATCTGACAAACGAAGGATTATATGTGACGATAAGTTAAAAGAACTATTTAAAGTTGACACGTTTGTTGGTTTCACAGTTTCAAAGCTTTTGACAACTCATTTTGTTAAAGAAAAAGAATAGTCAATATGGTTAAGGTGATTCGGTTTTTTTGCTTTAATTATGTTTTGGAAAGCGTACATATGTAATATTAACGAATGCTAACGAATGGTGTTTATTTTATTATACTTTTTGTTTAACATCATTCACAAAAGTTACCACTTTTACTCGATGTAAAAACGATTGTTCCAAGATTCTTTGTTCCTGTGTGTGTCACGAGATCATGATTAACCTTTATTTCTTATCTATTCCAAAAACACACACACACACACCGAGAAACACATAGTTGCAGTTTTGGCTACACAATAGATAATGAGTGATTAAAGAACCGAAAGGAGTCTGTTTTTAGCATGTGTGCTATGAGACCCTTTTTTTCTTTTTCCTTCAGGATATGTATGGCCATTCTACTGGTCAATTCTTGGCAAGGTACTGCTTACAATGCGTGATGTACAAGTCACACTAGAAGTTGGATGCTTCATTCATTATTTTTGAAAGCATGTAAAAAAGAGTCCATGCGTCATTCATTCTTCTATTGACCAATAATTCTTTTTCTTTCTTTTTCTCTTTCCTGTTTAGCAACAAAACTGGGTTTTATAACACGTGATTTAAAATTATTTCACCAAGCCTAATTCTGATTAATTTATCCTATAGTTACTTTCTAGTTATAGACCCTGTGTATGCATGGTTTGATATGGTTTTATTTTTTTCATCTTTTGAAATCTTTAGATTCGTGAAATAAGTTTTAAAAGTAAATAAATAACACGCCAATAAGTTTTTCAATTGTCATGTACGATCAAGTTTAAGGTTATATATAATTTTAAAAATATTTCAATGAACAACCCTTGTTTAAAACAAGTAATATAGTCTCCGCGCGTTGCAGCGGATTCGTAAATCCTATATTATTATACAAAATATATTTTATTAAACTGGTTTTGATTCAAGAAATATATTCCCAAGCGTTACATGAGATTCCTAGATCATATATTAGTACGCAAAATAAAACTTCCATTAAACTTGTAATAATAATTAGTAATAATATATTTTTCACCGGCATAAAATATTAGTAATAATAATAAGTTTTAGCGCACCATAAATGATGGTTTTAATTCATTATAAACTGATCAATTGAATTTCCCATATATGAATGGCTTGCCTGTTTTCAAAACAATCATAATGTAAATAGCCTTTATACCAACTTGTTGTATCATATGGTAATTATCAAATATGCCAGGGTGTCCAAAATGAAAATTCTGAATGAAGATGGTGGAGATTCTGGCAAGGATCAAATAGGAAGCAAAGCAGGCATTCAAATTAACGGCGTTTATTTTTATGAATAGTAATTTAATAGAAAGTTGAATCATAAGTGTATAATGAAGACAATTTGAAATTTTTTATTTTTAAAATATGAAAAACTAAGATGGGTAAAAGGTAAAAATTTTATGATGGGTAAAATAATACAACAATATCGATTCTCAATTCCTTCAAAAGACGCCATGAAGGAGGTAAAATGGATAAAAGTTTAAAATGAGTAAAATCTGTAAGTTTAAAATGAATAAAAGTTGGTAATGCAGGTAAATCTCAGTTGTGTTTGTACTGAAAATGAAATTCAAGGAATCCGGACTTGGTAAGCCTAATTAGCCTCAAAACCTGTAATGGACATCTCTTGATGGCCAGTTCCCAACTTAAAAATTCCATTTGACTTTCGCCGACAGTCAAAATTATTATTTACATGGGCCCTTGGATGGCGTCCCCGGGTCATTCGGACCTGGTTGTTACAGTATAGCTTTTTTTTTTTTTTTTTTGAACGGCAGCAGATTTAAAAAGGAAAAACAACTAGCAAGAAGCTAGCAAAACAAACAGTACAAAACTTACAAGAAAAACAAGGAAGGAGAACAACACCAGTTGAACCAATCTAAATTACATTTTAATTTTCTCCTAGAATTAATCCAAAAAAAATGATAAACCTTGGATTAAAATAAGCATCTTATCCAAAGAGTCTTTTCTCTTATCAAATACCAATTCATTTCTGGTTTTCCATACTTGCCAGAGAAAAATATAGATAACTGATTTAAAAACTTGAAGTTTAACTCCCGAAAGACCGATAGAATCGCCCCATAAGAAAACAGAGCTTAAATAATGATCAGGACTCGGGACTTTCCACCAGGAAGCAATACCTCTTAAGATGCTTTTTGCGAAAAAACAATCAGCAAAAATATGTTCTTCAGTTTCTGGGCACAATTCACAGAAAGGACACGGATTTTGGACCGACATGATACCTCTTCTATAAAGATTAGCAAAGGTAGCAAGTCTTCTATGCTGCGTTTTCCATCCGTGAAGAAATATTTTACCGGGGATAAGATTACTCCAATAAGTTTTTATTCCAAGGTTATTTTGGAGAAAGCAGGCATCCAGACGACCACGAAGTGAAGCCACTTTGTAGACACCACTTTGATCAAGGGACCAAGACCAATTTCCTGATTCATTAACTGTCATAAGAGAATTAAGATCAATGTTGCAATCTAAAATTGATTTGTTAATGGAGATTATCGAACCCCAAGTGCCACTTTTTTTTGATAACAAAGGATCACGCGGAGAACGATGAAAATACCCGTGAATAGCATTTATTACAGCAGCCCAAAGAGAAGAATTCTCTACTTTGATCTTCCACCACCATTTGGCAAGTAAAGCAGTATTTAAAGCTTTTAAACTTCCAATACCAAGGCCACCTTGATCCATATATGCCATAGTATTATTCCACGAAATCCAGGTCATTTTTCTTGAATCAGTTCGCCCACCAAGGAAGAAGTTCCTCCTCAAATTCTCTAGCTTTTTTAACACAGCAACGGGAGCTTTGAATAAGGCAAAATAATAATTTCCCAACGAACCAATAACTATTTTGCACATGATTAAACGACCAGCAACCGAAAGAGTGTTAGCCTTCCAACTCGATAATCTAGAATGGAATTTATCAATTAGAGGTTGCCACGCATTTACTCTAGCCATTGAAGAACCGACCGGGATTCCTAAGAACTTCAATGGAAGCTGCCCAGATTTGCAATTTATACGACCTGCCATCCAATTAATATCGTTTGAATCAACTCCAACTCCCATTAAGCATGTCTTTGATAAGTTAATTTTAAGGCCAGAAGCCAAGTAAAAACAACGAAGAATACGGATCAGATTCAAAACATTTGAATGGGACCATGAACCAACAAAGAGCGAGTCATCTGCATAAAATAAATGAGAAATTAAGGGACCATTGTTTGGAAGTTTCACACCCTCAAGAACACCTGAAATACATGCCTTTTTTATAACAACATTCAAAGCCTCCATTGCAATAATAAATAAGAATGGAGCAAGAGGGTCGCCTTGCCTCACTCCCATTTGCATTGAAAATTCATCTGTGGGTGAGCCGTTAATTAGCACAGAAACTCGAGCAGAACTTAGACATTCCTTGATCCAAGCTCTCCATTTTTGACCGAAATTTAGGTGCATCAAGACATCGTCTAAGAAGTCCCAGCTCAAAGTGTCAAATGCTTTTTCAATATCTGCCTTGAGGATGAAAAGAGGGCGTTTTGTAACTTTAGCCCAAGAAATGATTTCGTTTAAAATTAGAGGGCCTTCCAAAATACTTCTACCTTTAATGAAAGCTGTTTGTTCTATACCAATAATAGAGTTGATTACACGTTGAAGCCTTATTGAAAGCAATTTTGAGATAATTTTATATAAAGCACCAACCAAACTAATTGGACGATAATCCGATAAATATATAGGGTCGTTAATCTTTGGAATTAACGAAATGAACGATGAGTTTGCACCTTTGGGTAATGAAGCCGTGGAATGAAATTCAAGAACTGCAGCAATGATGTCTGGGCCAAAGACATCCCAATATTTTACAGTATAGCCGTGGTTGTTATAGTATAGCTAATAGTGATGAACCTCGGTTACAAATCCAAGAAGAAAAACTTGGGTCTCCATTTAGAAATTAACTTGATCAAACTTTTTTCCCGCTAAATAAATAATACTCCCAATACTCTCTCCGTCCTAAAATAATTGTCCACTATAAAAACACATAGTTTAAGAAAAGTATATTAATTATAGGAAAATGCTAATGACAGCCCTTAAGAAGACAAAATATACAAAAGACAATCCCCTGAATTTTAAGAATATTACTTTTTTAATCAATGTACAAGCTTTTTATATATGTTAGGGCTGTCATTAGCAAAACCCTTAATTATATCATGTCACCGATCAAATTTTCTCTTTCCTACTTAAATGTTTTTTGATTGGTTAAAATTTAGGAAAGAGACTATTTTTGGGACAAACTAAAATAGTAATAGAAATGAGATGGAGTGAGTAAATACTTTGAGAAAGACATCAATGTTTATTTGCGAGAAGCATTCAGCAAAGTTTACAACATCCTAAATAATAGGAAACAATTATAAAAAATAAAATACTTATAACTTAACTATATATTCAAATTAGTTAAAGTATAACATCATACCTTGTAATAACTTGATTTACATAAATTATTTAGAATGATTTTGATGATTTTAATTAAATAAAGCGAAAAACAGCTTTCTAGTATAGAGTTGTCTTCAAGGAAGTTTAAGAATTTTGCATAGTTTTAAGGGACAAATCCTATCTATTAGATTAAAATGGTCAAGATCAAATCCCTTAGCCACTGCCACATACAGCCACCGCCGCCCGCCTCCGGCCACCGCCGCCCGCCGCCGACCACCGCCGTCCGCCGTCGTTCGTCGCCAGTGGCCGGCGGCAGCGGTGTTGGTGGCTGACAGTGAAGGTGCTGGTGGTAATGGGGGTGGTGGTGGTATTGATGTATTGAAACACATGTGCTTCACTAAAACACAAGTGTTCCAAAATACAAACGAGCATATTACTTCGAAGCACATGTGCTTCAAGTCACGAAACACATGCGTTTCAAGTCACGAAACACATGTGTTTTAAGTCACTAAAAACATGAGTTTCTAAAATAAAGGGGAGCATACGAAACACATGTGTTTCAAGTTACGAACATATGTGTTTTAAGTCACTAAAAACATGAGTTTCTAAAACAAAGGGGAGCATACGAAGCACATGTGTTTCAAGTCACGAATTACATGTGTTTCAATAAAAACATGAGTTTCTAAAACACATGGGAGCATACAAACTACGAAGCACATATGTTTCAAAAGGTGAAACACATATATTTCAAGTTACAAAACACATGTATTTCAAATCACTAAAAACATTTGTTTATAAAACACTGAAGCTTTTGTGGGTAGAGTAAAAAGACGTAAAAATGTTGTGTAAGTGAGGGTATTATGGGTAGAGTAAAAAGAAAAGGGTAATCGATGGAGTTGGATGGATAGAAGCTTTTGTGTGGAAAGTGGAATCTTTAAGTGGGACCCACCCAACAGAAGCCAAACCACAACCGTTGGTATGTGGCGAACCGATTCTCCCGGCCGACACACTTGAAGAATCTTTCTTTCTTCCCACTTGTTTCTACCTAATTTCTTTTGGAAATCAAAACACATACAACTCACCACTCTATGAATATATTTTTACCTGAATATTCAAATTAAAAGATGAAATAAGTTTATACTGAATCCTAGTAATTTTTTCTATCCATCTTCGTACTTATAAAATAATTAGCATGTAAAATTCAGTAATAATCTTTCATAACATTTAATTTTTATACTTATATTGATAAAAAATGATAAAACTAAACATATTAATAAGATTCAATACTCTCTTTCTAAAATAAATGTAATGTATAAATAATCCACTCAACAATTCTAACATTTTTAAGGTCACCCGGTTATTGAGTTAACTAAAGACATTGAAGTAAATTCACCCATAAATATTAAATAGTTAAATACCATTTTTCTTATGTTTACATAAGTCTCTACACTATACATAGAGTACTAGAGTAGTACAAACTTACATAGCATCCTAGAGCCCTATTCGACATTTGACTAAATCATATATTAATTAGACAGTACTGAGTCAAGCAACACCAATGAATAGATGAAGATATACATCAATTTGTCAAGAAAATATTATTATGCCCACCATAAAGTCTCTATAATCATATTTGATATAAACAAAAAGTGACCCAATTTATATAAACAAAAAGTGGCATAAACAAAAATAAAATTGGACACAAAATATCGGTGAAAAGGGAAACCAAAAGTGGCCCAATTTATATATTTTAAATCGAGAAGATGTAATGTTTCTTACTAAAACTTCTTATTTTATTCTTTTATTCATAAAATGATTGATATGTGGAGCTCATTAATTATCTTTTCTAATTTTATTATTTGATTTGAACACTCATTAATGTATAAGGTGTTATTCATAACCTAATAATGATAAGTTAAGTTCCGCCGTGAGTATATTAAAATACACTAGGTGTAGTTAAAAAAAAAATTAACCTAACAACATAGAATATTAGCGATATGATGAAACAAAAGTGAGTGGAATTCATTGGACTCAAACTACACCATGCATTGTGCTACCTAATTATGAAGGAAGTCAACAAATAACACAATGACACTTCAAAGAAAACGAGCAGTTTAATTTATATATTTTTAAACCATTCCAAACTAAATTTATATCTATGGGGCACTATATATATGATCAAAATCAAAATAAAATAATTTTTATTGAACACAATATGCTAAATACATACCAACATAATATTTTAGTTTTAATTACACTTATTCACATATAAACCGAACCAAGATGTCCGAAACTTTTAACCTAGAACCAGCAAACAACAGAATATTCAATTTATACACTTATAACTGAATAATGAACGGTGTTACTATCATCCGATTTGCGCGAACATCCATTCGATACTTTCTAAAGCATTAATGAATCCAATAGACTAACCCTTGTGACTACATAAAATAGTTAGTTTATGTACCAAAAGAATAACTATGATTAATTAAAATGACCAATTACTTTCGTGAAACTGGATAAGGATTGCTAACACAAGGGTCTTCGCTAGTCACGTGATTTCATAACACAATAAATTATGTGGTTAATTGTAATCTCGACCCTAATTAATCAAATGACTAAATTTTTTTTGGGTGCCTTTATAATTAGTTACTAAGCAAATCAATGAATCGTGAAGAAAATAACATGCAAATCAATGAATCCTGAAGGAAATTATCTGTTATCATAACACAATTTTTATTCATCATATTAATTTTATGTCAAAGGACAATCATGTCCGTTCTTTTTTCTTTTACCATACTTTGCATTTCATCTCTGATCTTACTAATGACATTATTGTAATTTGATATGAAATTATTCTGTATTAATAAAAATTATTCTGCAAAATCAACTCCCTAGTTAAATATATTTATACATGTTCATTTGCATGAGAGTTATCGGTAATTCCAAGTATTTGTGGTCCATTGTACATAAATCCCTTTAACGACATATTTTTGTCGTTTTTCAAAATATAACAATAACAATTTATGTTGGCATATATTCTAACGAAGAAAACGTTTGATTATTTAAATACATCAAAATTATAACATAATTATGATATAGCATAACATTGTGATCATGTTCGATAACTTGGAAAAGTTCTAATCTTGTTACGAACATGATAACCTAACACTCAAGCGTAATTTACTATATAACATTTATGAACTGATGAATAATTAAATCTACATCTAATTGATATCAGTGAGAGAAATTTTGCCTAGTATATATAAAAGGTATTTTTTTTCTTCTTGTCCCACATTTGTAGAGTTAAGAAATTTGGAGGGATTCATGTCATGAGCTCCTGCTTAATAAGTTCGCATTTTCTGCTACTACCATCTACCTATGAAATCTACCTTTGCCACTTTCGATCCTTCTTATCGGTTGATGGCAGCCGTTCTTAATCCATTCTCAAACATGCAACATACCCCTTTTGTCAATGTCCTTAAGATAGATAGACTAATTAATTAATCTTTTTTCCCTACAACTTCAAACATTGTTTTAAGTTATTGTATTTTTTATAGCAATTTTATGAAATAATGTTAAAAGAAGATTCCTATGAGAAAGAAAGGGAGAATATGGGGAATGGGACAAAAGATAGCCTAGTGAAGAGGTCATACATGATAACACCCCATCATCCATTCCATTCCATCCACATGCTACAAGAGTAGATTGATAAGGATTGTTTTGTCTCCTCCTCCTACATGTCATACGTGTCGAATCTGGATTGAAACAGAAAACCCAAAGGACTAAGCAAACGGCTAAGAACACTCCGGATAATACACTTTTTTGTTTTACCTTTTAAAAATATATAATAATATAGAGATAAACGTAGGTTGTTAGTTTATAATCTAATTAATTACTTTAAAACAAAAAATTATCTTTTTTTATTTAGAGCTGTCATTATCATAACTCTAAAATTGATATGGAATTACAAGTTGTGGAGTAAAGATACATATATATCTAAACTAAACTCGATTGAACATCAAATGTAATATTTGCTATTGCTAACTGAATTAAAAGCAACATCACAATTGCTGAAAGCAGAAAACAAGAGCAACGAGGAAATCAATAGAGATATACAATATTGTTTACTTTTATATCAATGCTTTTGAAATAGGAAATTCACATCTACATCGATTGTTGAAGGGGTATATACTTGAGGTTGTTTCGAGTGTTTTCTCTCTCATATGATGAATGTCAGCTTCCAAGTGGTTTAATAACAAAAGTTTGTGCATGCTTATATTTTTCTGAAAAACATGCACCCAAAATGCACTTTTAAGCTTTAGCTACTTTCAATTGAAAACCGAAACTTTCAAGCTCAGCTCGGCTTGACTTGGTACTTTTAGTCAATCGAATTGATACTTCCGATCTAGGATTAACTTGACGAAATTATAAATTACGGTAACTGAATTAGGTAAATATTCACATACACATAGGATAAATATGTAAACTAGCACATGCTAGAGCCCCAACTCGGCTCAACTCACATCGATTTTATTTCATATACTTTTCAAGTTCATGTTATGAGTTGGCCCCACTTAGTTACAACCCTATTTAGGTTTCAACTCTCAAGGTTTATACATACGGACTTCTGAATTGGCCCATTTGGCCTTATTTAATTTATTGATTTTTTTTATCTATCGTATTCTCGTATTGGCTTTCTACCCCACCCTTTTACCCAATTTGACTCGTTTGAACCAATTATTTTTCTCACCTAATTTTTTCTAGATGACCTACTATTAATTATGATTGTAAATGAATGACGATTACGAATATAAGGAAATCGTAATTATGAGATAATTATTATGATTAATCGAAAATGTTGATGTGAAGTTTCTCTCTATACAACAGCCTTAATTTATTGTTACAAAACTTTATTAAATTACATTAGTTATATACAATATGTTTAAATAATTAATAAAATAAATTGCATGAACTCGAACAAAAGCTTACTGATTTCGATCTTTTATCCAACTTGTCTTTTTTACTTTTAAAAGGAAGAAAGAAAATAAAAGGAGGATAATGAGAGGGTATAATTGGAAATAAAGGAGAGATTCTCATGCCCGACAAAAACAATGGGTACGAGAAGCTAAAAACGAATCTAAAACGGGAACCCATTAAAACAATTTTCGTCAACAAATTCTTCACATATTATTTTATATTTTTGTAAGGGAATCTAACGGCTGTCACACTTAAAGTATAAAAAAAAGGATACCGTACTCATTTTCTCTTTCTTTTTCTTTTGTAGAAAAACTGCCCCGGGATTTCTGGGTTTCTATATCAGAATCTTTTATAATAACTGTTTATGGAGTAAATTGCAAAAATCTATTAGTTTGGCTAAATTAAATGTTTAATCTGTGTGATTTTGAGAATGCAGATAACATTTGTATTTTAGAAACTTTGGTCCATTATAATTCTTCCCATTTGACAGTGTCATGAGATCTCCGTTAGTTGGTCGTCTCTCTCTCTCGTATAATATTACTTTTTATACTTCATCCAATTCAAATTAGATAATGTATTTTTAATTCACAATTTTTTAGTCAAAATATTACTCCGTATAATAATAGTTAGAATATATAATATTGAATAGTCAATGAAGATGGGTCTAACATCTTTTGAATAAATGATTTTAATAATATTTAAAGAGAAAAGTGATAATAAAATAGTTATTCACTTATTTGTATATTAAAGGAGATAGAGATGTTGATTCTTTTATTTTTTTTTTTTATCAAATAAGGTATATGATTTATTTTAAATCTACAGAAAATGGAAAGTGTATTATTTATTTTGAATCAGTGGAAGTATACCTTTCTTTTTTGTTTAGATTTTTTTTATTGGATCTCTTTTTATGCACCTTTTGATCCCTAGCTAACGAATGTGTAATCATCAAACTATTAAAGACTTCAAGCTAGGTTTTTAGAATTTTAACTAATTAATCCTTTATAATTTGATACGATTAACAGATTGAGACCAGAGTTACGTTCCTACTTTGACATGAATCAACCATGTTCATTTCTCGGTCCCAAAAAACGTTAGACACATCGCACATGTGTAGTTTAAAATTTGAATTCTTTTTCTTCATAATTTTCAAAACATAAAACGAGAACAAATCACAAAAATATATGATAGTTAATCAGGTTTATATCCAAATGAAAGTGTTTTTAACAAAAAAATATAGTGATATATTCAATTTTAAAATGATTTTGTCCATCTCGGGTTGGTTTGTTCCAATATAGAATGCACACACATTAGACTGGTGCCAATAATGATGTAACTAACGTCATTTGTTGTTGCCAAATAAGCGTCATGTCAGCTCATATTCCAACTGACATTCAACTCGGCTTGGTTTGATATATGGCGCTGATCTGGCAAAAACTGATGGCGTCAGTTGTGTTACTGTTGGCACCCGTCTTATGCCATCAATACTCATTCTCTTAAGTTTTTAGGTTCCACCATTATAAAAGATATACACACAAAATACAAAATATTATATTAAATTGCAAGGCCCCCACTATTTCAGCCTCTTCTCCTTTTCCCCAACCAACGAATCTCACCGATGGAATGCAAGAGATGGGGCGTGAGAATGGACGACAACATCAATTGGCCAACTGATAACTTCCCCCTACCCATCGGCACCATTCTTATGTTTTCGCATCTTAAGAGATAGATATATATTTTATATCGTTTCAGTTTTAAGAACAAAATCAAGTTTTGTTTTCTTAATGTGCATAGTACATTTCATTATTATCTGTGGGTATATGAATACGAAAATGACATACGATAATACAGGGGAGGACCTAGTATGGTGCCTGGGGTTGCCCGTGCAACCCCTGAAACTTTTCCGAATAGTGTAAAAATAGCGTTAAAATTTTTAAAATTTCTTTTTATTAGTGTAGGTGCAACCCCTGAGAAAAAGATGTGCAACCGGTGACACCCCTTAACTTTTTGTCTGGGTCCGCCACTGCGATAATAGTAGGTAGTTTTTGGAAACAACAAATGAAATAACGGAAGTCTATTCGCAATTTTTCAGCGAGCACCCCGAGTTCGAGCTCCGCATAAACGGGCAAACCCAGCCCCCAAAGGGATTTCCAAGGAAAATTCCCCATATGTGCTCGTGTGAGGTGTGAGTAAAATTACGCTAATACAACGCTCTCAAAGAAATTCGAACTCACGACCTGCAGCCCACATGGTTATAAACCCAGTGCCTCAGACCAGCTAGGCTGGCCATCATTGGCGATAATAGTAGGTAGTAATACGAAAATATACATTTCATTATTATAATTTTGCAATTCAAAAAAAGACAGCGGCGCAGTTTGTTTTCCTTCTTTCTCTATGTAAAAAACGGTCTATATTTAATTAGTGTTTAAGGATAAATCAGGCAATCAGCTGTGATAATGTACGTATAAGTACTTTTTTGTATATAAAAGTGATAAATGTACCACATATATAAAAGTTGTGGTAGAAAAATTAATTCCCTTTTATATATTTCTCGTATTTTAGATACGAATCTATATATGAAAAGAGTTGGTCCCACCCATGCACCAAGTTTCCGTTTTTACCGTCGAAAAAATTATTTGGGGCACGTGCCTTAGTCATGAGTGTCCAACCACCCATTCACATCCACCATAATGTACTCTCTGAGTCTTTGTCTTGTTGGGTTAACTTTGGTTTTTTTTAGTTTTCTTATTTGTCCCTAGTATTCTCGTAGGGTTAATAACAATTCTTAAAATTATCTTTAACGTATATAAAACATTTATATATTTATTGATGGAGTAGTGTTCCTAAAATTCAGGAGACAGTTTTTACATTATTTTACCTCCTTATTGACAGCCCTAAAAACTGTCATTATCATTTTCCATTCACGTAACAAATGTTAATAATAGTATACAACTGTAATTATCTTCAGCGCTTCGCTGCAGATTTATATTGCTTATATTTTTTATAAGTTATATTAATAAATATGTTATGCTGCAATTATCTTCCTTTGATAATGATCTCTACTGTATTATAAATAATTTAGTTTTTATCTATAATCCAAACCAAAAATGTCAAATTATCAAACTCGGTATTTTGTGTGGGTACCCAAAATCAAATCAAAATCAAATGAAAATAATTTATATTAAATGCAACATTCTAAATAATCTACATGTATAATTTTATATAGGATTTTGATAAAAACAGCCCTAAAGGCTGTCTCTAAATGCATTAAAAATGGTACGGATGAGTAATTTCTAAGATTCAGGAGTCGGTTATAGATGAATATACAAATCTTTTACACATGTCTTATGACTACCCTTAGGGATGTCATTAACAAAACTCATTTATGTATAATAAAATTTTATAACACAAAGATATTTAAGTTTAAAAAACGATTACACAAACCAGTTAACTCTTATAAATTCATTTAAGTAGAATATTTTACTTCAACGACCTAAATTGAACGTTTACACAAACCAATAACCTCTTATAAATTCATTTAAGCCGAACATTTTACTTTCAGTATATTTTATGAATTTAATTTAAGTAGAATTTCTTTTAAATGTCAAATGATCAAAATATCTTTTTTTGCGAATAATATTGTTTTTTTTACTTCCAGTATCTAATTACCAACATTAATCATATATTTTATACATGAACAAATATTTTGGTCGTTTGACATCTAAGAAAAATTTGAAATTAAAAAAGAAAAAATATTATCTTTATATTTTATATATATTTTTTATTATTTTTTCAATAAAAAAATAATGATAATTATGTGTGCTACTTAATCACATGTGTTAACCGAAATATATTTAGCATATATCTTGTATATATTTATTTGATATTCTTCCCTTCTTTATAGGAAGATATTTGTATTGTATCGGTCTATATAAACCAATTGGTAAATCAATAAAGAGATAACGATTTACACCAAATTACATGGTATCAGAGCTATCTTTTCTCTGACAACCCTAGCCGGCCCTAGCCTTCGACTTCGTCCCCTCCGATCACCTTCCTCTATTCGGTTTTCTTCTACTCTTCGAAGTCACCATGACCGGCGAAACCTCTAACCCTTCCCCAAAAACTCCCTTTCATCCAGCATTCGGAGTTAACAACATCAAAAATTCCCTTCCCCTCATTCTAGATCAAACAGACGACCGTTATGCGTCTTGGGTCGAACTCTTTCAGATCCACGCATGTGCTTACGATGTGCTAGATCACATTGAACCCAATACCCCTCCTCCAGCAAACATTGACAAACCGACTTGGACTCGTCTCGATGCCATAGTCAAACAGTGGATCCTTGCCACTATATCTCCCGATCTTCTTCAAACCATCATGAAACCCGGTGCCACCGCTCAACAATTATGGGACAACCTAGCGGCAATCTTTCAAGACAATCGTGCCACAAGGGCGGTCTACCTTGAAGAACAATTCAATAGCACTCGTATGGATGCTTTTGCTAATGCCACCGAATATTGCACCCGCCTCAAAAACTTGTCTGATCAACTAGCCAACATCGGTCATCCGGTTTCCGATCAAAAGATGGTTCTTCAGCTTGTCGCCGGACTTCCCAAGGGCGATTATGACACTATCGCCACTTTCATACAACAATCGGACCCGCTACCGAGTTTTATCAAAGCACGATCTCAACTCACTCTCGAGGAAACCCGTCGTGCCAAGCAAGAATCTCATGCACCTCAAGCCTTGGTAACTCAAAAACCCGACACCAACAATTCTGCATCAAACCCGCCACCCCCTGCTCGTGAACAGTCTAATGATCGTGGCGGTAATCGTGGAGGCTATCGGGGTCGAGGTCGCGGACGCGGCCGTGGCCGTGGAGGACGCCAACCATACTATCAACAGTCCCAATGGCCCCAACAATATCCGTGGTACCCTAACGGCTCTTGGACACCTCCACCGTGTCCCTACCCCACTGCTCCGCACAACCAACAACCGGGTCTCCTCGGGCCCCGTCCACAGATCCCGTCCCAACAGGCCCTCTATACGGCTTCCCCGTACCAGATGCATGGTCGACCCATGACCCCCACCGACTTGGATATGGCCTTCCACACAATGCATCTCAACCCACCGGATACTAATTGGTACATGGACACGGGATCAACATCGCACGTGGCAAACAACGAGGGTAACTTTTCTCACTTATTTTATTTAAGTAAACCGCGTTCTATTTTAGTAGGTAGTGGCAAAAGTGTTCCAGTTACGGGTATCGGATCCACCACCATTCCCGATATCAATCGACCCTATTACCTATATGATGTCCAACACGTCCCTCAAATTATCAAAAACCTTATTTCTGTTCGTAAATTTACCCGTACTAATAACGTTTCTGTTGAATTTGACCCATTCGGTTTTTCTGTGAAGGATTTCAAAACAAAGAAACAGGTTACCAGATGCAACAGCACCGGTGATCTCTACCCGTTCACTCCTCAAACTTTCGCTCCAACCAACCACATTGCTCTTCACACCGCTTCTTCATCAACTTGGCACAACCGTCTTGGTCATCCGGGATCGTCTACCTTTAGCTATCTTAGGAATAAAAATTTTATTTCCAATAAACTTAATGTTTTTGATTCTTGTAACTCGTGTTCTTTAGGTAAACATTGTCGATTGCGTTTTACTGATTCTCATTCCATTACTTTTAACCCCTTTGATCTTATACATGCCGACTTATGGACCTCCCCCGTAACATCCACCTTAGGCCACAAATATTATCTTGTTCTCTTAGATGACTACACCCACTTTCTATGGACTTTCCCTCTAAAATCTAAATCTCAAGTTTTCTCTATCTTTTCTACCTTCTACACTCACATACAAACACAATTTGAAAAGAAAATAAAAACGTTCCAATGCGACAATGGTCGTGAATTTAACAACACTCAATTCCACCAATTTTGCACCCAAACCGGGATGCACATACGTTTCTCATGTCCCTACACATCACCTCAAAACGGTAAAGCCGAGAGGATCATTCGCACCATAAACAACATCATTCGAACCACCCTTATACATGCTTCCATACCACCACCTTTTTGGCATTATGCTCTACATTTCGCCACCTATATACTAAATATTCTTCCCTCTTCCGCTATACAAAATAAAACACCCACCTATATACTCTACCACCGCATGCCCTCTTACACCCATCTTCGAACTTTCGGTTGCTTACGTTACCCAAATACCTCCGCCACCTCCACTAACAAATTACAACCCCGTTCCACTCCTTGTGTCTTTCTCGGCTACCCATCACAACACCGTGGCTATCTATGCTACGACATTACCTCCAAACAATTCTTCATATCTCGTCATGTCACCTTCGAAGAACACATCTTTCCTTTTGCCACCTCATCAACCAAAAACCCTAACCCTTACAATTTTCTTAGTGACCCACCACCATCCCCATACTACTTCCCTCCTAACCTACCTCCTGTTGCTCCCACATCTCCTAGTCCACCCACTGATGCCGCAACCCCTAGCCCACCTCCTAGTCCGGCTCCTCCTATTGAACATGACTTTCAGCCACCTTCCCCACCCTCTCGGCCTGTCCCACACTCGGACACTACCGCCACCCTCAATCCCGCTCCCACCGACACTCAAACATCTCACCATCCTATGCAAACTCGATCCAAAAACGGTATCTTTAAACCAAACCCGAACCTATCTCTTCACACTCAAACAATTTCTCCCATCCCTTCCAACCCCACACTCGCCATATCCGACCCTAATTGGAACCTTGCCATGACTACTGAATTTAATGCTTTACTTAAACAAAATACTTGGGATCTTGTTCCCCGACCAATGAACACTAATATTATACGATGTCACTGGATTTTTAGACACAAATTTAAAGCAGATGGTTCATTGGAACGATATAAAGCAAGACTTGTGGTCAATGGTAAAACACAAGAGGTTGGTGTTGATTGTGACGAGACTTTTAGTCCGGTTGTTAAACCGGCTACCATACGCACTGTTCTCTCTCTAGCTCTAGGGAGAAATTGGCCCATACATCAACTTGATGTAAAGAACGCTTTTCTTCATGGCGACCTACATGAAACCGTTTATATGCATCAACCACCTGGTTTTACTAATCGTTCTTTTCCAGGTTATGTTTGCAAATTACGTAAGTCTTTGTATGGACTTAAACAGGCACCTCGAGCATGGTATCAACGGTTCGCCCAACATCTTCTTAAGCTTGGTTTCACATGCAGCAAGAGTGACAACTCGTTATTCATCTACCATCACAACAATGATACCACATACCTCCTTCTTTATGTGGATGACATTGTGCTCACTTCTTCATCCGCAACATTGCAAAACACCATCATCGATGCTCTTAAAAAGGAGTTCGAAATGACTGATCTCGGTCACCTTACGTATTTTTTGGGTATCTCGGTTCAGCGAACACCCAAGGGCATGTTCTTATCCCAACAAAAGTATGCCGAATCCATCTTAAAATGGGCGAACATGGACACATGCAACCCAGTCGCAACTCCAGTTGACACGAATTCTAAGTTGAGTGCAAATTCCGGAGACCTATGTCCGGACCCATCAATCTATCGAAGTCTTGTCGGGGCGTTACAATACCTAACTTTCACAAGACCCGATATTTCCTATGCGGTCCAACAAATTTGCTTATTTATGCATGCCCCACGAGAGCCTCACCTCCATGCCCTGAAACGAATTCTACGATACATAAAGGGTACGACTCACTTGGGTTTGCAACTTTACCCGTCCCAATCTAGCCAGCTTATAGCATACACGGATGCTGACTGGGGGGGGGGTGCCCGGACACCCGTCGCTCAACTTCGGGCTACTGCGTGTTTCTAGGCGACAACCTGATTTCATGGTCGGCTAAACGCCAACCCACTTTATCTCGATCTAGTGCTGAAGCAGAATACCGAGGTGTCGCTAATGTCGTTGCTGAATCCTGTTGGTTACGGAATCTTCTACTAGAGCTCCACACACCAATACGACGGTCCACACTGGTTTATTGTGATAATGTTTCGGCCGTCTATCTATCAGGAAATCCCGTCCAGCATCAACGAACGAAACACATCGAAATGGACATCCACTTTGTTCGCGAGAAGGTAGCCTTGGGTCACATACGAGTTCTACATGTTCCCTCGGCCTATCAATACGCAGATATCTTCACAAAAGGCCTTCCGCGACAATTATTTCTTGACTTCAGAGACAGTTTAAGCATTCGGTCCCCTCCGGCTCAAACTGCGGGGGGCTGTTAACCGAAATATATTTAGCATATATCTTGTATATATTTATTTGATATTCTTCCCTTCTTTATAGGAAGATATTTGTATTGTATCGGTCTATATAAACCAATTGGTAAATCAATAAAGAGATAACGATTTACACCAAATTACAACATGTAATATTATTGTACAATTATATGTGATTGTATATTTAATCACATGTGAATTCCCTAAACGAATCACCAGGTTCATCAATACCGTCAATTACACATACTCAATCACCAACAATATCCATATAAACAATAACATCATATAATTTAAATTCTCATTACTACTGTTTAGTCGGGTGTCACGTCATGCCGTAATGCACACCCGACCCACATTACGATTAAAACCGGATGGTCAATCCAATACCCGTAACGAATGCGTCCCACACCCAACACATCCCTCATGCGCGCTACGCCACATCCGAGGTGACTCGTCAATCGTCACCCGTACCTGCACCTAGCATGTAATGTTTTATATTTTATAAATGTTTTGTTTAATTACAAATGGTGATGTGGCAAAGCGATAAGTTAGAAGTGATTTGTTGTTGACATGAACTTGTTAATTTCTTGCCAGTAAAAAAGATAATGATGTGACATTGAAGTTACAATAATAACAAGTTTGAGAACTCAACATTATTGGGAGAGACCTAAGTAGGGCATGTGCGAAAGGAAAAGATGGTTCTTTTCTTTTTACGAGAGAATTTTGGAAGGTGTGGTTTGTACAAACACTACAAATGAAAGGGATGGTGGAAATACTTCCCCTTTAGTGGTAGAAAAAGCACTTTAGAATAACATATTTGGTCCCTACAAAATGACGATGTGACATTACAAACCTTGACATGATTTCAACACGTCCAAGATTCTTCCACATTCGGATGAGAATTAGGTTCCCATTCATTGGAATACTGGATTCATGTTCTTTCTTTTAAATGACTTTATACCTACGGTACTTTTGGTATGATATGCTATTTTAATGAGTGCAGTTGATACCTAATCTACATAAGTAACCTTGAGAGTATATCATTGTAAAATTTAGTCACCAATTAAGAGGAAACATTGTATATAATATCACTCATTTGGTTGCCCTAGATTATACCAGGGGTGTGCAATTTAACCCAAAAAACGTGCTCGAACCGGAATCGAATAGGAATCAGTTGAACCCGGTTTTTGGTTTTTTGGTCGATTCTCGGTTCCCTTTATTTTATTTTTTTTGTCTTTTCCGGTTTTCGGTTTTCTCAGTTATAAACTTGAATTTGACAATTCAGAGTTTAACTTAAGATGTAATTTATGTTGATAATTCACTTTTAATCGGTTCTAAACCCGAATTAACCGGATCGAACCGAAACCATTATTTCGGTTCGGTTCTCGACTTCTCGGTACCTTTTTGGGTTTTTTCGGTATCTAAACCGAACATGTCCTTAGATTATATCAAGGAAAAAATTCTAGCATGCTCCGAATACCATTCCGTTAATTGTAGCATCTATCTCTTTAACTTAAGGGCAAGAGTTGAAAAGTGTAAAGGAACAAATCGAGAACATTCTTGGGGTGCAATTAGCAACTTCCCCATCATCCGTTCGATCTCATTTAGATGGACCAAAGACAAATGCACATTGTTCGTATCATATCCCACTTTTCAATTTGGTTATTTCTTGCTAAATCAATTCAATTGAACAAATGAATTAAATATCAGAATATCCATGACATTAACTATTTGAAACGCCTTATCTAGACGTGTGCATAAAGATCCATGGTGACAACACGAACGCATGCATCAATATCTACTAGCAGGGTACCCGCGCAATGCGGCGGCGGGTACCCGTAACTATATTTCGAAGTGACGACAGTACCGGTGGTGGTGACAATAGCGATGGTGATGAGTGGTGGTGTGTAGTGATGGTAGGTGCTGACATTAGTGATGGTAGGATCATATCCGAAATTAGCTTTTTTTGTGAAAGTAAATATGAGCCTTTTAAATAGAGAAATGATGGTTGAGTTCTGGTGACGTTAAAGCTTATATATATTAGTATCTGGAATAAATCAAAATAATCAAGTAGTTGAAGTGGTTAACACACAATGACTACTTAGGAGAGGTCTTGTGTTCGAATCCTGTAAGCAACATTTTTTATTTTTAGGTTAAAAAACCTACTAAATGTGGAAATCTCCTTAAACTTAAAATTAAGGAGCTCCTTAAACTTACTAAAAGAGGTAGGCCTAAATGCATTAGTAAGTAGTAAGATAAGATACTAATACTAAAACAGGGTATCCGCGCAATGCGGCGACGGGTACCACGTAACTTTGTAATACCACAAAATTTAGAAAACATTTTTTTAAAGGTGTGCGGAAGCATAAAGATAATAAATTGTTTAGGTTTAGGTTTACAAATCAAACGTCCCAAAATAAAGTCCAAAACATTAATATTTAGACGGTGTCACTTAACGACATGACTCATTTTACAAAACATATCCATTTGAGCTTGATCACCCATTCCGTCCAAAGCACCGATCAACCTGAAAAGAGTCAACGAATGAGGGATTAGCACAAAGCTAAGTGAATGAACATAATCTACAAATTATATAAAGCTCAACAAGCAAGCACCAACATCTCCATGATCGTTACTCCTTGTAACCACTTAACCACTGTTCCACTGAACCACTGTTCCACCGAACCTGTAACCGCTAACTGGTCTAATCACTAAGCACGGAAGTAATTCTACATCTCCGATTGCTAAACACGGAAGTATTACTACATCTCCCCGTTGGGTAACCACTAAGAGAGAGGATCGGTGACTTTGCGGGCCTTAAACCATGGTCGGCCAAAACCACGGTAACCGATAGCCTGTATCCAACACCCCGGGTAAGTCCCTCCCCTTAACCATGCAACGCATACAGGTAAGGTCGGATACCCTATTAGTCGATACACTATGCCCATCCGTTATCCATCCGACACTGACCTCATCCCTATCCTCGATTGCCACTAACCGAGTTGTTGCTACCAATCAAGCCAAACCTTTCCATCTATGTGCACATATCCTATTTCGTCTAACCCGATCGAACCGGTACCAAACAAGCAAACTGTCAAAGAATCGCGCCCGAAAAACCACCCGAAAACCTGAAATCAGAAGTTCACGATCGTGAACAATAGTTCACGAACGTGAACTAGAGTTCACGATCGTGAACTCGCTACAGGGAAGTTTCCTGCATTATTCCTGTATTTTCCTGCATGTTTCCTGTATTTTCCTGCACCTTTCCCCAAACAGGCAATACCAAACCGATTGTAACCGAACACAAGTTTGAGGTTAAGTCCACTCACCGTTACTTCCACTTGTCGAACTCAGAGGTCTAATGTTTCTGAGTCTCGATCCCAGATCCTGTATACCAAAGGAATACTGAATTAGTATATAATTCATCCAAATTATAAACAATGTTAAATATACATTTAACACTAACACTCGCACCACATGAATAACTAAACACTTGCAATATCATATAAACATGTCATGTTACACTTTTGCAATTCATGTCAAATACAACCAAGCCATATCTAACCAATATAGCATAATACATCCAAACGGGTCGAAACCCTAATTTAACTACAACAAGTCAACACATTACAATTTACCAATTGTTATCAATAACTTTTCTAACAAAACACTTATACTTGCACAATCCAAGTTTCTTAAGTCATTTTACTACCAAATGGCCCAAACGGGTCAAAGCCCGAACCTAACTATATACTTACCAAATTCCACCATCTAGCACACACTTACTACAACTAACAAGTCATAATCATACAACAATTCATCAAGTTCATGGCTACCAACAATCCATGTATTTTACTTCCAAATTACTAGTTAATCATTTTAACCAAAAACATCCAAACACTAGTTAGTTTATTTCTCAATCTACCAATACTTGGTTTAATACAACTAACATATTTAACATATTTAGACTTTACATCCATAAAACATATAAATGACATTTTAGCCCAACTAGCCACACCAACACAATTACTAGGTCATATATCAACATAAACCACCCAAACACATAAATCAAACACTTTCACCAATACTTGACATAACTCATAACCCACATCTCTAAAATGTTCTTTTAACATTTCTAGCAATAAAACCCATAGAGTTATAATTGACATATTTAACATATCCATGTCACAAAACCCATAACACTTACTTTTAACATAAACACACTAACTTGTACACCTTGCTAAAATGGTTGTACCTTGTGCTAAATTACTTGTACTCATACAACAATACATGTCAAAACTTGCAAGAACACATAATATACCATCCACAACAAGATCCACTAACAAAAACCTCATGAATCATAAACCCTAATTTATCAACTTGCAAGAACTCAATAACAAATACATATAGGTTGAAGCTTACCTCAAGAGCTACTCAAAATCGGGTTTAGATTTATGATGGAGTGAGACACGAGCTAGAGATCTTCAAAATGGTTCAAGAACACCAAGAACACACCAAGAACACACACACACACACACACTTAACTAGAGAGAGTTTAGAGAGAGAAGATAAGAAAGTGAGATGGAGATGGGGCAAACCCCCATCTAGGGGCCGGCCAAGAGGGAGGGGGTGGGACCCAATTTTTATCCTTTTCAATTTTTAAACAATACAAATCTAAAAAGTTCCGTTCGTAGTTAATTTATTTAAAATACCAAACGAACTCTATTTTTAGTCACGAACATATATTCGGAGACGATATTGAAAGGAGAATCCAAAGATATAAGAATCATACAATCCTTTAAACATTTCAGAAACCGGATATTTTAATCCCTTGATTAAAATATCACAAAAGGACAAAAGGTCAAACAATTCATTTAACATTTAATCAATTTATTCCATAAAGGGTCAAATAGATATTTTTTATATATCAATATATACCTAAAACAACTAGGCCGGTTTTAGGATGTTACAACTATCTTTTCTGGCGGATCAAACTTGTATTGGAACGCCTGAAATCATGGTGAGAAACTCAAAACGTGGCAATAAATCAGGCAAAACGTGGTTTTGGGGAAAACCCGAATGGAAGATGCAGTAAAACGTGAGTACGATATATAGGAGCGGTTGTGTAAATTAAAACCCAAGTGACTGAGTAGCCAAGTGGTTATGGGTGTTGCATGATATCCCACACGTCCCGAGTTGAATCCCGACATGTCTATTTTGATTTTGATTCTGAAAAATTAAGATTTCCAAAAAAGGAAAGGGAGATCAAGAAATTCTAATATTAGTAGGCATAAATACTTTAATATTAGTATAGATATAAATTACCATCATAAATTGAAAGTCAAGTTTTAATGCAAGTTGAAATTTTCTTCTCTAACGTTGTTAATAGGTTTCCATAGTTGTTGGTCAAAACAATTCAATGTTTTCCGTTATTTTAGCAATGGAAATAAAGTCACATGTTGAATGGTTAATTCAATAAAATTAAAATAGGATGGAAATATAATACACTTACCTTTTGAAAATCGGATGGTAAAACAATAATGGAAATTATAATATATTTTGTTTTTAATATTTTGTGACTTTATTGGGCCTTTTGTTTTAAGTGGAATTATTCAAATTTTGGTTTTTTTTTATAAATATGGGCTGTATTAGTAGAGAGATCTGATGGTGTTGGGTTCGAATCCCCTAAGCTGCATTTTTTTTTATTTTTTGTGTTATTTAAGACCTTTCCCAAAGTATAAATTTAAGATTAAGACATTTTAATATTAGAAGACCTAAATGCATTAAGAGTAGTATAGATTGGGAATTACTTGGAATATATTTGTATCTATTAATAGGATTTAAATTCTCATGACCGGTTGTAGTAAAGGCTAGTTGAAAAATATTTGTAATTAATCGTTTTGGCGATTTTGCTTTATTGTTAGACATTTTGGGGTTTTGTAGGGTAGGGGAAGTCGGGAAGTAATGAATTTCCGTGATTTATTCCAAATAGAGACGTAAATGCAACAAAAACCAACCCTTTATAATTGATGAAGGCCTCAGTCGATTATGGTGTCATCATGATCTTTCGAAATCGTAAGTACTAATCTATATGAGTTAATATTTCTTTGATTCTTTCACTATACTGACCATTTCCTACCCGTCATTTTTAGGTTTTTAAGTAAGCTTTATGCAGGGTCATCCTGAGCATGGGCGACAAGAGCGGTCGCCCAGTGCCCACAAAAGTGAGGGGCCCAGTTTCAAAAAAAATCGTTCCACGTATACATATATGTAAACTCATTTGATTTAACGTAAGTCAAACGGAATATTGAAAATAGGCGGACTACGGAGTCCAATCCGAACATTTAAGTTGGGTATTGGGACGACACTTTTGATTTGACGGAAATTTTATAGTTATTTGGGGGGGGGGGGGGGGAATTACTTTAGGGGCCCATTTATAAGATTTTGCCCAGAGTTTAAAAATTGATTGGATTGACTCTGGCTTTATGATCAAACAAAAAAGACAGAATATTAAAATAACCATGAGCAATATATCCTTATGTCTATGACGTATAAATCAGCTGATAGTACATAGCGATCTTAATGCTAAATTAGACGATTTTAAACTTTCTTCCGTAATTAAAACCATAGAGGGACTCAACTATGCAAGTCCAATCTTATAGGACTTAATTGTCCAAATTAGAAATATAGGAACAAAATCCTTTAGTTTTTTTAAATGCTAACACTATTGCAATGATGACTAAACCTAAGTGCCACATTGTTGTCATAACAACTTTTTTCCTCAAAGACATGATAAACATCGACTAAATCCATATAGTGGTGATCGAATCAGGCCGTGGAGGCGACCAAACCAGAAGCAAAAGGAGGGGGACGCCTCCGATCGCGCTCCTCTCCAGGGGAGGGTGATACACCATTACGTTTAGTCTAGCACTCAATGTGTTTGTAATTTTAATACTAGTTAAACTTATGATTCTATGAATGACTAAAAGAAAATATGTTATAACCACATATAGCCTTTGAGGCTTTGAATTCTAAGTTACCAAAAATTGCTATACAACTCTTTAATTTATGTAAAACCTTTAATTTCAACTCTTTAACATTATATTGTTTGTATTACTATAACTGAATTTATATTTAATATATTAACATAATCACTACTGTTATTTTTTCTATTATTATTATTATTATTATTATTATTATTATTATTATTATTATTATTATTTTAGTATTGTTATGTATTTTTATAGACCAATGAAATCTTTTGTTGATCCAGTCCGTAAAGTTGCTTATGTCTTAATGCATATATTGAAACATAATTTATTAATTTCATATTCACATAAAACTTGTATAAAGAACGTATGTTTTAAGAGCATTAGGTGTGGTGGTTTGGGGTTGGATGTCACCTATGCGACACCTATGCGCCACATTACTATTTCACATTTCACATTCAAAACACTCAAATACTCCTCTACCATCACTTAATCCATTTGAACCCAACCACTTTTTTCTTTTTCTTTTAAAAAAAAATAATAATACTTCATTAAAATAAAAATTACATAATACAAATAAAAATACCTAAAAAATAAAAAATTCCGAAACATGTCTTTGGTACGCGGCATGTCAACATCCTTATTGAACTCAACAAGGATTTTGTTCCAAAAACAATCATCGGATTGGTCGGCGCCCTTTTCGGCATCCTCGGAAACGCTAACCCAACACTCGGCCAATAAGACTTCTTGTGCTTGGTCCCACCGCATGACCGTCCGACTCAAGTCGGTGACAACTTTTTCCCTCTTTTTTCTAGTCTTTTCAGCGGCTGCCGCGTCTTGAGCTTGTGATGGTTGTGGTTGTGATGGTTGTGGTTTTGATGATTGTGGTTGTGACCATTGTGGTTGTGACCAAACCTGAGGGGGATTTTGTTGAAGGTTTTGAAATTGTTGGTTCAACACAAATTGTTGATATTGCTCTTGGGAAAATGTCGGCATGACAAACTGGGTACCATACGGATTGGACGACGGCATTTCAGTATTTTGGGTGGACGATACCAATTGTCGGGACGAAGGTGTTGACGGATTGGACGCGGGTGAGCCGACACTTCCCCATCCAAGCACACCGCTCATCCAATCGGGATGTTGTTGAGACATTATTGTGAGTTTTTGGAAGTGAAAGTGTATGAAATTGTAGAGAATGTGTAGATAGTTGTGTGCAAATGTTGTGTTTGAAAAGAGTATTTATAATTGATTTTATTAAAAAATATAAAAATAAAAAATTGAATTCTGATCAGACTAGCCTTTTGCAACGGCTAGTCCACGTGTCCACCCCTCATTCGCTCGCTGCTCTCGTCGAACTTCCCACGGACCGCCTCGCTCACGTAACGAGCGGTGTGGTGGCGAGGCCGGCGAGCCGACGCGGCTGCCGGCGAGCCCCACCCCTTGTTACCATACTGCATGCTCTAAGCCTATGTGTAATTGTTTTAAAATTCGATTGAACAGTCCGGCAGAACTGGCTGAACCGGAAAACTGAAAGACAGTCAGTCATAATGAGCCGGTTAGATAAATAATTATAGCTCGGTTGAAACCGACTAGTTAGATATAAAAAACTTGTTGAACCGAAAACCCCTATATTTCTAACAAAGATAGTCAAATAAAAGCAGCATATGATATTTTTATAGGCTTTGTAAATTAAAAATGATAAATTAGTTTAAAAAACAGGTTTTGGAGTTTTTAGATTTTTTATGAAATTTATTTTATTATTTTTAGCCTTTTAGCATTGGTACACTATTTACATAATTATAATATCACAAACATTCAATATTATTGTCATTCGGTTCTACCACCCGGCTAATTTGGTTCAATCGGTTAGACATCTAGACTCGTCAGTTTCCGATGAGTTAGGGTACGAGATGTGTCCGCTATTGGGTTGGGAGTGGGTGTAGGGGAGCTCCTGAATATAATTCAATTTTTATTATCTTTCTCTATCATTATAAATACATATCAAAATTATTCTTCTTAAACAAAAACCAGATATGATACAAGCTTTTAACTACCTCCAAACTTCAGTTTCCGATGATATGTGCAAAAGGGAATGAAAAGGGTCTAAAATTATCAAGAGAGCTTGTGGGAAAAATATGATCAAGCATTCCCGTTGACAAAATAGATGATGAAGACGAGGAGTAGTTATTTTAATTATGTAATTCGTTTTTTTTTAATACAGTGTCTTTTTTAATTTATGTAATGTTATTGTCATGTGATTTGTGCTCTTATACTGTTATTATCAAAATATTTAAAATATTTACCCGTTCAGTGTAAAACTAATTTTAAAATGATTGGATACGTGGCTCTCTTATCACAAGGCAATTGATATAAAAATATAAAACGCATGCTAGAAAACATTGGATAAACTTGAGGGTAGTTTCGGTATTTCCCATGAAAAATACAAACCGGATTTATTAGGTATGTGAAACTGTGAATGGGCTAAGATGACAAATTACGCGACGATCCGAGTGAGTGTCACATACACACCCACCCACCCACTCTACCCCTACCCTACCCCACCCCACCCCACCCCCTCTTAAGAATCTTGCATTTCTCACTTTCTCTCTCTATCTTCATCTCTCTCTTTCTCTCTCTAGATTCCCATATTCTTCTCTGCTTTTTGGTTTTTCACAAATTTATCTGTATATGAAATAATTACGAGTATACATACCATCCTCACTGCCTTATCTTTCTCTTCGTATCCATTTTGATCATCAATTCGATCGATCAAATCGGACACAACAGAAAGAAAATGGGGAGCTTAAATCTGCCTCCGACTCCTCAGCTAACTTTGGATTTCAAACCCACTTTTACCCCTAAAACAATTACTCAATTTCTTCGACAGCTCTCCAGAATCGGTAGCGTATCTGATAAGATTTCGAAAGTTGATGATTTCGTTAGCCGATTAGAAACCGAAATGCGGAAAATCGACGCCTTCAAACGCGAACTCCCTCTTTGCATGCTTCTAATTAATGACGGTTCGTTTTTTTTTTTCTTATTCGTTTTAACTAATTAGCTGGATTTAATATCTTTTTTATCTGTTGATTCGATTGGTTTTGGATCTAGTTCGTTTTTTGTTAATTTGTTGATTTAGATGGCAATGTGTTTCGTTACTCTTTTGCACATCAACTGTTTGTTAAAATTGCTGAATGAAAGCATATTCAAATTCGGTCCAGCATAGAGGTTATGGAGATTGTGCTCTAACTGTTTGATGGGTTTTTTTTTTCCAGCAATTGTTGCATTGAAAGACGAAGTAATGGTGTTGAAGAACTCATCAAATACTGAACCAGTACTTGAAGAATTCATACCACTAAAAAAAAGTTGTGATGAAGAAGATGCAGAATTTGAAATGATGAAGAAGAATGAAAAGAGTAGTGGAGATAATAAGAAAACTTGGCTGAGTTCTACACAACTTTGGAACACAGATGACAACAATATTAATTTAAACACAAACACAATTCAAATCCAAAACCAGAAACCAAATTCAACTGACCAAATTACCAAAAAGGTATTAAAAAAAGGGTTAATGATTTTATATTTTTATACAATGAACTGTTTTAGAATTAAGGAAACATGAAAGAGTTTATATGTTTGATGTTTTCAGAGAGCTGAGGAAGAAGATGATGATTTATATCAACCGCTTAGAAACCGTGCAAGAACATTTATCCCATTTAAAGGATGTTATGGATTTACAGTGATGGATACAACCAAAGATGAAAACAAAGAGGAATTACAAGTTCCTGATCTTTCCCTTATTACCCCTGGAATTAAGAATTCAGTTAGAGGAAACATTTTACTTACAAAAACCGATAATAATAATAACAAATTGGTCCCTTGTTCTGCACCAAATTCTCAATCAAATATTCAAACTGGTCAACCACAGGGTCAACCATCAAACCAGCAAACATCTAGAAAACAAAGAAGATGTTGGTCAACTGAATTGCATAGAAGATTTGTCAATGCTTTGGAACAACTTGGTGGTTCACAAGGTTAGCCCTAAAAAAGTTATCATTTTTCTGTTTTAAAGTTAACTAAATTTCTGGGTCATATTACAAAATTTTGTGGGTAAGATTCTTGGATTAGTTCTTGAAAAATTTAGATTTTTCATACCCGAGTTTAACTGAATTTTGGGGTTGTAGTAAAGAATTTTGTGGGTGATCTACATATGTTTGTTTCAAGATTCAATTTATGTTAAAAATTTTAAAATTATGATATTTTATGTTAATTTTAAATTATTTGAATATTTTGCAGCTGCTACACCTAAGCAGATTAGAGAGCTTATGCAAGTGGATGGACTTACTAATGATGAAGTGAAAAGCCATTTGCAAGTGAGTTTATTCACATAAAGCTCTCAACTTTTTCATCCAAATTACATAAATACTAACCATAAGTTTTTTTTTTTAATAAATTAATTATAGAAATACAGGCTTCATAACCGAAGACTTCCATCTTCAAACACTCCATCTGCAAATCAATCTGGTGTTTTGGGGGGTGGATTATGGATTTCTTCACAAGATCAATATCTTGAATCATCAAAAAATGGAATTTCTCAATCGGGCTCGCCGGATGGCCCGCTCACTATAGGCGGCACCACCACCACCACTGGCGGTGACAGCCTGGATGATGGAGAAGATACCAAATCTGAGAACTACTGCACCATCATGTATAAATCTTGAATTATTTTTTTTGAGAAATAATTGGTAAATCGCAGCGTTTTAAGTGATATAGGTGAGTTTATATATATATTTTAAATAACTTATACATAAAGAATGATGATGAAATTTTGCAGGATTAGTTAAGTTTGATTTATAAGTTTGTAAGAATTTGAGTTGTTGTTGCTATTTTCTTGGATTCTTTTTCCAAGTATTAGCTTCATGTGAGGCACATCTGTATTTGAGATGAGAAAACATGATCTTCAATGATTGATTTATTCAGTTTTTTAAGCATATTATTCTCCTCAAAGCATCTTCAACAAATTTTCAATCTTTTGGATGATTCTTTATTTTGGGTTTAATTTTAACCAAATTAATAATGCAAGTTCATGTATGTATGCATGTGTTTATAAGATTCCGTTGTGCCAAACACAAACAACAATACAAAGTCTATTTATTGTTTTCTTCAAAACCCTACGATTTTTCTTGTACTTTTCAAGATGCCTTTTCATCTACTATTCAAAATAATTATCATTAACTAGGAATCGCAATCAATTACCATATATGGTATTACCTTGTAAAAAGTACTCCCTCCGTCCCTAAATAAAGTTCCCATTTATCTTGGGCACAATATTTAAGAAAAAAGTTAGTGGTGGGGTTATTGGTATTAAATTTGATTAAAATATAAAGTTGGTTTGGAGAGAGAAAGATAATAAGTGGATAGTTAGTAGTGGGGTCCATGGTAATTATATTATTTTATTAAGTGGACCCCATCAACTTGTGAAATGAGAACTTTATTTAGGGACAAAAATTCAAGGTGAAATGGGAACTTTATTTAGGGACGGAGGGAGTATAATATATTATCTTGTGAGCACGTGATTAAAGGCATGTTTAACGGTGTCAAATAACACCACTTCTTGTGCCAAACACCCATTAAACGTTTTATTTTATTTGTATTTTTTTATTGGTTTAAGGTATTATTTTGGCTTCTAAATGAGTGTCAAATAACACCACTTCTTGGCTTCTAAAAGAATTATATTTCTGAAACAGAATGTACGTCTTAATATCAAATGCTTACTTCAAAAATAGCATTATACCCACTTTCTTTGGTTCTGGGTTGTTCCTAAAAAAATTGATAATCGTAAGAAGAAATACTATTTCTTTAATTTTCTTCAAAAGTTTGCTATCAACTTATTTATTAGCACATCCATAATTGTTTCAGAATATCTTTTTGACATATATTTTTTATAGTTAAATCAAATGTTTTCATTTAACTAGATGTCCAAATTAAACTTTTAGCTGTGGTCCTGGTCGTTAATTAGTGGTTGCTAAAAAAACATGTGGATAAAGCTGTAATCAACTTAACTCAAAGAAAAACAACTATTTTTTTATTTTTTTTAAATTTGGTATACAAGACGTATTTAATAAATAAGTTATTTCTTAAATATCTAATGAATAAAATTAATTAAACTTTAATTTATACCATATAAAATACAATTTTTTTAATAAAATAAAAATTTTATGATGTGTCCTAAAACATATGTTAGAAAAACTTGTTCCGTGAAAAATTGCGTGGAAAATTGCTCATGTCCGTATGCCGACAAAATGCAATCTGCAGAAAAGGCGAATTATTATGTTATCAAGTGTTTGTCCTTTGTGCGGAAATCATGATGAATCGGAGGAGCATCTTTTTATCAATTGTTCCATATCTCGGTTTTTCTGTAGGAAGTTTGTGGTTGGTGGGGTGTTCCGGCTCAGAATATCACGAGTTTGGATTCTTTTTGGTCATGAGGTCGGTCTATGAATATGGCAAGTAAACTTCTCTCTGCTTTCTCGGGAGTTATGGTCACATATCTCTGGTATATTTGGAAATTTCGGAACGATATTGTCTTTAAACCGACTGATAGGAGATGCTTCAAGCTGGATATGTCGCACATGCAGGCTCAATCTTTCTTCTGGTTCAAATCAAGATCGAAAAGCGCTATATCGGCTGCAGATTGGGGTGAATGGATTGCAAATCCTAACGGGTGTTTAGGCAAGATATCATAATAATTTATTGTGTTTATGCGTTTATAGTTTGGTGTTTTGGTGTATTTGTAGTTTCTGGGATTGGTTAGTTGCTTCTTTCAGTTTATGTAACTTTTGCTAGCTTCTTGCTAGCGCTTTTTTAATTTATTTTCCGGGTCCTTTGTAGGCGGTGATGACATTGCCGAAGCTCTTTTTCGTTAGTCCTAGCTGCCGTTCAAAAAAAATGTTAGAAAAACTTTTTTCTAGTTAACAAAATGTAATATTTGTTTCCAGGCTCGCTACTTAATGACAACGTTAGATATCTAAATGTTATCAACATTATAATTTATATGTAAACAAATATCAAGGTTTCGAATAATAAAAATCACGTTTTGTCTTTAACAAAAATATACTTTAGGTAATTGATACAGCATAAAAGAGTTTATTTATAAATTGTATGCCAATCAAACATTCTAATTTAATAACTATATTTAATCTTATCTAGTTATATAAGATAAACATAACCTCAACATCAACTCAAATTAGTCACACCTAAGAGTTTTCAAACGTATAAAATAATAATAAGTAATGATATTTAGTCATACTCCTTAGAAGAAGACACGTGTTAAAATCAAAGAGGGAAGGGGGGGGGGGCATGAAAATTAGCGGATTATTGGATTACACATATCATCCTATCAAGTAGGTAGGACTATTAGTAGGATTAAATAAGATAACTATATATCATTTCTGAAGAGTAATTGATTGTTGATCTATTTATTAGATAGTGTTAAATAAACAATTAAAAGATAATATTAATAATATTGGATCCACATTATATGTTGAATTACAACTATTGTACGCATAAGAAACTATTGTTAAACTAAACTATATGCAGGATAAAGAAAACATTATCTTCATGTCCTAATCGCGGAATCTATGCCTTAAAAATGTAAAGAAAGTATTTGTTCAAAGATTTGATTTTTTTTTGAACGGCTAAATATATTAAAAGGACTAGCAAGCAGCTAGAAATACAGGGAGAAAACTAAAACAAACAAAAACAATAAAATTAAAAACAGGACATAGGACTCGAACACCATTCACACCATCTATTGTGAAGATTACATGACTTTAGCCTATTCTTCACCCAAAAATAAGATGACTTTAGCCTATTCATCAAAGATTTGATGAATAAACGAATCTTTGAATTAGTTCAATTCAAATTATAGATAACCTATATTCGCTATCAACGACTTATTCTTCCTTTTTAATTGTTTATATTTGGGTGGGGATGTTTATATGTTGCACCAATCCTCGTTAATCAAAATAGATTAAATGATTAAACTTTTGATTGTATATTATATCACTTTATATATAATTAAAATACGTGTTTAGTGATTAATTAATAAATGCACGTTAAACCTTTTTTACGCTGATGAAAAGTTTATTACCTTTTTCTTGAAAAGCAATTAAAAGTATTACTTAATATTACCATTTGCATAATAAACATGGTTCAGTCAAACGACTTATTTTTTTGTTTTTAAGTTTTAACATAAGTTACGAGATGACCACCTATTTTGCCATTTGGCCATAAGGATCAGGAATATATTTTTTAGCTCATAGGAATTGAAACTAATACCTACTAACAATTTCACATATACGAAGAACAAATCCAACCATAGACCATTTATCTTTGTGGCAAAGACTTCCTTATCAATAGAATAAAAAAATACGATCCGAAATTTCAATAGCCTTGTGCAAATTGACGAAAATGGACCATCTATATACAATATTTATATAAAAAAATAGAAATTTTTTAATTTTTTTCTATTAAATTATTAAGCTGATTTAAAATTTTAGTATTATATATAAGATTTATATAAAAACTGAGCCACCATAAAACATGGCCCATGTGCGGCTGCACTTCCTCAAAGACATCCTTGTTGCCACGTATTTCTTAAAAAAGATTATGTAATAATGGAATTTAGCCCGTCATATCTTGTGCACATATTTATACATTACTAAATGTTTAACGTGCAATTATTAACTAAAATATCTAGTTTAATTTTATTATCATAATAATAATAGCATAGAAATTGCATTGCCATATTCAATATGTAAATGTTATAAAACATAGATTTTTTAATAATTATTTTGAAACAATAGCAACGTAAAAATCAATACGTAGATGTATCTAAACTTTAGTTACGTTGGTGTTTTAACCACAAGGCAAGAAGTGTGTTCTTGTAGGGTAGTATATAGAGATGGACCTATTGTGTAGTATAAGGTACAAACTCCTCAAAACTTTTTAAATACTATTAGAAAATTTTAAAAATAACTAGTATAGGTTAGGTGTGAGCATTTGGACCGAAAAAACCGAACCAAATCAAAAACCGACCGAAACCGGACCGAAACGAAACCGATAACATGTTATCGGTTTGGTTTTCGGTTTTGAAAATTCATTGTTTTCGGTTTCAGTTCTGTTGGTTTCGGTTCGGTTTTCGAATAAGAATAACTATCTGGCCTAAAAAAACCAAACCGAACCAAAACCGATAACATGTAATCGTTCCGATTTTGGAAATTTATCAGTTTCAGTTCGGTTTTTGGACCGAGTTCACCCCTTGTATAGGTGATACTCCGAAATAAATAAATAAAAACCAGCAACTTGTAACGCCCCCCCCCCCCCCCCCCCCCACAAAATCACTTTTTAGCCTATGTGGCATGATTTTGGCGAAACAATCCCCCGTCGCCACACTGCATGTGGTGTGAGTGGTGGTGTGCATCATTGCAGTGGCGGAAATGGCGTGGGAGGGGGGATATTTGGGGTGTTTTTTTTTCTAAGGTATTTTGTGAATATAAATTATTTTAGTGGATGGTATTTAGAATTTTGAATACGAAATGGTATTTGGGGTGTTTTTTTCCTAAGAAGTTTGCACCTTTAAGTTATGAACTGCTAAAAACTTGTCACTAGAAGTTATGAGTATGAGTTGTTACCGAGTCGAACCAACTCACAAGCTACTCGAAATCGGCTCGATCTTAGTCAAGCCAAGCTCGAGCTTTTCGAGTCGAGACCAAATATTAAAATATCTGGCATGCAAAGCTCGTGATCCTCATCGAGTTTGTTCTCTTTTACATTTATAATCTATTTGTATGTGCATATATATACCCAATTATCATATTTTCTAATCGAGCCGAATTATGCGAAGCTCAAAAGTATCTTATCGAGTCGGCTTGAAAGTATCAGTCGGTGTTGATTAACACTAAAAATTGATCAATATTACTATTTATATATTTATATTAGGAACCAACTCGAGCTAAGCTCAAAAGTTCGACTAATTAATCAAGTAGGGCTCGAGCTTAGGTTCAAACACAACCTGAACATGTATATTAAGCAGGTTAATTGTGTCAACCAGTTACAACATAAACTAGAACCAAAACGTAGCCAATTAAATGATCAGTAGTCTGTGAGGATTTGCTTAATATGTATGTACATAGTAAATATTAGGGCATAAGATAAACAACCTTTAAAATGTATGCGATACAAATTAAGGCATAAATATATAATTTCATAAATTGTTAATGGAAAATGAAATTCAATTATTAATTCTCTATATTTAATTATTGAAGGAGTTGTCGGATCAGAAACAAGTTGGGATGGTCAACCCAAACCCGGCCCTGTTTATTATATAGGTTAGCCCATTTAGCCCTAAACATAACCCATCTACTTCGTGTCATGACAAAAATTGCCTACCATAAAATATTTAAATGGATTATTTTATTTTATTTCCTATTTGTAATAATTTCACCAATCACCACATTCGTTCTTGAAATTTGAATAAATTTTTGTCGAGAAATTTTACAAAATTGTGTCGTTACTAAAAATCCTGCTGCCAATACACACATAAAAAGCACATCCTAAAGAAATTAATAATCCTCATAATGTTGTATGTTACCCTACAATTCCTTACTATTGTAACAAAACAGTTATTTTACCTTCCGGAACATTTTTTTTCTCAGCAGCAAAAATCCACCATCAAAATATATGATTTAGAGGATAAAATGACCTGCACCAATCAGATTTTCAAGAATCAATAACTATCAAATGAGCAAAAATTCCCAAAATTCATGGACGATAAAAAAAAGTAATTTTATTCATGGTCATCATGTAATAGTTTTACCTTTTTCATATATTTGACACCATAAAATTAGGCCTTATGTTCAACACCACTTTGCACATCTTTCTTAGGCATCCTGTACCATAAAAATAGAAACCATAAAGTCCTAAATAATCCTCCATTTGCAAAATGTGGAATTAAAATTCGTCCCCAATATGGATAATACGGGCCTGGCAATTTAATTAATGTGAATAAAAGCATATTCGCATATAAATGCCATGGAACTTTCGCATCCTGAAACATGACCAAAAAAAAATTTAAAATTTTATAACTTTATAACTTTGTGATGGTAATTAATTTAATAAGCATTTTATTCACCTTGAGAATTGAAGACGATTTCAATGCTTTGTTTCTCAAAACATCAGCTACAACAACACCAATAAGTATATGAACAGGGATTATAACTAGCTTTCTTTCATGAGCACAATATGACATTTCACTAACAGATGTAACTGCCATTACAGGTACATATAAGTATTGTGTAACTACCAATATAATGTCGATAATAAGCTGTGTAAAATTCTCCAATGCTGTGATCCAGGGGAAGTTCTTGACTTCTTGGGGAGAATTATCCCATAGTTTTCTCGCTTTGTTTATTACAAGGTCAAAGTTTGACTTTCCATGTTCTTCTGGTTCTGATGCGTTCATGTTCATTGTACACAGGATTTTTGAACCTTTTTTTCCATATGATAAGTTGTTTGGTTTAAAAATTAACAAATTAGATTCACGTGACCAACCCTGTGTCATAACAAAAGATTTCTTAGTCAAAAGACCAAAGAGTGAAATATATTTTTAGCAGCTTAAATCTCTAGAATTCAGATTAGTTGAAGAACAATAACAACAGTTAATGAACTTTTGTATGTGGCAAAAAAAGTGATAACAAAACTTGAAGAAATACAAAATTCAGTTACAATTGTTTCTTTCTTAGTGCCGCTGAGAAGATACTATTCCTAATTCCTCATTTCTTTCTCTCTCTCCAAATTTTGAATTCTAAAAAATTTATACCATTTCTAAAATTCATCTTAGAGAGTTAGAGGTTGTGAGAATCAAATCTCTGTAAACGATGGATATTAGTCTTAATTTGGAAATGATAATTCTAGCACAGACTTTAAGATAATACCAGAAAAATGGATACTAAAACCTAACTTTTATGTTACAGATGTTACTGAGATAACTCGCTAGATTCGTAAGAAATCAGTACCGAACGTACCTTAAACATCGTTACAGAAGGAGAATTAGGGTTTAGAGCCATGCGAGATGAAGGTTGGAGGCATGTCGATTGATTCAGGGAAAGGAGGGACGCCATTTCTCCAAGGGTTTTTGTTCTTGTACTTCTGATTAAAGGATAAATATGTATAATCTTTGGACTAACTGCAATTTAGTCCTCAAAGTTTCATAGTAAACTTTATAGGTCCTTATGGTTTCGGTTTTCTAGGTTGTTATAACTTTAGGAGTCTTTTTACTCTCAAGTTGTTAACTCTCCGACCCTTGTTAACTTTAAAGTTATGTTTTCCTCATAGTAATGTTGGACACAATATACTTGGGGCATATGGCTTATATATGTGGATTATGGCTGGAACGAAACCATAAACACAAAAATTAAGTTAATAAGGACTTTTCAAAAGATTTCCCAAAACTTATTGACTTCTTGGTCCAATTTGTTCGCCGTTCACAAAAAATTCTCATAGATCATATGGATTATGGCAAGAACGAAACCATAAACACACACAACGTATAAATCTTTAAAGCCAAAATATCGCCGCACAAGAAAGAATGTTGGGCCTGATAGTTGGGTCACACCGCCTTTAGGTTGTTTGTTATAACGCCTGGCCTGTTGAGACCTTTTTTACAAATTGAGTTTATTAATATTATTACACGATAACAAATATTAAATATCTTTCATTTTTTTTGTAAAATTTGATTTATTAAATGTTTATATATATTAGAAAAAGGTAAAAAAACCTTTCAAATTAGGCATTTATATTAAGCTTGAACGGACACAAAGTTGTGTGTTATAAGGTAACATTGTATCAAACATTTTTTTAATAATATAAGAGTTTCATCAGGTGATCGGACTTTGCATGTAGGTACGTGAATTTCTGAACCATCCTTTAAGTATCTGGTAAATATTTATTTACGAAAAAGTCAAACTCATAATCTTTAGACTACCACTAAATTATTTTCAAATATTCTCCAATCAATACTATAGAAGCATGTGACACATGGAATAATGACACCTACAAGTCTCCAACTACTTAGAAAGTGTCACATTTTTTGTAGCTACCACAACAATATTATATTTTAGACAAGAAGCGTAAAAGTTTAAATCTGTTCTTCTATATATAAATTTCAGATGTTAGATAAGTAGTCAAGTACTGGTATTATATTATGTTTGGTTGACGTACCGTTTAATAAAATCTACAATATATGTTTATATACGTACATAACGTGTAACAAAATTATATGAAAACTTAGTAATATATTGTAACAAAGGCTAATAGGACAAATTGGTGAATTTTAAAATTAAATGTTTCCAAAAAGTTGTAGCAAATATTATTTAGGACAACCAAAAAATAATTATATGTACTGATATAATTTATTTTCACAAACATACCACTACACCAGGGATGCGTGAGAATTTTTTGATATTTTTGCATGGTCTATTATTTCTGCAGTTTTTAACTTGAAAAAACATTATGTTTGTTTGTAGCATGTCTTTTTTTTTCTTTTCCAAATGCGAAATTTATACAAAACAGAAGCTAGAAGAAAGTTACAAATACAAAAAATCAAGAGTAGGGATTAGAAGTTGATTTAGACTAAGAAAACGATAACAAATGTAACACCGCAAATTTAAACCCGATTGTTTTTTAATAACTAGCGGAAGCGTAATATTTAAACCATAATAGTTAAGGCATTTAGAAAATACAACTTCAAATATAATATTAATCAAAATATCAAAGCGGTTTAATGTGTTACTACAAAAACGGCTCGATTACAAAATACTATCAGAGCATCCATTGGTCAACCATTCCTAACAAGCACCCCTTGACCCGCCCAACAACCGAACCTGCAAAAGAGTCAATGAGGGAGGGATTAGCTAACAGCTAAGTGAATGAACTTAATCAAACAATATATAATAGAAAAACCGATACAAATTCACACTTTCCCGATTAGTTAATTTTGAAGAGTAACGGCGGTTCGGCCGAACCTTAAATCATTGTCGGCCTAACAATGATAACCGATGGACCTTTACTCAAGGATAGTGTGTACCCCCTTAGAACAACCAGTGCTTCTAAGGGCGATACACCTTGTCAATAGTAAACTTCTGCCCAGTAGAATGTTCCAATTACTGACCTCTTCCCCAAATGTGCACATAATTAATTACCGAATTATTTATACCGAAGTGTGGGCTTGCAATAAACATTGCAACCAAAAACCTAAACCCGAGAAAGTTCTCATCGAAAACATCGCACGAAGAATTTTGCACTGCGATCCCCAAAGTTCGTGCTGCACGAAGAATGCTCGTGCTGCACGAAGAATGTTCGTGACACGAAATTTCTGTTTCGTGACACGAACCCTCTTCGTGCGGCACGAAAAACTTCGTGGACACGAAAACAAGTTTCTGTCCAAGTTCGTGGCACGAAAACTCAGGTTCGTGCCACGAAAACCGAAATCCTGCATTTTACCAAAGTATCCAATTTCTACCCAAATTGTACACATATAGATTGAAGGCTAAATCCACTCACCCTACAACCGCAATCCTTACAAACTCAGTTGTCTTATATCACTGAGTTTGCTTCCCAATTCCTGTACATAAAATGAATACCGAATTAGAACCGAATTCCACCAATTAAAGATAACAAGACAAATATGGTAAAAGGTTCTTAATTGCATAATTTTAACATGACCAATACACTTGTAACTTATCCAACTAAGAAATGGTCATACCAACATCTTCCAAATCAAAGTCTATCAAACTTTATGCATTTATCCCAATTATAATTCAAACGGGTCAAAATTACCAAATCGACAACCAATTCTCACAAGTCTCAACAACTAGTTATAGAATACTACCATATCATATATAATGACCAACTATCATTCTAATGCTTCCCAAATATCATAATTATACTTCTAAAGTCAAGTGTATACCAAATAATGCATTTTTAATCCAACTTTAGCATATAGGCCCAAACGGGTCAAAACCGAGAACAAAGTTCTAATACTTCAAATACATAATTTTATTAACATTTATTAAACATACAATTACCATTTTATGACAAACCTCATGTTTACATATTATACATCGAAACACCCAAAGTTTTCAATACATATTTGACCCGAAAAAGAGACATACGGCCTCTTGTACTAACTCAGAAATCTGAACAGTTTTATGACCATATCAGCTTATGAAATTATGATATAAATAAAGTAGACTCATAGACCTTCGAAACGACTGGTCGCACGCCCAAAACGGAGTTACGGTTGATTTTATATGATTTTTGCAAGATCACCAAAATTTGGCCAAAAGCTATCTTTTTTTATGCTTACGGGTTTTTACCAAAAACTCACCGAAACACTACCTAAATCATAGAAACTTCATCAATTCAAGTAACCATTCATCATCAATCATAATTATGTATCCAACATGTCATTTTAACCTAAATAACAACATTTAAACACCAAATCCTAATTTTAGGAATTTGAGTTTTGACTCATCTTCTTCAATTCACCTACCATGGTGATTTCATGAAACCTTCAACAAATCAAGATTCTAGCTAACAATCATGTATATACAACTTGAATAATCAAACATAAACACCGTATAAATCATTAATTTCATTTTCTAAGCAAGAATCACCAAGAACCCACAAACTAAGTTTAAGCTACCAACAAAACTAAACCCTAATATAAAGAGAAGATTACTTTCGGATTTAATAGCAAGGCATAGGAGAAATCTAGTCTTCTTCTTCTATATGGAAATCAAGAACACACACTAGTATGTGAAGGAGAGGGAGGACACGTTTTCGAGAAATGAAGCAAAAGAGATTATTGTCTAACACCTAAAAATCAATTTCATTTAATTGACTGATATTTAATTATATACTGATAAATTTTAAGGCTTAAATGAACTCTGATTTACACAACGAAAATATATTTGGAACTCTGGTTCAAAAGAGAATCTAGATATATAAATATCACTAATTAAACAAAACATTTCAGTTTTCACTAATTTTAACCCCTTGGTTAAAATACAATTAAATCAAATAAAATTAAATAAAATATTAAATAATAGAATATTATTTACCAAAAATAATAAAATAATAGGCCGGGTCTCGGGATGTTACAACAAAGAGATTAGTTTTGTTAATTATAAGAACACCAAGAATAATATAAAAAAAACCACGTTGATTTAAAATACTGTAGATTTGGATCTTTAAAACCTGTTAAACACAAAGATCAAGAATTTTTGCAGAAAAAACTCAATTGTTCTTAAAATAAAAAAACTAGCACTTTCAGAGTTTTAAACAAACATTAAATAGTCTCAAGATTTTCGAAGGGATAAAACGGAGATTAAAACAAGGTCCAAAATTAAAAGGAAAAAACTAAAAAAAAAAAACCCTCCAAAAGCATCATTTTTGGGCCTCAAAGTTCAATAAACGTATTTTTTTTACCTAAGCATGGCCGTTTTTGTATCTCGAGTCTCCGTATTAGGCGTTCAATAAGTCAAAAAAGCTGTATCATTGTTTTTGTTTTTGCTGCAACAATAATAAAAAAAAACATAATATTTTTATTAATTTCATCTATCCTGACGACGTGTTTTTAGGACATATTTTCAGAAGCCCGGTAAATAATTTCATCTCCCGACGACATATCGTCACTATAGGACTTTGGAAAAATGAATCTTGGTCAAATATATAGCGACGTCATTGTCATCATACAGCTCTCTGTAGCAATGAAAAATGTCCTTGTCATAGGTGTGTCGTCGGGTAACTATATAAATCATAAAAATCAAAACATCGAAGTGTATATATATACGTACAAAAACATATTTATATCATTATATATATGTGGAGCATGGATGTGTATAATGTCCCTTCATGGGTTCCAAGAGCCATATTAGTTTTGCCATTGCCACACACTATATATATGAAACATACTTGTGTACCTTCACAAAAAACATAGATCGAGACAGATATTTATTTTGAGAGGGAGTTTAAGTGAATGATGGTGTAGAAAGAATTGAAGATGTTGATAATGATGATTCAGAAATTGGAAATGTGTATGAAGTTATTGAAATTGGCATATGAGTTTTTGATGGTGTTTATTGGAGCAGTGGATGTTGTTCTTCATCAACCCAATCAATCACAACCAATTTACAATTCTATCCCTTATCCCAATTTCCACGTTGGTCTTCTTCCCTAGCTTCCACATATATACACCCCTTTCAGTCATATATCACATATGTATATTATCATAGTCCTTTCATTTTTATCCATTTTTTCATTAATTATTAGAAATGAATGAATATAAGTTTGTGTAGTACATAGTGCCAATTCTTGTTTCATTCATGTACTTTTGGTGGTGTTTATATATAATAATCGTCAATTATTAAATCTTTGATTTTCGATCTCAATCTTCTTAAATTTAATTTATTATTCGGTTCATAACTTTGTAACCAATATGAATCCAAAAACCTTTAATGGTTCTCTAAAAACTTATAGATATATACAACAGTTCCCATAATATCTAAGACTCTAAGTGAACAAGCAAACATTCATTTTATTCATGGATCATTGGTACCATCACAAGTACAAGTACCAAATATAAGATCATTTTATATAACAACATTGGAATAACATCATCAGTTTTTCACTCATGGGGTTTTTTAAAATGATATATTTGTATGTTTTCAACGTCAAGTTTCTTAAAATTACTGTGTTTTCGAGTGGTAAAGAATTTTCCCCAATTGTAACTTTTGTATTTTGCAGGGTTTTGTTCATTTATCAACTCTGCTAACGGCTCCACGACTGTGTAATGGGCCGGGTTTACGAAAAATGGCATCGAAAACCTTTCTCTGGTGGAGTTTACTCTAACCCTATGCTCTACACTCTCGTAAGTATCATTGCTCCATACCTATAACACAAAAGTAACAAGTCTTTAAATTCAAATTAGATATATAGATGCATAACTACAAGAGGAATAGTATTGGTGCCTACTAACTACTTATGTGTCTATCCATTTGATGTTAACAAATGTCAAAATTAAGGGATAATATCACGAAAGAGAATTAGTGGATTGCACATGTCATCAAGTTTAAAATTGAGTAGACATATAAGTAGGCAAAAATGGTAAGCATCAATATCATTGATCTAACTACAAATCAAAACAAAATAAACCCATACAAATTTGGGGACCTAAAGACAATGAATGATCTTTATAGTACCTGAATAATGTCCCCAACATTGATAATGAAAGCATTAGGTGTAGGCTTGACAAAGATCCACTCTCCATCCGTTTTCCGCTTTACTTCAAGTCCTCCTACATCATCTTGAGCTAGGACAGTCAACGCACCCGCATCCTTGTGGCGGCCAACACCAAGGGCTAAGTCGGGTGCAAGACAAGGCGGGTAGTGGTTGAGCCGAACGAAAGTGGTTTGGTCCTTGAAAAAAGGCTCTAACCGGTTCGCAGGGAGACCCAAACTCAAAGAGATCAATTCCAACAATTTGTTTGATAGTTTTTGCACATCTTTTATGTACTCTTCACAAACCTCCCTGCATTTATTAAAATAGTCAAAACACACCCCTTTAGTGATTCAACACGTTTAACAATGGTAATCCTATATCCTTATACAAATATTTCTACTATTTGAGGGGTTGAACATGCAACCTCTAACACAATATGTCTTAATCAATTGAGCTAATAGTCATATGTTCATTATTTAAATATAATTCTTTACTAATCTCTTCAACTATAAAAAATTAAAATTACAACCACTACATACCACCACCAACCGCAACCGCGACTACGACCACTATGCGCCACCAATCATATCAAATATATCCTATAGAGTACTAAAATTTTATACTTTAAGAGGAAGTTAAAAAGTTAACATTTCTTATTAATAATCATCGATCGTACTTCCGCCATTTCAAAATACTCCGTAAGTGATACACTCTCTATTTTGGAGTATTTCAAAATAATTGATACATTTTGAAATTTTCCTTATTTAGTAATAAAAGTGGGATCCGCCACTCACTAAGTATCTAATTTAATGTAAAACCCAACTTGTATCATTTATTTTGAAACGAAGGAAGTATGCTATTTAATTTCTTGTAGTCATATTTTTGAAAAAGAAATTACCTTAATTCTGGCGGATGATTAGGCCACTGATTAGGATACTCAGCAGTTTCATCATCATCGGACTCACAAGAAGCCGGGATGACTGTCGGAACCTGCACCGTGAAATCAAAAACTTCTTTCCAATCCCTCACATTTTTGGTATGTTCTGTATCATAATAACCGAACGGATTCGCTTCGTCCCTCTTCACCTTCCTCTTCTCCTCCAATGGCTGATCGAAAAACTTCTTGGCAGCCGCTTGAAGCTTTTCACGGCTCTCGATATGAACCCCATGGTTGAGCACTTGAAAGAATCCCCAGTTCTTGCAGGCATCACGGACCTCTGCAATAAGATCATTAATGTTCGCCGGAGATGATGGGTTTGTGAACGGTGTGAGGTCAATTTGTGGGATTCCGTTGGATTCGGTTACTGCTGGTTTAGGTCTGTGTTCGAGTTCCTGGATGAAGGTTGGATCAACTTCTCCCATGGCTAATTAATGGTTAATTGGTGGATCGGAGAGTTATGAATTTAAGGTGGTGGTTGCGGAGATGGGTTTTGCTTTGTTGAGATTAGTTTCCACATAGATGGACGGAACTTTGTTTGTGTAGTGTTTGGAATCTGGACGCATTTTGCTACCTGATACATGATGGGATTGTAATGATTTTATTCATATAATATTATTAATTACTCCCTCCGTCCCTAAATAAAGTTCTCATTTCTCCTTCAAGTTTTGTCCCTAAATAAAGTTCTCATTTCTCAAACTTAAGGGGCCCACTTAATATAATAATATTATTATCAATACTTTCATCACTAACTATCTCCTAAAACACTTTCTCTCTCCAATCAAACCTTATATTTTAATCAAAAGTAATACCAAATACCCCACCACTAACTATCTCCTAAAATATTGTGCCCAACACAAATGGGAACTTTATTTAGGGACGGAGGGAGTAAGTTCTTTCGGATGTAATGTTTTTACAGTTTAACATGCTGTTACTAATATTTGTATATTATAACATTCCAATCAAATTTTTCTATTTTATCCTCGCACATGTACAAATAATAATTGTAATGTGAAATCAACAAAAGAACGAAGCCCCGGCTTTAATAGAAAATAATATCATTATTCACTTAAACAGTTAACTGTTTATGCCCCGGTTTTTCTTAGAAAAGAAGAGAAAGACACGAATATGACGAAATTTATAGGGGGAGCGATAATTATTCATTAAAAATATTAGTTATTTCATGATCACTACAACGTTGTATAATACTCCCTCCGTCCCATTTTTATTGTCCACTACAAAAAAGCACACAGTTTAAAAAAAGTACACTAATTATACTATGTGACCAATAAAATTTTCTCTTTCCCACTTAAATGTTTTTTGATTGGTTAATATTTAGGAAATGACAATCTTTGTGGGACAAACTAAAATAGTATTATGAACAATAAAAATGGGACGGAGGGAGTATAATTAGTTATTTATGACGAATTACACGAATGGTCCATGTGTAGGGATGCAAATTTGACCCGCGGGTACCCGAGTTGTACGGGGCGGGTATTACCCGTCTAAATGGGTAACGGGTCGGGGATGGGTTTAAATTTCATACCCGAGAGCGGGTTCGGGTCGGGTACGGATTTTATAATACCTGCACCGTTTATACCCGACCCGAATATATATATATATTAATGTGTAATTTTTTTTAATATAGGTTTAGCCCACTAGTCACTACCCAAACTTAGCCAAACTCTTAATATCTTTTTAGCCCAATCTAATAATGGTTAAAATCTGGCCCGTCTCCCGTTAGTCTATTACATATTGAACGAAATAAGCATGAACGAACTAGGAGTATTGAATGTTTTAGCTATTTTGTTTAATTTTTTTATTGAACGGGTACCCGTCGGGTTCCCCGTACCCGACGGGGATTTTTCTACCCGAACCCGACGGGGTTTGACCGGGTACGGGGCGGGTACGGGTATGGAAATAGCGGGTCGGGTACGGGTACGGGTTTTGCAATACCCGCTATTACCCGTACCCGTTTGCATCTCTATCCATGTGGTTTACACAATGTTTTGGATTTGTTCCCTAATTCTCAGTAATTACACTCGTGGTCACTGTGGTTTACACTTCGTATTGATTTTGGTCCCTAATACTAACAGCTGTTAAAATTTGCTATTAAACATTTTTAATTGACAATTTTACCCTTACTCTCACCATCTCCTTCCTCTTTTCTTCATCTATGCACAAAAAACACACCCAAATCAAAACCGTCTTTTCTTGTTTAATCCTTTTCCCTGTATCATCATGATATTTTTTTCCAACAAGAAAATACCCACACAAAAAGGAGCAATCTTTTCATCAAGATGAAGCTGGTTTTCCACCATCATCATCAACAACGGCTATGTGTTTAATATCTACGGACATAAAGAACACAATCGATTTCTGCAAACATAAGCTTTGAAAAGAGACATATCGATTTTTGCAGGGAGATTAAGGGGAAAGCTTGGAAACTAGACACATCGTTGAAGAACTGGACGGGAATTACGCCTCGTCTAGTGGGGTGGACGGCGCTCTTGCGGCGGCGATTAATCAAGATAAGATCATGTCGGAGGTGTATCTGGAGAAGCAGGTCTGTTACGTGGTTGTGTGTGAAGGAACGGACCAGCTTGAACGACACCATACGATATCTCAAGTTCACTCATTTTATAGCAAATCAAGCCATATTAGAAGCTTTTGCAGGTAAATAGAAGGTTAACGTGATTGATTTTATTAGAAGCTTTTGAGGTCGCTTAAGAAGACGAGTTGTAATTGCGATCTGGATTTTTGAAGATCATGTGGTCTTCATGTTCTTATTTGTTGAAGAAGACGAGCTGTAATTGCGATCTGGATTTTTGAAGATCATGTGGTCTTCATGTTCTTATTTGTTGAAGAAGACGAGCTGTAATTGCGATATGAAATTAGGGGTGATTGATTGCAGGTGATAGGAAGAAATGAGGAAGGAGATTGTGATTTAGGGTTAGTTAATTTGGGGGATTGTGATTTAGGGTTAGTTGATTTGGGGGATGACATTGTAGAAGGAGTACATGGAAGAAGATAAGAGAAGAAAGAGTATAAGTTAAGGGGTATTCTAGGCACTTCAAAAACTTTAACTGCCATATTTGACGCCTGTTAGTATTAGGGACCAAAACCAATATGAAGTGTAAACCACAGTGACCACGGGTGTAATTATTAAGACTTAGGGACCAAATCCAAAATATTATGTAAACCACAGGGACCATTCGTGTAATTTACTCTTAATAATACTATAATAGTTTTTTCTACATTAATTTAGGTAATAAAAAATTTCAATCGACTGCCTATTTCTGTCACGGTTTCAGTTTTCACGAACCAATATTAATCTTTTGGATTTTGCTAATAAGGGCTGTTATTAAGAGTGGCTAATTACCTTTTAACCCTTAATTAATTACATATTAACCCCTAACTCATATTTATATTATTAATTCTTATTAATTTCTTTTTTCTTCCTATTTTATAGCAATTTCCTCCAACCAGTCATATTAAATAACTTATCCCCAACTTACGAGCGTAGCAGTTCGTTCAATCAGATCAATCGCTCCAGAATGAAAATCGTTCCAGGTCAGGGTTCCAATTTCGTTCCAATTTTGTATTTTAGCTTGAACGGTTAATTTTTAAATTGCAGAGGAGGGTTAATTGGTGTAAAATTACGATGAAGAAGTTCAATTTTTATTTGGGAAAAGGGCAACAGGGGTGTTTAGTATTTGTGGAATTGTTAACGTAATGTGGTTTTGTATGGGAAAAAAATCATTTTGAAGCACCAGAAGCTTTAAAACCTTAGACATTTCCTTAATAATTTTTTTTTAAACACTTAGTTAGTAATTTTTGTATTACTTTGTTGTTTTAAACATTTGCTTACTAATTTTCTGCAGAATAACTAAATATGTTGGATCTAAACAATCCTCCAGGCGAGGAACATGTTGTATCTTTAATTGACGAAACACTAAACAACGAACCTTTTATTGGCCAAACTTTTTGCACTCTTGAGGAGGCATATGCTTTCTATCAAAATTATGCTAAGCAAAATGGTTTCACAGTTCGTAAAGATCGATCCGAAAAAAGAAAAGATAAGACAGTAAGACGTGATATATGTTGTCATCGTGAAGGTAAGAAGCGATTAAAACTAATTGATGTTTCCAAACAATAAAGAAATAATCCATCAATAAAATGTATGTGCAATGCTCATATGCGTGTTACTTTAAAAAGAGTATTTGACATATTCCCTGAAGAATGGCATGTTACAAAGTTCATGAAAGGTCACAATCATGAATTACTATCACGCGAGGGAATGCGTTTTCTTCCTGTTAACCGGATTATCACTCAAGAGGATGAACAACAAATTTCATTATACAAAGAAGCCGGACTTAATGTGAGGCAAATTATTCGAGTCATGGAGCTCCAAAAGCAAGTGAAACATGGAGATCTTCCATTCCTTGACAAAGATGTTCGTAATTTATTTATTAAAATGAAGAGAACACTTGGGGCTGTGATGCAATGGACCTTATAGAACATATGAAATCTTCAAAGCAAAAAAATAACAAATTTCAATATGTATATACTGTGGATGAAGATAGGAGGTTGGAAAACTTGTTTTGGTGTCATTCACAAAGTTTTGATTGGTATGAAAAGTATGGTGATGTAGTTGTCTTTGATACTACTTACAAGGTTAATGCATACGATATGCCTTGTGCACTTTTTGTTGGTGTCAACAATCATGGTAAGACTGTTTTGTTTGGAAGTGCACTTCTCCGGAATGAGACGACCAATACCTTTAAATGGTTAATGAAGGTATGACTCTCAAAATATGATTTTCACCTATTCATTATGCTTTATTACTAAATACATTTAACCTTTTATTCACATGCAGACTTTTGGATCAATTATGAAAAAGCCGCCAAGAACAATAATAACGGATCAAGATCCATGGATGTCAGAAGCAATAGCAACTGAAATGCCAACTACGAAACATAGCTTTTGTATATGGCATATCACTTCAAAATTTAGTTGTTGGTTTACAGCTCTGCTCGTACAGAGTACCAAAGTTGGTGCAGTGATTTTTATACACTTTATAGAATGACTTCTATTGAAGAGTTTGAGCATAACTGGCCGTTAATTGTTGCAAAGTATAATTTGGAAAAAAATAATCATGTGCAAGGTTTATACAAAATTAGGATGTCTTGGGCCCCTGCTTATCTTCGAAGCTATTTTTTTGGGGGAATGACATCTACGAGTAGGTCCGAGAGTATAAATGCATTCATCAAAAGATTTGTTTCCTCCCACACAAGTTTGAGAGACTTTGTTAAACAGGTATGTATTGAAATCATGCTTTGTATACTCCTTCATAATTATTAAGAATTATCCTTTAGAGATTAATTTTCACATTTGTAGGTTGATCTCGCAATTGAAGAAATATGTAATAGACAAGCCCATGATAAGATGTTAAGTTCACTTAGACATGCTTCTTTAAAGACAAAATCACCATTAGAAGAACAAGCTTATGAAATCCTTACACCATTTGCTTTCAAAAAGTTTCAGGAAGAGTTTGAAAGAGCAAGTCAATATTTAATTTTTCGCGTTGAAGGTGTTCAGTTTATAATAAAACATTTTGAAGAAGGAACTAAAAGATATCACCATGTGTTTTGGGACGGACATATAGCTTTGTGTAGTTGTAAACACTTTGAGTTTTGGGGGATACTTTGTCGCCATATATTACGAGCATTCATCCACACAGATTGTTTTAACATACCACATGTGTACTTGCCTTTGCGTTGGTGTTCAGATTCACTACAAAGTGATAATTTGCTGGAAGACGCACCGATTGACGAGTCGTTGACGGATGTCATACCTCTTCTACTAGAAGAAACAAACGAAGGAAATGACGTATTATGCCCCCCAAAATCATCAACAAAAGGTCGTCCGAGAAAAAGGCATCTCAAGGGCGGGAAAGAAATGGCGAATAAGATACGTAACAAATGTTCGATATGCAAACAAGTTGGACATACAAAACCCACATGTCCATACAATGTTGATAACGTGGAAAATGTCTCTCCGAATATTTCAAAGAAGAATAAGAAAGAGTTGGCACACAATGCAGGTCTAAATCCCGTGTTTACATTGAAGTACTAAACAATCACATTTTACATTTTTCTTCTCTTTAATTTGACGTTTCAACATCAATTTGCATTCTTTGCTTTTACTTTGAAATACATTGTTTATTGGATATGGGTTTTTTTTTATCTTAATGTGATGAAAAATTAATTTATTGAGTTGCAGGAGGTTGCTACAAATTTAGTTTAGCTTAATGGTTTTTCAATTTGATTCCATAAGCTATGGAAAAGTTGTACTGTACAAGTTCATTAATTTAGTAATTTTTAATTTTGAGTGAACTGTACTGTAGTGACGTAATGGTACAGAAAAAGTAATGGTACAGGAAAAAGTAATGGCTGATGGAGTAGGTTGCTACAAAAAAGGAAGAAAAAAACATTAATGAGATAAATATGGATTAGTAGATAATATGTAATTAATTAATATTTAAAAAACAAATTATCCACTAGCAAAACCCTAATTGTTTATCAGGAAGTAATAAATATAACCTTGGGCCGGGCCGTCGAGTATTTGTTATTTGGGCCAAATTCATATGAATTAGGTTAATGACATTTTATGCTACTAAGAAAATATTGATTGGGCCGTCGCCCAGCCCACCCTCTTAGACTGGGCCTGCAAGTGTGCTCTCTGCATTTCTTTACTAACGTATCTAATTAAACTGAAATATCTAACAAATAGATGTTGCAAGTCTACCCGTGCATTACCAATACACGCCAGAGGCAGCAAGGCAATAGATGAAAACAAAGTCTTTATATACACAATTTCGCAAAACCTTATAAGTAATCATCTAAGACTTAATAAAAAATGAGTAAGAAATATTTGATTTTTTATTTACATTATAACATTTAGAATATTTTACAAACAGACAAGTACATGTCAAGTTATTCATAGCCCACAGGAGCCAACCTTTTCTCATCAAGCATCGACAACTGATAGTAAGAAGTTTCGGCTCCATGAATTTTACATGAAATATTGACATCCATCTTTCCTTATTTATATAACAAGGTTTTCAACATAAGAAACGGCAACATCATCATTTTTTCGGTCATTGGGTATTTTAAAATGATAGATTTGTATGTTTTCAACATTAAGTTTCTGAAAATTACTACGTTTACGTGTGGCAAAGAATTTGCCCCAATTGTAACCCTTGTATTTGGCAGGATTTTGTTCGTCTATCAACTCAGCTAGCGGCTCCACCACCGTGTAGTATGAAGGGCTCAAGAAGAACGGGATCGAAAACCTTTCTTTGGTAGAATTTACCATCACCCTATGCTCCACACTCTCATACATGTCATTGCTCCAAACCTATACAACAACAATAACAAGCCTTTTAAGTCAAACCAGCAATGGCGAATAAAAAAGAAAAGAAAACATAATAATTTAGAGGGTGTGTGTTCCCCATTGGTCTGTGGTCATGAATTCAAGTCCCGCGTATGTATGTTCTGCTGTTAAAGAAATTGAGATGAAAAGATGTTATATATAACTTTACTTGAATCATGTCCCCAACATTGATAATGAAGGTATTTGGTGTAGGTTTGACAAAGATCCACTCTCCATCGGTTTTTCGCTTAACTTCTAGGCCTCCTACATCGTCTTGTGCTAGGATAGTCAAAGCAATCGCATCCTTGTGTCGGCCAACACCAAGGGCAAGGTCCGGAATGGGGCAAGGTGGATAATGGTTTAGCCGAATGAAACTGGTTTGGTCCTTGGAAAAGAAGGGCTCGAACCGGTTTGCAGGAAGATTCAAGCTCAATGAAATAAGTTCCAACAACTTGTATGATAGTTGTTGAACATCTTTAACATATGCTTCACACGCCTCCCTATATTTTTTTGTCAAACGGTATGAATAATTTAGTAACACTTGAATCATTGGATGTTTCGATGTTATAAGTGAGAATATATATACACAATTCTTTTAATTGCCAAAATTGCCCAAAATTAGACATTTTTTCCCCAGAATAAGTCATGCAACTTCACATCAACTTAGAACTTCAATTCACATTGTGCAACTTGTTTTTTTTCAACTGCGCAACTCCATTAAAGTATTGCAATATATTCCAATTGACGGCTGTACTTTTTGCTTCAATTGATAGTTGTATTTTATATCTTTTCAAAAAAGACAAAATTATATCTCAAAACTACGAGTATAAGTTTTCAATAACAATTACCTTTTATGAAAAAAGACAATATTTTGAATTTCTCTAGGCAATTTTGTCTTTTTCGATTAAAATTTTTTCTAGTCAGATAAAAAGGTTAGTTTACCACTACAATTGTCATGTGTACGTATTCTAATAATTTTTTTCCCCCTAGTTTTATTTTTAATTTGAACATTTTGTATTAATCAAATAAGTAGGAAAAAATAAGTATGGACATTTTGTAGAAAATAATACTTGGGGTGTGTTTGGATAAGCTTTTTAAACTTTAAAAGTCCTTTTAGGTAAAAGTACTTATTAACTTTTTAGTTTTAAAAATGAATTTTAAAATTTATGTTTGGTTTAGCTTATTAAGTTATTGGTATTGAAAAGCAAATAAGTAATTTTTTAAAATGTGTTTGGGTTAGCTTTTTGGTGTAAAATGACCAAAAAGGAAAATTGGAAGTGAAGAAGATGTATGTTTTGATGGGTCATTATGGATACTTGTGTAATTTTTGTTCAAAAAGTGATAAGTTGTTTTGAAAAGTCATTATCCACTTTGAGGGTGTTTGAGAAATTTTTAAAAAGTAACTTATGGATTTATTGGCTTCTCAGAAGTCAATAAGTTAATAAGTTGTTTGAGTAAACATATTAAAAACAAGTTTTCAAGAAGTAAGCCTCCTTATTTTTCAAAACTATTTTTAGAAAAGTCAATAAGCTAATTTGAAAAACACATCCAAACATGCCCGAACTTCTTGAAACAACTTTCCAAAATTTTGCAAAAAGTTATATAATAAAGACTTTTAGCTTTATACAAATAAATTATTGACTTAATAATAAGTCAAGACTTTTCGAAACATTCCTAACACCCTCTTATACCTTAATTCCGGAGGATGCTGAGGCCACCGATTAACATACTCGGTGATCTGGTCATCCTGCGGCTCGTGAGATGCAAACATCCTGGTCGGATTCTCGACCGTGATATCAAAAACTTCTTTCCAATCCCTCACGTTTTTCGTATGTTCGGTATCATAATAACCCTGAGGATTCCTTTCATCTCTCCTCACCTTCCTCTTCTCCTCCACGGGTTGATCATAAAACCTCTTAGCCGCCATCATAATCTTCTCACGGCTCTCCACAGGGACCCCATGGTTGACCACTTGGAAGAATCCCCAGTTTCTGCATGCGTCACCGACCTCTGCAACAAGATCTTGCATTGCCTTGGAATTATGAGATGAGTTTATGATCATAGGAGTGAGATCGATTTGTGGGATGCCTTGGGCTTCTATTGTCGTGAGTTTAGGTCTGTGTTGAGGTTCTTGGATGAAGGTTGGGTCAACTTCTCCCATGTCTGATTAGTGATGGATTGAGATATTGATCGAAGTGATTATATATGCGGAGTTGATTTTTTGTTTTGTTTTGTCTGGACGGTTAATTAAGATTTTATTTTACTTGCCGATTGATACATGATTCGACCCGAGGTGCCGATCGAGAAATTGAAAACGATTGCGATTGTGATTTGTCCAATAAAAAAAGGAAGAAAATAATAGTAAAAATATGGGTATATGATATCTCAAACTATATTATACTCCTTCGGTTTCATAATAAAATTTTCATTTATATTTTACATAAATTTTTTAAAAGATAGTTAATGGTAGGTTGTTAATAATAGGGTAAATTACAGTTTTTATTCTTGACCTTTGCCTGATTCGGGGTTTTTGTCCCTAAACTTTTTTCTTCCGTTTTTTTATCCTTTTAAGTTTTAAAATTCTAGAAATTGTCCTCCCGTCTAATTTTGACCGTTAAGTGACTAAAAATGCAAAAAAAATAAGGGTATTTTCGTCATTTTTTCCTCATTCTTCATATTCTTCTTTCTTCAACAGGAACACACCTTCAAATCTTCTTATCTCAAAACCTTAAAATCGTGAACAAGTGAGAAGAAGCTCAGATACCTTCAAATCTTCTTCGTCCCCAACAATCATTACTTCTCCGGCTATCTAATAATTCCATTACTAGGCGGAGGAACATTAACACCTTCATTGAAAAGTAAATCTATAGCTGTGAATAAAGCGAATCCCTTATCTTTGTCTGTAATAAGGACTCTCTCAACAGTGATGCGTAACTAAACCCGTCAGTAGCGCCACGTCATCACATCCTTACTGACACGCTACTGACACGGTCGTGTCAACCCTACCCATCACTAACCCATCACTAAACTCATCCTTTACATATCATCATTTTTAATTAAACATAAATATAATATATTATTAAAATAAAAATAAACATTTATAATATTTTTATAAAATAGAAAAAAAACAAAGAAAAAAAAGATTTTTTATAAAAAAATACAAATTGTACAAATTTTTAAGCATAAAGTACAAGTTTCCAACCCCCCACCCCTCCCCCTTCCTCCACTCCTCTTCCGCCTGAAAATACTCCACGACGCAAACTCCTTCACGTCGTCCCGGAGACGCCCAAAAACGACGCGGGCCACCGACGTGGCGGTGCCAACGCCGTCGGTGGCTGACGGGTTCAAAATCACCCACGACGGGTTTAGGGACGGAGCTTTGGCAGATGTTAACTGAATCTAACGTCGGTACAACTCCATGGAGCACAGAGTACAACGTCCTTGCTCCAAATGTTATTTCCTTAATCTCTGAGAAATCCACATCGCACGGTATATAAAACGGTAGCAAAGTTCTCGTCTCCGTCAATGCATCTGTAATTGATCATATTTTGCTTAAATTTCATCACAAATATGTAATTATTTATTGAAATTTAGTCAGATTTTAGTAACTATTGTACCTTTTGAAGACATTTTCCGACTGGTACGGCACCGCCTAGGGTACGGACGTTCATCGCCACCGAGCACCGGGCGTGCTAAACTCATGCTCAGATCCGGAGCTCCGAGATCATTGTATACATCATAATCGTAAATCCGTTCAAAAGATTTACGCTCTCCTTGACCGTTGCCTCGAAGAGATTCTAATCGTAAATCATTGTTATGTCAGCCTTAACCTTGAACCACCATCGCTTCAATTCGAAACCAGATCGCTTCAATTCGAAACCCAAAAACCCATTGTTGCAGGTTAAAGCTTTTGATTTGGGGTTTCTATCTTTAAATATTGGATTTTTTGATATGGTTTATGGTATGAAAGAAATACCAGATCGCTTCAATTTGAAACTCAAAAACGCAGATCCAAAGTCGATTGAAACTATTGTTGCCATTGGTGTAGTCGAATTTCACAGGTGGTTGATTTGGGAAATTGGCGTTGATCATTTAAGATTAAGATTCATAGGGGTAATTGGGGATGATGAGTGAAAAACAAAAGATAATTGGGGAAGAATACATAGGGGTAATTTGGGAAATGGAAAAAAATATCGTCAGTTTGGGGTAATTTGGGGAAGATATTGGACGGAAGGACACATTTCCAAAATTTTAAAAACTTAAAGGAAAAAAAAACGGATGAAAAAAGTTTAGGGAAAAAAAACCCGAATCGGGCAAAGGTCAAGGACAAAAACTGTAATTTACCCTAATAATAATTTTAATTAAAATATTAAAGAGAAATTTTTTTGGCTCGCATAAAAAATGTTATTTTAAGAGAAAATAAGAACTTTTTTTATCAAGTTCGATAAATGCGAAGTTTATTTTAGGAGAAAATTTAAGATGAAATGATAACTTTATGTTGGAACGGATATAGTTTAAATATCACTTTGAAAATGATACTGTTTCCTAATAAATCTTACTAATTCAAACTCTTACTTATAAAATGATTGACATGTGAAATTCAATAATTATGTTTACTAATCTCATCATTTGTTTTGTACATACAATTATGCTGATCAAATGAGTAGTGAGATAAATAGAAAGATTTATTAAAAAACAATAAATTATAGAAATTTATGAGGTTGCATACAACAATCAGATCGAATATCTCACAATCGAATAAATAAACACCATTTTATTCAAGGGAGCAAAAAATTGGCTCATTGATCATGTTACCATATTTCTAACTCGATCCGTACCTATTTTCCTAGCATTACAAGATGATATTTATATCTATATAACATGGTATTTTAGAAATATAACATCGTCATTTTATTGCTCTGCATTGCTATTTTTAATTGAAAAGCTTATGTGTGTTTAACACAATGTTTTTTAGCGCGACTAAGTCTTCGGGCGGCATAGAATTTGCCCCAATTGTAACTCTTGAACTTGGCAGGATTTTGTTCACTTGTCAACTCAGGTAGTGGCTCAACCATTGTGTAGTGTGAAGGACCGAAAAAAAAGGGGATCGAATACCTTTCTTTTACATAATTCACCATCACCCTATGTTCTACACTCTCATACAAGCCATTGGTCCATACCTATACATACATCAATAACATGTCATTGTAGGCACATAATTAAGAAATTAAGCTAAGATAACTATTGGAAGAGGCCTAATGCTACCTGAATTAAGTCCCCAATATTGATAATGAAGGTATTTGGTATAGGTTTGACAGAAATCCATTCTCCATCAGTTTTTCTCTTAATTTCTAGGCCTCCTACGTCGTCTTGAGCCAGGATGGTCAAAGCAATGACATCTTTGTGTGCGCCAATACCAAGGGCTCGGTCGGGAGCAGGGCAAGATGGGTAGTGGTTCAGCCGAATTAAACTTGTTTGGTCCTTAGAGAAAAAGGGCTCGAACCGGTTTGAAGGAATGTTTAGGCCCACGGCGATAACTTCCAACAATTTGTACGATAGTCGTTGTACATGTTTAACATATTCCTCACATGCCTCCCTTGGTTTTATAATTTTAAATGGTTAAAAAAAGATTAGTATCATTTGTATAAAGAGTTTTTCTAACTTATGCCCTAAGGGCATGAGATAAAAGTATTAATTTATCTTAAAATTACCATTTTTGTTGCAAAATGTGTAGACCGAGGAACATGAAAACATGACAATGATCTCAACTCAAACTATGCATATCTAAGTTTACAACTGGAATCAATGTTGTAAAATGTAACACCTCAATTTTTAAAACACCTTTTAAATCATATTTTTTAAATAAAAATATTACAAGTCCAACATTTCCAAAATACGGTTTAACAAAAACCAAAAAGAGTTTATCAGAGTATTAAAACCGGTGTTACAATGCAATATCATAACCATAGTATAAACGAGAACTACCTACGAGCTCTCGAGCTAATCAACACAAGGCCACTTCTAACGCGACCCTCTAATCCATCGATCCTGAACCTGAGTACATAGCAAAAACACAAACATAGTACGTGAGACAAAATTGCCTCGTGAGATACATGGGTTTTAGACCCGATAAACAAATAGTCAAATAATATCATTAAATCTTAAAATAATATTACTAAGTTTGTTTTGGGTCACTTTATCACTTTCATCATTGGCCAATGTCAAGATAATCGGAATGCCTCCAATCTATCAAGACCATCATTTCCACGGTAATCGGAATGCCTCCAATCTACCGGGACTCATAGGTATTGGGTAATCGGAATGCCTCCAATCTACCACTAACCTTAAGGTACCGTAGTAACCGGAATGCCTCCAATCTACTACGGCCCTAGGGACATCATCATCATCATCATCATCATCATTACTTATCTTTTATCGTTATGAGCTTATAGCTCCATCATTTCTCAATAAATCAATCATTTCGTTATCAAACAAGCAATTCATCATATATCACATAAATGACTAAATTACTTAAAGACTCGATAAAAATCATTTAATCATAAAAACATTTACTAGCTATGTACCCAGTTTGAAAGTTCACATGTACTCACCTTAGCCAAGCTAACTCCAAATCGTGTCTAATAACACGAATCCTTGCTTTCCAACTCGTGAAATGTCACCAAACTTTAGGTCTTCTTGACCTACCATCAATATCATTACAATAACTAGTTATTATCCATAACTAATCACTAATCAATCCATATTCACATTCCTAACCACCAAGTTCATCCAACTTGGTGAAATCTCAAACCCTAGTTCAAGATTTCCATCAATAAACCAGATCCAACTTGTACACATCGATTACAAGCTTACAATGAGTGTTCTACACCCATGATTAGTCACCTTCCCCAGAGATGACATGGATGTTTCCCCAAACCACCATTTCTACCCATACAAAGTTCACAAACTAACTACCAACTATCAAGGATCAAGAATCCTTACCTTTGATGTTAAGATCCACAAGATTGAAGAAGATTTGAGCTAGGAATCACCAAAATCGCCCCTTCTCTCTCTAAAATCGGCTGCACCACAACTTGGGTGAAAAATGAGCAAACCCTAACTTTTTCCCGATTTTAACCAGCTCGTCCATAGTTCGCGTTCGCGAACACAAGTTCGCGTCGCGAACTTTCCGTGTCGTGAGCCCTTCGCGATCGCTAACTGTTCGGGAACTCTTCACGTCTAACCACCATTTTCCCTGCCTCGACTTCGCGAATCGCCAACCGGAGTTCGCGTCGCGAACTCCTCAGGTGTCCGAGGCTGCACTTTTTCAACTTTATCTCGACCTGGTTTCGCCCACAACTTGCTCGTACGATGTCCAAATGACACGAAACCAATTCCTACGTGTTTTAAACGATTTATCCTTATTTATCATATTTTTCCCATAATTTATTTTATTCAAATTTCGGGTCGTTACAACTATCCACCCCTTAAAAGGATTCCGTCCTCGGAATCAACTCAAGGATTTCCAATCCTCATTCCACTCCCAATTTATGATTCGATAATACTTATGCATTTAATCGCCCACTCGACCCGTTATACCCAAACGGGCCAAAGATCCAATCTTGAGTTCCTAATACCCGGACGGGTCAAAATTTCTCAATTTGACCTTAACCTTTCTCATCATTTAACCAAACTCCTTACTCCCATTGGACTGATATGACCCAATCATTACTAATAACCATTTGATCAAAGTGATAGTCAACCTCTCGCTTTGACCAAGTTGTCAACGTTGTCCCATCTTTGACTTAAGCACAAAGTCAACAATATCTTGGAAACTTTCCTTACCCATTAGTGGTTCCATTAATCATCAATTCCTTAACCATCAATCTTACACTCATGGTCCAACAACAATCATACTCGATTTCTAGGTTCCATTCGGAATACCCAATGGTCAAAGTCGCACCCTTTGACTACAATTATTTCCATTAATCCATTACCCACTATCTTACGCATGAAGATGATACATTATGCCCTTATCCTTGACTAACCAATTTAAACGAAAGTCAAAACCCCATTTTGACTAAAGTCAACAATCTACTAGTTGACTAACCTTGACTTTATGAATAAGGTCAACTTACCTTGCTAAATTCCACATATTCTTTATAACTAAGGCATCGCTTCCCAAGCTTTTCATTCCCGATTTCCTATTTAGATTTCCTTTCTCAATTGTTCCCTTTTTCCTCGATTTCGATTTCCACAATCGATTAACAACTTCCATTTAAATTAATACCAAATCTCTATTACTTTTTAACTTTCATCCAATTACTTATACCTTTTACAATTTCCTTCAAACATCTTTATACCATACTTGAATTTCCCGATTACCGGCTCTAGAGTCTCAATCGTATCCAATTGTGGCCTAACCACCCGATATACATCTTTCACCACTCATTGGTTGCTAACCACTGTGCTTTCTAAAGCATTCCTTTTTCATGAACCATTAACTTGTAGGTATCCCCTACTCATACTCTTACTTAAACACGACCCGCGTTTTCAACATAATTTCTCATTTTCCATAAAATTATAATGATAATTAACCATAAAGTTCTACATACACAGATATAACCTCACCTTCCTGATACATCAAATCATACTTAACTATGCCACTGAGATGATCGGAAAGCCTCCAATCCATCAGGACCCAAACTGTCACAATGATCGGGAAGCCTCCAATCCAAAGTGACTCATACAAAACTATTCCGTCTTGCATACAATTCATGTATGCATCATTACACTTAGCATCATGCTATCATTTTCTTTCACAATTTACTTTCAATTTTCCTACTTATACATTATACCACACGGTATACACATAATCATTTCTAGTGCGTCCCACCAATCTACTCATTTATCAACCGACCTTATTCGATCCATTCTATCATTACTAAAACTTCTAACTTTTCTTCCACCCGGTCATCATGAGTCAACCAATCACAAATTGATAAATCTTGACTTTTGCATAAAGTCAACCATACTTCTCCCAACTAACAAATTCTCTACTCGCAAGGTACTACCCGCAATTTATCACTTCCGGTTTTACTCATCATTATTTCCTTAATAATTGTTCCCGTTTCCTTTTTACTTAAGGTCATTCCCAATTAATCCGAGAGTCGCACCTTTACTTAAAGGTCACACTCACATTTACCGTTTCTTGACCTTCATTTGGTCACTCTTACTATCACTTAGTATTCCTTCAACCATCTTTGTACCCCACCGATCAATTTCATAACTTTTTATTCTCAAACATCGGTATTAGATCCTCTACCGCAACACATTCTAAAATTTCACGAAATTTTACCATATCTTGGTTACCAAATAATAAATTGGTCTCTAGAAGTTCTCTTTCCTCATATTCTATGAACCGTAGGCATCTCCTATCCATACATGTCCTAATGCAACCCGCACTAGCAAACCAACTTCTTATTTAACACGTAAAATTATAACAATACAAATTAACCACATGGTCCTACATTCATCTCATTAATACATAAACATTATCATACGGACATAACAATCCATAATTCAACTATCACATCAAGATGACTGGAAAGCCTTCAATCCATCAAGATTCAACCAATTCTCATTAATCGGAAAGCCTCCGATCAAACGGGATTCCATTCTAAACCCTCCTACGTCACATACCATTCTAGTATACATCTTTTCACATCCCATAACTTTACCACTTTCTCACTCATTCAGTCGGTCATTTATTCACCATGCAATTAGCACACTCCCCATAACAACACCTTATCATTTTCTTCCATCTTTAACCTATTCCCCATTGGGCATACTACTTAACGCGTTTCATATAACATTACCTTTTTCATTATCATATGCTTTCAACGGCCATCGCATAATACACGTGCATTGTACCCCGCGGGTAAACTATTAAAATTTCCGATTACTATATACCGTTCAATTACACATTGACCACCCTTAACCGATTCATTTCCTTATTTCCCAATTTCCAAATCTTTTGTCACCACTGGGTAACCACCAATCTATTTCGTTAACCATATTTCACCGGCCAACCCGGTCATCTTTGAGTCAACCAACCGACTCCGGTCTCACTCGTGACCCATGACTTGGCATCCAAAAGCTCAACACTCGATGTTCCCACCTTTATACATCGTGAGACTTAGAATTAATCCTTTCCCAACCGTAGTCTCACGTTACTCTATGCCACATACCGCCATACCATTACTATAACATGTAACCAACAATTATTTTCTTACCCTTAATATTGGATTCATCATTACTGTCACCAAGTTTGTCATGGCTATATGCCACCTTTTTACCCAACCACTTTCGACAATCAAAAGTCGTCATTCCCGACACTTATTCTTTTCCACATATTTCCCATTTATAAGTTCTAAGACATGACTATACCTTAGTCATTCTTTTGTTTACCATTCACGTGTAACAATCATTACATTGTTTATTCGGATTCCCGCAGAATATCCAAATTCCATTTCCAAGGATCCTATTCCAAAAAGGAAAATTTCATCCATAGTAATAATTCTTATCAAGACTTAGTACTTCATTGTACTACTACATTTCTGTTAGAAATACTCACCATATCTCGTGTCTCATCCTTTTTACATATTAGTATCAACCCTTATATCCTTACTATATGCGACACATTTGTCTATAGTCCTTTCCAATACACGCTTCCACACACATCACTAACCGGGAAGACTATTCCCAAAAATAAATCCCCATGTCGTACAACTCGTTTCCAATTTCTAAAAGCACCAATTCGTGCAACAACCAAACAATTAAGCCATAATCACATAACATCAATCTTCACCTAAGATCTCCGAGGCTGCATCATGAACCCCCCTCTAGATTTCCTTCCGGGAAGACTTCCCCTATCAACTCACTCGTGAGTTCCTTTCACAACATATTGTACCGCACTCTCTTTCCAAAAGTTTCATACTACACGTTCCACCGTGTCAACGCCTCACCCTTTAATTATATGGATGTCAAACCCATCATATCTTTCTTTCTTCGCTTGCTACTCTCTAGCACTTTCTCAATCCACCGAATCCACCAATCGTGACCTCCGGTTCAGAACTTCCGATTTACTCAACGGTTTTACATGCTATGACAACCTTATACAACATCCTTCCATTTCTTCCGACTAGGTCTGGCCACCTCTTTATGTAGCTACTTCTCACTACGGACTTCGCCATTCGATGATTCTTCCTTCGTACGGGTATTGGAATCATTCCTCCTACCCTTAAACATACGGTTATCAATAGTCTATTTCACATTCTCATCCATAACCCTTCCCAATTTAGTGGAGCTCGTCCACTTTTCACATTCATTCTTTCGCCATAACAACGTATTCAACAAACAAGATTCAAATGGTCAGCTCAACAGTTAAAAACAACACAATTAGATACAAACATGGCACTTCTCATAGGGGTCGACCCTATCATACTAATGCCCTACAGTCTCAAAAGACTCACATTGCACACTGCATAACAACTTCTATAGGCCCCCTAGGTTCAACCCTAAACTTAACATAAAGTCTCAAGGTCAACCTATCGATCTCAAGGATTCTTACATTCCTATTGCTACAGTCTAAGACTAGGATGGACATCCAACCTAATTCACTTAAACTATAGCTCTGATACCAAGTTGTAACACCTCAATTTTTAAAACACCTTTTAAATCATATTTTTTAAATAAAAATATTACAAGTCCAACATTTCCAAAATACGGTTTAACAAAAACCAAAAAGAGTTTATCAGAGTATTAAAACCGGTGTTACAATGCAATATCATAACCATAGTATAAACGAGAACTACCTACGAGCTCTCGAGCTAATCAACACAAGGCCACTTCTAACGCGACCCTCTAATCCATCGATCCTGAACCTGAGTACATAGCAAAAACACAAACATAGTACGTGAGACAAAATTGCCTCGTGAGATACATGGGTTTTAGACCCGATAAACAAATAGTCAAATAATATCATTAAATCTTAAAATAATATTACTAAGTTTGTTTTGGGTCACTTTATCACTTTCATCATTGGCCAATGTCAAGATAATCGGAATGCCTCCAATCTATCAAGACCATCATTTCCACGGTAATCGGAATGCCTCCAATCTACCGGGACTCATAGGTATTGGGTAATCGGAATGCCTCCAATCTACCACTAACCTTAAGGTACCGTAGTAACCGGAATGCCTCCAATCTACTACGGCCCTAGGGACATCATCATCATCATCATCATCATCATTACTTATCTTTTATCGTTATGAGCTTATAGCTCCATCATTTCTCAATAAATCAATCATTTCGTTATCAAACAAGCAATTCATCATATATCACATAAATGACTAAATTACTTAAAGACTCGATAAAAATCATTTAATCATAAAAACATTTACTAGCTATGTACCCAGTTTGAAAGTTCACATGTACTCACCTTAGCCAAGCTAACTCCAAATCGTGTCTAATAACACGAATCCTTGCTTTCCAACTCGTGAAATGTCACCAAACTTTAGGTCTTCTTGACCTACCATCAATATCATTACAATAACTAGTTATTATCCATAACTAATCACTAATCAATCCATATTCACATTCCTAACCACCAAGTTCATCCAACTTGGTGAAATCTCAAACCCTAGTTCAAGATTTCCATCAATAAACCAGATCCAACTTGTACACATCGATTACAAGCTTACAATGAGTGTTCTACACCCATGATTAGTCACCTTCCCCAGAGATGACATGGATGTTTCCCCAAACCACCATTTCTACCCATACAAAGTTCACAAACTAACTACCAACTATCAAGGATCAAGAATCCTTACCTTTGATGTTAAGATCCACAAGATTGAAGAAGATTTGAGCTAGGAATCACCAAAATCGCCCCTTCTCTCTCTAAAATCGGCTGCACCACAACTTGGGTGAAAAATGAGCAAACCCTAACTTTTTCCCGATTTTAACCAGCTCGTCCATAGTTCGCGTTCGCGAACACAAGTTCGCGTCGCGAACTTTCCGTGTCGTGAGCCCTTCGCGATCGCTAACTGTTCGGGAACTCTTCACGTCTAACCACCATTTTCCCTGCCTCGACTTCGCGAATCGCCAACCGGAGTTCGCGTCGCGAACTCCTCAGGTGTCCGAGGCTGCACTTTTTCAACTTTATCTCGACCTGGTTTCGCCCACAACTTGCTCGTACGATGTCCAAATGACACGAAACCAATTCCTACGTGTTTTAAACGATTTATCCTTATTTATCATATTTTTCCCATAATTTATTTTATTCAAATTTCGGGTCGTTACAGTAAAACTTGCTACTCCGTACCTCTGAAGCATGTAAATTGGTTACTCGGTGAATAGTCGGATTGATATTTTAAAAATATAAATTTATATAAAAATATATATTGTACATATCATTTCTTTAGTTTTTAATAATTAAACATATTTTAAATCGTATAAGTAAAATGTATCACACTAATATTGTATATAAATAATAATAAAATAATTATTAGAGTAATTACTTAAAAAATATTTTAGAGAGTGTAGTAACAGAAAAGTAAACATTTTAGAGAACTCGATTGAATTCGATTGAGTTTAGACTATACTTTGATTTGACCAACTTTTTAATTGAGTGATTTGAACCAAGCGACTTGGCACACTATGGTACTCGGCGATTAATCGGCCAAATATACGGAGTTTTACAACATTACAACTTTTATTTACAAAATTTTGTAAATTTTAAATGTGTAGCACCGATCGTGAATGCATTACATTTCAACTCTTTAGCATTTTACATAATTAATTATCCTTGATTCCTTGTAATTGCACGCACGATCCGTCCAGTCAATTCCACAGATTATTTTCTCATCGTAAATTATTTAAAGAAAACGATAATTATAGCCCTAATTAATAACCATCCATAGATCCCATGAATTAAAATACATGTTATTTTTGCATGTCAAAAACAGAGATGTTATCAACAAAATTCATTATTTAATTGTATTGAGTTGTATCCCACTAATTATTATTAAATCGATCGGGCAGCAGTTAACTAGTTGATATGATAAAGATTATTTAAATTTGTTGGAACATAAACGATCTACTACTGATAATTGAATTACTACTGAAGAATGCAAGGTACTACTGATCTCGAAGTTACTACTGCTAAAGGCAAATACTACTGATGATTATATTTACTACTGATAAGCGTATCTGGAACAGATCAAGTCCGAGATTCTAGTAGAGTTAGTTACGGAATGTAAATCTTTATGTAATTCAATTGTAATCGATTCCTAGAATAACTAGGTTAATAATTTAGGCTTCAAGGACTATCATATATAGTTCCTTATGAATTGTAAACATACGTGTATTGATCGAACGAATTAATATATTGAAGCTTTTTGTGATAAACTGCGTTCTTCGTTTTATTCTTATTCAATTGCAGTTTACATTGTTCTTAAACTAATAACATAAGTGTTAATCCGTTGTAACTTCTTGTGTTAGTAGATCTGAGTTTCTAATAACTTGATTGTTATTCGATCCTGACAAGTGGTATCAGAGCTTTACGGTTCTAGATCTACGAATTAAGAACAGCAAAAAGTTTCATACTTTCGATCTTAAAAATTGTTAATCATGTCTGATAACAATGAAAGTACTCAAGCAAACAAGATTCCAATTCTCACTCCAAACAACTTTGGGATGTGGAAAAACAGAATCAAGCAGTATATGCTTATTACTGATTACTCCATGTGGGAAGTTGTTGTTGAAGGCAACAAAACGATTCAGACTCAAGCAGCAAGTTCATCAACTGAAGCAGACAAACTTAAGAGTGAAAAGGAGAAGAAAGACAGAGGAATTGAACTCAAAGCTCTAAGCACTCTTTTGCTTGCTATTCCCAACGACTATCAACATCTCTTTGTTGAATATGATGATGCAAAGCAATTATGGCAGGCTCTGGAAAAGAGGTTTGTTGGTACAAAGAGCACAAAAAGAAACATGAAGTCTTTTCTGAAACAAGACTTTGAAAACTTCAAAGGACAGAAGAATGAATCATTGTCTCAAGTATTTGATCGGGTCAACAAACTCATTGGTGAACTAAATCAAGTTGGTTATAAACCAGACAATGATGATGTCAACAGAATGTTTCTCAGGTCTCTAGGTGAAGAATGGTCTATGTACACTGTGATATATAGACAAGGAGATGCACTAGAAGAAAAAGAACTTGATGAACTCTACAATGAACTGAGAGTGTTTGAATCTGAGGTAAGTACTAAAACTCCAAATCTACCTTCAAACAATGCTGCTTTTGTGTCAAATACAGGAACAGGTCAGGAGGCTGTAAAGAATGCAGGCATTGAAGATATAGCAAGAGAATCTTTCTTCACTAGTCATGTGCATACTGCATTGATTCGTGAAGATTTAGAATAACTCAATCCTGATGATTTGGAAGAGATGGATATTAAATGGCAGATGGCTATGCTAAGCTTAAGAACCAAAAGGTTTCTTAAAAGAACTGGAAGACAAAACCTATCTTACAACAAAGGTGATAGAGCTGGTTTTGACAAGACCAAGGTTAAATGTTACAACTGTAGCAATCTGGGTCACTTTGCCAGAGAATGTCCAAGCAAAGATCAAAGATCAAGCTACAACAAAAACAACACGTCCAACTCAACTGCCTTAGTATCTCAAGAAGGACAAGGGTATGACTGGAGCTTCCAAGCAGAAGAACATGCACAGAACCAAGCTCTCATGGCCTTTACTACTGATCCTTCTACTACTGAGGTACATTCTAAATCTTGCACTCCTGAATGCATTAAATCATACAAAGAATTAGAAAAACTAAATAAAGAAACACTAGAAGAGATGATTTTAAATAGAAACAGAAGAATTGAATATAATGGTTGTATAGCTGATTTAGAAAACAAAATTAAAATCTATAAAATAACTGATCAAAAGATAAAAGATGAATTGCTACAAACCACTTATGAAAAAGAACATATTGAATTGAAATTAAAAGAAACTTTGATCAAACTAGAAGAATGTCAAATGGAACTAGAACAGAATAAACTAACCATTAAAAAGTTTGAAAGAAGTTCTAAAATTGTCAATGAGTTAACTAGCAATCAAACTACAGAAAAAGTTATTCATGGAGTGGGATATCATGCAGTCCCACCTCCAACAAATTTTATTCCTCCATTAAAGTCTAGTACAGAAAGAGTTTTAAATGATTTAAAAATTGAAAGTCAAACTGAATCTGAAACCAGTAATGAATCAAATGAATCTTCTGATGATGATCAAACAACAGAGTCAAATGATACAAGTTTTCACACCACACAAAGTCAAACTGAATCCCCAAAATACAACTCAGAAAATATACCTACCATTTTAAGAAGGGGAAATCAAAGGAATTTAAACCAATTAAAAGAACAAAGAAAACCTGAAAATTCTAAATCAACAAAATTATCATGCTTAATCTGTAACAAGTTTAACCACATAGCTAAAAACTGTCACTTCAATCCTAGTAACAATCAAGAATTTAAAGAATTCAAAATCAACAAAGAATAGGAAAAAGCCTTAAAATTAAAACAAACTAAAGAATCAAAAGAAAAGAAATCTAAAACACCAAACCAAAAGAAATTCAATAAACCATGTGCTGACACTCATAAATTTGGAAGAACTGCACCACGATTTGTGCAAAATACCAGGTATAAAAGTCCAAACAGAAGCAATTATTTTAAAAACAATGGAACACAAAATCGTTTTCCTCAATTTTCAAAGTTTTCAAACATCAGTAGAAACTATTCCAGGTTTACTACTGGTAAAAACCCTAATTACAATGCTGTCTGGTATAACTACAAAAACACTACTGATTATGCTCAAAATTCATATTACCCAAACACTACTGGTCCATCAGTAGTAAAATTCTCGAAAGCTAAAAACTACGGGTATAAACCTAGATCAGTAGTAACTCAAAACATCAGTACTAAGTACAAAACTGCATATAAGACTCATTCAGTTAAAAAGACTTATTCTTCAAAGGATGAACCCAAGACAAAACAAGCTTGGGTTCCCAAATTTAACTAATCCTTTTACTTTATGTGCAGAGTATCCAGATCCATGAAGAAGGTAGAACATGGCATATTGATAGTGGATGCTCTAGACACATGACTGGAAATCTTCAAATACTTAGAGATTTCAAGTCTTTTGAAGGAGGGTATGTTGCTTTTGGAGAAAATCCTAAGGGAGGTAAGATTACAGGTAAAGGTACAATATCAAATGGTAAAATTACTTTTGATGATGTAATTTATGTTGCTGAGCTTAAATACAATCTGGTTAGTGTGTCTCAAGTCTGTGATAAGAAGAACAAAATTCTTTTTACAGATGTTGAGTGCATCATTCTTTCTCCTGATTTTATTTTAGATGAAAAATATGTTGTATTAAGAACACCAAGGAGAAACAATGTGTATTGCCTGGATATAGAGGGAGAACTCATTTCATCAAATGAGATCAACTGTTTTATATCTAAGGCAAATACAAATGAATCAGAACTTTGGCATAGAAGGATGTGTCACACAAATTTTAAAAATATGAACAACTTAGTCAAGAAGGACTTGGTAGTTGGTCTACCACAAAAAGAATTTATGTGTGATCATCATTGTGTTGCCTGCCTAAAAGGTAAACAACACAAGACTTCTCATAAGACCAAAGCAATTAACTCTATTTCTAATCCTTTGCAACTCTTACATATGAACCTTTTTGGACCAACAAATGTAATGAGTATTGGAAAGAAACAATATTGCCTTGTTATCACTGATGACTTTTCCAGATATACTTGGGTATTCTTTCTCAGGACCAAAGATGAAACAAGTAAAATAATCTAGAATCTGTTTGTAAAGCTGGAAAATACAAGAGATCTCAAAGTGAAAGCAATTAGATGTGATAATGGAACTGAATTTAAAAATACTAATCTAATTAATTTTTGTGATCTTAAAGGAATTGACAGGCAGTACAGCTCACCAAGAACTCCACAACAAAATGGTGTAGCTGAAAGAAGAAATAGAACCATCATTGAAGCAGCCAGATCCATGCTTGCAGACTCAAAATTACCAATAACTTTTTGGGCTGAAGCTGTTAATACTGCTTGTTATGTTCAGAACAGAGTATTAATAGTTAAGCCTCACTTTAAAACACCATATGAACTGTTTAACAAAAGAAAACCTTCAATAAGTTTCTTAAAATCATTTGGTTGTCCTTGTATTATTTTAATTACAAGAGAACAAATTGGTAAATTTGACTGCAAAGCAGATGATGGAATATTTGTAGGATACTCAACTCAAAGCAAATCCTACAGAGTGTTCAACAAAAGGCTGAGGATCGTTGAAGAAAGTGTAAATGTATCCTTCAATGAAAATCTTATGAATGAACAAGGAAATTGTCCAGATTGGTTGTTTAACATTGATAATCTAACCAAATCTTTTGATGTCAATTATGAATTTAATACAGGAAATTCAAACAATCAAAGCCAACAAGTAGGACCATCATCAAATAGAAGTCAAGAAATCATGAAATATATCCTAGTTGATACTGCTCCCACAGTTGATACTGAGGACAGTAGTAACTCTGGTAACCCTAATTTCGATGATACCAGTAACAACTCAAATTCTGAAGATACTACTGATCCCAGTAGTAACTCTGAACCTCAGAGTTATAATGATGAATTACTCAACACTGATGTCAGTAACAACAATGATGATTCTCCTGAAGTCAATGAAGAGAACGTTACTACTGACACCAGTAGTAATGATGAATCTTCACAAAATACAAACAATCAAGAAGAAACATGGACAGATACTCAAATTCCAGAATCAAATGAGTCAAATCTAGACTTTCAAATCTCGGTTGACAAAATTCCTGGAACCAGAACTGAAAAGAATCATCCTTTGGACCTAGTCCTAAGTGATGTCAACTCAACCATGCAGACAAGAAGCAAATTTAATTCTGTCATAAACTCAAATGTTTGTAACATCAGTCTAATCTCTAATGAATGCATGTATGAATGTTTTCTATCACAGGAAGAACCTAAGAAGATTCAACAAGCTATGAAAGATTCAAACTGGATCATAGCAATGCAAGAGGAACTTCTTCAATTTAAGCTGCAAGCTGTATGGACTCTTGTACCTCTACCAAAAGGAAAAATGGCCTTTGCAACAAGATGGATCTTCAGAAACAAGAAAGATGAAAGAGGTATAGTAATCAAGAACAAAGCAAGACTTGTAGCCCAAGGTTACACACAAGAAGAAGGCATTGATTATGATGAAGTATATGCACCAGTTGCCAGAATTGAAGCAATCAGAATATTTCTGGCATATGCTTCATACAAAAGAATCAAAGTCTACCAAATGGATGTAAAAAGTGCCTTCTTGTATGGGAAAATAGAAGAAGAAGTATATGTATGTCAACCTCCAGGCTTTGAAGATCCAGAACATGATGACTATGTGTACAAACTAGACAAAGCTCTATATGGCCTTCATCAGGCACCTAGAGCTTGGTATGATACATTGTCCTCTTACCTATTGAAGAACAATTTCAAGAGAGGTGCCATTGACAAGACATTATTCACAAGGAAGGTCAAAGATGATATTCTACTGGTCCAAATATATGTAGATGATATCATCTTTGGATCAACAAATGATCAATTGTGCAAAGAATTTGAAGAACTGATGCAGATCAAGTTCAAGATGAGTTCAATGGGTCCAATGAATTTCTTTCTTGGACTCCAAATCAATCAGAAATCAGATGGTATTTTGATCAATCAATCAAAATATGTCAGAGATATCTTAGAGAAGTTTGCAATGAAAGATAGCAAAAGTGCAAGCACTCCAATGGAAACTCACAAACACCTACATCCTGATATTGAGGGGGAGGATGTAGATGAGCACCTTTACAGATCAATGATAGGATCTTTGATATACTTAACTGCATCAAGACCTGACATTATGTATAGTGTTTGTGTATGTGCCAGATATCAAGCAAAACCAAAGGAGTTACACTTACAAGCAGTCAAAAGAATCTTCAGATACTTGAAAGGAAAACCCTCACTTGGTCTTTGGTATCCACATGCATCACCATTTGAACTCATAGCCTACACAGATAGTGACTACGGTGGTGAATGCCAAGACAGAAAATCTACTACTGGTGGATGTCAATTCTTTGGATCAAGGTTGGTGTCATGGCAATGCAAGAAACAAACCAATGTTTCAACTTCAACTGCTGAAGCAGAGTATGTAGCTGCATCTGCCTGTTGTGCTCAAGTACTGTGGATTCAAAATCAACTTCTAGACTTTGGTATCTCTATACTTAAAACTCCAATTTTTATAGATAATCAAAGTGCAAACAGTATTGTGAATAATCCAGTAAAACACTCTAAAACAAAACACATTGAAATTAGATTTCACTTTATAAGGGATTGCAATGAAAAAAAATTAATTAAAGTAGAGAAAATTCATACTGATAATCAATTAGCAGATCTTTTTACAAAAGCATTTGATATAGGAAGATTCAGCTTTTTGGTTAGCAGTATTGGAATGATTTTAATAAGTTAAGTCTAAAAGGAAAAACATGTGTAAAATGTTTTGTACAAATTTTAACTTTAATCTTTTGTTTACTACTGGTTATTCATTACTACTGATCTTGTTATTTCTTCCACAATCTAGTACTGATAGGGTTTCTCAGTAGAAATTAGGTCAAGTATAGAAACAAAGGTTACTACTGATGTTTCTACTAATGATACTTAGTTACTACTGATCGGCCGTTATGTGTAAAATACGAAAATTACATTACTGACCCTCATGAAAATAGTCGTTGTGTTATTATTCGAAGGATATTTTGGTCATTTTGCAGGTTTAATCGAAAAATATAAATAGCAGACTGAGATTAGTTTAGCATTATCTTCTCCTCGATCTGATAAACCCTACGCTAAACCCTAATCTCTGGACAATCCGATCAAAACCCTCCATCAGTAACAACTCAATTACTTCCACAAATCTGAAATTCGTGCATAATCGATCACTCTCTCTGCAAGATTCATACCAAAAGATCAAAATCAAGCACAATGGCAACCCTAAAATCACTCAATGTCAATACTGATCTCAAATATTCCGAATTCCACAATATGTGTGCCTTCTTAAGAAATCCAGATGGTACAAAGGATTTTCGACCTATTGTGATGTTCATAAAGAACTCATATATAAAGTTTGCTCTCACCATCAATCCTAAAGCATACCAACAACACTTAGTTGATTTCTGGAAAAATGCTGAAAGAGTTGAAGACTCTAATATGTCCAAAATCAAGTCTACTGTAGATGGAAACGAGATCATTATCACTGAACAATCAATCCGAAATCATCTTCAACTCAATGATGAGTCAGGTATGTTCCTCTTCCAAAGGAAGATCTTGTTGAAACTTTAAATAAAATGGGGTATGAAGGAAGACTGGATATAGTTACTTTTCAAAAGGGTCTTCTTTCACCTTAATGGAAGTTTTTGGTACATATTATTCAACATTGTATCTCTCCAAAAAGAAGTACTTGGAATGAGTTCAACAAATCAATAGCATCTGGTGTTGTTTGTCTGAGCACTGGGACAAGTATTTAATTTTTCAAACATGATATTTGAGGGAATGCTTGGAAATCTGTCATCCTCAAAATTTTTAATGTATCCAAGATTTCTAACTCATATAATAAACTGTGAATTACAAAATCTGTCAACTCCCAAAAACATTTTTGTAACACCAGAATTAAACAAAAAGGTTTTTGCAAACATGAGAAAACAATTTAAATTTTCTGGTAAAGACACTCCACTATTCTCAAACATGATCTATGATCATCCCCCAACTGGAGAAGGTTCAAGTCACCCAATTGAACCCCAACCCACTCCACCACCAAATACAGCCCAAACAGAACCCATTCAGTCCACTCAATTAAATGAACCAACAGATGTCCTGCAAGTATCCCTGGTACATGAGATTAATCCCCAAAGTGCTACTCTTCACTCTGAGGAAGACCAGACCATACCCAAACAAATTTCAATCAAATATAAAAGGAAGAAAACTTCCTTAAAGGACACCAGGGGACCAATTGAGTCAAACCCCAGACTCCAAGAGTTGACCTCACAGGAGGAGAGAGGTCATGAGGAAAGGGTTCTCACTACTGATGCCCCAAAGGTGGGTGCACAGGATAGTGAGAACATCATTAGGACCCAGACCTCGGCAACTCTTAGTGATGACTCAGAATTTGAGGAATTACTGAGAGGACCCCGGTGCCAAAAAACCACAAGGGGGGCATTACTGCTTCTTCTAGGAAGAAGAGTATGTCCAAACAACCCATTTCATCACCAAGAAGTGATGAGGGTAGAACAGAACCAATTGAATTGACGGATAGGATGGAAAACCTTAAGCCAATGTACCTAATGAGCCCAATGATCCACCCAAATGGGCTGGGGGCAGTATTAAACAAACTAAATTGACGGATAGGAAGGAAAACCTTAAAACCACTGTACAACATTGTCTGAATTTAATAAACTCTCAAGGAAAAACCATGGCATATATGAAGTCTTATATTAATACTCTGAACAGAAGACAGAAGAGGTTCGAGTTAAAACTTCAAAGGCAATCTAATTTGATCAGAAAATTGCAGAAAAAGATTGCAGATAGTGAGGCTCAACAGGTTGAGATCACTAAGGGGGAGAAAGATCAAATTCAAGAAATGATAGATCAATCTATAGCAACAGCAGCCCTCCTCAATTTAAAAGAAGTCCATGGTGAAACAGGTCAAAGTTCTGGTGAAAACCTGTATAAAGAAATGGATGAGGATGTATTTGTGTCTGCAAACCAATCACAAACAGCAGAACAAATAAACTCTCCAGTTACTACTAAGGTCATAGAGACTACTGATCCTATGGTTATTACTGAGAAAAAGGATCAAGAGGTTGTTACTACTGGTCATGATGAAGAGATAGATACACCAGTAGTAAATGCTCCAGAAGAAGATATAATGGTTACTACTGATGCCCTAGCAGTAGTAACTACTGAAACAACCTCACCAGTAGTAAATCAATCACAACAACTGGCAGTAATAGAACAAGAAATTATACCAGTAGCAACCACATTGGTTACCACTGAAGACGAAGAAGAAGAAATTCTAGAGCTTATTGAACGTGAACGTTTTGTTATCATCACAAAACCTCCAACTCCTGATCAACCACTTATCATACCTGACATTGATGATAATGTGAACTGGTTTGAAGTTGATGAATGTGCACTTCCTCCACATCCCAAGATTCTAACAGAAGATAAGATTAAGTTATTTTCTCCATCAATTGTAATTACTGGTATTCCTGATATGAAATACACTCCACCTTCATCTATACTTCCAGCATGCATTAGAAAAGGAAAAGAAATTTATGATGATGATTATCCCAACAGAGCTTTAGGTCATCACATGGTAAACAAAATGAACCATGTCAGATCTGCTAAACAAGCCAAATGGAAAGTGGACCATATGAGGTACTTAAAGAAAGTGGCTATTACTCAAGCTCTTGAAGACAAGAAACAGGCTGAAAAAGAAAGATTGAAAAATCAAGAAAATCAAGAAGCTGAAGTACCTATTCCACAAATAAAAGGAGTTCTGGTGGAAGATCAAAAAGCTGAATTTAAAAGACAGAGAAAAATTGAAGAAGAACACTTAAATTGTCTTGAAGAACTGGTAGCTGAATGTAAAAGAGTAAAAGGTGAACTACCAGATGACATATTTGAACTGAAAAAGAATATGATTGATTTTCTGAAGTCAAAGGGGCATAGTGCAAAATCTTTTGGCTGAATGAGAATGATTACAATAGTAGATAAATATTGTACTGTCAAGAAGAAAGAATTAGCTGAATTAGAAGCAGAAGAAGAAAAAGCAAAGGTTTTAATTGCAATAGATCCAACAATCATTCAATCTGGAACACCAACTCCTGGTGAAACTTCTAAACCCCAATCAAAGAAAAGAAAGGCTCTTCCACAGGAACAGAAAATCAACAAGAAATCAAAACAAACAGAACAAATTATTCCTGTTCTTGAAATTCCTGTTGCTCTCATTGAAGACAATCCAATCATCAATTGGAGAGTCATTAATAATAATGTGATAGAAGTTATAAGGGAAGACAGACAAGTCCAGAGATTTACTGGATGGAAGCCAATGGTCAGATCTTGTTCAAGAAGTGATATAATCAAAGTACTGATTATTGGAAAACCTAGAATGGATAAAAAGAAATGGAAGAACTCTGGAGCTGGATACTTAACCAAAATGATTGATGCTGCATTTTATCCAGAAAATTTTTCCAGAAATATTCTCAAACACAGAAAATGTGTATGCCTGGAATGTGTTATCCACAGTAAATATGTACTTCTTTGAAAGATCAAGCAAAAACTGTGAACTGTACTTATAAGAGAAAGATCAAGCAGAAACTATTGTTGCCATTGGTGTAGTCGAATTTCACAGGTGGTTGATTTGGGAAATTGGCGTTGATCATTTAAGATTAAGATTCATAGGGGTAACTGGGGATGATGAGTGAAGAACAAAAGATAATTGGGGAAGAACACATAGGGGTAATTTGGGGAAATGGTCAAAAATATCGTCAGTTTGGGGTAATTTGAGGAAGATATTGGACGGAATGACACATTTCCAGAATTTTAAAAACTTAAAGGAAAAAAAACGGATGAAAAAAGTTTAGGGACAAAAACCCCGAATCGGGCAAAGGTCAAGGACAAAAACTGTAATTTACCCTAATAATAATTTTAATTAAAATATTAAAGCGAAATTTTTTTGGCTCGCATAAAAAATGTTATTTTAAGAGAAAATAAGAACTTTTTTTATCAAGTTCGATAAATGCGAAGTTTATTTTAGGAGAAAATTTAAGATGAAAATGATAACTTTATGTTGGAACGGATATAGTTTAAATATCACTTTGAAAATGATATTGTTTCCTAATAAATCTTACTAGTTCAACCTCTTACTTATAAAATGATTGACATGTGAAATTCAATAATTATGTTTACTAATCTCATCATTTGTTTTGTACATACAATTATGTTGATCAAATGAGTAGTGAGATAAATAGAAAGATTTATTAAGAAACAATAAATTATAGAAATTTATGAGGTTGCATACAACAATCAGATCGAATATCTCACAATCGAATAAATAAACACCATTTTATTCAAGGGAGCAAAAAATTGGCTCATTGATCATGTTACCATATTTCTAACTCGATCCGTACCTATTTTCCTAGCATTACAAGATGATATTTATATCTATATAACATGGTATTTTAGAAATATAACATCGTCATTTTATTGCTCTGCATTGCTATTTTTAATTGAAAAGCTTATGTGTGTTTAACACAATGTTTTTTAGCGCGACTAAGTCTTCGGGCAGCATAGAATTTGCCCCAATTGTAACTCTTGAACTTGGCAGGATTTTGTTCACTTGTCAACTCAGGTAGTGGCTCAACCATTGTGTAGTGTGAAGGACCGAAAAAAAAGGGGATCGAATACCTTTCTTTTACATAATTCACCATCACCCTATGTTCTACACTCTCATACAAGCCATTGGTCCATACCTATACATACATCAATAACATGTCATTGTAGGCACATAATTAAGAAATTAAGCTAAGATAACTATTGGAAGAGGCCTAATGCTACCTGAATTAAGTCCCCAATATTGATAATGAAGGTATTTGGTATAGGTTTGACAGAAATCCATTCTCCATCAGTTTTTCTCTTAACTTCTAGGCCTCCTACGTCGTCTTGAGCCAGGATGGTCAAAGCAATGACATCTTTGTGTGCGCCAATACCAAGGGCTCGGTCGGGAGCAGGGCAAGATGGGTAGTGGTTGAGCCGAATTAAACTTGTTTGGTCCTTAGAGAAAAAGGGCTCGAACCGGTTTGAAGGAATGTTTAGGCCCACGGCGATAACTTCCAACAATTTGTACGATAGTCGTTGTACATGTTTAACATATTCCTCACATGCCTCCCTTGGTTTTATAATTTTAAATGGTTAAAAAAAGATTAGTATCATTTGTATAAAGAGTTTTTCTAACTTATGCCCTAAGGGCATGAGATAAAAGTATTAATTTATCTTAAAATTACCATTTTTGTTGCAAAATGTGTAGACCGAGGAACATGAAAACATGACAATGATCTCAACTCAAACTATGCATATCTAAGTTTACAACTGGAATCAATGTTGTAAAACTTGCTACTCCGTACCTCTGAAGCATGTAAATTGGTTACTCGGTGAATAGTCGGATTGATATTTTAAAAATATAAATTTATATAAAAATATATATTGTACATATCATTTCTTTAGTTTTTAATAATTAAACATATTTTAAATCGTATAAGTAAATGTATCACACTAATATTGTATATAAATAATAATAAAATAATTATAAGAGTAATTACTTAAAAAATATTTTAGAGAGTGTAGTAACAGAATAGTAAACATTTTAGAGAACTCGATTGAATTCGATTGAGTTTAGACTATACTTTGATTTGACCAACTTTTTTATTGAGTGATTTGAACCAAGCGACTTGGCACACTATGGTACTCGGCGATTAATCGGCCAAATATACGGAGTTTTACAACATTACAACTTTTATTTACAAAATTTTGTAAATTTTAAATGTGTAGCACCAATCGTGAATGCATTACATTTCAACTCTTTAGCATTTTACATAATTAATTATCCTTGATTCCTTGTAATTGCACGCACGATCCGTCCAGTCAATTCCACAGATTATTTTCTCATCGTAAATTATTTAAAGAAAACGATAATTATAGCCCTAATTAATAACCATCCATAGATCCCATGAATTAAAATACATGTTATTTTTGCATGTCAAAAACAGAGATGTTATCAACAAAATTCATTATTTAATTGTATTGAGTTGTATCCCACTAATTATTATTAAATCGATCGGGCAGCAGTTAACTAGTTGATATGATAAAGATTATTTAAATTTGTTGGAACATAAACGATCTACTACTGATAATTGAATTACTACTGAAGAATGCAAGTTACTACTGATCTCGAAGTTACTACTGCTAAAGGCAAATACTACTGATGATCTGATTTACTACTGATGAGCGTATCTGGAACAGATCAAGTCCGAGATTCTAGTAGAGTTAGTTACGGAATGTAAATCTTTATGTAATTCAATTGTAATCGATTCCTAGAATAACTAGGTTAATAATTTAGGCTTCAAGGACTATTATATATAGTTCCTTATGAATTGTAAACATACGTGTATTGATCGAACGAATTAATACATTGAAGCTTTTTATGATAAACTGTGTTTTTCGTTTTATTCTTATTCAATTGCAGTTTACATTGTTCTTAAACTAATAACATAAGTGTTAATCCGCTGTAACTTCTTGTGTTAGTAGATCTGAGTTTCTAATAACTTGATTGTTATTCGATCCTGATAAAATTTCTTAAGATGCATTTAACATAAATTTAATTTTGGAAAAATACCTTAATTCCGGAGGATGCTGAGGCCACTTATTAACATACTCTCTGATGTGGTACTGATCGTCATCAAAAACACAAAGCTTCATCGGAACTTCCGCAAAGATATCGAAGACTTCCTTCCAGTCTCTGATGTTTGTTGTATGTTCGCTATCATAGTAACCTAACTGAATGTCGGTTTTCTCCCTCGTTACCTTCCTCTTCTCCTCCGCAGGCTGACTGAAAAACCTTTTTGTCGCCGACATTAAATTCTCACGGATCTCCATCGGAACCCCATGGTTGTACACCTGAAAGAATCCCCAGTTCTTGCATGCTACTCGAACCTGAACAACCAGATCGGCGTTGCAGTCGGCCGGAGACCAATTTGTTAAGGAAGAGAGGTCAATTTGTGGGATGTTTTCATCTTCCGTTACTGCAAGTTTAGGTCTGTCGTGTAACTCTTGAATGAAGGATGGATCGATTTCGCCCATGGCTGACGATGGTTTGTGGTTTGAGATCAGGATGTGATGAACTGATTATAGGATGTTGGGTTTCTTATATACTAGCCGGCGGCGGCGGGTACCCTATCACTATATTTTGCAGCAAGCAAATATTGTCTGATAGTAACATGTCGTTTTTGATAATTTACTTTGATAGCGAACATATCTTCTTGGATGGCAATAATCATCTTTGATAATTAAAGCATTGGTAATTAGATTTGGACGTTTAATTAAACCAACTCTTTCTACATGTTTAATTAGCGAACATACAGTCTCCCAAGTTTTTATCCTAAACGTTACCAAATCCTCCCGTTCCATTAATATTGTATAAATGCGGAGCTTCTTAAGTTGCATGCACTTGTTAGACCTTCCAATGGAAAGTCTGCTAGCTTTTAAGTTTAAACTTTAAATCAGAAACAAACAAAATTCACGAACTTTAACTTTTAAGGTCAAACATAAACTTTATATTGGAATCTTTACATACATAACTTTACAAGTTTGTAACTAAATACTCCGTATTATTAAGATCATAAAATATATTTTTGTAAATCATGTGAGGATTGAATTTGAACTTTGAACTAACTTAATAAATAATATATGTATAATGCTTTTACAACTTGACCTTTAAAATCTAACAAGATAACAAATATACAAAAGAAAGGCATTATATAAAATATAAAATTTATGACAATAAGACATGTAGCATATGACAGATATGTAAAAGGTAATCACTTGCCTTCCAAGCTTCCATGAGATCTGGAGGATGATATCAATTGTGCAGAACACAATGGGTGATAAGACCCAGATTCACATTTGCTATTTTACATCAAAACCAGTTAGGCTTACTTTTCCCTTACGATCTTCATGAATTTGGCATTCTGGTCAATTACCACAAGAACAATGAACCATTTGGTACATCCCATGAAAAGTCCATGCTTGTTGACTGCCTTTCATTTATGGTTACTCAATTTAGTAAGGTACCTTCATAAAAATTATCTGATGGGAATTCTATAAGTGATGGATGCATTTCATAAAGTATACAATCCGAGGAGAATACAAACACTAATTAACATTCTTATACCATGAATTACTTTTAACATTCTAAATGCGTCAAATGGGTTACTGATTAGTAGTACTACTACAATTAAATTTATTATAACTTTTTAAACGATTACTATAAATACAAATAAAATTAACCAAGGGCAAAATGATCATGTATAAAATAAGAACACATGTATTATTAACAATTACATCAATATAATTAAATTTTATTGCATAAATAAGAACATATGGCTTCAAACTTAATCTCGTTGAATCTATACATACTTGCACATTGGCCTACCAATGAATGACCTTTTTCTGCCCTGGCTTGCACAGCACCACATATATATTTTTGTTATGTGAAAAAATTTAGATTTTTAAGGAACAACTTCTTCACCAAGAATAACCTAGAAACAAAACATAAGACATAAAAGATTTAATTTTGAGATGAACAAGTTTATATAGATGAAATATCAAATATGCATCTAAATTAAATTTATAATGTAAAAAAATGTGAACCATGTTAGGAAGTCACTGTAGAGTGCATTTCAAAGTAACATGAGAAGCTTTCTAACCAATGAGCCTGGAAAAAATTATGATTTCTTTAACATATTGATTGATGATGCCATCTTGCTAGAAAACAAGTAAATAACGCAAAATTTTATTACCTTCTAAGCTAAAAGAGCAATTATACATGAATTATCAATTATAAACCTCTGTAGCATTTTTCTTGAGAAAAACGTCTCAGCAAGATGGGCAGCAATTGAGAGGTTTCCCAAACTTACAGGTGCTGCAATTGAGAGGTTTCCCGTTGATGTTTTGATATACTTAATTTTGGCGATGTCTTCCATCAGTTAATATTTCAATTCCCAATCTACATATTCATATGATTTGAAACTAACGAATCAAATAGATGTCAAAATATAAAGTACTATCAAATTCTCAGAAAATATGATTTATGCGACCTACCTTCACAACACGCTGCACAAGAAAGTAAATATATGGTCAATATGGTCGAAACTGAAAATACACATGCAACAAAATGTAACAACATTACGAATATTACTAAATATATGACGTATGTATACACTTGATTGACTACCTTTGTTCTAACACGGAGTGGGTTTGAAACGATGAACTTGAAATACTGCGGAAGATATTTGCATTCAGCATCACCATCATAATACAGAGTTGTACAGACCAATCTGAAAATTGTAAAGCACAAGTAGATTGTTAAAATAGAATAAAATTGTACAAAAAATTAAATGAAAGCATTCGGTTTTAGTAACGTGCATCACAAGATGGATTTCTAATTTGAAATCACTTGCAGCTCTTAGGGCAACCGAGATAATTGCAGACACACAATTAGGGTTGAAGGAATCGAGGCAATAGAATCGAAGAGGCGTCTAGGGTTTAGGGAGAATTGAATCGACGAAGGAGAGGGTTGGACGAATGAGGCAGGTTAGCATACACATCCTAGGTTGAAGGAACCGATGGGAATCGAGGGGTCATCTGGGTTTCTGAGGCAAGCAAGGTTGAAGGAAATCTTAGGTTATGTTATATATATCGATTCGGAAACATAAAATGACTTACCTTCCAGTTCGGTTGGTTAGTGCGCTCGGCTTTGTGCTATTAGTCCCGTGTTCGAGTCTGGATATGTCTATTTTTTTAAAAATCCTTTTTCAAAGACAAAAATAGAAAGTGTGTTGGCTGAATTTTCAGCCTTGCTAAATAAGGAAAGGGTAAATGCATTATAATATAGTAGAGATAAGTTAGAAATTGAAATAAAAATATATTAAATTGTTACGGAATCTCGTGTATCACGTTATAGCAATAAAATTTTTTAGATATAATTGTGAAAGTTAAATCTATTCAAATGTTAATTTTTTATATATATATATTTTTCGGTCTACAAAAGTTCAACTCTCTTTTTATTAAAGGGTATTAGTCCGGTTTATAATTGACGCACCAGGATAGTCTGGCTTATGCTTGAGATGTACGCGACATAACCGTTATCGTGACGGTTTCCTAACCTTCCTCGGGAGGGATTGAGCTCGTGATATCTAGGAAGTAATCCACAATATTAATAAACATTAAGGGTATCTCAGTCATATGGTTAAAATTAATGACCATTTTAGTTGGATTAGATTTCTTAATTGTGTAAGTTAATATTATCCTAAATTCCCAATACAAATTAAAAATGGCAATAGCTACCAAGCTTAAATGTAGTAACATTTAGTATAATACGTTAGTGTAAAGAGGACCTACATGTAATACATATATTTATTATTATTATTATTATTATTATAAAATGTACACTAATGTGATTTGTATGTATGCAAGTATTAATCAGTTTAAAGTTTTTTCTCAGATTTGTTGTTTTGATGAACAAGTTAGCTAACCTTACCGCTAATATAATGTATAAAAAATTAACAAGAAACATCATATGGAAGTTAGTCATTTGTTGATGACTATGCAGCTAATAGCCTAATACGAGAATATAAGACATTTTAGACAAGACCAAAAATTCAAGTACCGGATAGTTCACACCCTGGATGAATATCAACATTTCTCTTTGATATCGTACCTAACTACAACATAGGGTAAAGCTGTCAAAACTCAAAACACTCCTTTCTGGAAACACGAAACAATTTCCCACAAAAACACGTGATTACATGTTTTTCCATCTTTAGAAGATTTTGTACTGGTATAATACTCCAATATTTAGAATTAAAAATACTCTATAAATTATCATAAACTACAGATCTGTCTCCAAGTTGTGTGTATATATATATTCCATTATTGGTTTCTACTGATCATAATACTAACAAAAAGCCATGTGAATCACAACGTGTTTGGCTCCTCGAAATTCAACTGTTAAATTAAATTTGCATGAAACCCTATTGTTTCATATAAATATTTAAATATTTTAAAGGGTTTTTTATAACAATCGATTTGGTATTTGTCTTTTTCATTTGAGAAGTGATATTCCTTCCTACTATTTGTTCTTACTTATCTTCTTTTCCGTTAGATCAAGACAACAGTCAAAATCAATTAATGATATGCATAAATAGATTAGTTCATTACACAAGTTTAGAAATGACTAGTGATATAAGTATGAAGAAAAAGTAGGGAAGAAATATCATCATAATTTAATAACACCTTAAATCTATTTGTTTTAGTATTTTAATTTTTTATTAATCATTAGTGAAATGATAAGAGACCATGAATTATCTCGTAAATACTGGATTTACTCTAATCTATACTATATTATAATGATTTGGAAATTTCACTAGTTTGAAATGCTTAAAATTCAACCTACACTCCTACTTGTTTACTTATTATGGAAATATTTTTCTTAACTTCTTAATCGAAATTACAAATTTGTCATTTTGACAACTACACCTCCCATATAGCTGTATGAACAAACTTTTTACTATGACAAGGTAAAACATTTTAGATCTATGCCAATCAAATGTTAAATATAAAATCAAAATAAATTATATAAAAAAAAAATAACAATTAATAATCTATCCATATAAGTTTAAATACGAACCCAAAAACATATAAACCACCAACAAGAAACGTATACAATTCATGAAATGAGAAGTACGATTTTAAAAAGGATCGTCTTTTCAAGGTTTACTAGTCGTAGTCATACAAATTCATGTAACGAATATACAACACGATAAAATTTTAACAATCTAAAAGTCGAATTTATGATCACCTAATTAAGCTAAGCAGCAGGCACTGAAGTTGAAAGAAGAACATACGCCAAGAAATGTAAACCATCTTGAATTTTACCGACAGCTGTCACCCGATTATCACGTAAATCCTCACAAAATGACTTCACTTTTTCTTCCATTGATTTCTCTGCTACAATTTCACCAGATTTTATTGCTGATGCATATGCTTCTGCTACATCTGATATACCTGCATAATTAAATGAGATTAATTATATTTATAAAATGAATTAACAGAAATGTTTATTTGACCTGTTATAAAACTCATGGCAACTGCCTCAAGATATCCAGTCATTGATTGTGTTTTCATTTTGATTGTTTTAGCTTTTTCAACAGAATCTTCAGGCCATTCGATTTTAACATTTCCATCAGCATTTTGGGATTTATTTGCATTTTGCACAACTGATTGCCCAAGAATTAGTAGTTGAGAAACCGCTATGCAACACATTTCTGAAAGCCTCTGCAACAGTAATATATATTTAATGTACATGATTTGTGATGTTATAAAAACATTTATAATAAAAAATAAATAAGAAAAACGTATATTCGTACATGAATGCCCTCAGAGTGAAGAGAATCAAGTCTGCTACCAGTTTTTTTCTCAGTATCAGTTGCAGATAGTCCGGCTAAGGTGTTTGCAAACCTGTAAAACACCATTTATGCCCTTAATAAAAATTAAAGTAAATTACAAAGATAGTCCCAGTGGTTTGCCAAAAGTTTTATATTTGGTCCCAAAGTCTCAGAAATTACACGAATGGTCCCTGTGGTTTAAACTTGTCACGCTTTTGGTCCCTAATACTAACGGACGTTATATTTGGCTGTTAAATATTTTTTAAATGACCAAAATACCCTTTACTAGGGTTTTATTATCGTGATTTTTAAACTAAAGTGTATTTTGGTCATTTAACAATATTTAACAGCCAAGTATAACTACCTCTAGTATTAGGGAACAAAAGCGTGACAAGTTTTAAACCACAGGGACCATCCGTGTAATTTCTGAGACTTAGGTACCAAATCCAAAACTTTTGCCAACCACAAGGACTACCCTTGTAATTTACTCTAAACATTACTTGTAATTAACTAATTATGAATTTAATTAAGATTATATTAGTATATTACCCTGCAGCCATTTCAGCAGCCTTGCTGACACTTGAATCATGAAAAGTTTTGATCTCATCATCAGTGTTCTCAGACACAATTTTTCCTTTTTCTGAATCATTTTCAGTGTCTAAAATCAGCATTTGTTGGACCTCTTTAAGCTTTAAATCATATGCAGGTCTTTCTTCTGTTGATAGTTTTGCTTTTTTTCGATTAAATAACATGGCATAATGGTTTGATAATGCTTCCAGTTCCTGAAAATCAATATTATTTTAAATATTTTTAAATGTGACGGGAAAAATTAAAAAAATAGTAAAATACCTCAAGCTGCTCAGGACCTCCATAGATGTAAAAGCATCTCTCAAATGTGACCTCCTCTAGTAACTGATCTTCTTCGGTGCCATGTTCACCTTCAGGGGTATTTTTGTCAATTTCCATGCCTGATTCTGTGATTAAAAGATCCACTGTTTCTTTTCCAACATACTCCAGTACTTGGATGCTTTTAGCAGTAAAAGCTCTTCCAGTCTGTTAAAAAGATCCAAACATAAAATTATTAAAATATTAAAAAAATCTGCTACCGCTGAATCGATCCATATATAAAATAAAGAAATTAAAAACAGAAAATTGAAAAAACAAATAGAAGGAAATGTGTTAAGTGTTAACCTCTAGAAGTGATGGTGCAACAGAACCTGGTGCAGGTATGCCACCTTGCTGTATAGAGTTCTCTATCCTGAAGAAATATTAATAAATAAATAAACAATTTAAAAAAAATAGTATAATCACTAAATCGATCAATTCATAAGTAAAAGGGCCACAATTTCCACCTTCAGAACCCTTAAAAGCATTTTATCATTTTTTTGTAACTATAATCAGTAAAAATTACCTTTGATTACTTTCAAATAAGTGGAAATACCAAATATATTTTGATTATCTGCATTGACCACAATTAGTTGACTTACTTCTGAACAAAACTGGAACCACCTTTCCAAGCATTACCTAATGCTTGCCAAGCTCCAGTAGCAAAGTTCTCAACAGAAGTATCAATAGCCTTTATACCCTGCAATAAAATTTAAAAAAAATAAAAAAACTAATGTTGATAATAGAATCAAATAAACGAACAATAAAATTACAAATTACCTGGCCGAGAAACGTGTCCTCACTAGCATTTTCGAGTCTTTCAAGAGCAGCTTTCCTTTTCTTATCATCTTCATCTTCACTTTCTTGATCTTTATCAGAAGCTTCTGGATTATCTTCTTTAGAAGATTCTGAATTTTCAAGCTCGTTTTGTAACTCAGAGATGCTATTTGCAGCTGTCTTAGCAACCTCAGCAGCCTGCAAACACAAAACACTGGTTTATATAAAGTAGAAGCATCGTGTGTGATCTTATGAACCATTGGCAGCAAAAAAGTTCCTAAATTGGTTACAAATCAATAGAAGAAACAATTATTCGTGTTTATATTGTGAAGATTACATATTGAACACGCTGCATTTGCATATGAGATGAATTTTGACATTAAAATTTGAAGAATCAAACTGTATCCATTTCTTGCTAGTAAGTGCAATTGATTACCTAGAAGTTAAAACACACTGATATAAAGCATTGTGCTGATTTACCAAAACGAAACCCTAGATCACGAATGATGAGTAAAAGTGAAAACCTAATTTCGTTATCCTTTTGATTAAACATGTAATACAAATTAAAGTGCACCGACATAGATTTTTCCGTAGAGAAGAACATTACATTGCGAGAGATCTCTTCAGCGGCTTTCTGAAGATCTGACAGAACAGAAAACGCAGAGAAACCACCCCACCCCCATCCACCGCCACCGCCGGCGTTGTTGTTATCTTGTTTGGGCTGCTCCACCGCCGGTTTTTCTTCGACTGGTTGTATCTCATCGTCAGATGATGATTTTATGGTGTTGTTGGGTTCCATTTTTAGAAGTTTTGTGTGATTTGGGGATCTGCAAAAGCAATGGGTTTTGATCGAAAATCGCGTGTTTGTTGGGTCTCAAATGAAACGAAAGGCACTTCGGATCTTGAACAAGACTTCTACTTCACTCACTACTCGTCAATACTCTACGGCGTTCATACGGCGTCGTTTGCGTCTATACTCTATGGTTAATTGGTATTTCCGTATTTGGTTCCCATTTTTTCATAAAAAATTATCTAAGAGCAAATTAAAGAAATTGTTTTGTATTCTTTCAAATTATACGATTTTGCTTTTATATTTTTAGTTTCATTTTCTGTTCATATACTCTTAAATTTTCTGGAAATTTGTCCTTTCGTCTAAATTAGTCCCTCATATTAACATGTGATGGTATTTTAGTCATTTTCCCATTTCTTTTCTTTTCATTTTTTATTTTTCTTTATTCTTCATCCTCTTTCCTTCTTGCTTTCAAGTTAATAATCACTGCCCAAGGCAATAGTTAGCAAATCCCAAATATTAATAATCAATATAATTTTATATTATAACAGTTTGTTCTTGCATCATTTAGAAAAAAAAGAGAGAATGCAAAACTAAAAACCAGTTGACTCGTTTTAACTTTTAATATTTAATGATATTTTTTAGTTTAGATCTTGTTATAAGCAAATAAAAACCTTGAAGCATATTCACACGTGAAGCAGAATAAAAATATGAAGTAAAAATTAGTTGATAGTAAATAAAAAAGAGAAATAAAAAAATAGTAATTGCATGCGTAACTTAGAATAGCAGAGCTAGCAAGATTTGATGTCAAGGAAAAAAATTGAATGAATGATGCATCTGAAGGTAGTATATCTATGGATCTATTTCTCTTCTTTTCTTTCATAAGAAAAAATTAAGAACACATTTTATTTTCTTTTCTCTCCAATTCTTCTCTTATTTCTAAAATTGCAAGCAAGTTAGAAAGAAGAGAAGAATTGGAGAGAAAGGAAAAAAAATTGCAATTCTTCTCTTATCAAATGAAAACACAAAAAGATTCATGGGTTATAAAAGTTTGAATCATCAAAGCAGTTCTAGTTTGATACGATTTTGATGGATGAGCGTGTATGTTTTATGTTTTTATGTTGAATTTTGTTTATTTATTTCAACTTGTGCGTTTTCCTTTTAAATTTCAGTTTTTATCCTTAACTTATAGGGTTAAATCATTGAAGTTGCAAAGCAGTAGCTTACGGAAAAGTTTGTTATGTTACTCAATCAAGTTTCAGTTTAACATCCCTATAATTGAATCCAAGATCATTGCTTATTTCGCAATCTCAACTTCAAATTTTCACAATTATTTTTAATCTTTATAATCAGCAAAAATCCTAGTTAATGGGGAATCTATTTTTAATGATTAAAAAATTGTTTACTACGAAATTAATTACATAAAAGGCATTTAATATTAATTAACTATAACTATACAACTAAATTACATGTTCATCATCACAAACCAAGGAGGATCATATATCTAAGTTAATACTAGGAGACTACTCCATGAATCTAATAAAAACAACCGATCTCAAAACATCATGGTTTTACGATTAAAATTCATAGGAATAATTACAATGAATTGGTTTTACACTCCAAAAATGACTAATTAAAGACGACTAGCAATAAAATTATATAAAAAATGACTTCTTTTTTGCTGAATAAGAATTACAAAATATTATGACGATTCAAAGTTCATTTTCCAAAAACTCATCAACATTATCCATCTCTTCAATTAATAAATAATAAATACCATCATCAGGACTAATCCCTTCACTAACCATTTCTTTAAGTAATTTTCTCGCATGATTTCCCTCTTTATTTCTACATAAACCTCGTATAAGAGCATTATAAGTCAACCGTGTAGGCCTAAAACCACTTCTTAACATAACATCCTTAATTACCAAAGCCTCTTTCATATCACCTATCCTACTATACCCACTAATTAAAGTATTATAACTAATAAAATCCGCCTTAATCCCTCTTCCTTTCATTTCATCAAAAACCCTAATTGCTTCTTCAACTTTTTCTTCCCTACAATACCCTTGCATTAAAGTATTGTAAGTAACTTCATCGGGAAAAACCTTCATTTTATCCATTTCTTCTACAACCGAAAGTGCTCGTTTCATGTTTTTATTTGCACAATGACCATCGATTAACGCATTAAACATTATAATATCGGGAATTATTCCTCTTTCAGTTGACTTGGAGAACAAGTTATCTGCTTCACTCATTCTATTTCGTTTGTTTAATACATTTATAAGTGAAGTGTAGGTTTCGCGTGTTGGATTAATTCCTTTACTTAACATTTCATCATGGAAATTAAACGCCTTTTTTGCATTTCCAGATCTACAATATCCATTAATCAATATGTTGTAAGTAATTGCATCTGGAACTAATTGTTTCTTGACCATTTCTTCTATCATATCTTCAGCTTCTGATTCCTTTCCTTCAAACACTAATGCATGAATTAGTGAATTATATGTATACACAGACGGTTGTATACCTTTTTTAATCATTTCATCTTTATAACGAAACGCCATTTCAAGATCTCCTTTATTGCAATACCCGTCAATTAAAGTGTTGTAATTTAAATCTGTTGGTACTAACCCGAATTCCTCCATTTTAGACAGAAGTTTTGATGCCTCGTTAAATCTTCCATCTTTACACATACCACTAATTAGTGCTCCATAACTATATGTATCCGGTTTGATTCCTTTTGCTTTCATTTTCTCAAATACCCGTTTTGCACCATCAAGATCCCTTTTCATACAATACCCGTTAATTACCGTATTATAAGTAACTGCATTTGGTTTCAACCCTAATTCCTCCATGTTTTGAATAAATTCCTTTGCTTTCTTTAACTTCCCTTCTTTACACAATAGGTTAACCATTATGTTATAAGTGTATACATTTGGATTGATCTTTAATTTGAACATCTCAGCAAACAAGATCCATGCAGTATATGTATGGTTCAATTTAAGAAACAAGCTTAACATATTATTGCAAGTATCGATCTTCGGCAACAATTCTTTTTGTTTCATCAAGTAAAAACACTTGTAAGCCTCATCAGCTTTCTTCAAATCACATAAACTTTTAATCCACAAATCAAATACTATCGAGCTTGATATACCTAACCGCTCACGAGCATCAACTAATCCATCAAACATCCTTATAACTAAACCTTTGTGAGCTGATTACTGATTTGATAAACTGTAGAGATGAATTGCGTAATGGGAGTTGAGAGATAATGGTGATTGATAGACAGTAGGATTCAAGATCGGTGTTATTTGTGTTGAAATAATCGGTGAATTTGAGAACGAGGGCTGGAGATGTGCGTAGGGTGTAAAGGGTGGTGGTGATTGTGGTGGGTGTGAGTGTGTCTGCCAGGTGTTCGATGAAATGCCACTGAGAAGAAGTGATTGATTTATGAAGAGAATTGGGGGTAAAAGGTAGGATTTCAGGTATAGAAAGTGAAGAGAGGTGTTGAGGGTACTGACCTTGAGTGGTGCCCAAAATGGTGGTGAAATTGAGGTGTTTCAATGTTCTGAGATCAGGGATCTTGCGGGGTTTCCACCTCATCATTGTCAAGTCATCATTGCCACATCATTAATCAAAGGAAGCAATTATCTTGAATCCGTGTGACAGCAACAAATCCTCCTAAAAATATGCAGTTAATACGATTCCAATTAATCAAAGGCAGCAGTATACACAGTAATACAGTATCATGATATGTATAGTTCAGATAACTGTTTGACCATGTATAGTGATATGTATACTGTTTACGTTATACACAATATCATGATATGCATATTCTTATCACCCAATCTTTTTTAAATTTTTTTACCTGCATATAATGCGTACTTGAATGGATGATTTCTTCAAGAACTCAGTCTTATAAAAAAAATTTACCCAGCTTTACAAATTACAGCAAATCTATAAATTGCAGCATTTTTATGTTATGAAAAATATCCCTAAATAATTAGAAATATATTATTTGTTAAACTGATCATAACCCTATCCCTAGCCCTATCCCTAACCCTAACCCTAAAACATTTTGTTGATTATGCACATCACAAAAATATATCAGATTTGTAAATTCTGGTAATTGTTTCCTATTTGTTTTATTTTTTTAAGAGTTTAGCAAATTTTGTTAATTATTTGCATTTTTTTCCAATTTTTTTAAACATTTTTCTATATTTTCAACAGCCACAAAATCTAACATTAACCCTAACCATAAATTAACCTTAATTTTTTTTCTATATTTTAAAGCTAAGAACATATACTGCCAATTCTATAAGCCATTTCTGTTGACCAAAATCCTACATAGAAATTATTGGATATTCTATTACATCCGCCAACATTTATCTATTTGGCCGGTTCATTTTAGCTAATTACATCTCAATTAGCTGAACAAATCTGACTTAACCAATATGGTTAAATTACAAAATGATTTAACCAGTACAGTAAATTATAAGCAAACCCGTATATCAAAAAACGAATTAACCCTAATTTTTCAAATTACGGTTTGAAATTTCTTTTTCACGATCGACTTTTGTATAGCTTATACCAACCTTGTCAATTCAATAGATACAGATTTTAAATTAGGGCTTATATGTCAAGGTGATTAGGTGTTCCACAAATGTTGTAGAATTAGTGAGTGTTGTGTTTGTCGTTTAAAAAAAGATACTGATTTTGAAACGTACCGTATGGTTTAGTATGCAAATTCGTTGGTGAAGACGATCGACAGGTGATGCGTGCGGCTGATTCGACGGACCATTTCTCAAAGTGCAAAATAATTTAGGTACTTGGGTGCAGGTACGTAATTATGGTCGGAGTGGCCCACCGAAAACACTAACTCATTTTTAAACAACCGGCCCAATGAAACCAAAAGCCCATTCATACGTTTTTATTAATTTTGTGGTGGCTATTAATTAAAGTTATATACTAATTAAAATTATTTTATTATAATATTAAAAAGAATAATATTAATTTCATATGCAGTACATCAACTTTGTTATGTTCGTTATCTTCGTGGCACTTTGGACCATGGCTTAAATTTATATGCTTCATCTTACTGCTTATCCTGGTGCGATTGGGGGTATGAGTGTATGACTGAATACTCGTCGATCAACAATAGGATTTTGTATATTTTTGCGAGACAGTTTGGTCTTAATACGTCAACATACTATTTGACGCTCAAGCGTTGTGGCCGAATATCGTGGTGTTGCCAATGCAATCTCCTAAACAAGTTGGCTTCGCAACCTACTCCATGAACTTCATTGCCCTTACAATCGGGAAACCATTATTTTATTGCGATAATGATAGTGCTATTTACCTTTCCAAGAACCTAGTTCAACATCAACAGACAAATCATATAGAGATTGATAGTCATTTTGTTCGGGAAAAGTAGCTACAGGTCAAGTAAGTGTTTTTCATATCCCCTCCATTTCCCAGTATGCATTTATGTTTACCAAAGGGTTTCCTTCCATATTGTTAAGCTACCTTCGTTGCAGTTTGAGCATTCATCATTTTCCCGCTCCAACTGCTAGGGTATATTAGAGAGTACTAGCAGGGTACCCGCGCAATGCGGCGGCGGGTACCTGTAACTATATTTCGAAGTGACGACAGTACCGGTGGTGGTGAAAATAGCGATGGTGATGAGTGGTGGTGCGTAGTGATGGTAGGTGCTGACATTAGTGATGGTAGGATCATATCCGAATTTGGCTTTTCTTGTGAAAGTAAATATGAGCCTTTTTAATAGAGAAATGATGGTTGAGTTCTGGTGATGTTAAAGCTTATATATATTAGTATCTGAAATAAATCTAAATAATCAAGTAGTTGAAGTGGTTAACACACAGTGACTATTTAAGAAAGGTCTTGTGTTTGAATCTTGTAAGCAACACTTTATTTTTTTGGTTAAAGAACTTATTAAAAGTGAAAATCTCCTTAAACTTAAAATTAAGGAGCTCCTTAAACTTATTAAAAGAGATAGTCCTAAATGCATTAGTAAGTAGTAAGATAAAATAAATTGTTGTATAGTTAACCCACGTTAAAGATTAGCGGATTAAGGGCTTTAGTCAATATTTCCCCTTAAATAATACTTAACGGGCTTGGCTAACCATACAGTAATATGTATTCACTAACAATAAAATGATAACAAAATTGAATTTCATTATAAGTTTAAGGGGTGTTAGGAAAAAAGGAGTTTGTAGTTATTAGATTACTAGCCTATAACCCGTGATAAATTACGGATGGCATGTAAAAATTTTCATGAAGTTTTACTATTTTAACGATACTTTAATCTTTAAAAAAATTGTACTTTTTAAATAATTTCATGGTTAAATTAATATTTCTAAAACATCAACTAAAAGATTACAAATTTAGTTTGTTGTCAAAAAGATCACTAAATTATTACATAACACTTTGTATCAATTTTAAGTATCCTTTTAGGTGTTGGTTTGTCTTGTGAGGCACCATCTATGACAAAACTGTCGAAAGAAACTGAAATCCCATTAGTTCGAGTCTTCTCATTTTTCAATAAAAAGATATTGCTAAGATGTAATTCATGTCAGTAAGGAAGTTGTTCCCAATAGAGTTTCTGGAGCTATCTTATATAAGGGCATGTTTGGGAAAACTTATTAACGGGGCTTATGAGCTTATTAGCTTATTAAGCTTCAAATCCAAGCTTATTTGGAGCTTAATAAGCTAATAAACTCATAAGCTCCGTTAATAAGCTTTCCCAAACATGCCCTAAGGCATCAAGCTGCATTTATCATGGATACGTCTTAATAACTTACCGGGCCAATTTGGGACCCCCACCATACCTGCATTCCAATAATAACTATTAAGTCCAAATGTTTCAAATAAAGATAACATTTAAAGAAAACAAAATTTAAAATATCACCTTTTTATGTTACATAAATCAAAGATTTTAATGGCAATCAGAAGTTACAAACTGGATGAGTCATACAGGCTGAGTAAGGTTTCTTGCGGCTTTCAACCCGGTTGTCCATCCCAAGGCCAAGAAAAGACCAAATTCGGTAATTGTGGAAAGATGGAAATGGAATGAAAACATTGGTTGATCAACATGTTCCAAATATGCATGCCCATGTCCTTTTGTCCATGTTGTCATTTATGTAGTACACTGTCATTTTGTACATAAAACAAATAAAGTTTCAATATATGACATAATTTCAAACTTCAACAAATACCAATTTCATATTTGAAGTTTCAGAAAGAGGCTGAGATGAACTTTCAAGTCAACTCACCATCTCCCTTTAGCCATTTGATAGCAACTTCTTTGGTTGTAGTGTGGCTGAGATGCACCAATCATCGTTTAATGAAGTTAAATGCTTGATAAAGTTAACATTGGCTGCCAATTTATTGAGGGAATTCAATTCCTAATTTATAAGTAATCTGCAAAAATAAATCAAATATTGTTGTCATTCTAATATTTGTATTGAATATGAGGTAGACAGAAAAGAGATCAATATGATCAATAACATTAAAACAACCCCTCAAAATAGTATTTTGTACAATGTTCATAAACAATAACACTAACCTGAAATTTGGCAAAGTATGTTGATTGAAGAAACACCAACGTCATGGATGTAATCATGATGTAATGAGGTGGAAGTATATCGTTCACTAATGTTATTAGTTTCGTTCCTAATTAATTTAATTCTACGCAATGTGAGATGAACTCTACAAATTAAAGAGCCAGAATAAAATTTAATCTTTCGAGGGTAATTAAAATTACCAACCCGTTACCTTATAAGACTCAATTGAATTAAGCAGATCATGTAATAACTGACCCATACGTTCTTTCACAAATCTGCTCCAATTTCTCGAAACAATAGACACTTGGGAAACCCCAAGTTGAGATTTCGGTTGTGTTCAGCTGCCCTGGTGCTGCTATAGGCATGGCTACTCCGGTATGTGGATCAATTATAACATATGCAAGAAATTAAGCCAAAAAAGGGTAACCAAATTCCAATAAGTTCAATTATTGAGCCATCTCTTGTTCAAGCATACTTCCAGATATACCAATTTATGGTTTTAAACACAGCGGGTAATAACTACAAAAATCAGTCCAACTAATAAACAATTATAATCTTTTATATACTTGAAATGCTGCACTTTTTAAATCAATTTTCACACAGGCAAAACATCAAACACTTGGTGGGCAAAATACTTATTCACACTTCCTCATAGATATGAACATCAAACATTAAAACATTCAATTTTAAGAACTCGCAATTACACCAAAATTTTAGAAATGGATAAGTTAAACACGGAGACAGTTAAAAAGCAGGAAAAAAAAATGTAAAACGGTGGACATTTTTGTACAACGATTAATTGCAATTAGAAGGAAACAAACATTTTACTTCATGGAAAGGCGATTCTGAAAATGAATGTGATGAATTAGGTTAAAGTACATATTGAAAAACTACTACATGTCTAACCTTGTAGCCAATTTTCAAAATCGGCGCATAGATTCTTCCTCTTACGATCTTTAAGACATGGCTTTGTTAGGGTTAATTGTCGGTGAAGAAATCCCTTACGTTGACTGGAAATTGAATGGTGGTAGGTGGTTGTAGCGGTAAAATGAGAAGAAGAGATGTTTCCGTCACCCCGTTTGGAGAATGAATGCCATTAAAGATGGTGAATAAGCCGTTTGGAGAATGATTGAGCTGGCATCCTACATGGCATAGAATAATGACGAATAATGACGTATTTATGAGGTGGATTGAATGATGTGGCTAGAATTCAAAATTCTTTTCTTTTATTATATATAAAGATAAGTTTATGTGTTTATTTAAGTTAATAATTGTTTGTTTTAAAAAGCTTATACCAAGTATAAGTTTATTTGTGAAGTTACTAAAAAAGATATTTTTCATGAGTTAATAAACTCAAATATATGATTTAATTGAGCTTACATAAAAATGTGTTTGATTGATAAAGTGTTTAACAAACGTGTATTAACAAGGAATTAATTTGTAATATATTCTACCTGCTATATATTGATGTATGTGAATCTTGTGAAACCATTGACTATCGTTTTGTAGTTCATTTACATATCTAGAAGAAAACTGGTGTGTTACAGTGATAGCACCTAACAATTTTAGCTGTGATGTATGTGAATCTTGTGAAACCATTGACTATCGTTTTGTAGTTCATTTACATATCTAGAAGAAAACTGGTGTGTTACAGTGATAGCACCTAACAATTTTAGCTGAAACTTTTAAATTGTCAAGGATAAACGATAAATAAATGAATTATTAAACTAATATTATTCTTAAAAGGAGATGTAAAAATACTTAAAAAGGACCAAACGAAAAGTCCTACCGACTACTTTTGTATATCTACTAAGTATTGTTAAATCCATGTTTCGTGTTGCAGGGTTATGTAATTAATACATGATTCCTATGAATTTTAAGTGAAATGTCATTTACTCATACTAATAGATTGAAAAAAGTTTATGATACTTCCTCCGATTTAAAATAAGTGATAAATTTTCCATATAGGTGTATCAGAATAAGTGATACATTTTAAAAACTTACCTTATTTGGTAAAAAATAGTGGGATTCATACCCACTAACTATCTATTTTAATAAAGTGAAATGACATTTTTACCTTTACTTTTAAATATTATTAATATCACTTTATTCAAAATTTGTGGGATTCAAAAACCGTGAAACCAACAATGTAATTTAATTATTAGGACCCTACTAAATACACTAAAAAAGTCAAACTGTAAAAAGGTGGGAGAATGTGCCTTTTAGTTTGAGAAGAGTGCCAAAAGCTATCACTCGTAAAGTTGCAGCTGTTACCAATAAAAACTTATTCTTTACCACAACTCTAATAATACATTTTAATTATCTTATTTAAAAACATATTATATACTAATTACCTTCTTTAATTACTTCAATAATTATATAAACAATTTTTATCTTTTATAAGTATTCTTATTCTTAATTTATATAGAAAGTTTTTAACCTTTTTTAAGTATAATTCTCATAACATCTTAGTAGCAAATTACCACATCAAATAATAATAGTAGTAGTATAATACTCAAAAAAAAGTATATATTTCTCCCTAAACTTTTGTCCCACAAAAAAGTTCTCATTTCTTCAATTGATGGGGGTCCACTCAATAAAATAATATAATTTTCAAAGACCCCACCACTAACTATCCACTAACTATCTTTCTCTCTCCAATCAAACCTTATATTTTAATCAAAAGTAATATCAATTACCCCATCACTAATTATTTTCTTAAGATTTGTGCCCATGAGAAATGGGTACTTTTTTGTGGGACGGAGGGAGTACTACACAATCAAATTACCACATCAAGTCAGTTTAATATTTCAATCTTAATCTCAAATTATACTCGAGTTACAATTCAGGAGAGAGACAGGAGATAGAAAAAAGACAATAGATAGAGAGAACAAAGACAATAGAGAGAGAGAACAAAGAGAGAGTCAGACAACAGAGATCGTACACACACAGAGAGAGAGGGAGAGAGAGAGGGAGAACAGATTGAAGAGAACATCTGAGATGATAGAGAGACGGACGAGAGAACGCCGGAGTGACGTAGCGAACAGATCGAAAAGAACGGACTGAGCGGCGGAATGGTGGAGGGTCAACGGAGTGATTGTGCGTCGGAGTGGTGGAGCGGCGGCGGGGTGGTTGGCGGAGTGGTGGAGCGTTGGCAGAGTGGTGGAGCGGCGTCAAAGCAGTGGGTTTCCAGCTTCAGAGTGGTGGGTTTGCGGCAGAGCGGTGGATTCGGTAGAGTGGCTGAGCGGCGGAGTGTTGGGGTGGCGGTAGAGCGGCAGATCCGGCAAAGTGGTGTAGCGGCGCTGTAGAGGGCTGGCTTGGGGTTTGAGGGAGAAATGAATTTAAATGTTTGAGTAAAAGTTTTAGGTTTTAAGCAGAAAATCATTTAATAGGATTAATGAGTTTAATAGGTTAATGGGCTAGGTTAAATGATTGGGTTAAATGACTATAATCATCTGTTTTTTTTTTTGGGTGAGTTTAAATGGACCCCAAAGTAAAAAAATGATCATTACTAAATAATTGAAAAGCAAACACTTTTTTTTTAATTAAACAAATGATTTAGACAAATGATTGCATAAATGATTAAATGATTTAGACAAATGATTTAGACAAATGTAGATGTTATTTTTTCTTAAAAATTAAAATGACATATTTTTTCCCCTAAGTAGATATTTACTAATTTATAGTTATAGTGACTTTACTTTATATTTAATAATAATAATAGCACGTTATAAATAAGTAAATATGACAAATTTTATTTAAAAAATTATATGAAAATTATTGGTCTAGCCCATTAACCCCATTAAAACCCACCCCTATTGAAGTCCATATTATTTAAATGCCTCATCCTAAAAACCCTAATCACATAAACTTCCCCTTTCACCTAAAAACCCTACTCTCTCTGCAGCCGCCGCCCTCATCCTCCGCCGCCGCACCGCCGCTCTACTCCGCCGCACCGCCGCCGTCCTCCGCCGCACCGCCGCCGCCCTCCACCGCACCGTAGTCGTCTGAGAACAACACCACGATCACCATCACCGCTGCACTCCTCCGCTACAGCAACGGTGTTCGTTTTCTGGCCACCATCACCATCTCCGTCAACTTTTCCGGCCTCTAACACCATCATCTTCTCCAGATTTTAAAGCCTCTACGTCTAACACCACCGTCTACATCATCTTCTCCGGATCTTGAGATATAATATCCGTCTCTCTCTCTCTCTCTCTCTCTCTCTCTCTCTCTCTCTCTCTCTCTCTCTCTCTCTCTCTCTCTCTCTCTTCTCTCGTCTTTCTCGTCTTTCTCGTCTCTACAGACTTTCTCTCCGGTCTCTCTCTCTCTGTCTACTTTCTCATCTCTACAGTCTCTCTTGCTCTCTTTGGTCTCTCTCTGTCGGTTGAAATGATGGGAATGGTGTTTGACATAGAGTTTGAAACATACATATGAGATATATTTGAAACTTACTAATCTTAAACAGAATTTTGGACTAATATTTTGAAACATACCAGTCTCTCTCGTCTTTCTCACTAATATTTTGGAAGAATTTTGGACTGTAAATGTTAAAAGATGCTATAAATTAAAATGTATATTTAAAAACGGTAAAGTTCTTCATATAAACAAAAAGAAATTAGTTGGGAGATAAATGTAGTTAATTAAGGTAATTAAAGTTTATTGTTTTACTAAATAAATTGAATTGAAAGGGATGCTTTTTCAGAGACGTCTTTTCAAGATAAAATACACTTTCCAATAATTTAACTTTTAAAATTTCTAGGTTTGACTTTAGTGTTCTGGGGTCCTTTTAGTATGACCCTTTTTTTTTACTTAATAGTGCATTTAGACATGTTCAATTATTATTATCATATTTTGCCTTAAAAACCGTAAAACCAACAATGTATCACTTATTTTAAATCGGATGAAGTATTAAATAACTAAGTGTCCTTCAAAGTTCTAACAATCATAATTACTAATAATGGGCCAAAATATGAAAATATATTTTATACATGAAGGGGTATTTATTTATTTGACACTTCACAAATTTTAATCCAATTTTTTATTACTTATTATAGAATTTATTATTTGTTTATTTATTTTAAAATAATATTATGCGATAACCATATGTTGTTATATATATAATCAGTTAATCACATGTGATGTTTTTGTATAATTAAATATAAATACATATATACTTGATTTTTGTCCAATCAAATATGATAAGTATATAAATAAATTAATAAATTATGTTATCACATGCAATGTTTTTAACAAAAGTAAAATAAATAAATAATTTTAAAATAAAATAAATTATGTGAGTGAAAAATAATCAAAATACCCTATGTAATTAAGCTTAACTATTAATTATTGATTAATAATTTAAGTTTATCTCTTAAAAATACAAAAAACACATCTCTATCTTTAAAGTAAATCCTTTACGAACTTTTCCTGTGTGAAAACAACGCTCGACTGAAGAGGATGAATTCCTTTTCGTAAATGAATTAATTTTTTATTCTTGTATCTCTTAAGCTACACCAAAGCCCACACCTACTTTTCTGTATATAAAGAGAGAGCATTTACATAGCTTCACTACAAGCAACGACTAATCCATTTCACCCTACGTTGTCCTAGCCCATCCCAACGATCCATATATTCGTCAACATAGCTTAAAATTTTCGTCTCCATAAAGTACACAAAAGTGTAACGTTATCATTATCATATGGCCTCCATAGCTTCATCATCGGATCCACAAACTAAAACGAGAAACTGGGTTGATGAAATGTCTAAAATCTTTAATCGTCAGCTCGACTTTCCATATTCTAGTGTTACCATCTTTCAGCTACCTAAAATCACAACCACAGAAAAACCTGAAGCATATGAACCGCAACATTTAGGACTGGGGCCGATGCATAATATTCGGTTGCAGTCATATAATCGGTTGCTGTACATAAAATATGCAGGTGTACAAAGGCTACTACGCCATTACAACATCATGAACTTTAAAGCAGTTATCATTGAAAAAGTCCGAAACCTTGTCCCAATGGTCCGCCCATGCTACGAAAAAATACCGGCAATTGATGATTATTACATGTCTTGGATTCTATCAATTGACGGCACTTTCCTGCTGTCTTTCATGCATTCCTATAACCTTGGAACGGGATATGCAAACAATCCACTTCCTCATGATCAGAATGATAGGTATGAACATACAATTTCTCTGGAAGTTGAAACAGAAGTAAGAGAGATAGCAGAAGAGATAATGATGCAAGAGAACCAAATTCCTTTTCCGGTCTTGAAGGAAATTCACAAGGCTTTGAATCTATCATCAGGTACTGATTCCGTGCATTCAGACAACACACTTTTACCTGCTGTATTTCGGCAATTTTGTGAGAACCATTCATCACTTAAGTTGTGTCATATCTCAAAAGCTCCTAGCGTATATGCACATCATCTGCTTGATTATATGTATTGCTCAATCATAAACAATGTCCCAGTATTATATCGTGGGAAAGAAGAAAAAAAAGATGGTGCCAAATATGAGGGCCCGACATTTGTTAACCAAACTAAAGAATTCATAGAAAGGATCCCTCAAAATGAGATTGCCCGATTATATAAACAAACTGTCGAAACTCTAGAAACTTTCTCGCAAAGCAAAACTGCCATCCCTTCAGCTTCCAATCTTCATAACAGAGCTGGATATAAGTTCTACCTCCTAAGGGAAGACGAAGGCATTCAAAAAATAGACATTAAGGGAAAGGAATTTTACCTACCACGTGTTTCATTGAACGAGGACTCAGAGGTTATATTTAGAAATTTGGTTGCTTACGAAATGTTAAAGGCCTATCATGCTACTTATCCTCTTTCTGAATACATGTATCTAATGAGTGGGCTTATCGTGAACGTGGACGACGTCAAATTGCTTAAAAAGGAGAAAATTATCGACGGCGAGTTGCCTGATAATGAAGTTGTTGAACTTTTCGTCGGGGTGAGCGGCTCCATATCGAGCATGAAAAAGAAAAAGCAAAAGAAATCCGTTTTGCAACGAAAAATAGAGGAAGTTAACAAGGTTTATGAAAGTAGCCTGATTGTGAAGATGCATTTGTTCTTGAAGAAACTTGCATATTGGTTGCTGGTGGTTTTAAGGGCTATTGGCGGTTTTGTGGAAGCTTCATGGAAGATTGTAGCGTTCATGTTCAGCATGGCCACCATCTTCTTGTTAACGGTGCAAGCTTATTGTGATGTTTATGGTTGTGATAAAACCAACGTCACATTGTTACCATACACTTATGGCTAGCTGGCCGGTCTCATCGCATAACGCATCTTAATTTATGCTAGCTCAATATTAATAATGTCTACAGATTATTGTTATTATTATTATTACTCGGTACTTCTTATGGCCGAATACCAATATTTCATGATAAAGACTAGCAATAAAATGATATAAAAAATGACTTCTTTTGCTGAATAAGAATTAATACCTTACAAAAGGTTATGACAATTCAAATATCACTTTCCAAAAACTCATCAACATTATCGATCTCTTCAATCAATGAATAAAAAATAGCATCATCAGGACGAATCCCTTCACTAACCATTTCTTTAAGTAATTTTCTCGCATGATTTCCCTCTTTATTTCTACATAAACCTCGTATAACAGCATTATAAGTCAACCGTGTAGGCCTAAAACCATTTCTTAACATAACATCCTTAATTACCAAAGCCTCTTTCATATCACCTATCCTACTATACCCACTAATTAAAGTATTATAACTAATAAAATCAGCCTTAATCCCTCTTCCTTTCATTTCATCAAAAACCCTAATTGCTTCTTCAACTTTTTCTTCCCTACAATACCCTTGCATTAAAGTATTGTAAGTAACTTCATCGGGAAAAACCTTCATTTTATCCATTTCTTCTACAACCGAAAGTGCTCGTTTCATGTTTTTATTTGCACAATGACCATCGATTAACGCATTAAACATTATAATATCGGGAATTATTCCTCTTTCAGTTGACTTGGAGAACAAGTTATCTGCTTCACTCATTCTATTTCGTTTGTTTAATACATTTATAAGTGAAGTGTAGGTTTCGCGTGTTGGATTAATTCCTTTACTTAACATTTCATCATGGAAATTAAACGCCTTTTTTGCATTTCCAGATCTACAATATCCATTAATCAATATGTTATAAGTAATTGCATCTGGAACTAATTGTTTCTTCACCATTTCTTCTATCATATCTTCAGCTTCTGATTCCTTTCCTTCAAACACTAATGCATGAATTAGTGAATTATATGTATACACAGACGGTTGTATACCTTTTTTAATCATTTCATCTTTATAACGAAACGCCATTTCAAGATTTCCTTTATTACAATACCCGTCAATTAAAGTGTTGTAATTTAAATCAGTTGGTACTAACCCGAATTCCTCCATTTTAGATAAAATTTCTGATGCTTCTTTAAATCTTCCCTCTTTACACATACCACTAATTAGTGCTCCATAACTATATGTATCCGGTTTAATGCCTTTTGCTTTCATTTTCTCAAATACCCTTTTTGCACCATCAAGATCCCTTTTCATACAATACCCGTTAATTACCGTATTATAAGTAACCGAATTCGGCTTCAACCCTAATTCCTCCATGTTTTGAATAAATTCCTTTGCTTTCTTTAACTTCCCTTCTTTACACAATAGGTTAACCATTATGTTATAAGTGTATACATTCGGGTTGATCTTCAATTTAAACATCTCAGCAAATAAGATCCATGCATTATATGTATGGTTCAATTTAAGAAACAAGCTTAACATATTATTGCAAGTATCAATCTTTGGCAACAATTTTTTTTGTTTCATCAAGTAAAAACACTTATAAGCCTCATCAGCTTTCTTCAAATCACATAAACTTTTAATCCACAAATCAAATACTATCGAGCTCGATATACCTAACCGCTCACGAGCATTGATTAATCCATCAAACACATCCTTATAACTAAACCTTTGTGAGCTGATTACAGATTTGATAAATTGTAGAGATGAATTGCGTAATGGGAGTTGAGAGATAATGGTGATTGATAGACAGTACGATTCGAGATCGGTGTTTTTTGGGTTGAAATATTCGGTGAATTTGAGGACGAGGGCTGGAGATGTGCGTAGGGTGTAAAGGGTGGTGGTGATTGTGGTGGGTGTGAGGGTGTCTGCCAGGTGTTTGATGAAATGCCACTGAGAAGAAGTGATTGATTTATGAAGAGAATTGGGGGTAATAGGTTGGATTTCGGGTGAAGAGAGGTGTTGAGTGTACTGACCTTGAGTAGTGCCCAAAATGGTGGTGAAATTAAGGTGTTTCAATGTCTTGAGATCGGGAATCTTGTGGGGTTTCATGACAAATTCACTCACAAATCAGTAAAGCTCAAACTTGAAGTGGATTTTTAGAGCATGAACATCGGAAGCATCAATGATTCATTTGCTATCTGATACGATGGATAAACACTGTTAATCAAGTAAATAGAAATCTATGAGATTATGAGCTGCTAGAGTGTGTTGCCAAATTAGGCATATTGAGAGCCAAATAGATTCTACAATTGAAGCATCAGTCACGTAAGTTAAAAAATTTAAGCTGCACATAAACGATTTCCTGCACAGACATTAGCATATAGAGCATGTAATGTATTAGCATAATATGGTATATTATTTTAAATCACGCAGGAAATCGAAGTCTGCGTTTGAATACAGTCCTCCAGAATCAGCAAGTAAGTAAATGTTTATGGAATAATCATGCGTTTAATTTTTTTTAATGAGTAAAAAAAAACATAATGTTGGAAGTAACAGCATCATCTCTCATACAGATGTTGAGATAAACAGAATTTACTGTTTTTAATTTTTTTTTTAATTATAAACCATATGAATATATCATTATATGAAAAAAATTAACAAAATAAAAAATAATCCAGTTTCTGCATAAATAAATCTGGAAATCAGGGGGTTTTTTTGTGGAAATTAGGGTTACTAGACCTAGGAATTAGTGAAGCTGGATATCTGCATACTACAAAAACAGGTTTGTCATTACGTTCTTTTTTTCCTGAAATTTTATAATTCTTTCTGTCAATTACATGAGGATAGCAACATAATAAGTAATAATTTTATCTTATTCTTTCTATTGTTATTAGGAATCATTTACCAAAACATGCATTAGTAGGGTTAACCCTAACCACTTCAGTATGCAAAAAATGCTAGAAAAAATTAAAGCTATTCAACCATAATGTGCAGGTATTAGGGGTTTAAGAGTTCAATGTATCCATATTAGTTTAAATTGAAGTATTTAGGCTTAGCCCTAAATATTGCAGTATTTGAAAATGCCTTTGAAATGTAAATAACATATGCAGTATGCAAACATTCTGGAAAAAAAAATAAAATACCAGAAATTGTTTTATAAAACCCAAAACCTTCAAATATTATCACTTTTTACTATGCATTCAAGTATTTTTTTTTTAATAATACAGATTTTTCGTATTCTACATACAAACTTGGTAGAAACTCACTAATTCCAGGTTAGAAAGGCAAAATTCTATCGGGTAGAAACTTATCCAGATTAAACTCATCTCAGGTACTACATACAATCTATTAGTGCATTTGTAAACGCTAACGTTGTAAACACGAATTGCACTTCCTATCATATTTAGCTATTAATGGCAGCACTGCATAATCGCTGTCATTGCATTCACAACAAGTGTATATTGTATTAAAAAAAAAAAAAAAAAAAAAAAAAAAAAAAAAAAAAAAAAACTGATTAAAATCATATACTAATTTTATCATATTTTTGTAATGTCTATATATCAGGGTTAAAATCATATACTGATATCATATAGTGTGATATATTTCAATTTAAAATCATATACCAATTTAATCATATACTGTTTCAAAAATTAGAATTAAGTGAAACTTTTTTACTGCACTTCTAACCCAAAACTAATTAATATCATATACTGAATTTCACTTAACTTGCTATAGTAATTAAAATTAAGACACCATATTTTACTTAATCTTGAATTTCACCTAATAATGGCACATTACAGATGAACTTGAAAGTTACGGGTATGTGAAGCCACCATATCGAGCCACACAAATTTTGCAAACAATTGGTGAATAACAACAATTAACCGACGATTTTACACTTACATTTGTGATTTCAAGCTTAAGTATCAAGATTTTATCCGTCAGAATCGATATCGGTCTGATTCAGTCGGTTAAATCGTCACCAGAAACTGCCGTGAAAGCCCAGGAGTTGAGGCGGCCGTACGAGGGGAAAGTGGTGGTGTTGATGTTATTTCGGATATGGCCGGCGATTGATTGGTTTAAATTGAAGCATTGAGTCCGTGTATTAGCAGATTTGTGTATTAGCACAGATGAAGAGGCGGAGGAAGGGAGGAGGGGGGAATTGGATTACGTTTTCTTGTGCCGGTGTTGGTTGCCAATAAAAATGTGTGGGCTTATGGCGTGGGCTTAAGGTATAGACTATAAAACCAAAATAAATAAATGTGTGCGCCAAAGAACCCAAAAGGCCGAAATTAACAATTTATATAATACATTTAACTCCTCGAGAAATTTTCAAGGTAGTCTAAGGATTTTACCTAGTTCTAAGGGACAATTAATAGCCATTGGATCAAGAAAAAGTAAAAAGTCAAGATTAAGATTCAAACCCCACAAGCACATGTGCTTCAATACATCAATCCCCCATCCACCTCCGGCGGCCGGAGACGGCGGACGGCGGCCGGAGGTGGCCGCCGGTGGTGGTGGTCGTGACTGGAAGCACATGTGTTTGAAACACATTTTTTTTGAAAATAAAGGAGTGTATACGTACAACCAAGCACATGTGTTTCAAGTAATGAAGCACATGTGTCTCATAACGTTAAGCACATGTGCTTCACAAATGAATTGCTTGTAAGTTACATGTGTTCAGGAACAAAAACACAGGTGCTTGGCTTTATGAAGCACATGTGCTTCATAATGATATGTTCGTCACTTGTTTTGATTTTTTTTCTTGTGTAGTGAAGCACATGTGTTTCATAACGTCAAGCACATGTGCTTCGTGATTCAAACACAAATGACTTGCTTGTAAGTTACATGTGTTCATGAACAAAAACGCATGTGCTTGGCTTTATGAAGCACATGTGCTTCATAATGATATGTTCGTCACTTGTTTTGATTTTTTTTCTGTGTAGTGAAGCACATGTGGTTCATAACCAAGCACATGTGCTTCGTATGCTCCCTTGTGTGTTTAGAAACTCATGTTTTTTAGTGACTTGAAACACATGTGTTTCGTGACCTGAAGCACATGTGCTTCGAAGTAATATGTTGTGCTTTATTGAAGCACATGTGTTTCAATACATCAATACCACCACCACCCCCATTACCACCAGCACCTTCACTGTCAGCCACCACCACCGCCGCCGGTCGCCGGCGGCGGCGGATGACGGCGATCGGCGGTGGTCGGCGGCCGGAGGCGACGGCCGGCGGTGGCTGTAGCTAGCTGTAGGTGGAGATTTGATCTTCACCATCTTGATCCAATGACTAGCATTTATCCCTTGAAACTGAACAAATCCTTTGGACTTCCTAGAATACAACTCTTAGTTCTTTAAGACTAAAAGTTTAATACACAATTTAAATAGTCCAAAGTAATTTAATAAATTAGATTTACCATCCCATAAACCGTTTTGATAGCTATAGTCATGGGCTACTGTTCATTTTTTTAGGTAAGATAAAATTGTAAAAACATTATAAATGATGACAAAATTAAAATCTTATTTTCTGTTATAGGTTGTTATAAGAAATTATTCCTTTTATTAAATTCCCCTAATAGCTATACATTGTATATTAAATACCTCTAATACCTCTCAATTTATACATGTTAGATTATAAATGATCGTGTTAAAAACATTACATTTTATTATTAAATGTTTAGAATTAATGTTATACTTTCTTGAAGTCGATGTAATCATTATGAGATTAACGACAATATTTTTAAATTATTACTTCCGTTCAACATATAAAGTGACAATCCGTGATTTTTCACAGACAATCCGTGAGTACAAATCTTATACTTACAGAAAATACAAATAAGAAACAAGATAGTTGTTTTTTACATAAACTCATGCATGGACCAATAAATAGTGTTGTTTTCTATTTAAATCACCATCATAAACCATGCACTTCTCAACAGAAGCTAAATCATCATCAATTTAGCAAGAAGTATGCTTCTTAAATTGAAGTATGCAATATGTGTGTAAAAACATCAATTTAGCCCTTCTATTAAATTTGGCTTTGACTTTTCAAAGTATCTCCAGTCAGCAAGAAATACGCAATATACGTGTAAAAACATTATCAAACATAACACAATTGAAAGTGTTTTGAGTTTTAACTATTGTCTGCATTTTAGGCCTATGATCCTAATAACAAGAAAGTGAGATCCTTCATGGGTTTTGTTTCAAGCAATTGAACAATAGAATAGAATGCTTCTTAAATTGAAGTAACTACTACGGAACAAAATTCATGCTTTAGAAACCTTGAGTAGGAAATTGTAAAATTAACAACAAACTATCTGAGCATATAATTAGTGTTATTACAAAAGTATTCAAATTATATAAATCCAATAAATTTTACAAATACAAACGAATTTATGAAACAAATTACAAACAGAAAACGTACTTTATATTGAAAATTCGATTTCAATAGATTGAGGCCTGCAGATGCAGTGTCCTAAGACAGAAATTGCCCTGGTACGGGTCTGCCTTGAGGATACAACAATCAATCAAGAACGATTCTTGATTCTGGCGAATCAACAGTATGCTTCCATGTGTAAAATCGAAATCTGCAGTGTAATGATATGTGAATTTGTGTGTGTCGAATTTTGACTAGAAAACACACATATATAGGCTTCGAAATTGACAGTTAGTAACTGTCAAGAAACCGAAAATAACTGTCAAAAACCTGTCAATTTAACAAATCCGAAATTCAGTAATTAATTAAATAAAATTAATTTTCGGATTAAGTATAAAAATATTTTAATTAATCAAGAAGAGCCCAAGAGCCCCAAGGCCCAATCTTTGACCATTAAATCTTTATCTATAATAAAGGAAAAGATTTTTAAATCTTTAAAGCCACGTATAAAGCCAGGTAATGCCTCCAGGTAAGCCCTTTCGTTTTGACCAGCCGCTTCAGTTACTTTCTTCAACGTCGTACGTTACGGTCATCAATTTGCCCTAATTGTTCCGCCTACTGCTCTCCCAACTTTCAATTTCACTTTGGATCGAAAGTTATTGTTGTAATGGTTTTTCTGTGCAATAATCACAAGAAAGTTTATCTAATATCTTACGATCAAGAGACGCTCAGATCATTGAGGTTTTGATTTGTTTTCACCATATTGGTGTTGGCTCTTTGATTTCCCTCCTGTTGCTGCTCGTACCAGGTAGCTTTTTTAACTACAATCTCAATTTCAACTTCATGATTTTATTAGATCAATAAATTTAGTGTATTCAATGTATGAATCTGCTATTTTTGTTTCTATAGTTGGCTTTTGAAATTGATGTTGTAGATAAAGGATTAGAATGACACAACATGGTGTTTGATGAAATGCCCAAAGGTATGTTATTTTTTGGTGGAACGTTGTGGGATTTTTCTCTGCAATTGCAAATTAGGTGAAACGGGTCAAATAAGACAATTTAGTTTAATGACAACTTAATGATGTTGTATCCAGGTGCAAGGATGGTATTGGATTCAGATTGATGGCATGCTTCTGTTGAGCCAATGGTCTCTTTGCCTACTGTTGGAAGTCTTGTGGTTTACTTCCCACAAGGTCATAGTGAACAAGTAAGCTTTCTAAATATCCATGCATCAGGATATATTTCAATTATTAGTCAGTATGTTTATTGATGAATGACTTTAATGTTGGTTTTATATTGCAGCCAAGGATTCAGTCATACAATGAAAAGGAATCTTTGGTTCGGTAATTCATTCTTCGAAAGCTATCACTCAATGAAATTATTTTAAGCTCACCAACATTGGATGTAGGTGAAATTAATCATTTTTTTAATAAATCATTTCCTGTTTTTATTTTGCAAATGTTAAACTTTTTTTTTAATTTACAGCCAAACCCACTTTAGTTGAAAGGAACAAGTGAATCTTTGTTAAAGTAGTTCTTGGTGATGATCCATCAGTAGCCCATTTTGTGTTATTATATTATTGTCAAACGGATGCTATTTGCAATTAAATTTTAGGGAAAATCTTTCTTATGGTTTATTTTGATTGGGTCTAAATTGCTGCATAATTAAAAGATTACTTTGTTTTTAATAAACCATGAGCATGGTGAAATTTATATTCGAGGTAGAAGAAGGCATGGATTAATAAGTGATGATGATTAGTCTGGCCAAGAATCAGACTTCGAATCACACTGATAATTTTTTTTAGGTCGGTGTCTGTATTGACAAATAATGGAAATTTTAGATCGAGCTGGTAAAATTTATTGAATTGTTTTTGTATACAAAGAGAAATACAAGGCTGCTGATCATAGAGCAAAAGATGCTAGAGAAGGTATGGGCAACACAAGTGGATCTGGATGGCTCATTATCATATCCAGAGCTTCAAAGTGATGCAAAGGAAACGGTAACACTAATATTTGAGTTCACCTTGCTCTCATAAACAATTTTTTGTTTTTAATTTTGAGTTAGATTTTGATTTGAAATTAGTTGAGATGAATTATGATTTGCATCTAATTCATCTGTTATTGTCTAAATGAGATGAATTTTTACAGGGTATATGCCAATAGTTTGGAATATTTTTCCATTTTGTGTATCAAAGCTTTGGTCATTAGAGTGCTAATACTACTGGGAAAGTGAATAATGCTGCTCTAAATTGTGGGCAACTTCATTCAGTTTTATTGCTTTACTAATTCTTGATATATAATTACTAATTTTAATTTTTTTTGTAGTCTTATCTAACAAGGCAGATATTATCTAACATGACATGGCAGGTATAATTCTGATGAAATCCCCAAAGGTTCGGACCTAATTGCGTTACCCGAGCACAATCCGTTGCGATTTCCAGTAATTGAATCTGATAATGGTGATTAATGTTACTCCAGTTTGGTCAATCTTGCTCAATATGTTCCTGGTATGTGATATTGTTACTGTTTTTTAAGCAAATTTACACCTGAATGATCTATTTTTTTTTTTTGTTCTCGGTTATCAAGTTATGCAACTGAATTGTTCATAAAACAGAGCAATGAGAGAAAATAATAAAGGAACCCTTTTATTTCTCTTTTCATTACTTCTTTTTTCTACACTGATGTATAGACCCCCTTTTGCTACTAAAAGAGTAAGTAGCAATCATTATTGTTTGTTTTTAATTAAAATTTGAAAATTTTGTACTAAATATTTATCTCACTTTTATTTTTTAGTCATATGTTGTGTACTTAGGGGCTCATTCTCATTGTCACGTTTCATTCCATTGAGTTCAAATAAGTATGCACTCATGCATCAAGTTCAGATTTATGCTCGTGGTCTTTGAAAGTTTGAATTCTTGATCCTCTTTTATCATATCCTTAAACAATTTAGGCCGTGACAGGACAATCGTCCTTAATTTAGAAGTGAGATTCATTGTCACTATTTTGGTTTATGTTAACTTTTTTTTTGTTCATTGGATCTGAACTAAAAAAAAAATCAAACTGATAAATGTATACAAATTATTCTCTTGGGGAAAAATCTTTAATTTATAATTTATACTGAATTTGTTTAACAAAAGTGCTTTTTTCATAAGCACTTGGCTAATATTCAGACACTTTAACCGGTTCTAAAACCACATTTTTAATTTACTTTATGATTGAAAATTGTGTTTGAACTAATTATGGTTTCTGGTTATTTATAGGTATGTTGCAGCATATAAAGGCTATTATCATTGCTGAAGAGGTTAGGATTTCTTACCCTTTTCACCTCCACTTTTCTCTTAAGGACGGGTTAGTAATAGGTCAAAATGGGTTATTTTTTGTATGCTTTAAAATGGGTAGGGCTATTTTTTGTATGGTTTAAAATGGGTAGGGCCTGCTTGACACGAAACACGTGTCATATATAATCAAATATGATTAAAAAGGTTATAATATTTTAATTAAATTATACTTTTGGGGCAATATCATATATATTCTTCCAAATTTTATAATTTCATATTTCCTTTTAAAGCACTGGACTCTCATATTTGTCCAAAAACGCATAGTATCGTATTTGTTCAAAATTTTGCAAGAATACCAGCTTCTGGAAGGTAAAGTTCACTTTCCCAAATCGTCGACTAAACATTTTCTATTTATAAATTGCTTTGTGTTATGAATATTTTTTACATAATGCAGTTGGATTTTGTAGACAGATATAGAACCCCAATTTTTTCTATTTTGTCTTTTTTAGATATGTCGTAAAAACATAATCTAGAATGCTTAGGGGTGTTAGGGTGTGCATTTTATTTAAAGTTTGGATAATTAATTAGTTTTGTTGCAACTACTATATAAACTGATAATCTGGATATGAATATTTGACCCCAAAATCTCAACTAAACAACCCCATAATTTCAATGTCCATAAGGCTTTAGATGTTTTACATATTTGTATTTTTTAATTCCTTAAATTTCTTTTAATATTGTTTCATTTCCTCTTATTTTTCATGTTTTTCCATATGTGCAAATACTACTCCCAAAAGGTAATACCAAAATTTGAGAATATTTTTCACGAGCTATTTATGATCATATAAAGATCCAGAATTTTTCACGAGCTATTTATGATCATATAAAGATCCAGAATTTGAGAATGTAATGAAGCCAACTGTTCCTTCCATACATTTTTATGTATTTACTACTTTGGAATGCATAATTTGAAAGTGCTTAAAAAGAAAAAAACTGTACATTTTAATGGAAAATTGTTGTAAATTAATGAAACATGTAAGTTGCTTGATTTCCCTTTGGGTTTGACCTTGATGTTAATTTAATCATTATTTTTTCTTCTTCACGTTTTGAAGTAAAATGGCCGATACATTTTGAAAAATAATATCTATTACCTTAATTACTAGAAATATTATTTTGAAATTTGCTATAAGCCATCAGTGATTCATCACGGGTTATAGGCTAGTATATTATATACAAGCCTATTTTAGCCTGGTCCAAGCACTAATTGACTAGCTCACCACCACAATTCATTTAGGAGACTAAGTGAGCATGACCATATAAGGCATCCTCACTTTTGTTCCTCTTCCTATGTGGGACAAGTCCCACATAGTTAAACAAAGTTCCAACAATACCCCACATTTTCCATTCAAACACTAACAATACCCCACATTTGAATAGGAAAATAAGAGAACTTTGATATTCAAATCAGGAAGATAAGATATGAGATGCATCAGAAAAGGTGTGATTAAACTTGAACCTTTCATAGTGTATACTAGTTGGATCTACTTTGTGGGTAGTGAACTAAAGTCTTGAACAAACCACGTTTTCTAGTAGAACGAGACAACAAGTAACACACATATCATATCTGAACATAAGTTGATTCTTACCGTTGTGTTCATTTCGGTCGTGAACAATCCTTTCTTCATGAGAATTTTAGAGAACTTAGCCATATCAGTCCTCAAAGATGCAACCCCACATCAATCTCACATAGGTAATGCTAATCTGGAACAGTCCATAGTATTCCAATATATAATCTATCAGCATTATTAAGAATAAATATTCAACCCTAAATCATCAATGGAAAACACAAAATAAATATCGTAGGAGTGAGCGTACCTTTGTGTTTTTATCTTTTTGAATCTTCCCTAACTAGTTTGCCTATTGAACCCAGACCATGGGATCTCCAATGTTGCTGGGTTAGGTTTCCGCCAGGTAGTGATTCATTGTGATGGCTTTAAGCCCATTCCCCTCGATGTGAAGAGTACTTGCTCTCTATTAAGGCCTTTTGTCAGAGGATCGGCTATATCTTCCTTTGACTTTATATATGTGATGGAAATTATTCCGTTTTTCAGCAAGTCTATAATCGTATTATGTCTACGCCTAATGTGTCTTGACTTGCCATTGTATATTTGATTTTGTGCTCTCGTCAGAGCAGCCATACTATCACAATGAATACAAATAGCAGTAACTGGTTTAGGCCACAAAGGAATACCTTCTAGGAAGTTTTTAAGCCATTCGACTTCTTCAGCAGCTTTGTCTAAAGCTACAAACTCGGCTTCCATGGTAGAACGGGTATTCACAGTTTTCTTAGATGATTTCCAAGAAATAGCAGCTCCACCAAGTGTAAAGACATAGCCACTTGTGGATTTTCCTTCAGAAGTGTTGGAAATCCAGTTTGCATCACAATAACCTTCAAGAACCGGTGGGTATCTTGAGTAATGCAATCCATAGTTCATTGTATGCTTTAGATATCTCAATACCCTAATTAGTGCATACCAATGATCTTTTCTGGGATTGTGAGAGTATCGACTCAATCGACTTACATTATATGCCAAGTCAGGTCTAGTGTAGTTCATAATGTACATCAAGCTTCCAAGAACTTGAGTATATTCTAACTGAGCTACACTATTCCCTAGATTCTTTTTAAGATGAGTTGAAGGATCAAAAGGGGTAACTACCGGCTTTTCATCATAGTGTTTAAACTTCTTAAGTACGCTTTCAATATAATGAGATTGTGAAAGAGTATATCCCTCAGGACTTCTATGAACTCTTACACCAAGAATTACATCAGCTAATCCTAGATCCGTCATATCAAAACAGGAATTAAGCATTTTCTTGGTTTGATTTATAACATCTAAACTAGTTCCCATTATAAGCATATCATCTACGTATAAGCATATGATAACATAAGCATTCTTGTATTGTTTCACGTACACACATTTATCACATTCGTTTATCCTAAAACCATTTGATATTAGTGTATCATCAAACTTTTCATGCCATTGTTTTGGAGCTTGTTTTAATCCATAAAGTGATTTAATCAATTTACACACTTTATGTTCTTGACCTTTTACTACAAACCCTTCAGGGTGATTCATATAGATTTCTTCATCTAATTCACCGTTCAAGAACGCAGTTTTCACATCCATTTGGTGTATTTCCAAGTTGTGAATAGCTGCTATTGCTATTAACGCTCTTATTGATGTAATTCTTGTGACGGGTGAATAGGTGTCAAAGAAGTCTTGACCTTCTTTTTGACGATACCCTTTGGCCACTAAGCGTGCCTTATATTTTTCTATGGTACCATCAGGTCTTAGCTTCTTTTTAAATATCCATTTATGCCCAATTGTTTTCTGCCCGGAAGGCAGATTTACCAATTTCCAAGTATTATTCTGCATAATGGAATCTATTTCACTATGAATCGCTTCTTTCCAATAAGGAGCCTCAGAAGAGTCCATGGCTTCCTTATACGTTTGGGGTTCATCATTGACAACAAATGTCATATAGTCGGGTCCAAAATCTTTGGCTATTTTTCCCCGTTTACTTCTTCTAGGTTCTAAATTTTCTTCTTGAACCTTAGAAGAACTCTCTTCATTTGATTGTAAGCTTTTGTCAAGAATGGTTTCATGTAATCCATCATCTAGAGGTCTTTTTCTCGAGTATGAGACCTCTTTTCCTTTATTTTTGTAAGGAAATTTATCTTCAAAGAATTCAGCTTCTGCTGATTCTATGATAGTATTATTATGAATATCATTAACATGTGATTTGTATACTAAGAACCTATAGGCTGCACTATTTATGGCAGGGCCAAGATAGACACAATCTACGGTTTTTGGTCCAAGTTTGGTCCTCTTTGTAAGAGGTACTTGTACCTTAGCAAGGCAACCCCACACTTTCATCCTTTTGTAAGAGGGTAATCTCCCTCTCCACAAATTATAGGGTGATTTGTCATTCTTTTTATGAGGAATTTTATTAAGTATTGCATTTGCTGCAAGGCATGCTTCACCCCACAGGCTATATGGGGCTCCAGAAGTAATTAACATTGAGTTTATCATGTTTTCAACGTTCTATTCTTCTTCTCCGCCACTCCATTATATTGAGGAGTGTATGGAGCGGTTGTTTGATGTATAATACCATGTAAAGAACAAAATTCAGCAAAGTCCTTGGACTCGTATTCTGCTCCCCGGTCCGACCTTAAGATTTTGATCTTTTTATCAAGTTGATTTTCAACTTCTGCCTTGTAACTTTTAAATGAGTTTAAGGCTTCATCTTTGGTATTTAACAAATATATGTGGCAATACTTACTACAATCGTCTATAAAAGAGATATAATAATTCTTTCCTCCTCTTGTAGGTGTTGCTTTAAAATCACATAAATCAGAGTGGATTAAACCTAAGATTTCATTAGATTTTTCTACAGATTTGTGAGGATGTTGAGAGAATTTTGCTTCAACACACACTTCATATTTTTTATGTTTATCTAATGAACATTTTGGTAATATGCCAATTTTTATCATTCTTTGAATAGAACGAAAATTGACCTGTCCCAATCGGGAATGCCATAAAGAAGAAGATTCAAGCATGTACATAGAACTAGGGCTAGTGCCCGTTATTGCATTAATATCAACATTATTTACATCATTGTTTGGTGTTTCAACACCATAGTACATAGGTAAAACTCTAACTTTGAAGAGCCCCTCACTAAGGTAGCCCTTTCCAACAAACGACCCACCCTTGGTGAGGACAAATTTGTCGGATATAATCACTAATTTAAATCCCTTGTTACTAAGAACCGGACCAGAAATCAGATTCTAAGTGACTTCGGGAACATGCAATACATCACTGAGTACAAGTTCTTTTTCGGATGTGAGCTTCAACTTTACTTTTCCTCTTCCTTCAATCTTAGCAGTAGTAGCATTCCCCATGTACATTGGTTCGACATTTTGAACTTTCTGGTATGTAGAGAACATGGTTCGGCTGTTGCATATGTGCCTTGTGGCTCCGGTATCGATCCACCAGTCCACACAATCGCTAACCATGTTGGTTTGTATCATCGCCACAAACTGATTTGGAGATTCAACAACATTGGTTTGACCAGAATTCCCTCCACCAGAATTTCCTCCATTGTTTTCACTGTTCCCGTCATTTCTTCTTCCATTATAGTCACCTTGACCCCTTCTGTTTTGGCAATCTTTGGCCTTGTGTCCGGGCTTGCCACAAACATAGCACAGACCAGAATTCTTTTTGAAGTTCTTTTTGTTTGGGCCATGGTTTTTGCCATCTTTAAAGAAGGTTTTACCATTCTTTCCTTTCTTGTTGAATTTCTTGGTTGACTTCGAAGTGCTTGCTTCTCCAACAAAGTTTGCACTTTGTTCCATGGAGATTGCATCAGCTTTTTCATTCAACCTGTTGTCTTCCTCAACCCGGATCCTCAATACAAGTTGCTCAAAACTCATATCATCAGTTAAGTGTTTAAGATACACTTTAAAATTTTTCTAGGAAGTAGGAAGTTTTTCAATAATTGAACCAACAAGAAAATTAGAGTTTATTCCCATACCTTCAATTTCAAGATCATGAGTAATGACTTGAAGTTCCTCCACTTGTTTCAGAATGGGTTTAGTGTCCACAATTCTGAAATTCAGAAACTTTCCAACCACGAATCTTTTGGAACATGCCACTTCTGTTTTATATTTCGTCTCCAATGATTCCCATATCTCTTTTGCAGTAGCAAAAGTGGAATAGATATCATAGAGAGAATCATCGAGTGCATTTAGAATATAATTTCTGCAATTATATTCATTCAAGTTCCAAGATACTACAGCCCTTTGATGTTCAGTTACTTGGGCATTCGTGGGTGGATTCTGTCCTTCGCCAGTGGGTGGGTGTGGGATTTCATCAGTGAGAACATTAGAAACATGAAGAGTTGTAAGATAGAACAACATCTTCTGTTGCCATCTTCTAAAATCCGAACCTTTGAATTTCTCTGGTTTTCCCACATGGGTTTTGATGATGGATTGTTGATCCATTCTTCAAATTTTGATTTCTGTCTTAGATTGTTATTACAAAAGTATTCTAATTATATAAATCCAATAAATTTTACAACTACAAACGAATTTATGAAACAAATTACAAACAGAAAACGTACTTTATATTGAAAATTCAATTTCAATAGATTGAGGCCTGCAGATGCAGTGTCCTACGACAGAAATTGCCCTGGTAGGGGTCTGCCTTGAGGATACAACAATCAATCAAGAACGATTCTTGATTCTGGCGAATCAACAGTATGCTTCCATGTGTAAAATCGAAATCTGCAGTGTAATGATATGTGATTTTGTGTGTGTCGAATTTTGACTAGAAAACACACATATATAGGCTTCGAAATTGAAAGTTAGTAACTGTCAAGAACCGAAAATAACTGTCAAAAACCTGTCAATTTAACAAATCCGAAATTCAGTAATTAATTAAATAAAATTAATTTTCGGATTAAGCATAAAAATATTTTAACTAATCAAGAAGAGCCCAAGAGCCCCAAGGCCCAATCTTTGACCATTAAATATGTTATATACAAGCCTATTTTAGCCTGGTCCAAGCACTAAATGACTAGCTCACAACCACAATTCATTTATGAGACTAAGTGAGCATGATCCTATAAGGCATCCTTACTTTTGTTCCTCTTCCTATGTGAGACAAGTCCCACATAATTAAACAAAGTTCCAACAATTAGTATGAATTCATTAACTAGAAAACTTCAAAGTTTCATGTGTAAAGTGTAAATAAACAAATCAATTAAAATGATGTAAAGAAACAAATCCATCTTGATGAAAAGGGAACATCAGATGATGGTCCGAGTTTTTGGTGTAAAATTTTGAGATTATAAAAATAAAATGTTCATATTTTTCTTGTGTGTATTTTGAATTTTGGTTACTTCTTTTCCACTTCGATTAGGCTTAATGAACATCTTTCATCACTTGCCATTTCGAGACTCCAATGGAGATCAAAATTACAAATTTATTCTAACAAGTAATTATATGAAAAGGCTATCCAGGAGATTTCAAGAAATCAAAAAAATCAAGTCGGTCTAAATGTCTAGTATATTAACATGAAACTATTAACATTCAATGGTAAGCAAGTAACCAATGAAATCTCGCAAACAGTAAGTAACAATATTGAAGCAAATTTGCTTCTATTCAATGCGTCGCAGCAACAAAAAGGGGTGCAACAGTAACTAACAACATTGAAGCAAATTTGCTTCTAAAGAATTTTGTATGGGTTGGAGGGTCCGCCAAGGCGTTAGCGCCTTTTTTTATTCATCATTGTTACAGAAGGGTTTAATGTCGCGCGATGAAAGAGGCAAGAATGAAGGGTTTTTTCGGAGTTATACAATTACCAGGTGAAGGTCCAATTATCTCCCACATACCCGGATGACACGATTGTAATCGGTGAGTGGTCTATAAATAATATAGCAAACCTTATTAAGAATTTTGTATTTTTTTTCTCTCTCTTCCGGTCTGGAAATTAATATGCATAAAAGTAGCCTTATAAGAGTTGGAGTTCCAGGTGACATAGTTAAATCGATGGCTCAAATACCGCGATGATGTTAACGTCCCATCAAGGTTCCCACCTAGACGAGTAGTCACGGATTTTGTATCTTTTTGAATAAAGAAACCTTTTATTCATGGATATTGTAAAACATACAAAATCTGAATAAAAATGATACTAACTCATGTATTATTCCTCGCTAGACATAGATACTGAATTATTACTGGATCATTGTTTATTCCTTTTGTTTGTGTTGATTACTTAATGATTCTTACAATTTTAATTGTAATTTTTTCACTAAACCAATCATTTCCATTAGACTAAAGACATAAGACGAGTATTTAGGAATACTATTACTTTTGTCTTTGCTAGATTTTGTTCTTGCAACAATCTAGAACATATTCTAGTCTTGCCTTTTATGTGATTCGGTAAACGGACGAGGATTGGAAATTAACTCCTTAGGGTACGTTTGGTACAGAGAATGGAATTGCAGAGAAATGGTTGCAGAGAATGGAATTGCAGAGAACGGGAATGAGTCTGGAGAAAGAGAATTGACTCATCTGTTTGGTAGCACAGAGACTTCAACAGAGAATTGCAGCAGAGAATCATTTCTCTTGTTTGGTATAACAAAAAAAAATCAATAGACAATTTTACAAACTTTATAATTAGCAAACATATTTTTTTCCCACAACAATCATTATTATAACATACAAAATTCATTGATAAATTAATAACGAAAGTGCGTTAATAAAATCAATAATAACATCCAAAAACATAAACTATTGTCACTTTCAAAAACATCAATTCAATCAAAATGTAAAAAAAAAAAAAACAGTTCTAAGTACTTAAAACCACAATGTAACCAAGAACAATATTTGAACCATAAACAACTATCAAATGTAACTAAAACTCATTTATGAAGTAATACCAATCAAATGTACTAAACTCAATTTATGAAATCAAATTTATGTACTAAAACGAATATATGAAATAAATTGACAGTAACCAATCATATGTAATTATGAATTAAAACCAAATAAACTATACAAACCATTCAGTTACCAATCGTGTGTGCTAAAATCAAATAAACTATACGAACAATTCAATCAACCAAAAGCACTTTCTGTTCGGTTTATGTCCAAGAATTTGGATTTACGCCCAAGAATTTTGTGTTCTGTTCAATTTGGATTTACGCCCAAGAACAGAGAGCGACATGTTGTACAAAGAACTAGGTCAGTCTTAATTATGAGCCCAGAGAGAGGTAGAAATCCACACAAATAAATACTAACCGATCGAAAGAGATAGCCCATATCGTGAAGAGAAGTTGTGGAGAAGAGAATGGCTATGGTGGAGACTGGTTCGATCGTGCGGCTGGAGAGTTCTGTTTTAGAAAATCGAGAAAACACAAGTCTCCGTGTTTTTTTTTTTAATTCTCATTATACGATTCTCTCCTTTTCCCCTTGTTTAATAGAGAATGAAAATTAGAGAAAAGGAAAAGATTTTTTTCTCCATCTTCTTTTCTCAATGTAAGCAAACAAGAGACTTCACCTTTATTTCCCTTTCCCTGCCTTCAAATCTCTGTACCAAACACACCATTAGTTTCTTGAATTCATAAATTCTCCTTGTAACTAAAGCCTCTTTTAGTTACTTGATTTGTAGATATTCTTACTAGTTAAAGAAATTTTCTTAAATGATTATGTTATCCACTAGAGTGTGAACAACCTATTAGATATGCAATAATTAATCACAAGACTTGTGATCACGCTATTAGGTATGCAATAATCTAATCAACGATCATTTATCATTTTTCTTAACTCTTTGGCTAACGACTTGGTAAAACCTTGTTGTTAATGTCTTACTAACTAACTAAATCCATTAATGCCTTTAATGAATTATGTTAGTCTTAGCTCCCACTATCTTTAATTTATGGAACTTAAGCATCACTTAAACTACTACTTTGACCTAGTCAACAACTTGTAGTTCAATCTTTTAAGAATTCTATCAATAGTTGAGATCATCCTTTGGATTTGCGAATGTCCAATATTCATGTTTAGGGAATCATGACCTTTATTGATTACTGTATCTAACAAGTATGAAACACTTGAAACGATACTTCCAATTCTTAAACATATTAGTATTCTTTAAGAACTTTATTTAATGCCAAAGTCATTTCTTGGATTTCTCAAATATCCATCATTCCTATAAGGGAATTATGACTTGATTAAATAATGTATTTATTACAAGTATAAAAGACTTGCAATAATACCTTTTAATTCTTAAATACTTTAATATAGTTTGTCCCTTTTAAGAGTTCATTTAATGTCTAAGTCATTTCACTTGGATTTTACGAATATCCAATTATTACTATTAGGGAATTATGACTTCATCAAATTCTTTATTACAAGTATGAAAGACTTGTAATAATACTCTTAAAGTCTATCTTGATTATATCTAATATAATCATACTATATTAACACTAATGCTTTAAAACTTTCTATCATAAGTAATGACTATTACTTAAGATGTTTTAACTAAGTTCAATAACTTTTGAACCTTATGCTTCCATAAAACTCTTAAATACTTTCATTAGAAAAACTTTCTAATTACTAGTATCTAAATACCTTGAGCTATCAAGACATTATTCATACAACAATCAAACAAGTATATAAACATGAAACATAAAGTAAATCAAAGACTTGACTTACAATCTAGTCATAAACCTTGACTAGTGTATTTATCACACATGCACACAATATAATTCAACCATGGATTCGAAAATTTATTAAAACCAAAGAAAAACTTGTTTTAACATAAAATAAAATTAACCAAACAATAAAATGAAATTGTTTTAACTGAATCCACAAAATACTGAATTATAAAAAACGTGGTGCTCGTGGGATCATCACCATCTCATGTCGGTCACCATCACTTTCCATCTCCTCCTGCAATAAACGATTGCAAAAGTTAGATTACTCGTAATGTACTTTACAAGTATCTTAAAGTGATTAAGAAGTGTGGTTGTGTTACCTGAGGAACTTGCGTTTCCTCCACCACCACTTGCACCCTTTGGACAATTCCTTTTCCAATGCCTAGCCTCACCACACTTGAAGCACCGATTCTCGGTCCTCACAGTGTTAGGCTTCACCTTCTTGACCTTTGGTTTGACACCTTTACCATTTGGCACTCCTTGGTTAGGATAGGTTTTACCCTTTCCTTACCACCATGCCCTTTTCTCTTCTTCCCACCGCCACTGCCATGACCGATCATGAGAACGTCCTTAGATTTGGTCCCCAAACTCAACTCAACTGTCTTGAGCATGGAATGTAGCTCAGCAATGGATTTCTCCATATTATGCATGTTGTAGTTGACCACAAAAGACTTGTAGTCATCAGACAACGAGTTGAGTATATTATCTGTTGCCATTTGCAACGGTATGGGGTGACCAAGTCTAGCGAGGTGATCCATGTGCCCTTTCATTTTTACGTGGGCACTCACCGGCGTTCCTTTGACCATCTTGAAAGAGTTGAAGGCTCGATTGATGTCGACCTCTCAGTGCGAGCTTGCTCTTGAAACGAATCCCTAAGATGCTGGATCATCTCAAATGTAGGCACATCCATAAGTCCCACTTGTAACTCAGGACTCATAGTGGCGAGCATTAGACAGCTCACATCGAGTGCATCACTGACATGCTTATCATAAGCTTTCCTCGTTTCAGCTCTAGCATTAACAACAGGGACATTTGGTACTGCTCTCTCCAAGACATACCACTCTCTCTCATGCCTGAGCACAATACGAAGATTGCGCTCCCAGTTGAGAAAGTTTGACCCAGTCAACTTGTCCTTTTCGAGGATTGAGCGAAGTGAGAGATTGTTGGTACTTGTTGTCGCGATTGTGTTTGTTGCTGCCATCTACAAATCAAACCCAGTTTAATTACTAATCATCAATAAACATTCTCTAAAATATATTATAAACCCGTAATTAATATTTTAGGCCTAGGATCCATATATCACACTCTCGCCGCAAGGTTTGGGCACTTCCCGACGAGACATGCTGTTTCTGGTAGGTAACACCCTTACCGATCGTATCAAGACTTGACACGATTCCTAGGGGTCGTAGAATCTTTAGACTTATAATTTATTGCAACTTTGTACAATCTAATTGTACATTTCTAAGTTAGTAATAAAGTCTAGTATGTTTATTCTACTCAAGTACTTTTTGGGCCGGAACTCCCGATTATTACCAAAATAGATCAGACCATCTAAGACAGTGCGATGCTCTGCGCCGGGACTCCCGATTATCACAGAATCTTACGCACCCTGACACTCGCAATGATTTGAATCCATATCTAAGGTTCTTTATCCTTACAATATGAATATCGTTTAACAAGTGAGGTGTTCCAATAGGTGGATAGTGTAACACCTCAAATTTTAATACAAAATATTGACCAAAATAAAACATTTTATAAATAGAAGAACATCCTCAAATTTGGATTTACAAAAACCTTGGTATAAAATCAGAGTATAAAAGTAGGTGTTACAAAATAGATCATAACCAAGCTAAGACTAAATCCAATCTAGTGTTCTTCTAATCTAGGTCCCGCATCTCTATCCATATCCCGAACCTGAGTACATAGCAAAACAAACCAAGGAGTACGTGAGACAAAACGTCTCGTGAGTTACATGGGTTTAGACCCAATGATAATAATAATAACCGAATGACATACAGACAAACATGTAAGTAATCATCCATCTAACTAGTCACCCTATTGTGACTCTAATACTTTGCTTTCCTAGCAATCATATCTAGTTATCGGGTTGCCCCCGAACTAACTAGAACCACCTTGACTTATTAACCGAAATCCATCGCCATTAATAAGCCTCAAGATACTGGCAAGAGGGATTCGCCCAATCTACCAATACCTGCCTTACTCACCGGACTACCTCCAGTTAGCAAGACTACTATCGTGGTGGAGTCGATGGGAATCCACCCAACTGCCCCTCACACCACACCTCATGACCGGGGGTCCCCCGCATCATCACATCATCTCAACATATCATAACTCGATGGTTATGTCAATCTAGCTCTCGGCTATCACGTCTATCATCAAACAAGTTAGTTCAATACCACTATCGGTATAACTAACTACTAACTACTAGTCTACACAATTAAGCAAATAGACCATAACACAAGTAATAAAATGTATTTCATAGGCTATGTACTCAGTAAATTTCCACACGTACTCACCTTAGTAACAAAGATGCTTTAACCGTATTCTTTCCGCCGGTTCCTTGCTCACAATTCGTCCACTTCAATACTTCACCGAATGTCTAAAACAATTATCACAACAAGATTATCATCACAAACTACTACCCATGTGTTCATCTACCTCTAGATAACACCCATCAATCCATTTTCCCCAAATATGGTGATTTACCAAACCCTAGGTTTAACCAACCCGTAAGATTCTTACAAATCATTATCATACACTTGTTTTCCTTGTTAATATATCATCTATCAAGTGTATACACCATTTATATCACCATAACCCATAACCCCAAGAACTAGGGTTTCAACCCCAAGCTTCTAAATCCTTAGATCTAAAGCTACAACTACAAAGGATTGAAGATATACCTTAAATCTTCAACTAGGAGTGAATAATCACAAGATTTGATGAAGAAATCAGCTCCAAATGATGGTTTACACCCAAAATCGTCCACAAACTCGAGAGGAAGAAAACTAGGGTTTTTCTTTGCAATAAATGAGCTCAAACCCGACTTTAATGCTGCATGACCAAAGTTCACGGCGCGAACAATAGTTCGCGTCGCTAACTTCGCGTTTTCCATAATTCGCGATCGCTAAGTCATCGTGAACTACATCGCGACCAATGGCTCAGATCCCTGATCGAATTTCCCGATCGTGATCCAAAGTTAGCGGCGCTAACTTCCTAAAGCAGCAAGGATGCACTTTTTCATCTTTGTCTCGACCCGGTTTCGCCCATAACTTTCTCGTACGGTGTCCAAACGACACGAAATCAATTCCTACGTTCTTTAAACGATTTATCCTTATTTATCGTATTTTTGTACAATTTATTTATCTACAAATTTTGGGTCGTTACAGATAGTACTTAGATCTAAGATTTTCTTGGGTTTGTTTAAGTCTTAAACTAAACTTAAACCTTTATTCACATCTTAATCCTTGTTTAAAATGTGTGACTTGTGAATTTAAGAATTCTACAAGACACCTTTTTAAAACTTAAGAACTATTCTTTAAAACTTATAGTTTCAAGAATTTGCGCGACTTATATGTATACCTAAAACGAGGTGTACAAAACGTTTTACTAGGTTCTGTGAAAAACCTTTACTATAATAAAACTTACTTGTTTTATCTTTACTTGAAAAACTTTTAAAACTTATGTTAAACTTTTTAATTCTTTTATGATTCATGAACTTGAAACATAAACCTAGTTTAACACACCTAGTTTTTCATATGTCTAATAATGAAATTAAACATTCGTTTTTGACTTATTAGATTCAACCAAAACTTATGTCTTAGCGACACACTTATAAACTTTGTGACTTTCTTGTGTATCTCCCACTAGCTCCAACAACCATGATGGAACTTGAGCAAACACAATCACCGGTTTATACTTGGTGAAACTAATAAACTTATTATATAAAGACTTTATATAATAATACTTAGTTTGTTTAAACCTTTCTTATATTTAACTTAAACTACTTAAATATAGGTTATAAAGTTTTCTTGTTATTTATTACTTGATCATTAATCTAGTATATTACATAACTTGTAAAATACTTATATTATACTTGTATAATTATCTAGTTATAATAACTTATAACTTTATACACCTTAATATATATAACTTTGTATATTTCTAGTTAATCATATAATTTCAAGTTGTACAATTTCTAGTTATAATGAAATCATAACTATGTAGTTTCTAGTTTTAATTATATAATAGCTTTATACAATAACTAGTTATAATATTATCCTTTAAGATCAAAATAACATTACCCTTTTAATTGTTCCATTTTATCTTGTATTTAATATATATTCGTATATATGTATAAACTTTCATAATAAACTTGTAACATTCTAATAAGAATATTACATCTAATTTATACGTATGTATTTTTACTTAATCTAATTAAAATACGTATAAACTTATTATATCTTTTAAAATTCAATTAAAAATTCCGAAAATTTAATACATATATATAAATAAATAAATACATCTTGTTAATTTTAGAACTTAAAAATTAACACTTCTTTTAATCTTATTAATTCCCTATTAATAATTACTTAAACCCTAATCTTGTTCTTGATCAATCAAAACTAGGGTTTTGACTTTCTTGATCAAAGACATTACTGTAAAAATTTGAATAAAATCTAGTGAGCGGTTTGAGAGTTATAGCAGTTCCCGCGGGGGTGTCGCGTTCTGGCAGATTAATATGAGTTAAGTTTTGAGCCAAGTTTTAATCCTACCCCTATTATGTGATGTAGGATCTTCTAGGAACTGAGTTGTGACTTGTACGTGCCGAGGATACTTCCAGGAGCTTACGTTCATTCGAGGTGGGTAATCTCACTATAAACTTGTACTTACTTTCGATTCATGATTATGTGCTATGTGTTGTGAATTGTCTTGTTGATTGAGCTTGAGTATTGATTGTGTGATTTATTTGAGTTATCTGGAGACTGAGTTATCTGAGTTCTGAGTTCTTGAGTTAAAACATTAAACATAATATACTTGACTTGACACCGAAGAGCACTGGTGTCAGATGTTTGTCTTGGCACCGAAGAGTACTGGTGCCAGAGGTTTTGACTCAACACCGAAGAGTACAGGTGTTGAGCCTTGAGTTGTGTGAGGCGGGTCGAGGTTGATCTCTCGTCCCAAGTCACACTAGCGCGCTATATAAATTAAAATCTGAGAAATAAATTTGAGTAATTGAGAATTGAGTAGAGTCTTTAGGGATCACTTATGTGGTGTGGATTGTTTGTATGTGTATGCTTATTGTGTTGATTATTCACTCAGCGATGGCTGACCCCAAACAATCCCTCCCATTTTACAGGTACTAGCAAAGGCAAAGAGAAGGTCAATGGTTGATGAGCTGCTTTTCTATTTTTATATTTATGGATTTGGATTAAAACATTTATTTTGAGTCAAACATGTTTTGTTTTAAAACCTTTAATTATTCCGCATTTAAAACACGAGACGGTTTTATATTTTTATTTATGAGTTGGGACCTTTGAGTTACTTGTACCTTTGGGGAAAATATATTATTTTATTGATTAAAAATTTTTAAATTTTCCCAAATTTTTGGGTTGTTACATTGCTAGCTTTTATATTTTATCTTTTCTTCGGTTTCATATCGGGGGTGATGACATTTCCGAGCTCTCGTCCGATCTCCTTTGTTTGCCGTTCAAAAAAAAATACATTTCCCAAGAAGTTCATTTTCTTTTTATTTTTATTTTTCTGGCCAACCAAACATAGGAAATGAAGTTAGTTTCATTTTTTTTTGTTTCATTTCCCTCTCCTAAAAATGCCCTTATTAAGTTGTGCTGGTCAATAATATATATCGGACATAAAACCACTAAAAAGAAAAACTTTTAGGAATTTAATACTATATCAATCAAACTTAAAGATAAAATTATGGCTAAAAAGAGTGTAACAATTAAAACACTAAAAGAAAGGAAGTTGATTAAATCACAACTAAACCTAATAGCTAATAGAATAAAGAAGAATTCATTACAAGTTTTTTTATATAGTAAGCCCTTTACATAAAGATAGATAGCATAAATATATCGTTCTGTTGTCTATTTAGCTCACCTTTTATTTATCATATACTTCCTGCGTATCAAAATAAGTGATACAAATTGGCTTATACGTCTTTTGAGGTAAAAGATTAAAGTAGATGTTAAAATAGATTAAAGTACATAGTTAGTGGAGAATGAGTCCCACTTTTCTTGAATAAAGTGATATTAATGAGTTTTAAAAGTAAAAGTAAGGGTATAAGGGTAATTTCACTTTATTAAAATGAATGGTTAGTGGGTGTGGGTCCCACTGTTTTTACCAAATAAGGAAAGTTTTCAAAGTGTATCACTTATTTTGATACACCCCAAAATGGAAAGTGTGTCACTTATTTCGATACGGAGGAAGTATAAATTTCCTAACTTATAAAAATCTTACAGCAAAATCCTTTTATAATAAAATTGTACTTGCAAATGATGTCTAGCTTAGCTGGATTGATGCATGAGTTTTACTCACATATAAGGCATGAGGTCGGGAGTCCGATTCCTGTAATACACCTCTTGTGGTGCCAAATATGAGGGATTTTTCCCTTGAAATCCCTATGGGGGTTGGGTTTACCCTATATAGGAGTTCGAACCCGGGGTACTCGTTGAAATATTGCGAGTATGCTTCCGTTGTTATCATTTGCCGTTTCCAAAAATAAAATCGTACTTCATAAAACCAAAAATTGTTAATGTTTTTTACTTTATTTTTATAACTCCGAACCAATTGGGGCCCCTACCTAGTACGGTGCATGAGGTTACCCACACTCTTAAGAATAAAATGTGCAACCAGTAATACCCCTTAATTGTCTTCCTGAGTCCGCCACTGCATACTACCCCTTAATTTTAAACAAGAAATATAAATATTTTCACACAAAATAATTATATATCAGTGTTACAGTTAAAAAACATTAGGTTATCATTCACGTATAATTAAAAAAAATCAAAATTTGAAAGCTCTAAAACTATTTATATTATTATCTAGCTTAGTTTTTTAATCCTCCTTCCTCCTCTACTACATGTGTTCCTGCTCACCCCTTCAACCCGCACATGTTTCATGCCTAACCCTTTCACCATCCCGCCCCTTTTCCAAAACTAGCCCCCTTTCCATCTTTTTAGCTTCTTACACATAATCACTCCTCTAGGTTGTAAACGAACCGAACGTTCAATGAACCGTTCGCGAACTGTTTGGTGGGAGTTCGTTTATGTTCGTTCGTTTAGCTAAGCAAACGAACACGAACAAGATTTTGTGTTCGTTTAGTTAAACAAACGAACACGAACAAAGGCCCGTTCGTTCATTTATGTTCGTGAACATCCGTTCGTGTTCATTTGTTTACGTTCGTTTGTTAGTGTTCGTTTATGTTCGTTTGAGTTTGTTTATGTTTGTTTATGTTCGTTTGTGTTTGTTTATGTTCGTTTGTGTTTGTTTGGTGTACGTTTGTGTTTGTTTCGTGTACGTTTGTGTTTGTTTGTGTACGTTTGTGTTTGTTTCGTGTACGTTTGTGTTTGTTTCGTGTACGTTTGTGTTTGTTTATGTCCGTTTGTGTTCGTTTATGTTTGTTACCCTCGTTCACGAACCGTTCGTGAACACTAAATTTTCTTAACGAACCGTTTGTGAACATAAAATTCCGTTCGATACGTGTTCGTGAACCGTTCATGAACACATTTTTTCCTTAATAAACGAACACGAACAAGGGCCCATTCATATTCGTTCGGTTCATTTACAGGCCCACACTCCTCATTCTTCTCTAAAAGTAGCCCCACGTCTACTCGACATCACTTTTACAAACGTTGTCGTATACCAACAATTTACACATGTTATCGTCTTGTTGAGTAGATGATGACAGAACTTTTGCGTGAAAGGAGGAAACACGGTTGCCTATCAATCCCTCAAACCCTATGTGTTTCCATCCCTATGACTTAATATTTAATATTTCCTCTGTATCATAAGTGATACACTTTCCATTTATGAGTGTTTCACAATAAGTGATACACTTTAAAAGTTACTTTATTTGGCAAAAATGCGGGACTCAACTTCCACTAACTATCCACTTTAATAAAGTAAAATTACCCTTATACCCATACTTTTACTTTTAAAACTAATTAATATCACTTTATTCAAGAAAAGTAGGACCTATCATCCACTAACTATCTACTTTAATATATTTTAATCATACTTTAATATATTTTGACTTTACTTTGATATTTTATCTCAAATTTCGTGATCTTCCAAATGTATCACTTATTGTGATACGGGGAAGTATATCCTGTCCAAGCACCTTACTAATATATAAAACATTTAGTTATACATTTATACATACTCTTAATAATTAAGAACTTGAATTTACCATACACCATAAGTATATGAAAAATTCTTGAAAGAGATAAGTCAAAACAAATAACATTCCTAATGAAAGACTAAATACAAAATTAAAATCAAATAGATAGTATATTTATACTAAACACAACATTAGAAATATATGGTTATATAATAGATATCTTATATTTAAGTTTTGTAAAATTACATACTATCTCCGTCCCATTTTAAATGTCCAGTATACTATTTTAGTTTGTCCCACAAAGAGTGTCATTTCCTAAATTTCAACCAATCAAAAAACATTTAAGTGGGAAAGAGAAAATTTGATTGGTGACATTATATAATTAACGCACTTTGCTTAAACTGTGTGCTTTTTTGTAGTGGACAATTAAAGTGTGACGGAGGGAGTATAACTGTAACACCCGTATTTTTAAAACATCGTTTAAATCATTTAAAATACATATTTCCCAATATATGACATATTGTCCAAAATACAGTTTAACAAAAACTTTAAAACCTTTATCAGAGTTTACAAAAAATACGGTGTCACCAAGTATATCAAAACCATAGGCAACGGGATCTACCTATGATCTCCCGAACTAAGCATCTCTAGGCCACTTCTAGTGCAACCTTCTATCACTTCAACCTGTACCTGAGTACATAGCCACAAAACAAACGTAGTACGTGAGACAAAATAGTCTCGTGAGATACATGGGTTTTTTGACCCCAATAATAATAGTCATTTCGTAAATATATAAACATATATATAAACCACATAAATACCGTCTAGTCACCCTATTGTGACTCTAGCTACTTTGCTTTCCAAGCAACCATATCTAGTACCTAAACATATAGGTACCAGCAGCACCAACATGTCTAATACATAAACATATATGTATTAGAACCTAACATACCTAGTACCAAACATATGCGTACTAGAAGCCCAATCATATCTAGTACATAAACATATGCGTACTAGAAGCCCAATCATATCTTAAGCTACAAAGATCAAAGAGTGAAGATATACCTTTAATCTTCAACTAGAAGTGAGATCTATCAAAGATTGGTGAAGAAATCAGCTCCAAATGATGGTTTACACCCAAAATCGTCCACAAACTCGAGAGGAAGAAACTAGGGTTTGAGATGGCATGAAATGAGCCAAAACCCGACTTTAATGCTCTGGTCGGAAGAGCTCGCGCCCCGCTCGCGCCGAGCTCGCGTCGCGAAGTGACGCGGATCTGCCCCCTAGTCGCCGCTTTTACCAGACTTCGCGCCAGGCTCGCGCCTAGCTCGCGCCGCGAAGTCGACGCGAAGTCAACGCGACATACTCGCGTTCCAGCTCCGGTCCCTCTGCTCAACCTCGCGTTTCGCTCGCGCCTGACTCGCGCCGCGAACTTGCCTGTGCAGCAAGGCTGCACTTTTCGGTCTAGGTTTCAACACGGTTTCGTCCATAACTTTCTCATACGGACTCCAAACGACACGAAACCAATTCCTACGTTCTCTAAACGATTTATCCTTATTTATCATATTTTGTACAATTTATTTATTTACAAATTTTGGGTCGTTACAACTATTTACCCCTTAAAAGGATTCCGTCCTCGGAATCGCTAAGAATTTCAACCCACATACAACCGAGCATTCCGCTCTCACTCCCTTGTGGTCATTACCATCAAATTCCCTCATTCCCGATCCGTTAACATTACATATCCAAACGTTCACTTAACTCCGCTAAGTCCGAACGGTCGAGACCCAATTTTTAAAACTCATAATACTCAAACGGGTCAAAATTTCACAATTTGACCAAAACACCGACATTCCCTCGACCGATCTTTTCATTCTCATAACAATGGTATAACACAATCATACCATTAACTAGTTGATTTAAACGTATGTCAAACTCTAGCTTTGACCCAACCGATATATCCCGACATTGGTATATCCCCACATTATCTACCCATTGACTTAAGCACAAAGTCAACTATACTTTGACATTTTCCCTTCTCGTCAAGGACCCCATAAATCCTCCTTTCCTTTACAATTGACCTTTAATTTATGATCCATCTACAATCATATGCTCGATTCCCAAATCCAATCTTGACAACACCCAAACGGGTCAAAGTCGTATAATCTGACTACAACTATTTCAACTATTCCATTAATCTTTTCACATACATACAATCGGCACATTATGCCCTCGACATTCACTAACCGTTCATAACGAGAGTCAAAGCCCATCCTTGGCTAAGTCAACCAATCACCAATTGGTCACCCTTGACTTACGTGAAGTCAACCATACTCTTTCAACTAACCAATTTCATACTCACGGGCACCATCACTAACATCTCACTTCCGGTTCCACTCATTATTGTCCACACTTTCATTTTCTCTCCCAATTATCCGAGAGTCGTACATTCACATATGGTCACATCGACTTTTACCGATTCTTGACCAACATTTGGTCACTCACACCATCACTTAGTTTTCTTTCAACCATCTTTGCATCACATCGATCAAATTCATAACTCTTATTCTCAATTGTCGGAATTAGTTCTCCTTTCGCTACATATTCCACTATTTCATACAAGTTTACCATACTTTGGTTATCAAATGATAATTTGCTCACTAGGAGTTTCTCTTTCCTCCTATTCTATAAATCGTAGGCATCCCCTACATTTACATGACCTAGATGCAACCCGCATTTCGAACTAGGTCCTCATATACCATAACATATTAGTAATACATTATTAACCACATGGTTCTACATTCATCATTTAAACACGTAAACATATACACACACATATATATACGCATATATATCACGCCAATTCAATTTAAACACCTTTATTGTGCACATATACAAACATATGTATATGTCACCAACACCATCTATACATCTCTATTGTGCACATATACAAACATATGTATATGTCACACCAATACCGTCTGGTATCCATCTTTTTACAACACGTAGCTTTGCTACTTTCTGTAACAACCCGAATTTTTTTGTAAATAGATAAAATGTATAAAAATATGATAATTATGGATAAATCATATAAAACTCGTAGAAACTGGTTTCGTGTCGTTTGGACACCGTATGAGGAAGTTATGGGCGAAACCGGGTCGAGACGATGATGAAAAAGTGCAGCCCTGGCTGCATACGAAGTTCGCGACGCGAACTAGGTTCGCGAAACGCGAAGTAGCGACAGGGAAATTGGCCTTCGATCGTGAGGTAGTTCCCGGCCAGTTAACGATCGCGAAGTTCATAAGGACGCAAAGTTAGCGACGCGAAGTTGGGGTTCGCGACGCGAACTCCTTCGAGCAGCATTAAAATCGGGTTTTGGCTCATTAATGGCATGTGCAAACCCTAGTTCCTCCCTTTTGGCGATTTTCGAGCTTGAGGACTGATTGAGGTCGAATCCTTCACAAATCTTTGATAGATTTCACTCCTAGTTGAAGATTAAAGGTATATCTTCACTCTTTGATCTTTGTAGCTTAAGATCTATGCATTTTGATGTAAGGGTTTGAAACCCTAGTTCATGGGTTATGGGATATGGTGATGTTGATGATGTATACACTTAATAGATGGTATATTATCAAAGGAAACAAGGGTATGATTATGATTTGTAAGAATCTTAAGGATTTGGTTAAACCTAGGGTTTGGTAAATCACCATAATTGGGGGAAATGTGTTAATAAGTGTTATCTAAAGATAGATGGACACAATAGTAGTTGTATGTGATGTTGATCATGTTGTGATAATTGTATTAGGCTTTTGGTGAAGTCTTGGAAGTTGATTGAGCTATGAAGCAAGGAAATTGGCGTAAAGAATATGGTTGGAGCACTTTATTGCTAAGGTGAGTACATGAGACTTTTAAACTGAGTACATAGTAAATAGTTTTGAAAATACATATGATATTTTATTGGTCTCTATTAATAAATATGTTGATAAAGATAGTGACTGAAAATGTATGAAAGTGTGTAGAATGTGATACTAGAATATGTCTAGTATGATTGATGAATTGGAAGTAAAATATGATAGATTCAAGTAATTATGGAATCTGTGTTAATGAACAATAATAAGGAAGTAATTGATTAAAAGAATGTATACGGAGCCTTTATTAATAAATATGTATTAGTAAAGCAATTGGGAATGATTTTATAGTAATGAGTACCTATTGGTAAGATATACTAATAAAAGTAAAACACGAATGTATATGAAAAAGAATATGATGTGACTAGTAATAATTGTGTATTATAGTCAAGGAAGAGATAAAAGTATTATGATATCGATAAAATAAGAAATGTATCTTATGTATAAAGTAAGTATGGACCTCATAGGGTTCATAGATGTAGAAGTAAATGTGGGTTGCTTATGATCGGGTCCATGGGACCATACAGGTACGTTCACACTGTGTTGAACTAATTATATGTTGTTATTATTAGATAACTAACTTGTTTGATGATTGATGTGATAGCCGAGGGCTTTGATTGGAATAACTGATGAGTTATGGTAAGAACGAGATGATGTGATGCTAGTTAGTTCGGGGGCAACCCGATAACTAGACATGGTGATGTTTCTAGCTAGTTCGGGGGCAACCCGATAGTTAGATAGGATAGTGCTTCTAGCTAGTTCGGGGGCAACCCGATAGTTAGATATGTTTGTGACTCTAGTTAGTTCGGGGGCAACCCGATAACTAGATATATATATTGGAGTTCTAGCTAGTTCGGGGGCAACCCGATAGTTAGATAGGATAGTGCTTCTAGCTAGTTCGGGGGCAACCCGATAGTTAGATATGTTGAGATTCTAGTTAGTTCGGGGGCAACCCGATAACTAGATATGATTGCTAGGAAGGCATTGGAACGATAGGGTCACTATAGGGTGGCTAGCTTATAATGATTTAGTATATGTATATATATATATGTTCATATACATCTAATTATGAAACGACTATTATTGTTATTTGGGTCTAAAACCCATGTATCTCACGAGACTATTTTGTCTCACGTACTACGTTTGTTTGTGACTGTGTACTCAGGTACAGGTTTGAAGTGAAAGAAGGTTGCACTAGAAGTGGCCTAGAGATGTTTAGATCGGGAGCTAATAGGTAGATCTCGTTGCCTATGGTTTTGATATACTTGGTGACACCGTATTTTTGTAAACTCTGATATAGGTTTTAAAGTTTTTTTTTGTTAAACCGTACTTTGGACAATATGTCAAATATTGGGAAAATGTATTTTAAATGATTTAAACGATGTTTTAAAAATACGGGTGTTACAACTTGGTATCAGAGCTATAGTTTAAGTGAATTAGGTTGGATGTCCATCCTAGTCTTAGACTGTAGCAATAGGAATGTAAGATTCCTTGAGATCGATAGGTTGACCTTGAGACTTTATGTTAAGTTTAGGGTTAAACCTAGGGGACCTATAGAAGTTGTTAGGAAATGTGCAATGTGAAGTCTTTTGAGACCGTAGGGCATTGGTAAGCTAGGGTCGACCCCTATGGGAAATGCCATGTTTTCATCTAATTGTATTGTTTTCGACTGTTGAGTCGACTGTTTGAATCTTGTTTGTTGAATACATTGTTATGGCGAAGGAATGAATGAGTAAAGTGGGTGAGCTCCACTAAGTTGGGAAAGGTTAAGAATGATGATGTGAACAAGATTTTTGAATAATTGAATAAATAAGGGTAGGTGGAATGATTCCAATACCCATAGGAAGGAAGAGTAATCAAATGGTGAATCCCGTAGTGGGAGGTGTCTACATAAAAAGGTAACAAGATCTAGTCGGAAGAAATGGAAGGATGTGGTATAGGGTTTTCATAGCATGTAAAACCGTTGAGTAATTCGGAAGTTTTGAGCCGAAGGTCACGATGTGGTGGATTCGGTAGATTTAGCAAGTGCTAGAGAGTAGCAAATGAAGGAAGAACAATATGGCGACATTGACGTCACCATTATTGAAGGATGAGGTATTGACACGGTGGAACGTGTTGTATGAGACCTTGAGGAAAAAAAAAAAGCGTGGTACAAAATGTTGTGAAAGGAACTCACGAGTGAGTTGAAAAAGGGGAGTTTTTCCCGGAAGGAAATCTAGAGGGGGTCATGATGCAACCTCGGAGGTCTTTGGTGAAGATTGAGGTTATGTGAATATTGCTTAATTGCCTGATGGTTGCACGAATTGGTGCTTATAGAGATTGGAGACGAGTCGTACGTCATGGAGATTTATATTTGGGAATGGTCTTCCCGGTTAGTTATGTGTATGGAAGTGTGCATTGGAAAGGATTATAGACAAGTGTGTTGCATGTAGTAAGGATAGAAGGGTTGATGCCATTATGTAGTATCAAAGGAAAAACCACGAGGATGGTAAATGTGTTTCAACAAAAGGATAGCAGTACAATGGAGTACTAAGTCTTGATAAGTATGAATGGAAATTTTAGAAATAGAACCTTTGGAAATGGAATTTGGATTTCCGGCGGGAATCCGGATAAGTAACGTGATATTATACGGGAACGGTAAAGGAAAGAATGACTAAGGTATAGTGATACCTAGAATTTATAAATGAAAAATATGTGGAAAAGAATAAGTGTCGGGAATGACGAATTTTGATTGTTGAAAACGGATGAGTAAAAGTTGGCGCATAGCCATAGCAAGTTTCGTGATAATATTGATAAATTCGATGTCAAGAGTGAAAAGACAATTATTGGTAAAATACCATAGTAATAAGTGTGACAATGTATGTCATAGCGTAGTGTAAGACTACGATTTGAAAAGGAATATTTCGGAGTCCCACGACGTGTACAAGTAGAACACCGAGTGTTGGGCTTTTGGTTGCGAGTGTGGACCGGAGTCGATTGTTTGACTCAAGGATGATTGGATTGGTCGGTGATTTTTTTTGGCTAATGGAATGTAGTGGTAGCTACTCCGGCGGTGACAAAAGTCTTGGAAATTGTTAAGGAAATGAACCGGTTAAGGACGGTTATTGTGTAAGTGAAACAATAAATAGCAATTAGAGAATGTTATTAGTTACCCGCGGGGTACAATGCATGTGCATTATGTGATGGCCTTGGAAGGCATATGATAATGGAAAGGTAATATTATATGAAATGTATTAAGTAGTATGTCCAATGGGAGATATGTGAATAGGAAAGAAAACGATAATGTGATTTTATGGGAGAGGTGCTAGAATGCATGATGAATGATTTGATGATCGAATGAGTAAGATAGTAGCAAGGCTACACGATGCGAAAAGATGGATGTCAGATGACATTGGTGTGGCATATACATATGTTTGTATATGTGCACAATAGAGATGTATAGATGGTATTGGTGTGACATATACATATGTTTGTATATGTGCACAATAGAGGTGTTTAGATTGAATTGGCGTGATACATATGTGTATATATATATGTGTGTGTGTGTATATGTTTACGTGTTTAAATGATGAATGTAGAACCATGTGGTTGATAATGTATTACTATTATGTTATGGTATATGAGGACCTAGTTCGAAATGCGGGTTGCATCTAGGTCATGCAAATGTAGGGGATGCCTACGATTTATAGAATAGGAGGAAAGAGAAACTCCTAGTGAGCAAATTATCATTTGATAACCAAAGTATGGTAAACTTGTATGAAATCGCGGAATATGTTGCGATAGGAGAACAAATTCCGGTAATTGAGAATAAGAGTTATGAAATTGATTGTTGCGATGCAAAGATGGTTGAAAGAAAACTAAGTGATGGTGTGAGTGACCAAGTGTTGGTCAATAATCAGTAAAGGTCGATGTGACCGTATTTGAATGTGCAACTCTCGCATAATTGGGGAGATATTGAAGGTGTGGAAAAACGGGGACAATTGTTAAGGAAACAATAATAAGTAGAACCGGAAGTGATATATTATGATAGTGCCCCGTGAGTATGAAATTGGTTAGTTTGAAAGGGGTATGGTTGACTTCACGCAAAAGTCAAGTTCGACCAATTTGTGATTGGTTGACTTAGTCAAAGATGGGCTTGACTCTTGTTATGAACAATTAGTGAATATTGAGAGCATCATGTGTCGATGTTATGTGCGAGAAAAAGGGTAATGGAATAACTAAAAGAGTTATAGTCGGATTGTGCGACTTTGACCCGTTGGGTGTTTAGGGTTGAATTTGGGAACCGAGTATATGATTATTGATAAAATCATGAAATTAAAGACGATAGTAAAGGAATGAAAAATTAATGAAACCTTTAACGAGAAGGGAAAATGTTAAAGTATAGTTGACTTTGTGCTTAAGTCAAAGGGTAGACAATGTGGGGATATACCAATGTCGGGATATATCGGTTGGGTCAAAGCTAGAGTTTGACATTCGTTTTAATCAACTAGTCAATGGTATGATTGTGTCATACCATTGTTATGGGAATGAAAGGATCGGTCGAGAGAGTGGCGGTGTTATGGTCAAATTGTGAAATTTTGACCCGTTTGGGTATTATGAATTTTAAAAAAAAAAATTTGGGTCCTGACCGTTCGGACTTAACGGAGTTAAGTGAACGTTTGGATATGTAATGTTAACGGAATATGAATGAGGAAAGTTTGATGGAAATGACCACAAGGGAATGAGAGCGGAATGCTCGGTCGGATGTGGGTTGGAATTCTTAGCGATTCCGAGGACGGAATCCTTTTAAGGGGTAGATAGTTGTAACAACCCGAATTTTTTTGTAAATAGATAAAATGTATAAAAATATGATAATTATGGATAAATCATATAAAACTCGTAGAAACTGGTTTCGTGTCGTTTGGACACCGTATGAGGAAGTTATGGGCGAAACCGGGTCGAGACGATGATGAAAAAGTGCAGCCCTGGCTGCATACGAAGTTCGCGACGCGAACTAGGTTCGCGAAACGCGAAGTAGCGACAGGGAAATTGGCCTTCGATCGTGAGGTAGTTCCCGGCCAGTTAACGATCGCGAAGTTCATAAGGACGCAAAGTTAGCGACGCGAAGTTGGGGTTCGCGACGCGAACTCCTTCGAGCAGCATTAAAATCGGGTTTTGGCTCATTAATGGCATGTGCAAACCCTAGTTCCTCCCTTTTGGCGATTTTCGAGCTTGAGGACTGATTGAGGTCGAATCCTTCACAAATCTTTGATAGATTTCACTCCTAGTTGAAGATTAAAGGTATATCTTCACTCTTTGATCTTTGTAGCTTAAGATCTATGCATTTTGATGTAAGGGTTTGAAACCCTAGTTCATGGGTTATGGGATATGGTGATGTTGATGATGTATACACTTAATAGATGGTATATTATCAAAGGAAACAAGGGTATGATTATGATTTGTAAGAATCTTAAGGATTTGGTTAAACCTAGGGTTTGGTAAATCACCATAATTGGGGGAAATGTGTTAATAAGTGTTATCTAAAGATAGATGGACACAATAGTAGTTGTATGTGATGTTGATCATGTTGTGATAATTGTATTAGGCTTTTGGTGAAGTCTTGGAAGTTGATTGAGCTATGAAGCAAGGAAATTGGCGTAAAGAATATGGTTGGAGCACTTTATTGCTAAGGTGAGTACATGAGACTTTTAAACTGAGTACATAGTAAATAGTTTTGAAAATACATATGATATTTTATTGGTCTCTATTAATAAATATGTTGATAAAGATAGTGACTGAAAATGTATGAAAGTGTGTAGAATGTGATACTAGAATATGTCTAGTATGATTGATGAATTGGAAGTAAAATATGATAGATTCAAGTAATTATGGAATCTGTGTTAATGAACAATAATAAGGAAGTAATTGATTAAAAGAATGTATACGGAGCCTTTATTAATAAATATGTATTAGTAAAGCAATTGGGAATGATTTTATAGTAATGAGTACCTATTGGTAAGATATACTAATAAAAGTAAAACACGAATGTATATGAAAAAGAATATGATGTGACTAGTAATAATTGTGTATTATAGTCAAGGAAGAGATAAAAGTATTATGATATCGATAAAATAAGAAATGTATCTTATGTATAAAGTAAGTATGGACCTCATAGGGTTCATAGATGTAGAAGTAAATGTGGGTTGCTTATGATCGGGTCCATGGGACCATACAGGTACGTTCACACTGTGTTGAACTAATTATATGTTGTTATTATTAGATAACTAACTTGTTTGATGATTGATGTGATAGCCGAGGGCTTTGATTGGAATAACTGATGAGTTATGGTAAGAACGAGATGATGTGATGCTAGTTAGTTCGGGGGCAACCCGATAACTAGACATGGTGATGTTTCTAGCTAGTTCGGGGGCAACCCGATAGTTAGATAGGATAGTGCTTCTAGCTAGTTCGGGGGCAACCCGATAGTTAGATATGTTTGTGACTCTAGTTAGTTCGGGGGCAACCCGATAACTAGATATATATATTGGAGTTCTAGCTAGTTCGGGGGCAACCCGATAGTTAGATAGGATAGTGCTTCTAGCTAGTTCGGGGGCAACCCGATAGTTAGATATGTTGAGATTCTAGTTAGTTCGGGGGCAACCCGATAACTAGATATGATTGCTAGGAAGGCATTGGAACGATAGGGTCACTATAGGGTGGCTAGCTTATAATGATTTAGTATATGTATATATATATATGTTCATATACATCTAATTATGAAACGACTATTATTGTTATTTGGGTCTAAAACCCATGTATCTCACGAGACTATTTTGTCTCACGTACTACGTTTGTTTGTGACTGTGTACTCAGGTACAGGTTTGAAGTGAAAGAAGGTTGCACTAGAAGTGGCCTAGAGATGTTTAGATCGGGAGCTAATAGGTAGATCTCGTTGCCTATGGTTTTGATATACTTGGTGACACCGTATTTTTGTAAACTCTGATATAGGTTTTAAAGTTTTTTTTTGTTAAACCGTACTTTGGACAATATGTCAAATATTGGGAAAATGTATTTTAAATGATTTAAACGATGTTTTAAAAATACGGGTGTTACACTTTCTCACTCATTCAATCGCCCAATTATTCATCATGCATTCTAGCACAATTCACATAATATCACATTATCGTTTTCTTTCATATCTAACATGTCTCCCATTGGACATACTACTCAACACATTTCATATAATATTGTCTTTCCATTATCATATGCCTTCCAAGGCCATTATATAATGTACATGCATTGTACCCCACGGGTAACTAATAACATTCTCTAATTGCTATTTATTGTTTCACTTACACATTAACCGTCCTTAACCGGTTCATTTCCTTAACAATTTCCAAGACTTTTGTCACCGCCGGAGTAGCTACCCCTACATTCCATTAGCCAAAAAAAATCACCGACCAATCCAATCATCCTTGAGTCAAACAATCGACTCCGGTCCACACTCGCAACCAAAAGCCCAACACTCGGTGTTCTACTTTTACACTTCGTGGGACTCCGAAATATTCCTTTTCAAATCGTAGTCTTACACTACGCTACGACATACATTGTCACACTTATTACTATGGCATTATACCAATAATTGTCTTTTCACCCTTGACATCGAATTTATCAATATTATCGCGAAACTTGCTATGGCTATGCGCCAACTTTTACTCAACCGTTTTCAACAATCAAAATTCGTCATTCCCGACACTTATTCTTTTCCACATATTTTCCATTTATAATTTCTAGGTATCACTATACCTTAGTCATTCTTTCCTTTACCGTTCACATAGAATAACATTACATTACGTATCCGGATTCCCATCGAACATCAAAATTCCATTCCAAAATTTCCATTTCTATCATTCTCATCCAAACTAACAATACTTACCAAGATTAGTACTTCATCATACCATCATCCTTTTGTTGACAACATCTACCATTCTTATGGTTTCCCCCCCTTGACACTACATAGTAGCATCAACCCATATATCCTTACTACATGCGACACACCGGGCCATAATCATTTCCAATGTATGATTTCTATACACATACTAACCGGGAAGACTATTCCCGAAATTAAATCTCCACATCATACAACTTATCTACAATTTCTATAGGCACCAATTCGTGCAACAACAACAACAACTACGTCATAATCTCAAATCATTCTTTTTACCCAAGATCTCTGAGGTGGCCCTTCCGGGTCAACTCCCCATTCCAACTCACTCGTGAGTTCCTTTCACAACATTTTGTACCGTGCTCTCCTTCACATAGTTTCATACAACACATTCCACCGTATCAACACCTCATCCTTCAATAATGGTGACGTCAATGTCGCCATATCGTTCTTCCTTCATTTGCTACTCTCTAGCACTTGCCAACTCTACCGAATCCACCACATCGTGACCTTCGGTTCAAATCTTCCGAATTACACAACAGTTTTACACGCTATGAAAGTCTTACACAACTTCCTTCCATTTCTTCCGACTATGTTTTGCTACCTTTTAAGTAGACACTTCCCACTACGGGATTCACCATTCGATTATTCTTCCTTCATTTGGGTATTGGAATCATTTCACCTACCCTCATTCGTAACTCTTTCCAATTTAGTGGAGTTCGTCCACTTTTCACATTTATTCTTTCGCCATACCAACATATCCAACCAGCAAGGTTCAAACGGTCAGCTCAACAGTTGAAAACAACACAGTTATATCAAATTATGGCATTTCTCATAGGGATCGACCCTATCATACTAATCCCCCTACGGTCTCAAAAGACTCACATTGCACATTGCATAACAACTTCTATAGGTCCCCCTAGGTTCAACCCTAAACTTAACATAAGTCTCAAGGTCAACCTATCGATCTCAAGGAATCTTACATTCCTATTGCTACAGTCTAAGACTAGGATGGACATCCAACCTAATTCACTTAAACTATAGCTCTGATACCAAGTTGTAACACCCGTATTTTTAAAACATCGTTTAAATCATTTAAAATACATATTTCCCAATATATGACATATTGTCCAAAATACAGTTTAACAAAAACTTTAAAACCTTTATCAGAGTTTACAAAAAATACGGTGTCACCAAGTATATCAAAACCATAGGCAACGGGATCTACCTATGATCTCCCGAACTAAGCATCTCTAGGCCACTTCTAGTGCAACCTTCTATCACTTCAACCTGTACCTGAGTACATAGCCACAAAACAAACGTAGTACGTGAGACAAAATAGTCTCGTGAGATACATGGGTTTTTTGACCCCAATAATAATAGTCATTTCGTAAATATATAAACATATATATAAACCACATAAATACCGTCTAGTCACCCTATTGTGACTCTAGCTACTTTGCTTTCCAAGCAACCATATCTAGTACCTAAACATATAGGTACCAGCAGCACCAACATGTCTAATACATAAACATATATGTATTAGAACCTAACATACCTAGTACCAAACATATGCGTACTAGAAGCCCAATCATATCTAGTACATAAACATATATGTACCAGAAGCACCAACATGTCTAATACATAAACATATATGTATTAGAACCTAACATACCTAGTACCAAACATATGCGTACTAGAAGCACTCGTGTGCTTAGTGTATAAACATATACACACCCGGTGTATAAACATATATACCACCGCTCAGTGACCAGGGGTCCCCCGCGTCACCACCATCTATCTCTTATCATAACCTAACAATTATGCCAGTCAAAGCCTTCGGCTATCATATGAACATCAAACAAGTTAGACATCTAACAATAACGACACATAATTAGTTCAACACAGTGTGAACGTACCTGTATGGTCCCATGGACCCGATCATAAGCAACCCATATTCACTTCTACATCTATGAACCCCAAGAGGTCCATCCATATTTATTATCATAGGATACATTTCCTATCTATCGATATCCTAATACTTTTATCTCTTCTTGACTATAATACATATTTATTACTAGTCAATTCATATTCATTTACATATACTTTCATTCATCACTTTTATTAGTATAATGTACTAATCAATACTCTTTACTTAATATCATCATCATTAGTCTTATTAATGCATATTATTAATAACCAATTATCATACATCATATTAATAATTAGTTATTAGTCACTTTTCATTATCATGATCTCTTTCAAAATCATCAATCCTTTTAGACATACTTAGATAGTCTAGTATTTATATTTTCTCATCTTTTCAATCATATCTTTATTAAAAACATTTATTAATAAAGACCCATAAAATAACATTTGTATTTTCAACACTCTTTGCTATGTACCCAGTTTAAAAGTCTCATGTACTCACCTTAGCAATAAAGTGCTCCAGCCGTATCCTTTCCGCCGGTTTCCTTGTTCCAACAATTTGATCAAACTCCAAGATTTCACCGGAAGCCTAATACAAAGTCACAAGGTTATTAACATCACATTCTACTACCATTGTATCCATTTATCACTAGATACCATCCATTAACACTTTCCTCCAATTATGGTGATTTACCAAACCCTAGGTTTAACCAACCCTTAAGATTCTTAAAAATCGAAATCATACACTTGTTTCCTTTGTCAATATACCATCTATTGAGTGTATACAACCTTTATTTAACCAAAAATCACCAATCCAAGAACTAGGGTTTCAAACCCATACATCAAAATGCATAGATCTTAAGCTACAAAGATCAAAGAGTGAAGATATACCTTTAATCTTCAACTAGAAGTGAAATCTATCAAAGATTGGTGAAGAAATCAGCTCCAAATGATGGTTTACACCCAAAATCGTCCACAAACTCGAGAGGAAGAAACTAGGGTTTGAGATGGCATGAAATGAGCCAAAACCCGACTTTAATGCTCTGGTCGGAAGAGCTCGCGCCCCGCTCGCGCCGAGCTCGCGTCGCGAAGTGACGCGGATCTGCCCCCTAGTCGCCGCTTTTACCAGACTTCGCGCCAGGCTCGCGCCTGGCTCGCGCCGCGAAGTCGACGCGAAGTCAACGCGACATACTCGCGTTCCAGCTCCGGTCCCTCTGCTCAACCTCGCGTTTCGCTCGCGCCTGACTCGCGCCGCGAACTTGCCTGTGCAGCAGGGCTGCACTTTTCGGTCTAGGTTTCAACACAGTTTCGTCCATAACTTTCTCATACGGACTCCAAACGACACGAAACCAATTCCTACGTTCTCTAAACGATTTATCCTTATTTATCATATTTTGTACAATTTATTTATTTATAAATTTTGGGTCATTACAATAACACTAGCCGATAAAATTTCAAGACCGATTATCTAAATTAATAAATATGATTATGTTACACAAATTTATCCAAATTCACCAATTTCTACAAAGTCAACTTATGTTGTATTATATAATGATTATATGATTATATGATATAATTGCTCGTCGATATAATTGGTCTTCGTGGGAGTCGCTACCCTATATAAATGGAGCATAAAATGACTCAAAACGTCACTTTTTTCGTTAAATGTTTACATGCGATTAATCAAATTATTTGTACCAAACCATAAACATTATCTAGTCAATGTACGCCTCTATGTCTACATCTATACACCCAATAAATACATCATTCACAATCGCATATACGTACACCAATACAAATCGTTAAAATATAATTCGTACCCACCATTAATTTCAAACTTTATTGGACTTTTTTTGGATTTGGATACATGGTCACCAATCTGTCATTAGGTGGGTCACACAATCCTTTCATACTTCCATTATTTCGACCAATCCTTGGCCACAAATTTCTAGTATACCCCACAGTGCTATCTTTACCACATCACGGCGGCGCGTGCAGTCCACCCCACGGCTTCTCCTCCACCCGCCACAGCTTCACTGACTTATCTAAACTCCCACTGTACACCACCCATTCTCGAACACCACCGTCACAGTCTTCCTGCTGTTCTTTAACCACCAAACATTTCACTGGACCACTGTGTCCGGTCAAAACAGATAAGCAGGAGTGGAAGCCGCCGGCTTCCCTCCGCCACACGCAGATACTTTTATCAGCGGACCCACTAAACAACAAGCTTCCGGCAGCGGCAAGACAAAGCACCGCTTGCTTGTGTCCTCTAATAACGCCGCCGTGAGCCAACCCGTGCTTCTTCCGTTCCCAAGTATTCACCAACCCGTCGGAAGATCCGGCGTACACAACAGCATCCACGGCGTTAACCGCCACCGACGTCACGGCGGCTTCTTGGTTTAATAACAAATAGACCATCATATGCTTTGTATCTTTCCCCACCAACTCCCTCCGCCATACCTTCACCGACCCGTCCGCCGACCCGGTGAAAACCAGCCCGTCAAATCCAGCAACCACCGAGTTAACGGCGTCGTCATGGGCGTTAACTGATTCTAAACATTTCGAATCCGAAAGTCTCCAAACTTTCAATGTTTTATCCCAAGAACCGGAATATAACAACCCGCGTTCTTTATCCAAACTTAAGCAAGAAACGACGTCGTAATGCTTGATCCATGGAACATTCCGGTGACGTCTGACCTCCACGTAGTTACCGGGATTCATGGAGGTTTTGATGAAATCTCGTGTAGTGGGTAAACTACCGACCCGTTTATGCGCTTTCTTGGTCGAATCTGAGTACTTCCACACCCGAATTTTACCATCTTGGTGGCCCGTGAAAATTCTCTCGCCGGAAAGAACGATGGCTTTCACTAATCCACTGCTGGATTTAAACCCGGAAAATTCGGTTAAATTCTTCCAGACCCGAATGTTTCTAGAATCCGACCCTGTATACAGTAAATCTCCAGATGAAGCCAATGAATAAATGTGTCCCTCTTCACGTACCAAAGAACCAATCAAACCGGTTGCCGGAGCATTCCCGTCGGCGACGTAGGAACTAATCCACGGCGATTTTGAAAACGGAGACGTTTGGTGGAACGGCGACATGAAGTAATTAGCAGGAGATGAATTAGGAGAAACTGAAGGGCTTGGATTTGAGACGTTGCTATGGCGGTGGTGTGAGCTGCTACCGCCGTCTTGTTGTTGTTCATCGGCGTTGAGTAAAATGTTGGGTTCGGAGCTGTGGAAGAGTACTCCAAGCTTGGCTCGCCGGCGGGGAGAGTTCTTGTCCGGTAACAATGAATTATCAGTTTTCTCCTTGGTCATGTTTGCTACTCGATCTCAATCAGGAAATGAAAAGGATTGAATGATTAATAATGAAAAGATTTTAATGATTAATCAAAGTGTTTGTAGGTAAAGAGATAGCGTTTGAAATGGAAATCTTTGAAAATGTGACGAAAAGGAGATATTTATAGAACATTGTAGTAATCCACGTATTCACACGGGTTTGACTTTTTTCTTGTATCATAATGTTTTTATTGACTAACTTTACTTTTTTAAATTGAATTAAATTTACGTATGATGATGTGTAATAAAAGTTAAACATTGTAGTAATCCACGTATTCTCACGGGTTTGACTTTTTTCTTGTATCATAAGGTTTTTATTGACCAACTTTACTTTTTAAATTGAATTAAATTTACTTACATAAGTATGATGATGTGTAATAAAAGTTAAACATCTTAAAACCTTGCTAATCAATTTAAACCGGACCAAAACCGGCTATCTATGATCCCATTCTAGAATCATAAAATGAGAACATAGTCTTGTTTGATTTTGCTCATATTAAAAACTGGAACCTTATTTCTTTTATGAATTAACTACTCGAAAAAGCTAAGAAAAAGTCATTCTTACCTATATCAATTTCCCGACTTAGAAATTTTAAATTTAAGATGAGTGAGTTAGAAGGTTTTTGTACGAATATGAGACTCCATAAAAATGCAGTGTCATGTGCTAGTTTAATGTTTTGGTTATGATGTTTGATATTTTTTATGCAATCAAACAATTTTCTGTGCAACTGATATGATGCTCCTGAAAAGTAGGTAACATGGTTGACTAATATTTTTGTTCAACTGGTGATTATACTTTTTGTGCAATTAGCTGCTAATATAAAAATTTTGTGCAACCATTTGGTCATTATGGAAAAAGACAAAATTATCTTGTAAAAATAAAAATAAAAATAATACTTTACATTTTAGTTTTTCGAGAAAGTTTTGTTTTTTTAAATTAGACAAAACGAGTACAAGAATAATTTGGGTAACTTTAAAGTCGCTTGAAAAATACAACCGTTGCTCACATAATGGGCAATTTGCCAAAAAAAAAAAAGTTATAAAAAATCAACATTTTGCATGAATAGTAGTCAATCAAAGTCTATTAATTTAGACTAGCAGGGTACCCGCGCAATGCGGCGGCGGGTACCCAGAAACCATATTTCGTGACGAGCAAGTGTTGTTCGTTTACACGGTAATAATTGTTGCTAGAAATAAATAATTAAACGAAAATGTGGATTTTGGTAAGAGTTGATGATTTACAGCGTCGTATATTTAATGTTATTGGGTAAAATGGTTTTCGAGTAACAGACTTTTGTTATTAAGTGTGGGTGGTGTTACCAAAGTGTAATGTATAGCAAGTGGTTAACACATAGTGATAAGTTAGGAGAGGTCTTGGGTTCGAATCTTATTAGCCGCGATTTTTTTTCTTTTAAGGTAGAGAACTAACTAACAAAAGTGGAAAGGTCCTTAAAATCAAGTTTAAGGAGCTCCTTAAACTTGCCTAATGGGGTAGGCCTAAATGCTTTATATAGTAGTAAGATTATTAGTTTGGTAATTCAGAGTTTCCAACATCCATTGTTATCAATATTAAATAGTTGAACATTCAAGTTTAAATATGCTATTATAGTAATTGTTTTATTTTGTCCTGACATACATATTAGTCATGTTTTATACTACCTTCATATCAAAATAAGTGATACATTTGAGCAAACATAGTTTTGTGGTAAAAGATTATAAGATAGTTTAATATAGATTAAGTAGATAGTTAGTTGAGAATGAGTCTCACTTCTTTTGAATAAAATGATATTCATTATGTTTAAAAGTAAAAATAAAGGTAAAAAGATAATTTTATTTTATCAAAGTAGATAGTTGATGGAGAAATGATCCCGCTTTTTTTTTAAATAAAGTAAGTTTAAAACTATATCACTTATTTTGCTCCATATCTAAATAAAAATTGAATTACTTATTTTGATACGGATTTGTTTTTTTGTAAGATTGAGCAGAAGACTCCATTTTTTTATATTTCTTTTACCATTTTATAAACGTTTTCTTTCAATGGGATTAACGTGTCAAAATGATAGTGGATGTGTTATATGATGAGATGTTATGACGTGTTTGTCCTTGGCCTTTTGGATGACTTGACGATTATTGTTGATTTGACTTTATTCACAAAGTTTGGTAAATCATTGATTTTTGAGGACTTCTATTTGATAACCTCTGCGGCAACTCATCGCAGACACGCCGTTACCGTTTTTGGTCCCGCTATTCATATCAGCAAAAATGTTCAAACTGTTTTCTGCATGTGTTCTTGTCTTTTTAGTACATACGAATATACGATGAGTTTTTATCCCCCAGTTCAATTAACATTTAAGAGTATGTAAGTGTAAGCTCATGTTAAATATACTTTTTTTTTTCTTTATTACGATTTTAACATTTAAATCAAAATTATCATTTATAGTTTAACATTGATATAACATCTATTCATGACCCACAAAATACCTCAAACTAATACTATTTAAACAACGCGAAAAATAACTTTTTTTTTTATAAACGGCAAGTTAGTAAGTTTGTGATTCGAGCCTAGATAGTGACATCCACAAGAGGCAGTATGTCTTCCCTCGAACCCTCCACATATGGGGAGTAAACCCCACCACCTTTTAATCTTCAAGTTTTACCTCCAACAAGGCTTGAACCCAAGATCTCTTGAATGAAAACCCCAAGACAACCCTTGGTGGCCAATTGATCTAGACCAATTGGTTAAAGCAAAAAATAACTTAGCATACCTTATATATAGATTTGGCATTGATCATTTAGCGCCATCACCGGTATGGTTTGGCGAGCTTTGGCGCCGCTAAATTACCTTTGGTGTGGCTTTAATTTAACATCATCATATCCATTGCTCTAAGAGAATAGTCAAAAACGTAATTGCTTAACACCTTTTAACCTATATTTTGGTTTTTAAAACCCATAAGCTAAAACCACTAGCAACACCCTACTACGAACAATGTCGATGTTTTGCTTTGCATAACTTATTTTGATATGTCTAACCTTGTTTTTAGCCGTTATCGAAAACATACCTCACTTCATTGATCTACTATTCACGCACATAAGGAATTATCTCTAGCAATATCTCCTCTTGACGATAATACAAAAGGGCAAATCCAGATAAAGCAATAATCAAGTAAGGATATGGGTTTAAAAGTTTATTTCATGTTGGTAATTGAGTATTTAAACTAAAAGTAAATTGCAAGAATTGTCCATCATGTGAAAGTTGACAACTCTCTTTTACATCCTCTCTAAACACCAAAAACCCCTTCATACATATGCTATTATATGACACGTAACACATTAAATCATATTAATACTTCAATGACTCATCTTTAAGTTGTTTAGGTATCCTAAGAAAGTTGCGAGTTGTGAAAATTTCAATAAATGTAGACGAAAAGTTTACCGGCCATATTTTGTTTTGCTTTTAGATTTAACTTTTAGAAGGCCTGTAATGATGACCGAACAAGCGTCACGTCAACTTTTTCTTTAAACGAAACACACGATCAAGCTCCCTTTACTGGCGACCAAACCAGTACTAAATTATTACCAAAGTATAAGGTACAATATCTTATACATAGTACATCAAATACTTTTCTCACAAAAATATTGTCGCCTGAGCAACCACTGTTGGAAAAAGTTGTGATAAAATGATTTTTCACCAACTTTGTACCTATATATATATATATATATATATATATATATATATATATATATATATATATATATATATATATATATATATATATATATATATATATATATATATATATATATATATATATATATATATATATATATATATATATATATATATTATATATAGTTATTGGTTGGTAGCTTTGTGTTCTCCTTTGTGAGAGCTACGCAACGGTATATAGTGTATCCAAAGTCGAGTTGTGGTGAATGAAATATCGACTCTCAAAGTAGGGTGTTTGATATAAGAAATTTTGGAAGTGGGTGAAGTGGGAGACTATCCCACATTAGAAAAATGACAAACCATTTGTTGGTTTATAAGGTTGGAAGTAGTATGGAAGATTAAATCCATATACATGGGTTTTACCCGCACGCCTACGCGCGCGCGCGCGCGCGCGCGCGCGCGCGGGGGGGGGGGGGGGGGACTGAGTTGCCCGAAATGGCTTTAACTCGTGTACGCCCGAGCGGGTCAATTTTTGCAGCTCTGAAATTCCGGGCTCGTGCGGGTCAATTTTTGCACCTTATCGACACTGCAGTTGTCTCGTACTGACCTCCTCAGTACTGATTTTTTAATACTGACCACCTCAGTACTGAACCGATCAATACCGACCTCCTCGTACTGAGTGTTCGACGTGTACTGAGATGCAGTCACTGACCTGCTCAGTTACAGTCTGATACTGGCCTGCGCAGCTGCAGTCTGATACTGACATGCGCAGCTGCAGTCTGATACTGACATGCGCAGCTGCAGTCTGATACCGACCTGCACAGCTACTGTCTGATACTGACCTGCGCAGCTGCTGTCTGATACTGACTTCCAATACTGACATGCGTATACTGAGTTCTCGTACTGACCTCCTGGACTGACCAAAAGGAGTGAGCAGTTTCGAAATTTCAGCAGTAATTGCAGATTACTGTTTTGATTTTTTGTTTAATTGTATTGAATGCATTTAATGTTTTCATTAAACATCACTTCGCATTCTACACTATAAAAGGAGACCTTGTGTCTCATTTGTAGACACACCTTCACTCACCTACTTACAAGTTCACAGCTTTCTCTCTAAGAAAACACTCTCAATTTGGTACTTGTTCTGGCTTGGATTATATCCGGTAGTGTAAAACTACTCGGTTGTTTTACCCTGGGAAATAGAAAACGAATCTATTTTAAGGGGATCGTGAATTTCACGAGACTCAACCAAAAACCTTGTACTTGTTTGTTCTATTTAGTTTGTTTTAATCTTTTGTATTTGTTTTTAATCATTTCCCAATTGTATTGTATGTTATTTAATGAAAATTGGTATTAGCTCCTACAACCACACCAAAGGGAAAAGAGGGGGACATATCTCCATTTGGTCACATTATAGGCTGGATGTGGTCGACAACAGGGACGACCATCACACCCATTACAGGTGGTGTTATGAACTTGACAATGAATGCACATAATATCAAGGTGTAAACATGTAATGAACTTGGTTTACACATTCTTTTCCGTTAATTTTCTATTATTAGAAAACCGTTATTTCGTTTATATCTAGGTTGAAGTCATTACAACTGTTTTACCTATTGGATTGTTACAAGACACAACAGTTTTAAAATCTAAAATATACGTACAAACACCAATTAATGAGCTTTAAAACATATAATTATATGAAAAAATGTATTTAGCTTAAACACCTAGGTGGTTAGATGTTTGATTTCACTTTTTATCTCCTTTTCATATAATTTATATCCACTTGCACGACTTTAATTAAGGCCAATTAAAAAGTCCTAGCAGCTTTCACATGGCCACCAATTGTCAAAGCTCAGTTCAGTTATCCGTCGATTTGGCGTTTAATGGGGTGGTCGATTACGGCCGATCACCACAATGAACACGTCATCTCTCACTACCCTGAACATATCCCACTCTTTTTCTTGCTCGGTTATGTCGCTTGGTCAACAACTCTCTCCCCTCTTCTTTGGGTGTATTATATGAACGAATCAACCAAAAGTTATTTTCTCATTGAGTTGATTGCTAGTACATATACATGAGAAGATCCATAATTATAGGATCTGATACAACAATAAATGATAAGCTAATTCTATCTTTATCAACTAATTATGTTCTTATCTATAATTCAAATTGAGCTATATTTAAATATACATAGAAAGTGGAAATCGGGTTTGGGTTATCTGTTAATATGCTCCCGCAAGATGGACGATCGTGAGAGAAGTCCAATCTTGGACAGAAGAGTATAGTAGCGGTGTTTAAGTAATGGCTTGGTTAGGGCATCCGCCAATTGATCATCGCCTTTTATATGTGTGACCCGTATCGATCCGTCTTGAACCTTAATCAAGTGCTAGATGTTTCATTCTTGAGTGAAAAACCGGGTTGGCAGAGTAGTGAGTAGCACTTAGATTGTCACAATATATGGTTGGTGTTAACGTGGATTTGTAACCAAGTTCGGACAACATCGAGATGATCCATTGTACTTCAGTTGTAGTTGACGCCACAGCCCGAAATTCTGCCTCGGTTGATGATCTGGCTAAAGTGGGTTGACGTTTAGAACTCCAAGCTATTGGATTAGATCCAAGATAAACAATGTAGCCTGTAGTGCTACGGTATGTTTGTTTGTCACCTGCCCAGTCGGCGTCAGTGAAAGCATGAAGTTGTAAAGGTGATTTGTGACGTATCAATAAACCATGATGAAGAGTTCCATGTAAATATCGCAACAAACGCTTAAGAGCTGCCCAATGAATGTCGGTAGGGCAGTGCATGAATTGTGAGAGCTTGTTCACAGCAAATGCAACATCGGGACGGGTTAAGGATAAATATTGTAGGCCCCCAACAAACGAACGATAATCTTTCGGATTTGATAAAGGGGTACCATCAGTGGTGGTTAGATGAACCGAAGTTGATAAAGGAGTGGAAGCAGGTTTACAATGATGCATGTTGGCTTTAGTAAGAAGATCAAGGATGTATTTGCTTTGAGAGAGAAACATACCATCAGGGTGGGTGAGGACCTCAACTCCAAGAAAGTAAGACAGGTTTCCTAAATCTTTTAGTGAAAACCGATCAGCAAGGGAAGTTATAAAAGAGGAGACAAGAGATGAGTCGGGTCCGGTAATGATAATATCATCAACGTAAACGAGAACGTAAATGGGAGAGGAGTTGGAGTGACGAACAAAGAGAGATGGATCAGAAATGGTGGGTTTAAAATGAGCAGAGAGGAGAAAGGATTTGAGTTCATTGTACCAAGCACGTGATGCTTGTCGGAGACCATATATTGCTTTATTTAATTTGCAAACATGGTTTGGAAAGGAAGGATCAATGAACCCGGGGGGTTGAGACATGTAGACAGATTCAGTGAGAGTGCCTTGTAGGAACGCATTGTTTATGTCAAGTTGACGTAGGCACCGATTTTGGGACGTGGCTAGTGAAAGAATGAGACGAAGAGATGCAGGTTTAACAACTGGACTAAAGGTTTCAATATAATCTAGACCGGGTCGTTGGTGAAAACCTTTAGCAACTAGACGTGCCTTTAGGCGATCAACGGTACCGTTAGGTTTAAATTTGGTCCGGAATACCCATTTACAACCAACGAGATTAGGAATAGAGTCTGGCGGGACAAGTGACCAGGTTTGATTACGAAGGAGAGCATCGTGTTCTTCTTGCATGGCTTTGCGCCATTGAGGTTGTTTGAGAGCCTGGCTAATAGTTTGAGGTTCGGGAAAGGGTTGAATAATGGATTGATAAAGAACAAAATCATTGTTATGATACTTTGGGTTGGGTTTGCGTGATTGACGAGTTTGTACAGGGGATTGATGGATTCCAGTAAGGTTTGAGGAGGAATTATTTTGAGTGTTTTGGGTGGGGTTAATATGAGGGTCAGGTGGAGAGGAATTTGTTGTGTCATTTGTAAAATTGGTGGATGTAGATGCTGTTTGTAATGGGAGAGAGAGAGGGATGAAATTAAGGTGGAGCCAAGTGTCGGGATTAGGAGATGGTGATGTGTTTGTTTGAGTTAAGGAGGTGTAAGGAAATACATTTTCAACAAAATGTATATGGCGAGATGTATGGATTTTATTTGTGAGCGGGTCAAGGAGGTGATATGCACTTTGAGAAGAAGAGTAACCCACAAAAATGCAAGGTTTTGATCGGGATTGAAGTTTGTGGTTTGAGTAGGGACGTAACCAAGGATAAGCTAAACAACCAAAACTTCGTAATTTTTCATAATTTGGTGATTTATGGAAAAGACGAAGATATGGAGAATCATTTTGGAGGGTAGAAGTGGGGAGTCGGTTAATGAGATAAGTAGCGGTAGTGACCGCAAAAGGCCAAAATTTTAATGGCATGTTGGCGTGGGAAAGTAAAGAAAGACAGGTTTCAACTATATGACGGTGTCTTCTTTCGGCATAGCCATTATGTTCAGGGGTATGAGGAGGAGATGTGAGGTGGGAAATTCCACAAGAGGCAAAGTGAGAAGCAAGTTTGATGTATTCCCCTCCATTATCGGAGAAGAATTGTTTGATTTTGGTTTGAAAGTAGTTTTCAACAAGTTGTTGAAAACGTATAAATGTGGTGAGAGAATCAGATTTGTGTTTTAAAGGGTAAAGCCATGTATATTTAGTGAAATGATCAACAAATATAATATAATATTTGAATCCATCAAAGGAAGTAATAGGGGAGGACCATACATCAGAGAAAATTAATTGCAAGGGAGAATTAGATGAAAGAGATGAATTATGAAAGGGAAGCTTGTGACTTTTATTAATGCAACACGAATTACAATTATTTTTTAAAGATTTAATAGTAGGAAAAGTAGAAGCTAAATGTTGTAAAACTTGAAGATGCGGGTGTCCAAGCCGATGATGCCAAGGAATGGACTTATTTAGTTGTGTGTTGAAAGCAGAAGGTGGAGATGTGGAACGAAGTTCGTAAATCCCGCGACTAGCCATTCCCCGGAGTAGAAGTTGTTTGGTTTTGAAGTCCTTGATGAAAAAATTGAATGAATAGAACACGATTAGTATATGATTATCAATGCATAATCGGGAAATAGAAATGATGTTTTTAGATATAGAAGGAACACAAAGAACATTTGTTAGAATAAAGGAAGTATTAGAAAATTGAATAACCAAAGAACCAACATGAGTAATAGTAAGAGACGAACCATCGCCGATGACAAGTTCATCGGTACCGTCATAAGGTGTATGAAGAGATAATGCATTGAGATCATTTGTGATGTGATGAGATGCACCACTGTCAAAAAGCCAATTTTGGTTGAAATTGCCAGTGTGATTTGTGCTAGTCAAAACATGGGCTTGTGGATTATTGTTGGTATTCCTTGGTAAAGATGGTAAATGAATGTTGGGGTACTTGATTTTGAAAGCATTACAATATGTAAGAGAGTGGCCTTTCTCAAAACAATATTGACATTTGCCAAGAAATTGACGAGGGGTGGTATTTGGTTGGTGAGGGGTTGGGAGAAGACCCGGAGAGTTATTTTGATTTCGATTCATCCAGGGCTTATTATTTGGTGGTCGTTTGTTGGCAGCAAAGGCTGTCACAGGTTGATGAAGGGTGGTGGTAGTGGGTGATTGTTGAGCTAAGGTAAGTTCATGGTTGATCAACTTTTCATGAAGTTCATGAAAGGAAATGGGAGTGTCCCTTGCATGAATAGCATCAATAATGGATTTGTATGCAGTAGAATCTAAGCCATTTAAAATGACATCAGTGATGTCTTCCGCATCCATCTTTTTGCCTAAAATGCTTAATTCATCAACGATGGTTTTGATGGATTGCATGTAATCGGTGATGGGTTGCTCAGAGGTTTTGATGGTTTGTTTTAAACGGTGTTGAAGTTGTTTTATGTGGCCACGAGAGGGGTTTGCATAAGTACTAGAAAGTATGTTCCAGGCTTCTAAGGATGAGGAAGCATTAGTGATTAATGGAACAATGGATTCAGAGAGTGTACCGACAATAGCACCAAAGAGTAGTCGGTCTTGGCGAAACCAAGAATGATAACTGGCATCGGGAGTGGAAACGCCATCAACAACGGTTGGTTTTGGTGATGGGTTTGTGCCATCAATAAATTTGTAGAGGTCCAAACCGTGTAGTAAAGCTTCGATTTGGGTTTTCCAGCTCATGTAATTAGTAGGTAGCAATTTTAGAGTGGGTGGGAATTGAACAACTGTGAGAGAGGGTGTTGTGAGGGGAAGAGTTTGAATAGCGGAAGATGAAGGGATAGCTCCATGAGTCATTTCGGGAAATGAAGGTGTTGGCAAAAAATATTTAGTGCAGGAAGGATATTTGCCTGGCTGATACCATATGAACGAATCAACCAAAAGTTATTTTCTCATTGAGTTGATTGCTAGTACATATACATGAGAAGATCCATAATTATAGGATCTGATACAACAATAAATGATAAGCTAATTCTATCTTTATCAACTAATTATGTTCTTATCTATAATTCAAATTGAGCTATATTTAAATATACATAGAAAGTGGAAATTGGGTTTGGGTTATCTGTTAATATATTATTCTAAAGGTAATGTACCTTGTTTTTTGATAATAAATTGGTGTGAGTTTCAGTCACTAATACAAGAGTATGATCCTTTGTTTGATCTGGAGAGAAATCTGTGATGACGACGATATAACACTGATGATCAAACTTGGTGACTATTACTACTACTACTCATATACACATCTATTAAAAGTTTAAAAGATAAAAATATATAAACTCACAAATTAATAACCATCATTTTGTTTTTGCTTTAGATAGCAAAATTTTAAATTAACTATTACAAAGATGAAGAGATAAACAGTTAACAAAACCAAACCACTGATTTCGGATGTTAGATGTTTGATTTGACTATCCAAATCACATTCAAACAATGGCCATGTAGTTGAGCCGATCACACACATATATCGTGTTTATGGGATGATCTTATTATCCTTCAATGAGATAGGCCCCGGCCAATTTCTCAACACTTGCTCCTTAAATCATGATCTTAGAGACAAATTATAAAACATGTTAAAATAGTGAAATACTCTCATACATATTTGCATGAGATAGTTCTGTAAATAGTCTCTCTAATTCGTATAAAATTATTATTATCTATACGTTATTATTGTTGATATACTAGTGAAATGTAATTTTATTTTTATTTCACCAAAGGGTTTATAGCTTAGTGGTATCATGGTGATTAGGTGTCTCACAAGATTATTGGTTCAAGTTTCAGCAAGAACAAAATAGTGTAGATTAATTATGGAGTGTGTGTTTGTCGTTCAAAAATATAAAAAGAATGAGACCATTAACCAATCATTAATTTCATGTTTTGGGATGTTGATTTGACTATCCAAACCACCATCACACGACGACCAAGTGGCTAAGCCTATATCACATACAGTCTAAGGATGGGTTATCGGGTTGACTTGTTATCTATCAATTTCATAGTCCCCAATATCCAATACTTACTCCACAGATTCTAAATGATTAGAGCAAGGGGTGTGGTAACGAGTGAGGCGCTAAGTCGGACGTCATTTCAGCTTTCGACCCAAGCTACCACACCGTGCGCTGGGTGAATGAGGCCCTAAGTCGGATGAGTGGCGTAGGCCACGAGCCAATGAGAGGAGATGTGATGTTTTGAGACCTATGAGAGGAGAGAGGTTATTATTTTTTTAATGGATTTTATTTTCTTAAAGGAGTATTATTGGTTAGTGATGGTAGAGTGAGTATTTAGGGTTTTGAATGTTAAATGTGAAATAATGATGTGAAACATAGGTGGCGCGGAGGTGACATCCGACCCCAAGCCACCACACCTAATGCTCTTAGGGGGAAAGAAAAACAAACTTTGACATAAATTTTGTTTAGTGTTCGATTCACAAGTAACTCTTTTTCTTTTAATTCGTTCTACATATAATGCAATCAACGTTAATCACTCTTTTTAATATAAATATAGGTAAACATTCAAGGAGGTTCATTATTTTTACGAAATCCCGAAAAACATATCTCAACAATTGATCAATAAAATGTAATGGTCAAGATTAATCACATATTTTATACATGAATGGATATTTTAGTCATTTGGCACTTTAAAAAAAATTAATTATTTTTATTTTTTATTTTTAAATTTTATATTTTTAAAAAAAATGTTAATTTAAAAAGAAATTAAAAAATTTCTAATTTTTATTATTTTTCGTTAATAAATAATATTTATTTGATAATTACGTGTATTACTTAATCACATATGATTTTAGTGTAAAATCACATGTGATTGTATACTTAATCATATTTAATATATTAGTCCAATCATATGTGATTCAGTATGCAATCACATGTGATTTAATATACAATCACATTATGTATTATTAATTATAAAAACTAATTTTTTTTAAAAATAATAATAAAAAAATTAAAAACTTTAATAATTCTAATATAAAAAATAAATAAAATTATACTTTTTTTTAGAATGACCAAAATATCCCTCAATTTATAAAATATGTGATTAATCTTGACCATTAGATCTTATTGATCAATAGTTGAGATTTGTTATTCGGGACTTGATAAAAATGATGGACCTCCTTGAATGCAACTCTATAGATGTAACATGAGTTTACTAGCATATGACTTGATAAAATGATGTCGTTTTCAGATTGTGCCATCAATGCTACATTCAAACATGTACTTTTTGATCTTATCTCACAACTTTTCTTAATAAGTATTTTATAACATGAGTTTACTAGCATATGACGTACGTCAATTTTAACCTGAGTTTTAAGCTGCCAAGTCTTTTTTTAACAAATGTTACTTTCTTCTTTATTTTATGTTACATCTTTTGATCTTCACAAATATATTTTTGATAACTAAACACATTCCTCGCCTTTGTCTTCAACCGCCCAGGCTTATACATTTCAGGGCCCAGTTTCAAATAAGGTGAGCCTAGTAAACCCATTAAAAGAATTTGATATTGATTTTACTAACTTTCATGAAATTACAAGTTTTTATCCGATTTCAATCATCAAATTAGGATTTCGGAACGTGTATGGACGCTTCTGGATTTTACTATCGGTCTATAGTTATTACGGAGTATAATTTTTACATCTAAGTTAGTTCATAGATCCGTAAGGTTCATAGTATCTTGCTAGCTTTCGTTTGTTTAATAAAAGTTTAGTGGAGGTCTTCGGGAGGGTGATGGCAATACCGAAGCTCTACCCGTTGCCTCTTTTTAGTCGTTCAAAAAAAAAGGTTCAGTTGTGATTTATGGTTTAAGAATTGAAAATGAATTATGTATCTATGAAATTGAGATCTCTTGTAACCGAAATTTACTTTTTAACTATGGATATTTTTAATGTGTACTTGAAAAGTCATATTTTTACAGGAAGTGAAATTGAGATCTCGTGTGTGAAATTGAGATATGTTGCATGAGTTATTATAAAAAGGCTATTGTTAATAAATAAATAAATAATATTAATAATCTTTCTCTATATATGGAGCCTAATTTTGATTTGAGTTTGTCCACATGTCATATTAGCATTGGATGGTTTTGATGACATGTAATTAGCCTAAATGCCACCTGTCCAACACGAGTCATGGGATCTAGGTTACTTCAAACATTTGCAAAATCCACATTTACGTAATGCCTCCCAAAACCCTAATCCGGTCGCATCTCCCTTCCTCCATCGACAAGCACCTCTGAATTTCAAATCTCGCCACAATCTGCAATATGCATACCTCCACTACGGCTTTGAACACGATTTTGATTGACCAAATCTCTTGCCATATGTATCTTCCACCCGTATCGCCACAAAAGGGGATAGTGCTGCTTTAGCACGATTTTGATACCTTCATTCCGCAGTATACCTTATAAACGAACATGTTATTTTTACCCCATTACTGATTTTTAAATTTGTTTTTTTATCATGTTTGAATCGTTCTTACCGTATCTTGATTTGATTTTGATTATTTTTTTTATTGAGTTTCTCTGTTTAATTACGTTCATTTTTTCCAATCCCAAGAAGTCGGTTAATTAGTAAGAAACTGGTAGCAGTGACTCTGTTCACAATTGAATTTAACCACTAAATCCATAGAAACAGGTTACAATCGCATCATCTCCTTGATTTGAAAATTCCTTATATGAATTAAAAAGAAGATTGTTTTACATGCATATCAAGTGTTTGATGAAATGTCTGAATGAAAAATTATATTTCATTTATATATGTGATAAAAGTTTAGTAGTTATTTTGGGTTTATATATCCAGTTACTCTAATGACTTGATTGAAATATTCTCAAAAATTCAGGTACCAGATATTGTAAAGGGGATTCCGGAAGCAGATATCTATTCCACGCTTAAAGATTCTAATATGGATGCCAACGAAGCTGTTAATCATATAATTTCTCAAGGTGAAATCAATTTGTTTAATTGATATATTTTAAATTTTAAATTATTTTGATCTAATTTGATGAATTGAGAAATTTGCTTCCAATACTGAAGTTTCTCTATCCAGATATAAATTTGGTGATTTATTGGTTATAAACTTATGTAGGTTTGATACTTATAACAAAGAACGAAGCTTTGGACGGATAGACATCAACTAAGTGATCAATGGAGACTTATGTGTATGTGAGAAGATCCGTCTATACATTTATGGATATCCATTGTAAGTCTTGCAAAAATTTTTATCTTAATCTTAACCAATATCATTTGTTTGACTTTTAATATATAATCCTGTACCAGAACTTACCTCAAGATTAGAGGTGGTATGTATCTTACGTAATTATAATTTTAGACAAAGTAAATATGCTATTTATTTTTGGAAAAAAAATTACCTTATTATCTACAACGGATGTCTGTATATTTTAATGCAAGCGAATACACTTGGGGGGTTGGGGTGACTTTTAACTCATTAGACCATTTGATACGTTATAAAAAAACCATGACTCATTAGACCCGTTTGAGATACAAAAGGACCCACATCGACCCATTTATAGAAACCTTGAGGGCTTTACAGTAGATGTTGATCTGGATTTTAATGCTTCTGCTCCTAATCGGACTTGTGTCATGCTTCTGTTATCCACCATCGTTGGGGACGGAATGGAGGTAACAAACGCTGATTACGGCTTCAAGATTAATTTTTGGATACTTAATTGAACGATAATTGGCGTCATCTAGGTATTTTCCATTCTGAATTTGTGAAAATATAATCTGATTTTTGCTCATAATTAGGCTTCATTTCGTAAGATTAATCTTATTGACTAAGGGGGTGTTTGGGAAAGCTTATCAATCTTATGAGCTTTTAAGCTTATTTAAGCTTAATAAGCTTTTGTAAGTGACTAAGTGTTTGGGAGAGCTTAAGGGCTTTTAAATAAGCTCCTTGGAAGGGGATTATTAGCTTATTTAAGAGCTTTTACATCTTTAGCCTTTTATTTCAATAACACTCTTATTTAGGGGCTTCTCTAGACTTTTACAAACGTCCTTTTAAGTAATTTTACGATAAGCTTATATAAGCTCGTCCAAACACTTTATTTAACGAAAGCTTATTAATTTAATCAAGCTCATAAGCTCATAAGCATAAGCCTTTTTAAATAAGTTTTCTCAAACACCCCCTAAGTATTGTACTCATTTAGGGCTCAATTCCCTAAATGAGTTCAAGTATGATTTTTATTTTTTATTTTTTATTTCTGATTTCACAGTAAACACAGCAACACGACTCTTGGGGAATCAGGAATTCAGGAATCAGGTGTATCCGATTTCTTTATTTTGTAACTGATTTCGTATATGAATTTGGTTTGAGTAATGGTATTTAGGCCTACCATTTAGTCCTACTCATAGGTCTACTCATTAGAAAAAGTCACGTGTCAAAATCAAGGGATAATATTAGGAGAGAGAATTAGTAGAATACACATGTCATCCTATCAAGTGAGTATCCCTATGGGTAGGTCTAAATGGTAAGACTAAATATCATTTCTCATTTGGTTTTTAGTCTGCATCTTAAAGTTTATTCTATTAATTTTTATGTGTATGATGAGATCTTTGGTTTTTATATAATATCATGATATATCAAATACTTAAAAAATACATTTAGAATTACCAATGATATAAACATAATTAATTATGTAAATAACGAAAAATCAATTTAGGCAATAACATACTCCCTCCGTCCCACAAAAAACTTCCCATTTGAGTCTAAATTTTTGTCCCACAAAAAACTTCTCATTTCCCATATTTGATGGGCTCCACACAATAAAAAACTATTATTACTAAAGATCCCACCAATAATATCCACTAACTATCTTTCTCTCTCCAACCCAACCTTATATTTTAATCAAAAGTATTATTAATGACCCCACCACTAACTACCACCTAAAAACTTGTGCAAAAACCAAATGGGAAGTTTTTTGTGGGACGGAGGGAGTAATTAATTTTGGAAATAGCGAATAATAAATTAGTTAATTCCATAATGAATGAGATAATTAAAAAATCACTCAATAAATGGAGTATTGGCTGTTCCCTATTACATGCAGTCAATATATTGTCCAAATTACTTTTTTTTGAACAGCAAACAGGCGACCCAACAGGAGCTTCGGCATTGCCATCACCCCCACCAGAAAACCCAAAACTAACTATATATTAACAAAAGCTAGCAACTAGCAAAAAAGTACAAAATACAAAGGAAAACACCAACAAGGAAAGCTCTTTTACTGATGACCCGTAAAGCTCTTTTTGTTTTTAAAATTTATGTATTTAATTCAACAACAAATGTCTTTTTCGTCTTTAAAATTTGTTTCTCATCATTACAATTATGGATTTTTATGTTAGTTAAACAGTTTTAATATTTTGTTATTTTCCTACACCTCTCTCGAAGCATGCCCGCCCATTCGAGCGGGCTTTGAAGCTAGTACTTAATATATGAGGGCCTATGGCTGAAAAGGCCCAAGCTTAGAGTCTTACACCTAAGAGCCTGATAAGTTTGGGTTGACAACCCGACCCGTTTTATAATTTAACCCAATACCCAAAAAAATACGATAACAAGTTTTGTAGCACTTGCTTGCTCAGCAAGAACGTACTGATTAGTGTAAATCTACAAAATCTGTTCTAATTAGATACGGTCAAGTGATTAAATCAGATGGAATTTGTTCTTGAAGAAGGCAAGCACCTGTACGATGAATGCTCAACGTTAATTCTGGTATGTTCTGTTAATTTTCTCCCTAGGGTTTAGCAACTTTAGTTTAATCCTTATTGCTGTTGATATAATCAAAAGAATTTACTGAATTAGAAGTTATATCTTATTCAATTGATTATGCTAGTTATTATGTTGTTGAATTGATTAATTTAGCCAGCGTTATCGATTGGGAATGTGGGGCAATTAGCGGTGGATCTGTTGATAGCTTCGACGAAAGCTGAGCGAATTGGTTACCTTGATGATCCAAATGTTCTTCCGTGTGTAGGAAATGACGCTTATACCCCTACTCCTCAGGGCAACCTTGCCCTACCTCTTGAAGGTTGTAATACAGACTATTTATATTATCACTTGTTTTGTATGCTGCTTTAGGTTTAATGTTTATACATCATTTTTTTCATGTTTAGCAATTGTATAATGTTTTATCCTATAAAACATGATTTTGCGTCCTAATTGGATCACTAAAAACTTTTTAAAACAATAGTATGTCTACAGTAGTTATATACATAATAATTTAACATATTTCTATAAAAGGTATAATTTTTTTTGTACATTTAACAAAGCTTTAGTAGAGCATCAATTGTTTATATCATATATTCATATGCATGAATGTTTATATGTAAATTCCATATTTTTTATTGATAGTGACTTTTTTTGTGTGCATTTTATAAGGTTTATATATGTTATGCAGCTTATGAGTCACCTTCTAGTGCATTAAGCCTTGTCCAACAAAGATCACCAGTGGTTAAGGTAACCCTATTGACATATAAAATGCCTAATTTGTTCTTAAACATGCTTTAGTTGTATTAAATGATGATTTTTGAGGTTAATTGTGTCTTGATTGGTTATAAACAGGGAATGATGATTGAATTTGCTAAAAATCTTGCTGATTTTGCTGTTGCTTCTGGAAAGAAACACGTTGTAATCCTCTCCAGTTTAGATTTTGGCAGATGGCAAACAATTGACATGTCAAGGTATTAAATATTAATAATAATTAATTATTAATTTAAAATTCCGCCTTTTTGTGTGTTTTCTTTAACGACTGGTGAATGTTTCAGTGGCATGCAAATATATTACATTTCTAGTACAAATGTAAACGGGTCAAATGACGAGTGTGAAAAATTAGGGTTTAAGAAAATGAAGGAATACGACCCTAATCAGAAATTATGGAAATATCTCGATACTCTAGCCATTGGTGATGTCAGCGAAGATGATGTATCAAATCTTGAAGATGATTTGGGTGAAGAAGATTATTATCCAAGTTTACCTTTTGCTGCAATGTTTTCTTGCTTCAAGGTAATACAAAATTAATACTTCGTATTTCAATTTTAGGGTGTGTTTGGATATGGGGTTAATGATTGGGAATTGTTTAGGCAAAAGGTTTGAAGGTAACTTGCTTGTCAAGTTACTGCTCTGAAGGAGACAATATTCCCGATGCGTTTCATTTGGCAGATGCAGCGTGTAATCTTGTGGGCCTGAAGCCCGATTCCTTCAAAGGTGAGTTTTGGTGCTTGTTTTTAAAATAATGTACCACAAAAATTACTTGTATTTAAAGATATCTATTTTGAATCTTGAAAAAGAAAGTTGACTTATTTGGTGTATTGGTTGACTTCTTGTTCAGGAAATGAAGGTGGTAAATGGGTGATCCCGTTTTCATGGCAGAGTGTTTACGGGCCACCTCCGGATATGTCTATGTTTTAGAAAGTTGTTGACTTTATTTTGTCATAATGGTTGTTTAAAGGTTATGTTAGTTTAAACATTTTGTATGGTGTGCGGCTGATTTACTTGACAAACAAACAAAAACGTTGATGTTGTAGGCTTATAAGAACATGTCAAAACCCAAACTTTAAGATTCCAATTCTGTGCGTTTATGATGAGGATGACAGCGTGTTGTGATATAATCTGACAGTTTTTTTAATGGGGCTAAGTTCATATTTTATTTCTGAACCACTAATCAAGTTCTGATATGCTAACCCATTTGACTCATCAATATGTTAGGTTATATAGGTTAAATGTGTCGTATTTAGGTTACCATGGTTTAAATGTGTATATGTTATAATTAATTTTATTAACTCAAAGTTCTAAATAGATTGGATATGGTTGATTGACTATAAATGCTAATCTGAACCCAACTTGACTGCCATAACTGCTAAAAATATTAGTTTGGGATAAAGATGAATGAATGCAAAATATATATTTTTATTAAGAGTGGATGCTGAGTAAACAAGTAAAACTTGTAAATTGCGACTCACACGTCATTTAGATGAGTACACACGACATTTAATCTAAATTAAAATAAATACAAAAACAAAACAAATACGGAGTATTAAATAATGAAAAATCATTTCCAGAAAAGGCTGCTTGTGTTCCGGTAATCGCCTTCTTAAAGCAAGATAAAAGATTAAAAAATGGTTCATTCAGGCCACCACAACTCAACGCCGATACGCAATGGTGTATGTTTACTTTTCAACTTTTTTGCTATAAAAATAACATTGTTTTCTTCAATTTCAAGTTTATCTTAAAATTTAATGTCAATATCAAAGTATCACTTTGTTAGAGGTTTATGGATTATTTTTTTCCAGCTTACGAGAAATGAATTATAGGTTTAAGTTGATAAAGCTATACTCCCTATATCCCAATTTCATTGTTTACCTTTCTATTTTAATATGTCCCAAAATTATTGTCAATTTTAAAAATTCCACCTATCAAAAAGTAGTTATGTGGTAAAAATGTACACAGTGCAATAAATACATTTTTCCTTAAACTATGTGTTTCTTGTCTTGAGTAGGGACTTGAGTAATGAATGAGGGAGTATTTTGGTATTATGGAAAGTAAAATGTTAAGGTAATGGTGACATAATGAAACAACTCAAGCTACTATATTTAATGCTGTTAGAGCTTAGATTCGAGTTCAAGTCACCATGAAATCTGGATGTTGAGAATGATCGAATTTTTTCTTTCCCTGATCTGTTATAATAACAATATATATTAATTCGGTGTTAAATCCGTGTTTCATGTTCTGCAAATTTAAATTCCAGCACTGATTAAGTTCGGGTTTAAAAGATATTGTGAATGATTGTTCCTAACTAAATTATTTGAGTTTTAATAAAATAAAACGATCCAAGTTGTTCAAATAATTATTTATATTAATTTAAAAAACAACTGAATCTACATTATTGTTTGTGTAATATTATTATTATGATAAGTAGTTGAATAGGTATAAATGAAAATAAATATGCACTGTAGCATTTATTATCGAATTTAAGTTAAAAAAAACATGATTCACATTAGCAAAGATACTATACCTACCATATGTTTACAATCGTTTTCCTAAATAAAAATTATATTATAGTATAAAACAATAACGATATATAATCTCGGGTATGGATCCATAGAAAAGGGTCCTTATTTGAATAAGTTGAAGAAGCAATGCATTTTCGTAAAATATATACATATATGTATACATATACATACATGTATGTATATATACATATATAATTAGACCATATATATTATATATATGCATATTCATGCCCTATATATATGTATATATACACATATATATATACACATGCATTTTACATAACTTGCACTTGCATTTTCATATCGGAACTTACATTTTCGTTTACGAAAATGCATATACATACCATATATATATATATGTGTATATATACACATATCGAGGGTATACATGTGAAAATATATATATATCTATGGTCTAATATTTATGTATATGTACATATATTTATCTATATGTGTGTTTATATGTATATTTTACGAAAATGCAACCATTTTCTAGCTTCTTCAAATAAGGATGCTTCTTTCTTGATTCATATTTTATAATCTCTTTAAAGAAAGAATATGTGAAAGATTAAGATATAGAAAATATATACTTAGATGTTTTTATAAAAGCGTAGAACTAAATTTGATAAGACTTAACCAAATTAAGTCAGAAACTTCATGTATAATAAAAGGATAGTTTTCCTTTCTAAAAGAAGAAGAGGATATATAATGTTGATCCAACTATGATTTATCTTAGGCTCTTGACAACTTAGCTTCTATTATTTGTTTATTGAAGATAAAATAATGATTGAAAAAGTTAAAATAAGCAAATGAAAAGTTGGAAACTACTCCCAACTACTCCACATTCACATGTGTGAATTTTGATGGCTTAGGGCTACAATTTGCATTTTCTTTATCACTCTTTATTTTTCTAATTTTTTTTTCTTTGACTAACTTTAATTTTTAAATATCAAAAGACAATCCTCGTCTTAATCTACATCAGACGCTACTCTTAATCTTAAATATAATTGGATTTGTAATTGTAGTAAAAAAGTGTCGCTTAGTTGAACTGAATACCTTATTTTACCTTGTAATTGTTAGTTTGTTTTTCTAGCACCTCGCTAGTTTTTTTTTAATAACAAAGCCGTTTCTAAAAATAAGAAACAGTATAATTAGAATAATAATAACAAAAAATAGTGTTAATATTATAAGAACACGCGATATAAGTGCACAAATATAATAATACACTTCTCGATCGATCTGTTTTCAGATCACAACAACAGCTATTTCATAGCTTTTCTTAACCTCTGTGTTTCTGAGTTTGTGGTTAGTTGGTGGGAAGAAAAGTGGTTATTTTATCCGTTATTGATTGTAAAAGTCAACGTTTTATTGGTGATATATATAATGCATTTTATTTAAATTATAACTTTCAGAAATTATAGAGAACATTAATGTTGCTTGATTACGTTATTTTTTCATAAATGGGTTTATTTTTTTAAAAATTTTCATAAATGATGCTGTTTTTTGTTGAGTTTAAAAAATAATGCATTTGGACTCAAGGAGTCCGGAAATGCCTTCGAATTGTACTCCTGGAGTCCGGAAATGGCTTTTACCTCGTACCTGGTGTCAGAAAGGACAGGATGTGACAGAAATGCTGGTGTCAGAAAGGACAGAAAGTGACAGAAATCCGGACTCCGGGACTTCAATAAAGTGAAATCCGGACTCCGGGACTCCAATTCGAAGGCATTTCCGGACTCCAGGAGTCCAAGTGCATTATTTTTCAAAGTCAAAATAAAACAGCATTATTTGTGAAAGATCTTGAAAAATAAGGAGCATTTTTGAAAAACATTCCTTGATTACCCACTATGTGGTGTTGGATTATCATTGGGCTGACTGATGTTTGTTTCCTATGTATTTTTTAAGGAGAAATGATATTTAGTTTTAGGGTAAATTATAGAAATTGTCTTTGGGGTATACCCGATTCTGCATTTCTGTCCTTAAACTTTTTTTGTCGGTTTTTTTGTATTTAAAGATTTTTGGATTTCACTTTTCTGTCCTTCCGTCCAAATTCCTCCGTTAACTGACGGTATTTTTGGTCATTTCCCCAAATTACCCCTATTTTAACTCCTTTTAATTTTTCTTTTATCCTTTTCTAATATTATTTCTCTCATTTTCTTTTTTTTTTCATCTTCTTCATCATCTTCATCATGTTCTTTCATGTTCATCTTCCATCCACATCATCAACCGAACCACCACCAAATCCATTTCTTCACTAACCTGCACGCGCCATGGACATCATCATCATCAACAGAACAAAAAACCCCTTTCATATGTCGTTCCATTCATCTTCCCCGTTTTCAAATCGAATTAGGGTTCTTCAGTTTCAAAACCTAATTTGCTGGTTGTGATTCTGCAAAATCAAACCCAGATCGATGGATAAGAAAGCCCACCAAACTCATTCATCCTCTACATATATCGATTTGGTCTAGACGACGGAAGGAGGAGCTGAAGGGTTGTGGCCTAGACGGTCAAAGAAGAAGTGTTGAAGCTGTTGTTGCAAGTTGTTCGTCGGAGAAGACTTATTCATAGTTCTACTCACTTAATAGGATGACATATGTAATTTACCAATTGCCATTGATTCATATCTACATCTAATGTGTAGGAATATGAATATAACCAAATAGTATGACTAAATATCATTACTCTTCTTTTAGTTTAGTTGTTTTACTAATACCATTACTCTTCTTTTAGTTTAGTTGTTTTTCTAGCTTGTCGCTAACCGGTTTCGTAATATAGCAGTTCAAACTTTTTTATAGAGAACAATGTAACATTAAAATAACAAAATAGCGATATTAAGACAAACTAAATAACATACATCCGGATTAATGTATTATCATTTTAGAAGTTCTCACCGTCATCTTCGTGTCTTCAACTAGAGAAGGTATCCACTTACAACAATAAACTTGTCTCTAATTTGAAAAGCTTTTTGTATAACAAATACTTCAATACTCAAGTAGCCTTATTATCTATGCGGAATGTTATTGTTCCATGTCATTCCAACTAAGGATGTTTAGGCAAATAATAAAAACATGTTTAATGATTACTAGTTGGGTATGCGTATAAAATAACAAATAATTATACATGTTTTATTTTGATATATAGGTTTGTAATTGTTTTCTGGTTCACGTTACATGTTTTCGGGTTTCTTGATTCATGTAGTATCTAAACAACTAACTCTAAGAGATTTACAGTATCCGTATATGATTCTGTTTGACCTGTGTAAAGATCAATTGAGCTGTAAACAGGTTATCCAGGGATTTTAGCTTCACAACTTTGGATCTAGAATATTCGTTTGACGTTCGTTTTGCTCGATTCTTTTTGTGCCATTCCCGTAATGAGCTAGTCAACAAGATATGGAAAAGCTAGAACCAAATTCAATGTTTAGGGCACTGATACGGGTCAAGCTTTGGTCATATGTAGATCGTGTTGTATGTAGTACGTGTTTCTTGTTTGGGTTCTAAAATGCTTATTTTATGTCTGCTTTGGTTAATTCTTGATATATTGTGACCTAGCTTTGATCTAACATACACAATCTCAAGGTTTTCGGGTAAAAAATAGTAATATTAAGTAAACTAAAGCCTGAAAAAAGAGGTCCGACTGAACGTTATCAAAGTAACTCACTATTCATTAAAAAAAAAATAACGGTAAAATGGAAAAGATAAGGGAGCTTCGGCAATAAATCTCAGATATAAAAATGCTTTCAGTATGAGTTTAACTTGACACCACAAATAAAGTAATTTGAAAATGGGAATTAATTTTGTTTTGATGCTTATACCACACTATACAAGTATTGTTACAGACTGTATAAGTATGTAAAGTAACAATTATAGTACATAGGTTAAAATATGTGATGTAAAAATTATGAACTTTTTGAAATAGGGTATTAATTAAAATCATGTGAAAACTCACGAATGAATAATGAATGACAAAGCACACAGCACACCGATATAGAGCCAAATTTTTTGAATAAATAATATACGTTGATATTTAAAAATTGCCTGCAAGTGTCAGCAACCATAATATATAAGCAAACAAAGCCACCTCTAAACCATGACATAAAACTTAACCATGGTTTCTTCTTCTGACCTCCTTGCATCCTCATCGGAACTCGCCCTGCGTGAAATCCCCGGCGACTATGGCTTGCCGTTCTTCGGACCGATCAAAGACCGTTACGACTACTTTTACAACCAAGGCAAGGACGAGTTCTTCAAATCCAGAATCCAGAAGTACAATTCCACCGTCTTCCGAACAAACATGCCGCCGGGACCGTTCATTTCCTCTAATCCCAAAGTCGTCGCCGTCCTTGATTCCAAAAGCTTCACTATTCTATTCGATAACTCGAAAGTCGAGAAGAAGAATATTCTAGATGGCACCTACATGCCGTCGCTCTCGTTCTTCGGCGGTTACCGTGTTTGTGCGTTCCTCGATACCGCTGAATCCGATCATCATGCTCTGAAATCGTTTTTTCTCACGTTCCTTGCTTCGTCGCATAAGAAATTCATCCCGTATTTGCGTACGAGCTTATCTGAGCTCTTCGGAAACCTAGAAAATGCGATTTCAGAGAAGAAATCAGCTGATTTCAATGCTATTAGTGATAATATGGCGTTTGATTTTGTGTTCAGGCTAGTCACTGGAGTTAATCCGTCGGAGACGAAACTTAAATCGAAGGGTCCAGCAACCGTTGACACGTGGCTAGCTCTTCAATTAGCTCCGTTAGGTACAGCAGGGCTTAAATTCGTCCCTAATTTCATCGACGATATTATTCACACTGTTCGATTACCTTTTTTCATCATCAAATCTGGATACAAAAAGCTCTACAATGCCGTTTACGATTCTGCGGCATCGTTACTTGACGAAGCTGAGAAATCCGGTATCAAACGAGAGGAAGCTTGCCATAATTTGGTGTTTCTCGCAGGTTTTAACGCGTTTGGCGGCATGAAAGTGGTGTTCCCGTCTATTATCAAGTGGATCGCATCTGGCGGTGAGAATTTACACCGCCGTCTCGCGGAAGAGATCCGATCCGTCGTGAAGGAAGAAGGTGACGTCACTTTCTCCGCTTTGGAGAAGATGCCGTTGACTAAATCCGCCGTTTATGAGGCATTGAGAATCGATCCACCGGTTCCGTTCCAATACGCCACCGCGAGGGAGGACCTTGTGGTTGAGAGCCACGACGCGGCGTTTCAAATTAAGAAAGGAGAAATCATTTTCGGCTATCAGCCGCTCGCCACCAAGGATCCGAAGGTGTTCGAGAATCCGGAAGATTATGTCGCCGATAGGTTCGTCGGAGATGGAGAGGAGCTGATAAAGTACGTGTATTGGTCCAATGCTAGAGAAACTGAAGCTCCGACGGCGGATAACAAGCAATGTCCAGCGAAAGATCTGGTGGTGCTGTGCTGCCGGATGATGTTGGTGGAGCTTTTTCTCCGGTACGATACTTTCACAGCGGAGGCTGCCCAAGTGGCACTCGGCACGTCCGTCACGATCAGCTCGCTTACGAAGGCCACCTAGACCTGATTGTTATTTAATTTAAACTCATTGTATATTTCCTTATGTTATTTTATGTGCGTGAAAATAATAAATTATACTTCGTATACACTTTTTTATTTATGAGTATCCAAATGATTAATATATTTTAAATTTTATCTTATTTTATAAAAAAAAATTGGAATTCCCTTTAATATAGTAAAAAATTTTATTCAAAAAAGTGAAATCAATTCTTACTAATTATTAATTAATCTATTTTAACTCAGTTTAATCTATTATTTCACATTTATTACTAGGTAGTATATTTGTTTCTTTCATGTGAATTGTGAATCTGAAAATTCCTTATTAAGTTGCGTTTAAGAAGGTTCATCATTTTTACGAGGTCTCGATAAAACAAATCTCAACCATCAATCAATAAGATCTAATGATCAAGATTAATCACAGATTTTATACATTGAGGGGTATTTTGGTCACCGCTAGACTCACTTTAGCCTGGAGTCGTCACTTTAGCCTGGAGTCTAAAACCACCCTCCGGCATAAGCTTCAGGAAGAGTTGTAGAAATAATGATAAAAAAAAGAGTTGAATATCAAATTGAATGACTTATAGTTGTTGTTGAGTGAGTATTCATATCCTTAGATGTGTGTAAAAGGTAGTTCCTTCAAGGCATAATCTTTTAGCCTATTGACTAATTGCTTCCATATACATCCATGCTTTCTAGGCCTATCTCATTTACCCAACTCGTACTTCCTGCGTACTGCATGTTGAATTATAAAAATGCATTGCCTTTCTACGCTTGGGTCAAACATGCGAGGAGTTAGTTCGGACTCAATGATTATTTTTGAAGTGGTGATGGTAGGTGGCAGTGGGTGGTAGTGGTTGGTGGTAGTTGGTGATAGGCGTGGCAGTGGTGGGTGGTGGTGGTCATGGTTGTGAGTCATGATTGATAGTGGTTGAGTGGTAATCAGTGGTTGCTAGTGGTGGTGGTAGCATGTGGTAGTAGTAGTGGTATTCAAAATTTCGAACTACATTGCAATTGTAAACATTACATCCAATATACTACCTCCGTATCAAAATAATTAAGTGATACACTTTCTTAAAATAGGTGAAACAAAATAAACTTTCCTAAAAGGGATGGAACAAAATAAGTGATATATTTTTAAAATTTAGTTTATTTGGAAAGTTTTTGTATGAGAACTTACCATTTTACCCCTACTTAAATTTCTTAAACATCATTAACATTGTACTTTTGTCTCAAAAACCGTGTTTCAAAGTTTCTCTTTCCTAACTAAAAGTGTTTAAAAACTTGTAGGACGCACTTAATCAATTTTAATCACCAATTAAAAGTTTTGCCTCAAAAACCGTGTTTCAAGAAGTGTATCACTTATTTTGATACGGATGTAATACTAACGAATTTAAATTCCTTCATTTAGTAGAATTTGATATATTTCCATTCTTTTTTCTTTGCCAACCAAATACTTCTTCCTACTGAAATTTGAAATTCATTTCCTTTCATTCTGCCAACTTATAAACAGGACATAGTACGAAATTTAAATTCCAATTCTGTTTCAAATTCTAAGGAATTCTACGAACGAAACAGGTCTAAAATGGTCCAACGCAATATTGAAATCTTATTATCCTTTTAAATTTCTATAGTCTTACGAGAGTATGAAGGTTTGGATTTTAAAATGTGTTTAAGTATTGCGTTAATGTTTATAATAATAACTATCATCTATAGTGTAACAATAATATCTAGATGACTATTCACTCGATTAATTTGATTCTGTTTCAGCCAAATCATTTAATTATATTAGTAGTTCGATTAAACTTTTAAATAAATCAAAATCTTACTTTTTTTTTAATATATATAAGTTTATAAATAGTTCAAATGGAAGAGCAGAAAAGGGTACCTACTTTATTGGGGCTTCAAGGCTTGGATGTACGTGCTAGTCAACACCATTACATGTTTAAGATCCATACATTACTTCACGTGTTTTTTATATTAGAACGCATTACTTCACACGTGATTGTTCTCTTTTGCAGCACAATTATTAATATTCCTTTTCTTAAAAAACTTAAACTACCATGTGCTTTTTTGCTTCAATATTTACAATCTAACCAATCATTAGGGGTGTGGGCTAAACGACACGATGAGTTTAAACCTAATGTCACTTGAGTCAACCTTACACATGCGTAATAATACAAGATTACAAACAGGCATAAAAATGAATTCAACGTTCAATAAAGTGTTCTTTCACCGTTCAGAAGGAATTCATTTAATGTTCATTAATTAAGGTAAACGAACGAACACAAACAAGATTTTCTGTTCATTTACGTAGACAAACGATCACGAACATAAATCCCCTTCGTTCAATATGTTCGTGAACAAGAGTATGTGTCCGTACATTAGTGCTCGTTTACGTTCGTTTGTCTAGTATTTTTAGTGAGTTTTTTGCTATTATTTATTAATGAATTTGTTTAACTCATGCATAAATGCATTGGATGATAAAAGGTATGATGATAGGGGAGGTAGGATAAATTTTAAACTTAAGACTTATAATGTATAATTGTTTATAGCTTATGGAATTGGAATGATTTGATGATTTATAATAACTTAATAAGTGTCTTTTTCGGGTGTAGGGTGATCTCCCGTTTTGCGGGTAGCCCGGAGTCAGTGCGGGTGAACCTCTGTGGCCACAAGAGGTATATTTTGTTTGCTTCCAGTGGGATTTGAACTTGGAACCTCCAAGCATTAATTTTGTCAATAATGGAGATCAAACTCTTACTATAGGACACCACCTTATGATTATAATAAGTGTTTATATACAAGTAATTTATTTCCCGTGCGTTGCTACGGGATTTGAAACATACATTTTTCTCATATTGATTAAGATCCGGTTTTTATCGGATCCTACTTTGTTTATTTTGTATTCATGAACGAAAAAAAATATATAATTACAACATCAATGACAATATTGTTATTGGTAATTTATTTGAAATTTCCTAAATTATGTGAAATATGTGAAAAAACATATTTTATAAAACTTACATAAGTGTTACGTTGTTATAATTTATTACTTAGATATAGCAAATATTTTCATTTGTAAATTTTTGGTTTTTTATTTGTTAGATTTTATTTGATCGTTTTTGAAATTTTGAACAAATGAAGATTAGAAAGAAAAAGAAAAACAGGGAAATAGGAAACCAAATCTATTGTTCGTTTATTTTGTTTAAGACTAGACGGTATGGGCCAAGCCCCGTGGTTGTGGTGCTGAGGTGGCCTGTTGGCCACGACGTTAACGAGCGGGGAACACCGCCCCCTACACGGCGTGGGGTGCGGTGGTGGAGAGGAGTGGCCACGGGAACGAGCGTTAACGGGGTGGTGAAAGCTTTGGTGAGACAAAAAGTGGGACCCATCAACACACCACACCACCACTTGTGAGGGGCGTGGTGTTCCCTTTCTTTTAACGGGGTGGTGGTTGCCACATGGGCACCACACCACCACATGGCCCATACCCCATAGTCTAAGAGTATTGGTATTTAGGCCTATCATTTGGTTGAACTCATAGTCTTACTCATAGGTGAGAATATGTGTCAAAATCAAGGGATAATATTAAGTAGGTAGTCCTATGAATAAGACCAAATAATATGACCAAGTATCATTTCTCTTTGTTCAAATTATATAAAAAATAGAAAAATTGTGTTTTAAATTACTGTAAAAATATTACCAAACACCAAACAACTCCTATTTTAATGGGCCTTACATTTATTTCTCTTTGTTCAAATTATATAAAAAATAGAAAAATTGTGTTTTAAATTACTGTAAAAATATTACCAAACACCAAACAACTCCTATTTTAATGGGCCTTACATTAGGGGTGTGTATAAAAACCGAAAAATCGGAACCGAACCGGCACCGAACCGAACAGGCACCGGCTTAACCGGTCCGGTTTCCGGTTCTTAGATTTGATCAAAAATAATAAACCGGGTTTATCGGTTCCGATCGCGGTTTGGTTCTGGTCTTTTCGGGTTTGGAACCGGCATTTAAATAGGTATATAGGCTTACGGGTTTTCATGTATATATGTCGAAATAATAGGTATATATGCTTTTAATAGAAACATATTTTACTTGAAGCAACCCGTGAACACCTGAAAACATCATACTTTTATTAAAAGTATGCTAAAATATTGAAGTTATATATTTTAAGATGAAAATATGCACTGAAAATGTATAATCGGATGGCAAACATAAAAATCGGGTTTACCGGTTCTAAACCCGCTTGAAAACCGAACCGACCAGAACCCGGACCGGGCCCAGAACCGGTTTAACCGGTCCGGTTCTCGATCTTTGAAATTTCATTTTTCCGGTTTCCGATTTACGGGTTTCCGTCCGATTCCAGAACCGAACACACCCCTACCTTACATCACTTCTTCGTATACCTCAATTTTAAGCGGCTACATCCCTTTTTTTCCTCACATTTAATTTTCTTTATAATCATTTTTAATTATTTCCAGTTACAAACAGTGTTATATTATTAATTTAATATGACAAATGTGTATATTTAGAATTAGAATTAGAAATAGAATTAGAATAGCTTATAAATTATAAGCTCATAAGTTTTTTTTTAATATTTGTTTTAGTTTATAGTTTATAAATTCTTATGTTTGTGAACATTGAATATTAATGTTCGTTTGTGTATGTTAGTTTGTTTATGTTCGTACCTTTTATCGAATTGTTCACAAACACAATTCATGAACACTTAATCTTTTTAACACAACACACACGGACATAAGTATTCATTCATTAAAGTATTCACAAACATTCGCGAACACTTATTTTCCTCCGTTTGTATTCACTCTGTTCGTTTTCATGCCTAATTACAAAGCATAGACGAGAGTCTTAGATAAATAAATACTGCAATCCTCGGAAAGTGAAACACAATCTTCAAACTAAACTATGAATTTACTTGATAACAAAACACAAACACGCATCATATTGGCAAAACAAGGAATACCATCTGTTTACGTGTTTCATTTCTTGGATGCCTTTGCTTCAACATAAAGTTGATCAATGCAATTCTGTATCATAAAACCTTAATTCAGTAAATCTGATTAGGAACTCTACCGGTTTCATTTCTTTGATTGTTATCAAATACCGTAGTTAAGCTGAATGTTGTTAGCAATTTATTAAAGTTCCACTATCTATTAATCTTACTATATGTGTTAAAAAAGGTAAAACACTATATGAATTTATTAAAAAAAAAAAAAAGATATATAGATCTACTTTTCAAGTATTATGAGTTTCTAATGAACTTTCTAAAATAAAAAGTTGAGCTTAAATAGTAATAATAAACATCAAATGACTTGTAGCTTAGCTGAAGTTGTCCACCAACCAAGAGTTTGTGAGTCAAATCGCATTGGAGCAGGTTCGGCCTATCGGTTTCAAGTTTCTGCACCAAAATATAAAGTATGCACCAATGTTTTAAAACCCGGATTTTGAATCGGACCGGCCGATGTCTTAAAAACGGTCGAACCGATCGGACCGTTTAAACCGGACGGTTGGACCGGATTACAATTGTTAAGGTAAATTAAATAAATAGTTTTCTATAATCTATAGTTTGCTTGATCACACTTCAGTTAAATATATACTTTGTTATATCATCAACCATGATATGATAAGTTTGTTTGATTACACTCTAATTTAAACAATGAAGATAATATTAAAGAAAAAAATAACATGTAGCGATTGAATCTATATGATTTTTATGCTGAATAAGTTTCAAAATATTTGAAAACTAAAAGGAGAAAATTTGAAAGGAAAAAGTAACGATCTTTATACATAATAAAAGAAAGATTTTTTGAACTTATAAAGCCACGTAATGCCAGGTAATGCCACTTAAAGTCCAGCTACGCACTTCGTTTTGCTATTTCTCAACGGCGAGGGATAGGTTCAAAATGTTGCTATTTCACATTATTTATTTTTTAATCTTTTGCTTATTGTTCGTTATTATTATTCACAACTCAATTTTCTCTTATTTTATATTTATGAAAATACATAATATAGTTCGGGAATTAAGAGTTTGTTACTTCTTTAAATTTTTACTTGTACCGATGATTTAGGAAGGGTTTTTTCTATTACTAAATTTGTTTTATATGTTCTAAAAAATGCAGGATATTAGAATTTTTGTGTTTACATAATTCAGGATTTTATATTCTAAAAAATTTATGAAAATATGTTTCATATACGATTTTTTTTTCATGTGTGTAAATTTTAAATGAAAATCAAAGTTTTTAAAAGAGTAAAAGGTTATGAATATTATGAAAATATTACTAAAACTTATATAAGCTACCCGTGATTTATCACGGGTTATAGTCTAGTAGAAAATAACTTATGTTTAATCCCACATTAAAGATATGAAAGAAAATTAAACAGAAAGAGGTATTTTGATCCCACATCGAAAAGTTGAAAGAAATTTAAAGGGAAAGGGGCGTATAAAAGTGGGGGCATAGCAGTATCTTTGCTAAACAAAAGCCTAACGTGGGGCAAAAAGCACCAGTTTAATCCGGTTCAACCCGGTTCTTGACAGTCTTTGACTAAACCGGCCGGTCTTGTCCGGTTCATTTTTTGCTGTTCAACCACTTCTAGTGAACCGGTAGTATACATTTTTTCCGGTTGAACCGGTTGGACCGCCCGGTCCAACCCGGTCTTTAAAACACTGGTATGCACCATAAATATGAAACTTGTGTATACATGTAAACATAGAATTTTAAATCATGCAATAGTTAAATAAGACACAAAATAAAAACAAGTGCATCGAAGTAATATATATACGTATTTCTTATGAGTAGGGATGAAATCAGGTATGGAACCGACCCGGATAAACTCGAGCCCGAAATACCTGAGAATCAATTTTAGAGGATTAGTAGACCCGAGAATCGAACCGTTTTATAGAATCCGGTTATGGTTCGGGTAAATCAGGTATATACCTGATTGTAACTGAAATATTAATTAGTGTCGGTTTCAGGTATTAACATCATATTTGTTAGTTCATACATTTAATATTCAAATGTATCACAATTAATAATTGTGTATTAAACATAAACCAAATACTATAATTCGTATTTTGACAAAAAAAAATCCAAGTACGTACTTTTTCACATAGCAAATCAAACCACAACTTGTTCGCATACCAATTAAACTGTCAAATATATGACCAAATACCAAGTATTGTATGTGTTTGATTCTTTATTAAATTGTGAAGTGTTTTGATTTTTCTTTTTATTTAGGTTCTCCTTATTGGTACACATGTGCTTATTTAAGTTATAATGTATTAATAAGGATTATAAAGAAGTTATATAAATTTTGGTTCCGGGTCTTATACCCGATTTGTTCTATATCCGATGTATCCAGACCCGAAATACCAGAGACCCGATTTAATATAAAAGTTGGACCCGATACCCGACCCGGTTTTTTAGCAATCCGGTTACAACAGGTTCTGATTCCAATTCGGTACAGGTCCAGGTACGATTTTTCGCTTCTATATCTCATCCCTGCTTATGAGGCTAAAAAACGTACAAAGGAGATCCGATTGGCTTGACAAATTTGATGAGAATTATGCGGGTTAGTGGTTGAAAATGAGCCTAGTCTTATAAATAAGCATTTTTAAAGTAAAAATAGTTGGGCCCTATTTAAGTTAGGTCCTGTGCGATCGGGTTCCCGTACACTTTGTAATGTGAGTATTTAGTTATGCTAATATTTATTGGAAAATGATAATAAGATGTCAAAATATGTATAAGTTTTCTTTATAATAATCAATAACTAACATCTTACATTTTAAGGGTGAATCCACATACAAATAAGTGGGATCTATGATCACTCCTTGGTAAACCACCCCATGTAGAAAGAATTTTGATAAAAAAGTTTAGTGTAAAATTTTTTATGGTCCTCCCTTAATATTCTGAGAAAGCTCTGGTTGATTTTAGTCCTAAATTCGCCACTGAGATTATCAATCATTGATAAAAACACAAACGTTTTAAGTATCAAACTACCCTTAAAGATAATTTTAAAAACTATCATTAATAAAAACTCATATTTGTTTTAGAAAACAGTAAAGTGAAACTAATAAGATTAGTGAGACTCTACCCTATCATCTGAGAGCAGATTTTTATTATACGGACATGATATATTGGTTATATGATATTTTATTTTAGTATAATACTAGTTTATTATCCAGTTAGCAATCTTATAAATCAAATCAATAACAATATCCCGTTCAAAAAAAATAATCAATAACAATATTCAAAGTTAGTGCTAGACTGCCAGTATGCAAAGGAAGACTAATCATATTTATCATTTCATCTATCTACTTCTACTACTTTAATAAAACAAAGTATATATGGCCACGTGGCGTCTTTTAAGCCTCGTATTGCCACATGGCAACCTTAGAGACCACTGAATTTATAGCTTAAAATTTTGAAGATTAAGTCAATTTCAAATAAATATAACATCATAATCTTTCCCTAATTTAAATTTATTAATTTCTAATTTGAATAAGTCCATAATAATATAATTTTTTAAATTATCACATTGTCTTTCAAAAGATAACATAATACGTAATTTGAATAAATTCATAATAATAATTTAAATGAAATTGATTAACGATATGTTATACAAAATAAATATGTTTATCATAATTATTTTGATTTTAACTTCTATTTTTTAATTTAGATATGTTTTTTCTATATTACAACTTTTTTAGATTTTTTGGTTCTACGGCATCATCTATCCTTATGCTTTCATATAATATGATTGTTATTTAATTTGAAGTTTTCCTTTTTCTAAATCTTTTTAGTCTTTACTAATTATTTACTTAACTTTTTTACCATAATTCTAACGCTAAAAGTCTAGACAATTAAAATTATTATAAAAATTCTTATAGAAATAAAATTAATACAATTATATACTTTTAAAAGTAAAGTTAAATGTAAAAGTCAGACTAATGCAAAATTATTAACAGGTAATATGGTAGTGAAATTTTAGATCATAGTTAAAGTCTTCTGTAATCCCCAACGTTTTATTATTAGGTTATGTACTCAAAACTTATGCTTAATATATTATAATTTTGGTCATGTATAAAAAATAAACTATATTGTAAGAAAACTAAAAATCCCCTTCTAAATCTCAATTTAATGGCCATCAATTATAACTGCAATCTTCTGTAGTATATGTTTTGAACCTTTTTTTTAACGACAAGTTAATAAGTTAGTGGTTCGAGCCTAGACACTGACATCCACAAGGGGGCAATATGCCTTTCCTCGAACCCTCCACATATGGGGAATAAACCCCACCACCTTTTAAACTCCAAATTTTGCCTCCAACAAGTCTTGAACCCAAAACCTCTTGAAAGAAAACCTGAAGGATATCCTTGGTGGCCAATTGATCTAGACCAATTGGCTTATATGTTTTGAACCTAACGTGAAAATTATATTAATTTATAATATAAGATTTTAATAGGATAATAACATTTTTTTAAGTTTTATAGAATAATATTTTCAAAATTAATTTAATAATGACCACTTCATAATATGTTTTTTTATAATTATAACCTGTGAAATTATTGAATTTTTACGAATCATAATTATTATAAAATTTTATGAGTTTTAAATTTTATATATTTACATATAATTAATCATATTTTTATTATAAAAATTTACAATCAGTAAAATTACGACACTCCGTGAATTTTTATTTAGACCAAAACTTTAACACGTGGCAACTCCTTAATGGCTCCTCAAAAAATTTCCCGCTTATTTGAAGATTGAGGATATTTTATTCATCTTTCTCTTTTCCGGAAATCTTAAGGCAACTCAACAAACATTCCTAATAAACCGATTTGTATTAATCCGGTTTCTTAAATTATCTTTTTTAAAATTTAAACATTTCCTCCTTGCAATTCATTTATTCATAACCTGTATATTTGTATGTTGGCTTATGTAGTCAAAATCACAATATATAATTAACTCACTATTTACGAGATTATTGTTAACCTTAAAACATTTCAGAAAATAAATATGTGGAACCTAAAGCATTTCAGAAAACAAGTTGATACTTAAAGCAATGTGATTATGTGAAAGTGTAGCAGAAATGTAGAAATGGTTGATCAATGTATTGATTTAAGGGGGGGGGGGGGGGGGGGAACGGGTATTTACCGGGTATTGGGTCGCTGGTTGAACTGTTTACCCGGTCAGGTCTCAACGGGTAGAAGGTGACCAAAAACCGGGCAGATTTGACCCGCCCAAAGGACCAGTCCCGGTTGAACCGATCTAGTCAACTCAGGTTTTAAAACATTGCATTTTTTAGAATTCTGTTAAATATTTGTATACAATAAACGATTAATTTGTCTACACTTCTAATTATTGACTTTCTTTGTTATGTATGGTGTAACATGAAGTGATTCTGCGGTGTAAAGATCACATGCTTACATATATACGTAATTATCACATAATTAACAATTCATTTTTATATTTCATAAAATTCACGTTCAATAAAATTATTGATAGCCCGTGATTTTTCACGGGTCATAACCTAGTTATATAAATATTTAAATTGAATATTCAATGTTTATTTGTCCATGTTTAATAGTTAAACTTAAGTTTTTATTAATACGAGGCAGCATGACCCGTGCGATGCACGGGCATCGAGACTTTATTCCCCCACCACTTCGCCTTTTCGGAAACAGCAAATATACATTGTCAAGTTATGTAATTTTTTAGACATGATTTAAAGATTATTGAAATATTGACGTTTTAGTCAAATCAGGGTTATGAACATATGATGTTTTCCGGGTTTGGGTTTTAGCTTGGGAAAAAATTGATTTAAAATAAAAGTTTATTAAAATATCAAATTCAAAAAATGTTAAGGGCCAGGGTTACTGCTTTTAAGAGAAAAATAGACATATAAAAAATGAGAAAAAGCTATTATAACCAATTTAAATAAAATTAGATAAACTAAACATAGATTATGAAATATTGAAGTTTTGGTCGATTAGGGTTAGGGTGTTTATCGGATTAGGGTTTTGGCACTACTACAAAATGAGCTTAATGCAACATTTTAGAAGTAATATTTTTAAATGAGTTACATTTGATTAAAAAATCACATGGTTTAATAAAAAGGTTGCATTAGAGTAGCATATGCAACCTTTTTATTTGAAGTTGCAAATTATAGAAAAAATTGCAACATTTTTAAAAAAATATTGCATTACTGTAAATTAAAAGTAGGTTTTAATTTAAAAGGTTGCATAAGACATAAAACTATTTAATCTTTATGTTTTAAATTAAAATAAATTATATGTATAATATTATTAAAAATCAGTTAAAGTCATAATAATAGATAATATAAAAAAAATCATTTCTAATTCTCATTAGTTCATGCTTCTAATACTCTGTTTTTTCTTCCAAATTTTAAATTGTGATTTGGAAGATGTGATTTGGAAGATGTGATTTGGTTATATTTATAAAATTAAACTTGCATTTGGATTGTTGGAATCTTTTATTGCTAATATCAAATTCGTGAAAGACCATATTACGAAAAGTGATTACTCACTTACTCCATTAGTCCATTACACTATCGCCATTTAAAGGTTTAATTGCTTATTTATATTGGCTTTTTCTACCACATGGTCTGGAAAATATAGTAGTTGTAGTGTGGTCACCAACTATTATTTTTGAAGTTGTCGTTGATTATGATCTTTGGATATGGCATGCTTATTTTGATAAGCCAGGCACCATCAACTATATCAATGTTTTGAATCTTCTCACAGTTTTTCTATTCTAGCCCAATGTACTGCACCAGAGAAATAATACAATATGTTGTATTAAGACATAGAGGCTCAAACATACAGGTATTCGTAAATATGTAAAAATTATAAAAACATACATGTTGTCGATTGAAGGCTGCACATAAAAGTACATCAGAAAAATTAATTTAAAAAAAAAAAAAGCGGAACAAAGAGAATACGGGAAACTAACCTGATATCGGATGAAATGATTCAAGGGTTGTGTTGTTAAGAGTTTATATTAATATATAATGTCTGGAATTAAATGGGAATACACAAAGTTTCTGAATAATGTTATTGGGTTTAATTTTATCATTAAATGTTTTGAATTTTATTGGGAAATAAATGTTATGTACTATATGATCTTTTCGTTGTGCAACTGAAAAAATGAATGAATGCAAATTGCATGTGCATTTGCTTGATCAAAACATTAATAGCTAGAATTTTAATGGTAAATGAATGTTGTGTATATTGATCATTTGATCTTTTCGTTTAATGGAAGTAACTGCCGAGAATGAATGCAAATTGCATTTGCATTTATAAATTTAATTAATTGATGGTAATAAATGTAACATTGGTTTTGAAACTCAATTTTATGTAAATGTTTTGAAACTCAATTTTATGTTAATATAGATAGACTAGCACGGTACCCCGCGCAATACGGCGGCGGGTACTCAGAAACCATATTTCGTGGTGAGCAAGTGTTGTTCGTTTACACGGTAATAATTGTTGCTAGAAATAAATAATAAACGGAAATATGGATTTTGATAAGAGTTGATAATTTACAGCGTCGTATATTTAATGTTATTGGGTAAAATGGTTTTCGAGTAACAGACTTTTGTTATTAAGTGTGGGTGGTGTTACCAAAGTGTAATGTATAGCAAGTGGTTAACACATAGTGATAAGTTAGGAGAGGTCTTGGGTTTGAATCTTATTAGCCGTGATTTTTTTTTTAAGGTAGAGAACTAACTAACAAAAGTGGAAAGGTCCTTAAAATTAAGTTTAAGGAGCTCCTTAAACTTTCCTAATGGGGTAGGCCTAAATGCTTTATATAGTAGTAAGATTAAAAGGAAACTATGAAGTTATAGATAGATCCACGATGGCAATGAGCATAACCTATGCTTTTATTCAATTCAACAAGTCTCGAAGTAAAGATAATGAAAATGTTTTTGCTTCACACTTTGCCAACTTTATTTCATACTATACAAGCTAAGCTAACATTATCTTGCCAAACATCATTGTTGTCAAATATTCCCTTCATTCCAATTTAGCACCAATTTCAAACCCTAATTCTCAAGATGATATGTTAATAACGGTGGTATCCAATCACTTCAAATGAGGATTTAACCATTTTTTTTGTTTCATTAGTGATCAAAAGCCTCCTCAATAAGTTATTCTTCTTGATCCCTTCTAGCAACAAGAGTACCACTTATTATCCCTTTAAAGTAACACATTCAATCCCAATACTTCACCTTATAAACAAACCAACCCACCTTCTAATTCCTAAATTTCTTCCAATCCACCTATCCAAAACTTACACATAACCATGAAATACAACGAAATCTCTCATTTCAACCACCCCGAACACCGGCTCACATACGACTACACCCAAATCCCGTTCAAGTGCGACGGGTGCAACGAACCCGGAATCGGGTCCCACTACAAATGCACCACATGCAACCACGACCTACACGTTCAATGTGCACTCTCATCGCCTTCAATCTCCCACCCGTTTTACAACAAATGCACCTTCGAGTTCCTAACCACCTCACCGGGGTCCGCACCTAGGTACTGCAACGCGTGCCAAAAGGACATTTCAGGGTTCGTCTACCACTGCAAAGCGTGCGGGTTTGACCTACACCCGTGTTGTGCAAAGCTCCCAACCATGTTGGATGATGGCGAGGTCAAACTATACTTGTGCCGAAAAGTTCGGTCAACGTGCCATAAATGTGGTAAAAAGGGTCGAAGTTGGAGCTATAGGTCAACTTGCAAGAAGTATACTTTACATGTAGCGTGTGCTAAGGAGATGTTGGTGGACAGCTGGCACGATATCTATTATGGTGGGGTCGAGATCGAGGAAGGGCAAAATTGGAAATTGGAGACGAAAATTCCTAGCTTGAAAGGCACATTACAAAGTTATCATCATAAAGATTCAAAAGGTCGAAAGAAAATGAAGAAATGTTGTAGAATTGCTGGTTTAGTAGTGCAGTTTGTGATATCAGCAGTTCTTGGTGATCCTACTACTCTAATTGCTAGTGTTGTTAGTGCTTTGATGTCAAAATAAACCAGAAATTAGCATAGTTCTAATCTTTATACTATATATCTAGATCATGTTTATCGTATGTAAATTAAATAGTTAATGAAAAACGTGACATCAAATGGTTCATTAAAGATTTACTAGCATAACTGGATATACAAACGATTGAATGAAAAGACTAATTTACCCCCACCCATAACTTACATCAGGTAATTTAACATCAGATTTGAAAGGAATCTCCACACGTTCTTTCACAAGGCATCGCGTTACACCATTTTCAACAATCATAACCTTGCCAGGTGGACACTCGACCAAAGTTTCCATCTTTTCTCCATTCCCTTGTTCTTGAGTCATACCCAAAATCTTGGAATCATTCCCTCTTATATTGACCCTCGGTTCAAAACCAGACAAATGCATAACAGCTACAAAACCAACCAATGTAAACACCGTCTTTGCAGCTGCACCGATCATTTGTTTCAATCCTGTTAATGAACTTTTGGGTTTTGATTGATGGATTTCAACTTTTGGGTCACCGTTTGGATGGTCATTTTGAGGGGGTTTGGTTGTTAAAGAGAGATGTGAAAGGTAACCGTTGTCTGAGGTTGAAACGGGCCGGGTCGGGTATGGGGGGAGTATAAGATCATTGTTTTCCATTTCTACTGTTGAACTAGCAAAAGCAGTTGCTTCATTTATGACCTCCAGTTCTTCACCTTTGTATGCTTTTAGTTTTTGAAGTAACTTTTTGCGACTGCAATCGATTTCTGCAAGAGATGCTTCTTTTTCGTACCATTGTTGTTGTTGTAACGCCTGAAACAGGAAAATGAGGGTGCTTTGCAAGATGTACAATGCCTATTTAAAAAAATCAAATGTATCTATAAAATTACTACTTTTATTTGTTTGATATACCCAAGGTTCAGTGATGATAGTTACCTACACTCTACCCTCTAATTTCTAACTTGCTGATTTAACACAAAGTCACAAACAAATCAGATTGAGAATAAATTTGCAGATTATTGTAGTAATCACTTGCGCACTACTGATAGAACTCAAATTGAGCTTAACTCTGCAACAAACTCAAAACATTTTCTAGTGGAAAATTACACGTGGTGAAGTCACAAAATCAAATTAACTTCCTACTTTCGAATAACGCCGGATTGCAAAACTAGGGTTTGTAGAAACAAAAACTCAAAATTCAGTTGCAAGAACACACATAGACAGACCTGTAAAGAAGAAATCTGAGCCTCGAGAGCTTCGAGGGAGTCGCGAATGTGCAAAAGGCTCTCAGCTTCTTCTTCATCATCATCATCTTGTGTGTTTTCTGCTGGTCCTAGGGCTTGCGTTGTGGAATCAAGTGATGATGATGCATTGTGAATGCAATTGGTGATCTTGGATCGGAGGTCTGAAGCTCGAGCAAGCACCAAGGCGATACCGTCTTCATCCATCTATGGTTTCCGATTGGTGAGTTTGTTGTATGTGGTGTTGCGATGATAGGGTTTTGTTTGCATAAGCAGGGCCAAAATTAGGGGTCCTTTCCTAACGCTTTCGTCCGTTGCTTTATTGTTTGAGAATTGATTTTGTTATCATAACTTTTGATGATTATACAGATTTTACAGTTAATTATCTTACCCTATATATGAGGCCTAAATTTGAAGAGGGTTTGACACCATGGTGAATTCCCTGATTGGTCCACGTCATTTGCACTAATACAAACGAATCTGGTACAGCTTACGGTCTACATTCATACGCTCCATATACGGCAAACGAATCTGGTACGGCTTACGGTCTACATTCATATGCTCCATATACGGCTTCCTACATACAAGGAAACAAATAAATAACTATTTAAAAGATCCTACATACAAGGAAACAAATAAATATTTAAAAGATCAATCAGCGACTCAATCGTATTTATTCAGAAGTGATACACGACTCAATATAATTTCCATAAAACCGGCATTCTATGATTACGGCATAAAAAGCTGGATTGTGCAACGGAACCAGACTTCAGATATTACGGATTACGGCATAAAAAGCTGGATTCTTCATTTAATAAAATGCCCGTGTAACATTTCTTCATTTACCGTTTTTTTGTACAAAATCATCATCACATCTATCGATTATTATGTCATTTAGAAATATATAAAGTTTTTGGACATTTTTCTACATACTAAAATTTACAGCATACCCGCCCATCGGGCGGGTTTTGTAGCTAGTACAAGTATATTAAGCATTATATGTGATACATACCTTAAAAATTATGATAGGAAAATCACCTCCTTTATTGTTTGGTGGGTCACTTGACAATATTATCACCGCCCGCCACTTTGGTTCGTAACCTTTGATTAACCGACCATAGGTGGTTGTAAAAATTGGTATAAGGTGTTATTCATAATAAATTACGAATTTAAGTTTTATTGTGAATATTAAAGTAGTAAATTAAGTATCTTTAAAAAAACTTTTGATTAACTGACAGAGATATAAAAAGGTGTAGCCTTGAATTATTTTTATGTGTCTATATTTCATTATTTTGTATATAATAAATATATATAAAGTTACGACGGAATTGTAAATGCGTTCTAGACTAGGTGCCGTTAGAAAGAAAAAAAGTTAAAAAACTATGTTCGCATAAGTTGCTGGAACACGATACGGGATCATAGGCTTTCAAAGAAATTGTTTATGATCTAGATTCTAGAATTGTTTATGGATCAGATCGATGTCCAGGATAGTCCTAATACTAAGATCAAGCCCAATGTCTTCAACTCCTTTATTTAATGGGTTATGGCCCAAATAAATTTTCTAAAATTATTTTAGATAGTTTTAAATGTTATATAACTAGTAAATTTTAATCCCACGCGATGTCGCGGGGTAATTTCATATAATATCCAAAAGATTGTTTATGATATCCGTACAACATACAAAATATTTTTTATATTAAAAAGAAAAATATAGGTCTTCAAGATTTTTGTTTTCCAGAATATTTTTAAAATGGAGGTTTACCCTCTTATCACAAAGCCCGTAGGTACCATTAAAATTGTCAAATTATTATTATATAAAAAGACTGGTGAGCGTTCATGCGAGAACTTATATATTTGTGAGAACTGCGAGAACCCTTTCAAACCAAATGGGTGGCTAAGATCATGTGATCAGTTTCATAAATAAGTAAATAATAAAGAATTAAATTTTAGGGGTGGAAGGGTAAGAAAGTAAATTTGTTTTTCAATTAATTAAAGAAACAACACAATCTCCCTACCCCATTCGCATATTCCGTCTCACACACACTTGTGTATGTGTGTTTTGTAGGGTTTTTCTCTCCCTTCTGTTCATCTTCTCCGCCGCTAGAATAAACCATCATCGCTTGTAATTATGCCGCCATACAAACAGCAACCCTACCACCACTCTAAGCACCATATTTTTCCGACCACCCTGGTACCCACCACGCCGCCGAAATCGCAGTCACACGTCGCCGTTGAAGGCTGCCGGAATCTGGATTTCAATGGTGGATTTGCGCTTTTTACGGTCTTTCCTTGCCTAATTTATGACGGCGTACCGGCGTCAAGGATCCGAACAAACATTTGTCTTTAAGGATCTAAACATTCCACTGGCCCTATTTCGATTTCTGGATTTCTGCCCTAATTTCGATATGTAACCTAATTCTACAATGATCGATGATGACGACCAGAATTATAACTTAATTTCAATTTTGTGGTGAAACAGCGCCGTGTAAAAAAAGACCCTCAGATTGGTTTTCAAAGGTAATTGTTATATTTGATTTTTTTATTAATTTTTTTGGATTGGATTTGTTGAGTAATTTTTGTTTGATTTTCTTTGTTGCAGTTTAGATGGTATTTTGTTGATGATAAATGGTAAAAGTTGTCGATGAATATTGTTGATGATGATTGTTGTCGTTGGCAGATTTTAGGGTTGCCTTTCATTCAAATATGTTTTCATCAAAGTAAAAAAAAAATTGTTGTAATTTTGTTCATTAATGATTCGTTGCTGTAATTTTGTTCATTGTTTTTATCAATGTTCATCACTTTGTAACTTTGTTCATCAGTGACAATGATGACGATCGTTAGTTTGTACTTTTTTCCATTCGTAATATATATTCAGCAACTCTTACCTTCTTCATTAATGATAAATTTATGCATTTATGATTTGTATATCTGTTCATTTGTTGTATTTTAAATGTGTCGTATTGTTCATTTTCAGTATTTGTTCACCGGTGAACACTGTGATTGTAAGATTTGTTCATAATTCGTAATTGTTCACTAGTGACTAGCCGGCAAATTTAAAGAAACATGGAAAGTTTTTTTTGTATTAGTAATTTTGTTCATGATTTGGAATTTTGTTGATTAGGATCTATTAATTAAATTTGTAGAGTTTGTTCAGTAATTAGTAATGGATTAAAAAAATTTAGTAAATGTGTTCATTAGTAAATAAACATATAATTATTGACGGAAAGTATTTTTTGTATTCATTTAATTGATTTAATTGACATAATTAATAAAGAAGTTAAAAAGACTAGAATGCCCTTTAGAATTAAAAAATTAAGTAATTGAAATGATTGGTCAGAAATGGTTCTCGCAGTTCTCGTAATAATAATGATTCTCGCATGAACGCTCCCCTAAAAAGACTTTAAAAGATCTTAATGGAAAACTAATATAAAACTTGAAAAATGTGTAGCCTCATATTCATGGCTATTCGTGAGATCTTAATCAACAAAATCGGCAGGTTAAAAAAATGCAGCAGGCAGGCACTATTCATGCATGTTGCAAAATGTTTATTAGTAAATGTAGAGTATGAACGAGTTTAAATCCATTCTCGAAACTCCTTCATTTAAATCAAAGTCGGACGTACATGTCGTCACAAGAATCGTGGTCAGAAAATAGTTGAATTTAATTTATTAATCGGTTATGATTATCAATAACCTCGACTTTTGAATATATTTTTTGAAGTAGAACCGAGAGGATGAATGAGATTTCATCCATTTTGTATGCTACAATTAGGGCACCATTTTGTTTAACAATGGATCCAGTAGAGTAGTAGACTAATGTCAGTCTACCTCAAAAACCTTTCCATAATTTTCTCCTATGGTTTGAATCGACCCCTAAATATCTAGCCAGGCTAATCTATTGTAAAATATTATATGAATCGATTGATCCGAAAAACATATAACAAAAATGGATTAACATATACATATGCTATTTAAATCGCTTATGTAATGAAAATGAAGCGTATAATTACTATCATGCTTACTATATTAGTTAAATAATAAATCAACAAGTTGGATAATAAAATTATCTACTTCAAAAAAATAATGATGAGTAGATCATAATCCTAAGCAAACCCGTGACGCATATGGTCAGGTATGCCAGCATATATCCCAAAAAGACTCACGAGATCACACTATATGACACTACTAAAATATACTTATTATCCTAATTTCTAAAAATATACGAGACAACATGGCCCGTGCGATGCACGGGCTTTGTTCATGATAAAAAGTTATTGGTACAAACTGCAAAGTACGAATAAAGCAAAGTGTGTCGAAGGAAAATGTTAAGTAAATAAACATGAGTGTTTATATTCACATAACACAAAACATGTTATTCATAACACATAAGTGTCACTACAAAGATCTGTGTCCTTTGAGTTTTATATGTATAACTATGGATAAATGATGTTATATCTTAAAGGGAAACCGCTAAGTGAGTTTTATTAAAAACAAAATAATTATAAGCGATTTGTTTAAAACACAAATATAATATTTAATGAAAAATCAGTATCAATTTATGTGTTTCAACTAAAAATTATTAAATTTTTAACTCAATTTATTTGTTTAGAAAAAAAATTATAAGAGGATAATTCTAAACACAGTTGATAATATCTACATTTTCAAACTTTCTATAATCGTAGATAGGAAATGCATTGTCCACATGGGTTTGGCTAACGCATGCCCTAAGGGCATGAGATATGCCTATTTAATGAACTAAAAATACCATTTTTATTTAAAAAAACATTTAATTCATCTCAAAAATAAACTTCATTAATGATTAATAAATACGTTTATTCATTTTAAAAGGAATCTTGAAGCTCATTAAACACTTCTAATCTCATGCATGAGTTAGATAAACCCAACATTTAAATACAAAGGTAATTTTAATGATACGTAAATACATTTACGCCGTTATAAATTTATATGTTTTAAACTTTTTAAAAAACCATGTATTAAATCTAAATTCATTCATACATTTAAATGTAGGATTAAAATTTAAACCATGTAATTAAATCCAACATTTAAATTCATAGGAAAAAAACATTGAAATGGGTTAAACGAATTGTGTTATTATTTTTCATGATGGGCGTAAGTGAAAATTATTTTAATTTTTATGTAGGTTTGATATTGATGAAAAATCATCTCACCGACAAATAATGATCGACTAATGATCAAGTCATTGTTCTCCATCACAATCATAAAAAGTTTAATGATAAAATTTCTGCTAGTACACAAATTCATCATTAATTTTATTTTACATGTAGACATAACATAAAAGCAGAGGAAGTAGTTGAATGAATGTGAATTAAAGATAGAACCATCCATTTGCTTAATGAGTCCATTCATTTTTTCCTTTTGACCGGTTTGTAATGACAGATTTTAACAACAAATACCTACACCTTTTAAAAAAAAACATAAACACTGAGATTAGGGATGCACACAAACCGGTTTTTGACAAAACCGGTTTCGGGTTTGACCCAAACCGGTTTTGGTCAAAGCCGGTCAAAACCGGTTTTCGGTTAACCGGTTTCTTTGGGGACTCGAAAACTCTAACCGGTGTAAGGGGTATTGTAACCGGTTCGGTTTCGGTTACAAACCGGTTAACCGGTCAAAACCGGTGTGTTGACCAAATTTGCGGTCGGTTTCGAGTCAAAACCGGTTCGGTTAACCGGTTACTAACCGGTTCGAACCATAAAAACCCCAACCGGTTACTAACCGATCGGTTACTCAATAACCGAACCGGTTATGGTCAAAACCGGTTTTGACCGGTTTCGGTTGCGGTTCGGGTACCGGTTTCGGTTTCGGTTTCGGTTATTTTGTGCACGGCTAACTGAGATCATGTAGATAAATGAAAGAATCAACTTGAAGTCATTATCAAATAGACAAATCAATTGATGCATCATACATCTAAAGCTAAAATAACTTCAAAATACAAACATTAAGAAAATGATGATTTCAATTAATTCTGACGTATACAAACATGGACAAATCTAACTTCAATTGAGAAGTTAACGAATGTAAACAAAAAGAACTCATACTATAAATGTAACTGAACAAAATTGTTACTATATTTAACCGAATTCCCATGGTCAAATATAATTCAAACTCATGTAATAAACATAAAACATAAATAAACGACTTAAAATCGACGCATTCACATTAGTTGATCAAAATTCAAGAAAATTGACAAAATAAAAACATTTACAACATTAATACAAAGTGTATGCTAATCATCAAAGTTGAAACATAAGGGAAGTATTTCAACAGCAAAATGCAGCCGCCTTTGATGTCTTTTGGCTTGAAATGATGCATCTGCATTACTATAATTCTACATATAATAATCCTGCAATTCTTCCATAACAATTATCAATGTCATAATACTTGAAAGCCTTGAATGGTAAAGACCATGCTATATATTTCAATCAACAGGAAAACCGTAAAAAACCCCATAATCACATTCAGTCAAGCAATAATATTACCGTAGAGCATTTGTTACTAAAACGGTGGAAGGAATTAGTCATTGAAAATGAACACTGTCGTTTGGGAGAAAGCGATGTGGACGTCTACATCCTCCAACGATGCAAAGCGTCATTGCAATTCTCCTACGGCTCTCACATCGTCGTTACCGAATTGTGGAAGTTGTATTTATAGACACTTACGGTGGTGATGGTTGAACAAATTAGATGACGGTTAGAGAAAGATGAAAGGGTGTGCGGTTAATGGTGTAAATGGAATCAATGTTGTATAAACGTTCCCATATATGTAATACATTTATTTATAAAAATCGTTTGAGGTACATGTAAGACATTAGAATTGTTAATGATGTATATAATAAGTTAGGAAAATGGTAGAATTAATTTGCAAAACGTTTGAGGAATTGAAAGAATTAAGTGGTTTGAATGTGAATTAATGGTGTAAATACGTTTGGAAATGGGTGGTATTAATTTGCAAAACGTTTGAGAAATTAAAAGGTTGGAGTTAATTTGAGGAATAGGTTTGAGGAATTGAAGTTACTCTTAATTGAGCAATTTGAGGAATACGTTTGGAGTTAAAACATGTAGTTAAAACATTGAATTTAATGCAACATCAATTTTGAAACTCATTTTTTATGTATATATAGATGCCTTAATTAGTTGATGTAGATCAACTGACCAACATTGCGGGTTTTGTTTCACAAAGTCTCGAGTTTGAGTCTTATTGAAGACTTTTCCTCATGTGAATATGTGGTGAAGTTTATTCCCAACGGGTAGAGGATTCGAGAGAATACATATTGCCCCTTGTGGATGTTACTGCCCGACTCGAACCACTAACTAACTTGTCGTTAAAAAAAAGTGTTATTCTTTAACCTAATATTATCTCTTAATTTTAACATATATCTTGATCAAATGAGTAGACACATAAATAAACACAAAATATAATCATTAAAATCTTCCTCACTGATACTAAAAAATAATCAACAAATTTTTCAGGTGTAAGGAATTAAAATGGTCACTAAAATTTACTTGTTTAAAGTTAAAATATATTTTAGTATCTTAAATTTGGTTGACTAGATACTTTACTAACCTAAATTATTAAAAATGTAACATGATGTACTAAACTTGTAAATTTGGTTGACTAGATACTTTTCATTATAGTTTTTGGCGAACCAATAGTTCATCTCAATATATTGAAATTAGAAATAAATGACGCGATAAGTCGAGACCAATCAGTGAATCTGAAGTACTAAATTAACTATCTTTGCAAGTTTAGAATGTTAATATGTTATATTTTTAATAATTTAAAGTAGTAGAGAAGGTAAATACCTTTTGACCTTTGTTAAAACTCTTTGCACAGCTTTTATGAACCTACCCAAGGATAAAGTAATGTGCAATAATATGGTAGGGCCAATTTGTGCTCACACCACATATCCAAAGACGCAAAGATGCATGTAAGTGTTACATTTTCTTTCTCTATATAAACCAATCATGCTTACACCAAAAACACACCAATAGACAAAGAGTAACAGATAGAATCTTTAAAGAGAATTAATGGAGTCATACACAAAGTTAGCCATTCTGGCCATAGTTCTAGTCTCAATTCTTGTGACTGAACCCATGGCTACTAATGGTTTCCGCATATGTGGGGTGCCCTCGGATTGTCTACAAGCTTGCCAACCGGCTGTGGCTAAAGATGTGGATCCTCTTCCCGAACCAACAAAAGCGTGTTGCAACGGCCTAACTAATGCTGCTATCGATATGCCGTGTTTTTGCAAGTTGAAGGACTCGAGTTTGTTGAGTGTTTACAAAATCGACCCACAACATGCCATGGAGCTACCAAGGAAATGCAACCTGCCAGAATCGTACCATTGCTAGATCAAACTTATTGTACTTTAATTATGTTGTGTTTATTAGATCATTGTTGATCACTATGGTGTGTGTGTGTGTTTTGTCTTGTTTGTTGTTGCATTTAGAGCATGTTTATTAAGTCCTAGGTTGGTGGCATGGTGTTAGTGGCGGTGTAACACTTTGTGATCTTGTTTAGTTGAGTTCAATCTTTAAAAGTTTATGTTGTTATCATGGTTTTGTTTTAATGTTTCAATAAAACTGGATGTAATTTGTATACCACACAATTACCCTCACCCGCCCAATTAAACTATTGATTTGCATCTCAGTACAGTTTGTTATAAAACTGTTTCATTTTTTGTCGTACAAATTACTCTTTTCATGAAAGACTTCAAGTAAGGTCGTGAAAAACTACAAACGTTAAAATATTTATAAATTCAAAAAGTATCTTTAATCAACATATTTATCTGTTTAATTGTTAATAATTTATGAATCTTTATATTATCATAAAATATACATATGAAAGAACAATAACATAAGAATTTCGTATATCTGTCACCTTTACATAAATTAGATATGCATAATTAACAAACATAAATTCTACCTAGTATACAAATGTCAAATTAAAAATAATATATTAGTGTTCACTTTAATCTAATTGGTTGGTTAATTTATGTAAAATGTAGGAAGCTTTATCATAAGTATTGTGGGAAAGCTACTATTCCTATTAGTATAATTTAAAATCTGTATTATATGCTTTAGGGTTATGATCCGGTGATAACTCAAAATTGGTGAGTATTGCGGAGACAATTCCCAACCAATCATTTTATTTTTAAAATGGATCATTATCAGAATTTTAGGATCTTTATAAGGATGATAATGATCCAAAATTTTGAAAATGATCATAATTTTTAAAAATGATTGGTTGATAATTGTCCTTACAGTCCTCACCAAAATTTGAGTAATCATCCGATCTCACTTCATATGCTTTATATGTGTTAAATTTAATAAATAGAGGCTTTGTTTATTGGCAAAACATTGATGCTGAAGGGCCGCTAACAATGCAATATGGGATCGAGTCCTAAGAAACCAGTTTTTTTATTTACGTAAAAGAATAAAACTAAATTGTCACTAGAACTTTAGTTTTTCTTTCTTCGCATAATTACCATCATTTAATGTTATATTGCATGCACTTAAACATATATATGCATTTTCTTTAACGGAATATCATAATCTACTCCTAAATACTATTATACTTTATATTTTTAAATGTTATTAACAATTGATCGATATCGATGATTATCCGATATTGAGAAACATATTTTTATTGTTTTTGTAACTTTTATGTTTCTTAGACCTGTATTAATCGCGCCAAACACATTGCTCTTTAGGTACATATCTAATGTTGTCTAAATATCTACATATATCCTAAAGTTTAAAAACGACATATTTGTTAGAAAAAATAATCTAAATATGTCCTTCAAAACGACCTTTTGTATAATATTAGTTTATTCTTTCCAAAATTTCAATTTTTTTACTAGCTTATTAAGTTGTTACATCCTATGAAAATGTTGTTTATTAATTTTATTGTATATCAAATAAAATGTTTATATTGTTAGCAAAATGAAACATCCTAGTAGCTAAAGGAAAATAAAGCAAAAGTGATTCTCATAGTAGCGACAAGTGAAATAGGAGCTGCCTAAATCGTGAAACGTGGTTGTGGGAGAGCAATACGATCGTCGTGTTGTCAGGCGAAGCAGCAAAATACTGCATCCTATATCGAAAAAGTCCAGTAGCCAAAACACATAACTAGCACTAGCATATGCTCTAGCTCGAGTAGCATGGGGTATGTGTAATCACATGTAATCAACAAATATCACATTGCAAGGCTAAATAATTATGGGTAACCGTCTAAAGTAGCAAGGCTAAGAGGGTGTTTAAGATTGCTTATTGAAAATAGATTATGTGTTTTGAAAATGAATAATCAGATAATCAACGGTTACAAAACGTGATTCTAAAAAGCAGTGTTTGGATTTGATTATGCTGTTTGAGATCGCAATAATCAGATAATCTGTTTTTTTAGTGTTTGACAAACCTGATTATTTGTTTAGTTAATAAGTAATATTCAAAACTCAATTTTCAAAACGCGATAAGTAAACACCAACCTACTTTTTCAAAACTCCATTTTGAAAGCTCCAAAACACAAATAAGTGATTATTCCATACCTTTTGCTAAGCACTAGTTTTAAATTATTTGCGTTTTCAAAACGTAATAAACAAATAATCTACTTGAAATTGCAATCCCAAACACCCTAAACACCCTCTAAATAATTTGTGATGGGTTGGACTATACTGTGTGGGCTTGGGCTGGACTTGGTAATGAAATTTAGAATTATGTTTGTTTTTCTTACTAAACAAAGCCTTTTAGGGTTGTGGATCCTTATATAAACAAACCCTCATCTTCCAAACCCCAAACATCTATGCAAGTTTCATAGATCTCATACGTTTGTATTCTTAATTCGTGATTTCGAATCGATTAAGTTTGTTTAATTAAAATTACGTCTTTGTTTGTCTGCGTGCCTTCATAATCCCAGATTAGCTATGAAAACAGAGTGCTTGTTCTGATTCATGGGAGGCCAATATCAAACACGAATGGAAGTTTCGCTGAGAAACCCTTCTTTTTGTTTCTATTGATGGTGTTTCCTAGTAACTCTCCATACATCTATATCGTAGTTACTTGTTTACTAAAATTCGAGATTGTGTTATTTTAGAATTTTTTTTTCCAAATAATTGTTTTCATGTTTCTGACAATTTTATTCTTATAATTTTTGAAATAAGCATAACCTTCAGGAGATATCTTTTGATTGTGTTTAAATCTGGTTGTAGGTTCTTAAGAAATTATGTAAATAGAATTTAAATGTTGACATCTTGTAAACTAAATCATTGGAGGAAATATATTTTATGCCTCAGAAGAAATTGTTGAATTAAGTTACAACTCAAAATGAATTCTTTCCGAAATTCTAATTGTACTTGGAAAGTTGTATTTTGACGTATTCGATTCTAGACATGATTTGATTAGTCCAGTAGCCGATCTGATTAAGTTTGTTTAATTAAAATTATGACTGTGGTTGTCTGTGTGCCTTCATAATCCCAGATTAGCTAAGAAACAGAGTGCTTGTTCTGATTCATGGGAGGCCAATATCAAACTCAAATGGAAGTTTCGCTGAGAAACTCTTCTTCTCTTTCAATTGATGGTGTTTGCTAGTAACTCTCCATACATTTCTTTCATACTTTATTTAAGTTTGAGGTTGTGTTTTTTTTCATTTGTTTTTTTCAAATAATTGTTTTCTTGTTTTTGATAAGGTTTTATATAACTTTTGAAATAAGCATAAACTTCAGGTGGGGTTTCGGATTTTTTTTAAATCTGGTTGTAGTTTCAGAAGAAATTATTTAAATAGAGTTTAAATGTGGATATTTCCTGTATTTTTTTAGTTAGATTTTGAAATTGTAAAGCTTGGGTTCAAGTGTGTTTGGTACTATATAGAATGGAATTGCAAAGAGAATGTCTCTCAATTTGTTGGGTCTATTGATAGATGCCTCTAGACGCCGGAAATGGGTCGTGTCGGGTTCGTGTTGTGTTGGCATCTTAAACATGTTGAGACCCCGATACTCAAACCTGGCACGTTTTAATAAACGAGTTTAAAATGTTGATCCGAGTCCAACATGGTTAATTTTGTGTCAACCCAACCTGTTTAACCTGTTTAACTCTTGAAAATTAGTGTATAGCAATTAAACATAATACAAATATACCAAAATATAATAAAAATTCAAAAGAACATAATAAATTTCCAACAAAAAAACGAATATAATTAGATATTAAGCCTAATATGAAATTTGAGCACAATCTATTCTACTACAAGTGTTAAGTTATAATATTTTCTATGTATTAAAATAAATGAATTTCTAAAGTTTATGATTTTTGAGGTAAAATAACGTGATAAAAGATTAATAAATTTAAATTGGGTAATTAGTAAAGATGAAGAATAACATTTTTTACTATTTGGTTGTTTTTATAGGAAGATAAAAAAATGGATGAGTTCTCACACTTTTAAAGATGTCTAAACAGGTACTTCCTCGGATTTAAAATAAGTGATATGGTTGGTTTCACGGGGTTTGAGTTATAATATGATAATGATAATTAAATTAGATTAATTGGATAGTTAGTGGAAAATGGATCTCATAATTTTTTAATAAAGTGAAGACGAAGTTAATAATGTCTAATAGTAAAAATAAGGGTAAAAATGTCATTTCACTTTATTAAAGTAGATAGTTAGTGGGTGTGGGTGGCACTACTTTTTACTAAATAAGGTAAGTTTTCAAAGTAAATCACTTATTTTGATACACTCAAATATGGAAAGTGTATCACTTATTTTAAATCGGAGGAAGTATATAATAAGAGTAAAGGGGTAATTTTAAATATAAAAACTTACTAAATAAGATAAATTTTTAAAATGATTTACGTATTTTGATACATCTCAAAAAGTAAAGTGTTTCACTTATTTTGATACGGAGGAAATATTTAGACCACTCCCAATGGTAAATGCAACTGACGCCGTCAGTTGCTGCCAACTCAGCGCCACGTCAGCAGACAAACTAACTAACATTAAACTGATGTAGTCATGTCAACAGCACTCCGTCACTTCACCAAATTTGGGCCCACCATTTACTTTTCTTTTTCTATTAAAAATAACTAATTTACTAATTAAAATATATAACTAATAAAATTAAATTTCATTAATTAAAAAAAACATTACATAAAAAAAGACCTTAATTAAAAAAAAAGATATTAATTAAAAAAAAAAAGACATTCATTAAAAAAAAAGACATTAATTTAAAAAAACTACTAGTCAATAGATTCATTGTGTTCGTCTTCGTCAACCGGTCCTTGTGTTCCCTAACCCGAACCCTCACCGTCACCCTCCTCGTCATACTCATTAAAAATCGCCAAATCCTTATGAAATTTCCTTGCAATTGATTCTTGAGCTTTTTCAAGCATTTTCTTACGACTTTCATTAATATTATTTGGTACGGCTTTGCCTAGGAATTTCCAACTTTTCAAAAATAATTTTTGCCTAGCCATTTTTGCAACCTTAGCGATAGCGTTAGATTGCTTATGTGAGGTTTGCCTAACCACGTCCAAAGTGTCCAACTTAATGGACCTTGAAAAAGTTGCGGCATCGGACGAACCTGGACTTTTTTGACTTTTCTTAATAAGACCGCGGCCGGGGGCGCCTCAAAGGTCATCTTGGAACAACGCATGCATGTGAGCCGGTGCCGTCGTCCTTGTATTCATGCTAACCGGGTCGTTGTCTTCATCGAGACTTATCGGCTCGGTATCCATGACGCATTCAGAGAAATAGAACTTTGGGCAATCTTTTAGCACTTCCCAACAGTCCTCGTATATAAAATTATGGCCAACATTTTCATGGAATTGTTGACGAGAAGCTTATAGAACGTCCTCGTCTCGCGTACCGCTTATACGAACGTCATTTAAAGAATTGTATATAGAACTGAAATTTTTCACGTCAGCCGCTATTTTGGACCATTTGCCCGTTAGTTGGTTCATGTTACGCTTCACAGAAGCAACCGAGTTGAAGTCCTCGAGAACCTGACCCCAATGGACCGTATGGTGTTTGCTATTCCCCTTAACACCATCTTCGAAGTTATGAATCCAACGTTGGGATAACATAACCGCGTCTTGGGTTGACCACTTTATTTGTGCCCTTTTTGGCGCCGCTCTTTCTTTCCCTTTTTCTTTCCTTTTTTCTTTCCCTTTTTTTGTGGGTGTCGGTTCTGGTTGGGTGTCCCCCACATTTTCGAATGGTGATTGTGATTGAAAATTTTGTGAAAAGAGAGGTGTGTTTGGTGGAGGTTGTTGGAATTGGAAGTTGGGTGGTGGTTGGTGGTATTGGTAGTTTGGTGGTGGTTGTTGGTATTGAAAGTTTGGTGGCTGAGAGTAATGAAAGTTGGGTGGTGGTTGTTGGTATTGGTAGTTTGTTGGTGGTTGTTGGTATTGGTAGTTTGGTGGTGGTTGATAGTAAGCCCTAAAACCAAGCGATGGTGTCGGTTGCTTGTTTGATCCGAAGAAGAACCGGCCGGTGAGGGTGGGGGGTCCATGGAGTTTGAATGAAATACTCCCACACGTCGTTGGAACCCGATGATTGACGTCTTTTGATATTTTTTCAAGTTTGAGAGGAAGTATGAATTTTTTGAGAGATAAAGAAGGTGAATGTGGTGTAAAAAATAGAAAAAATGAGTAGGTATTTATAGATGTAAAAAGTTTTAATTTTTTTGGATTTTTTTGAATTATTACCGTTTAAAAAAAATTAAATATTTTTCTTTTTCAACGGCTAAAAAGTACAAGGGGGACCCACCATCGCTTGTCCCTTCCTCCGTCTCCAAAGTGGCGTGGCCAACCAGCGGACCCGTGCCAACGGTCGCTACAACCGGCGGGCCAACCGGTGATGTCGGAAGCGTGTTGGCACCCGTCTTACATGTGTTATACTTAAAAGTATAAAATTTATTAGAATATATATACATATTTAAACGGGTGATTCGGGTTAACTTTGAGTTAGAAATATTGACACTAACCCAACCTGTTTAACTTTCGTGTCGTTTCGAGTCAACACGTTTACTTAAACGTGTTGAAAATTCTAACCCAAACCCACTAATTTCGTACCGGATTTGTGTCGAGTTGTCGTTAATCTAATTTTGCCAGGTCTAGATGTCTCTCACTTCATATTGAATTGACTTCTCCTTTTAAAGTAAAGTAATGAAGTATGACTGGAGATGGTATAAGGTGGAGGTTAAAGTAATGAAGTATGACTGGAGATGGTATAAGGTGGAGGTTAAAGTAATGAAGTATGACTGGAGATGGTATAAGGTGGAGGTTCATCAGCCCACATGGTGCGGTTCGTGAGGCGTTAAATCGAAGAGTCTCTTATTTTGGGTTTTTTGTTTAAGTTGGTTGTTGAAATTTAAAAAAGATATAAAAGTTTCAATTGGGTAAAATAAAGTTTGTGTTGCTCAAGTATGAAGGTTTTAAGTTTTGTGTCAAAATGAAATTCCAGTTTTTATGACAAACTATACACGGGTAAAGGGAGTACCTTTTTCCCAATGTTTTAGTGAGTTTTAGGATTGCTTATTGAAAATAAATTATTTGTTTTGAAAATAAATAATGTAATAATCAGTTACAAAATGTGATTTATAAAAAAATAGTATTTGTATTTGATTATGTTTTTTGAAATCAGATAATCAGTTTTTTAGTGTTTGACAAACTAGATTATTGTCTAGAAGTAAAACAAAAATAATCTATTTTCAAAACGCAATAAGCACATCGTCACATGCTTTTTTAAAACTTCATTTTAGAAGCCCCAAAACGTAAATAATTGATTATTTCAAACCTTTTGTCAAACACTCATTCTGGATTGCGTTTCAAAACGTAATAAGCAAATAATCTTCCTCAAAATGCAATCCCAAACACCTCCTAAAACCTGGGTTATTACTCGGTTCGGAAAGATGGCCGGGTCACAGGTCAATCGGTTCAACCAGGGTCAACTAACAACATAAAAAAATATTATATAAATGATGTGTACATCATGCGGTAAATTTGTACATTTTTATACATTTACAGTAAAAAGATTACAAAATCAGGTTAACTAACAACATATAAAAAATATTATATAAAAATGTATGCATCATGGTGTAATGTTTATACTTCATCCGTATCAAAATAAGTGAACTACTATGAAGTTTACGTTTTTCGAGGCAAAATAAGGTAATAAAAGATGAAATAATAGGGTAATTAGAATGGATGTGCCCCGCACCTTTTTACTACGGAGTATTTTGTTACTTTTTCTAAAGAGTAAATTACACGAATGGTCCCTGTGGTTTACACATTGTTTTGGATTTGGTCCCCAAGTCTCAGTAATTACACCCGTGGTCACTGTGGTTTACACTTCGTATTGGTTTTGGTCCTTAATACTAACAGTCGTTAAAATTTGCTGTTAAACTTTTTTATTTGACAATTTTACCCTCACCCTCACCATCTTCTTCCTCTTTTCTTCATCTCTGCACACAAAAATACACCCAAATCAAAACCCTAACATTTCTTATGTAACAAATGGTGTAGGTCCCCCTTTTCCAGACCTGGAATTCTGAAATGTAGAGTGAAGAACAAGTTTCGATGTGTGATGTACACTCTGCTGCAGAAACATTTGCTCTGGATCTGGGAATTTCATGTCTAAAAAGTAGATTTACCTAACATTTCTTATGCGGATCCAGAGAAAAAATTGAGGGGTGTCACCGGTTGCATATCATTTTCTCAGGGGTGTCACATACACTAGGAAAAAGAAAATTTAAAAATGTTAATGCAATTTTAACACTATCTGGAAAAATTTCAGGGGTTGCCTGGGCAACCCCGTGCACCATACTAGGTCCTCCACTGTTAATGTTTATGTCATTATTAGGGGTTTCTTGTAATTTGCTTTTTAATTCTGCTTTTGTGTGTAAATTGTGAAGCTTCTTCATGTTATTGATGTTCTTTCGTGACTAAATTTCGAATGAATTTTTGTTTTCTCCTTTTTGTTCAAACAAATGCTAAAATAGTTATGAACTGCATTCAATTCAACCCTTGTTTGATCCGAAATTATCTTGAAATTTGAAAACAAATGCCCAAATTGCGCAATAAAGAGGCGTCCTTTAATTTATGTTTTGTGCTTCTGGTTTTTTATTGGTTTATATAAAAAGAGAGAAGAGAAGTTTTAAAAAGGGTATTTTAGTCATTTAAAGAAAGTTAACAGCAAATTTTAACGGCTGTTAGTATTAGGGACCAAAACCAATACGAAGTGTAAACCACAGTGACCATGGGTGTAATTACTGAGACTTAGGGATCAAATCCAAAACATTGTGTAAACCACAGGGACCATTCGTGTAATTTACTCTTTTGTAAATGATTAAAACGTCAAATATATGAAGATAACAAAAATGAATGGTCCACACATCTTTAATAATGTTTAAAGAAGGATAAGTAAGATAAAGGGGTAATTTTAAATATAAAAATTTACCAAATAAAGTAAATTATTAAAGTGGTTCACTTATTTTGATACCCATCAAAAAGGAAAGTGATTCCAAATCCAGCAAGAAGCGAGCGAAGGTAGGCGCCTTCACTTGACTTCCTCGTGTAGTAACTTTCACTTGTTTCCTCTCACGGTCCATCACTCTAGTAGTCTAGTGTCTACTAGAAAGAAGTAGTAGTCTTAGGGGTGTTTGGGAAAGCTTATCTAGAGGTGCTTATAGCTTATAAGCTTATATAAGCTTAAATAATCCCTTTCTTTAAGCTTATAAACTATAAGCACCTCTTGATAAACTTTCACAAACACCCCTTAATCGGTTGACTAGAAGCCTATTATTTTGATACGCATGAAGTATATTTGAAGTAAAAAGTTTAATATTCAGGTCATCCAAAGTAACACTTTGTCGGCGTGCCTATGCTATAGGGAGATCCCGAGTTGTAGTTCATCATGTACATGCTACAAAAATTTCAGCAAAATCATGTTTTATTGAAAGACTTTAACAAAAACAAGCATAAATATTGGGGTACCGTTAAAAACAAATTCTATTAGGAATGTGACATCCTCGGTACTCCCTAACATACACTTTTTGGACCAAATCCCACCTCACCACATTCGTTTCGTTTTCTTGTATACAAACAATATTTGGCGACTGAATTACCTATGAATGAAATCCCAAGTTTTGTTTCGTGTCCCCCATCGCCAATACTCTACGACCCCACCTCACATCGTTAGCATCACCCTCCCACCATTTCTTTATTCCTCCCAACATCACAAATGTATTCCCATCTTAATCCATATTCAAAATCATCAAAATGTACCCAAAACTCATTTTCGACAAAGCCAACTCATCTAATTTTAATCCATTTGAAGACTATGAAACAGTCGACGATCGCCACAACGTTTTTCCGCAGGAAATGGTGAACATGGCGGCTGGTGAGCAACTCCCTCCACTGGAAGACGTAAAACACAAAGATATCGGTCAAAACTTAAAGTCAAAGTCAGCATACCCGGAGTTGACATCTAAGGCGTCTCTAGAGCTACTGACTAGCTACCGGAGAAAATTTATGCGTTCACCGGAGAGTTCTACCGATGAAAGAGGGCCGGACAGTGACGGAAAACTGTCGACGGTGGAAATACTTGAACTGGCTGCGGAGAAGTTTATAAAATTTTCCACACATAAAGTCAACGGTTACACCATGTTTACGCATCCGTACGGTTCGTCGGCGTTTACGAGCTTATCGATGGACGAAACGAGAGAGGTGGAGCTTGTTTTTCAGGTTTTGACTGCCGCCGAGAAAGTTGGCCGGAAACAGTATGAGATGGCTAGCAAGTTTCTGATACGGTGTGGTTGGGTGGCCAACGAAGCCGGCTCTCCGGTTGAACGATTGGTGTATTACTTATGTGAAGCACTACAGAAAAGAATTGGAAGAGAAACAGGAATGCCCGTTCCTACAAAACCTGAAAAACTGGTTTGTGATTTAGATTTTTTACTTTCATTACAAATCAAACATGATTATAAAAGGTTCGTTTTAACTTCCATCAGAACTCACAATGCTTTAGGCTTGACAATTATGCCGTCATACCATGGTATAAGCTTTCGTCGTAAAATTTGCGAATGCGAATATCCAATTTGACTCGCATTTACACGTAATAAGTTCTGTTTTTAAGCTTATTAAAGCAACTAAGTTATATTGACAAAATTATATAATTAATTAGTTATATATCCGTTAAAAAAAATTAATAATGATTGAATAAGATGAATAAGAAGAACAAAATTGATTAACTACCTTATAAATTTATGATTATGTATTTTTCATCTTTGTTTATGTAATGTAATATATAAAAATTATTATTTATATACAAAATTATCATCTTACATTATACCTTACTAAATATATGAACTCGCCATGACTTCTAAGTTTTAAAATTTGACCAAGACGCTACGTCACACAACTTAGAACCTTTATAACTATTTCTTATTTACACGAGAATTTTATCTTGCGGTCAAACTTATTACTTTACTTATATGGACTATACTTGAAGCAGGGTCAAAAGAACGAAAATCCTATGGCAATGGGAACGAACCCGACATTCTTGGCATGCCACCAAGCTCTGCCTTTCAATCAAGTGTTGCAATTTTCAGGCATACAAACCATCATTGATCAAATCGAGACATCAAACAAGGTCCATTTGATCGATATCCACATTAGGAGTGGTGTACAATGGACGGCTATGATTCAAGCATTGGCAGACAAGAAATTCCAAATCGAACTTCTAAAACTAACTGCATTCGCAACGCCATCAGATGTTCAAAAAGTAAGCGAAACGGGAAAAAGATTAGAGAATTTTGCTACAAGTTTGAATTTACCCTTTGTGTATAAAATACTTGTATTATCAGACATCACCGTGGTGGAAGAACAACAATTTGAGGTTCAAGATGACGAAACCGTTGCCGTTTATTGTCAAACGATTCTAAGAACAATCATCTCGACACCCAACAAATTGGAGAATTTAATGAGAGCAATCAAAACAATCAACCCGTCGATTATTGTTGTGGCCGAGGTTGAAGCAAACCATAATTCGACCTCTTTTGTGAACCGGTTTACGGAGATACTATTCTTTAATGGCGCGCTTTTTGATTGTTTGGAAGCGTGTATGAGCCGAGATGATGTTCATAGATCCATAGTGGAAGGTGTTCATCTTGCGGAAGGGATGCAAAATGGTGTGGCGGCTGAGGGCGGCGATCGAGTGTGTAGGAGTGTGAATATGGATACTTGGAGGTCGTTTTTTGTGAGGTTCGGGATGGTGGAGCTTGAGTTGAGTGATTCGTGTGTTTATCAAGCTAACCTCGTGTTGCAACAATTTTCGTGTGCGAGTTCTTGCACACTTGAGAAAAATGGTAAGTGTTTGATAATCGGGTGGAAAGGAACTCCTTTGCATTCTCTTTCGACATGGAAGTTCGTTCGGGAATAACAAATGTAAATCTTGTTCGAATCATGCTACGTTATATAGATACCGAATTTCACAAGTAAAGTTGATCAAAATCTTGCATATCAATTTGGAGTTGTGTATGTTTCTATAAGCATACACACATCTCATATGCACACATATATCATCACTTGTACTTTTGCGAGAGGTCTTACTGGAATCGGTCTCTATCTCTACCTACAAGTTGAGGTATTACAGTCTCTTATTTATACTCCTTGAAGTGATTGAGTATTGTTATTTGAATGTTTATAGTTTTGAGTTTGCAAGTTTGGGTGTTCTTGTTATCAGATGTGTTTTGAGTTTTGAGCTTTCATCCACAACTTATATGGGCAAAGCCTACCAATTGCATGGGCCTGCTCTTCATAAAAGTATCCGAATATATTTACAATTTGCGTGTTAACCCAAAAAAAAAAAAAATGAGGCTATGTCTCTGGTGTAAAATAACCAAATATAGTTTACCGACATATAAGTATTAAGTATAAAGAAAAAACTTCAAGAAACTTCACCGTTTTTTGTAAAATAACTTAGGGTATGTTTGGTAAAGTTTATTTAAGGAGTTATTGTGTCTTAAATAAGCTTTCTCAAACATGCACTTAGAAGATGTTTGACATGGCTAATTTAAAGTGTTTATGTACTTTTAAGCTTATTTAAGTTTAACTAGCCGGGTACCCGCGTGATGCGGCGCGAGTACCCTGTGTAACTATCTGCAACATGAGCAAATGTCGATCAGATGCAACATACTTATGTTTCTCATATGAATGAAATGTTTAATCTGTATCCAAACTTCATGTGAGAACCCTGGTTTGTGATAAAATAATTGTAATTCACAGCATTTGTTTGATGTTTGGATGAAAAACAATCTTTATTTTAGAATTGTGATTAGAATGGTCTTACATATGAACTTAAGCATTAGTTGACTTTTATATTAACTAAACGGAACCCGATCAACCCGATTTTTTATATGGACAGAATTCGCTTCAAAATTCTTTTACCTCAAATCAAATGGACCGGAAAGATAAGAGTCCCTACCCAACCCAACAACCCCTTTGAAACCTTAAACTTTTTCATCATAATCAGATTACAAGAGCTAAAAATACTTAGATAGTTAGATGAATTATGCTTCTACAATGCTTGTGTGCACCATCAGTTTGAAGCATTTGGCGAGCCTTTTAATTATCAACAAAAATCATCCAAACAAAAATCATTAGGACTATAAATAAAGAATAACCGGAATCAACACAATATGTAGTTAAGCCAAAACTTGGGAAATTAGCATACCTATGTATTCTGAAACATAGTAAGAATCCTTACCAACAGTAGATTGTATGTAGACAACACCATCACCATAGCAATAATAATAATTTAGTATTGATTACAATATCTTAAAAGGAGAAACTCATTAAAAGAGAAGTGTAAACATCTTGTACATTAGCAGCTAAGAGCATCAATGGCTTCAACACTAAAATAAAAAAAAATATATTAAACGTGGTCAAAGATTCTACTTTTTAAAATAATTTCTTTTTATTAGACAACAAATTTAATAAACATGCTTCAATGCATGCTCCAAGTTAAAAAAAAATGGATGGTTGAATTAATTGTAGACATAACCACCATAGTTTGAGATCATTTATACAAAGCAAGTGACCCTTCTTCACGCAATACAATTCTAACAGCATGTGCAATTCCCCTATATTAGCCAGCATGTGCAATCCAGTAGGTTTCTGGCATGGCAATTATTCCAGAAATATTCCATTCTCATGTGCATTTTCAAGGTTGTTGTCGATAGATCCAAAAAATTCCCCTGTATCATCATAATGTGTAATCATACTTTCAGTAGGATATATAACATAACAACAAAAAAAGGAAAAACAAAAGCATAGAATTTTTATAGTAATATATTATACACCAGATGCATTATGTAATAATGTAATTACTTAATGAAACGGATAACAAAATAAAAGAAGCTACTAACTTTAGAAGTTTACTTACCACATAGATAAGAATTTTATAGCAGACGTTAGAACAATATGAGCCAAATTAGTACTATTTCCTCTAAACAATCCATGAAAAGCTTATGTTCTCCAAATTGCCCACTAAAACTTCTGTAAAAATTAAAATCGCTAAATTAATAACCCATAGCAGAATTTTACAATTACTAATCGTACTCCCCTTCATTGATCTTTGATACACACAGTACCAACAATTAAACCACCAAGAACAAACCCAGCAACAAACATACTCCCCTTCGAAGGCGTCTTCAATTTCTGGTCGGAGCAGCGTATGTTTTTAAAATAGAAAGAAAAACTGGGGTTTTAGAGGAATCGATGAAAGGAATCGAGGAGGCGTCTTGGGTTAGGGAGAATTGAGAATGGAATCGAGGTGGCGTATTGGGCTGAGGGAGAATTGAAACGACGGGAGGAGAGGGGCTAGCAATCGATGAGGCGCCTGTTAAGGTCAAGGGGAATCGATGAGGCGTCCGTTAGTGCGTTAGGTTATATTAATTGGTTTTGAAAAGCTGAACATGTACGTTCCAGTTCAGCTGGTTAGTGTGTTCATGGCTGCACTCTTGGTCCTGTGTTCGAACCTTAATGGGCGCTTTATTTTTAAACCTTTATTCAAGACATAAATGGAAATTTTTTGGCTGAATTTTCAACGTGCTATTTAAGGAAAGGTCCTAAATACATTATAAATAGTTTAGATAAAGATTACTAAGTGTTTGGTTGAGCTTACAAATTTATGTTTTTATGCTTATTTAACGGGTTATAAACAAACTATTTTAAAAAGGATTATGAGCTTATTTATAATTTTTACCCTCTTAGCCACCTCATTTCATCAACCAATTTTTTTTTTTTAATATAAAAGTTCAACTGAACCAGATAATTAAACTTATAAACTTATTAAAAATATCATTGTAATCATTTTACAATAAAATTATATAAGCTATTCTAAACACTTTATTAAAAAAAATTATTAATTTAAATAAACATATAACCTTATAAGTTAATAAACATAAACTTTTTAAATAAAATTTTTCAAATACCCCATTAGTACACAAATTTAACACGCTACATTACCCGTCAAACTTGTTCATGCTATCACTTAACTGTGTTGAACCCAATTTACCTTTCAAAAACAAAAGCTTTAAATCTGACGTTGAATATAGTGAATTTTTATTTATTTCTAAGTGAGGAAAGTTAGCGTCATTGGTCCACGACTCCACCCTTGACCCGTCGTATGTTTTTTTGTGTGGATGAGGTAGCATATCATTGTTGACCCAATAACTTTATAAAGAAAACAATATTAGACGCATTAAATATATAACACTCGTAATCTGCGGTTTGACAGGATAAACAGTATTTTAATATTTATTTCTTCTTTAAGATTAGCCATTTTTTTATATTAATAAGTTGAAGCATTTTCTTTTATTTTTCATGTATGTTTTTAAGTAGGGATAATTATCAGGCTAAAATCGAACCAAACTAATAGAACCGATAACCGATAACCGATAAAGCATAAAATTCGAAACCGAAAACCGAACTGTTAATACTTACTCGGTTTCGGTTTTGGTTCTCCGGTTTTCGGTCTAAAAATCGATATGGTCCAATAAGCTCCAAAATCATTTTTTTTGCTATTTTCCTTCCACTTTCCGGATTTAACCCTTGAACTCACGAAGTCATCGAACTATTTTCAACAGAACAAATGTGAAGACCAAGTGACCAACTTTCAAAATAAACATTTTAACAAAAAATCCCGATTGCAATACGATTTCTTATAGTTTTTAACAAAACGATAATAGTGATAATAAAATACCGGGTTTTCAAGTACGCATACATCAAACAAATTTAAAACATAAAAAGATAAATTCTTCAAAAACAAGTGCAACCATAAATCACCACTCCTTGCGTGTTTCCCCATTTTCATCTCCCTTGCGTTTAGAACTTAGAAGTAGAATCGACGATGAAGTTTAGAACTTAGAAGTAGGAGCAGTCTTTTGGAAACCAAAGAGTTTTAGGAAACAAAATAATTATAATTGGGAAAAGAGATATGGACAAGTTATACGAGGCTATCATATGAGGAGGTAGTTGACGAGTTTCCTAGTTTTTTGTTGCATGGGTTTAGTTATCGGTTCGGTCCGGTTACAGTTAGGAATTTGGAAGATTGAGATGGATAGAAAACTAAGAACACTTTGCAATTGATAAAGAGGTTACAAATTAGGGCAAAAGTTAGAGGTAATTAGGTTACAACTAGGTATTTATACCTAGGTCTAATATCGACTAATTACACAATGGTCTCTAGACTATTGGTTACAACAAATGTGACCCAACAAAATCGATAAGAAATGGACCGAAACCGATATGGACCGAAAGCGATATAGTCATATTTCATAAACCGAAAACCGAACCGTAATCTGTTATCAGATCGGTTTTGGTTCGATTTCGGTTAGTTTTCGATTCGGTTCGGTTTTTCCGGTCAAAATACTCACCCCTATTTCTAAGAGATAAATGGTATTTTACACCCATACAAATTTATTTCTTTCATACATTTTAATATTAACATTTGTAAGTACTTTTTCATATTCAAAATCCATATATGTTTCAAAGATATAAATGGTTTTTTACACCATATAAATTAATACTTAAAGTCAACATTGACAACTTTCATCCGTTTAGAATTTGTCCGTTCCATTAACATTCTAATGAACAGTAATCTTACAATGAAGATTGTATAATACGTAAATTTTTGCATACATATTAATAATAACATTACTATCTTAACTACTCTTTCATATTCAAGAGATTTTTTCTAATTAACTCTTTATAAAATTATGTCCATTCAAAAGACATGATTGATCAGTAGTAAGTACAACCCATTATAACAATTATAATATCATACAACCTTTTATTACTGAGAATACGCAATAATAACCCTTGAAATTGTTTAAACAAAAAAGTCATAACATTTTGTTTTAGATAACAAAATTCAGATTAGAGTGCATAATACGATTATGACATCAGAAGCATCTCAGAAAGAAAATATCATTGAACCTATATTTTTGTTTTTAATATAAAACAATATTTTGGTTGTCGTATGTATATCAGTTTTTAGTCTTTTGTGTATCATGTGAAAACCTTCTGCGGTATTACGTGGATAAAAATCGATTAGTTTAATAATAATAGCTATATTCCATCACAATAAGTACATACACTATTTTAATATATTTATTGATAGTAAAATATCATTTGACAAGATAAATTAGGAACTTCATGAAATTTAATTTTATTATTATGTATTGATAGACAAATATACAAATAATACTTAGCCTGTCAAAACCTAAAAAGGCCCAACAAAAATACATGAAACGAAAAGAAATTAAAACACAATTGAAATTTGAGTTTGTGTTCCTGTTGTGTAAAATAGACACGAAGTCGTGTCGTGTTGTGTTCAGATTCAGAGATTAACACGAAATTAACACGATAATTATGATTTTGGGAACATTTAGAAATTTGTGTTCTATATTTGTCGTGTTTGTTGGGTTTTTAGCATGTACAAAGTAAGCAATTTTATATTTTTGTTTTTATCTCGTGTTGTCGTGTTTGTCGCGTTTATCATTTTGTTAATTGGGTCATTTTCATGTTAGCAAATTAAAACACGACTTCATGCCGTGTCGTTTTCGTGTTGATATTCGTATCGTGTCTTGTTACCAAAAAACACGAAACGACAACACGAATTGATGAAAGACCTGAATACATGTCGTTAATATGTTAGTGGATGTATTACGAACTTGTACGTCAATTAATAATCAAAGAGTTTATAGCGCAATTGTATTCGGCGTTTATGGTGTCCCAAATGGTTTGGGTTCAAGTCCAAGTGTTGAGAAAAAGATGTAGAAATAGGGGGTGTTAGCCGTTAAAAAAAACAAAATATAATATCCACTCTTGCATTTACAGTTTTACCCCTCTATGAGTTAAAATATTAATGGATGTAATAATGTTCTAAAAACAATCCTTACGTTAATATCTTTCTATAAAAACCACAAATTAAACTTTTATTTTCTCATAGAATGTATAGTTGGGAATAAGATTTTTGGTTTTGGATCTCACATTGGTATAAACTCCCGAAAGACAAAATTAACGTCTATTTTCTGTTGTTGTTAAGCACAGTGATAAACTGATAATTCATGACCAGTTGTTATTAATTATAAATTTATAATAAACCATTGTTTTTAATATTTACATGTTTAACTTATGTGTATACATTCAGATGCACCTTTTAAGCAGCATATTTTTATATTCTTTTATATGTCCATATTTTCTGCTGAGTTGCAGAAATCGATAAAGAAAATGACTTCATTTTTGTTAACAAGTCAACTTTATTTGATGATTGAAACCTCAAGAAAAAATTATTAGGCCTCTCCCAACAGTGGCGCGTCACTAAACCAGTCAGTAACGTCACGTTATCACATCCTTACCGACACGCTATTGACACGATCGTGCCAACCATAACCCATCACTAAACCCATCCTTTCCACGTCATCATTTTTAATTTAAATTAAATAATTATAAAAAACTAATATATTTGTATTATTAAAACAAATATATATAAAAAAAATTAAATTTAAAAAAAAACAGAAAAAAACTATTTTTTATAAAAAAACATGACATGTACAACTTTTTCAGCCTAATGTACAAGTCCCCAAAGCACCCCACCCCCTCTCTCTCTTCCTTCCCCTTTCCTCTCTCTCCCCTCTCTTTCTTCTTCCGCTCTCGACGCCACCGGAATCCGTCTTCCTCCCGACGTCCGCTTCACGACGCCCCCCACGACGGCTCGGTGCCAACGCCGTCGTGGGTCGACGGCCCTCGACGCCCTCCCCGGCGTGCCGTTGGCACAAGTCTTACATCACTTTCAATAATACCTTCACTTTTCTTCACTTCAATGGACTCGCCTCTTCACTTTTATATCTTTAGTTGAAAATTTCTATTATCCAAAGAGTTTGTTATAGTTAAACTAATATGTGTATTATGATAGCCCTTGATCAAAATCCTATTTTTTATTAAGTAATTTTTAAATTAATGTAATACTTCTTATTAATGTATTGTTTATTAATGTAATTTTTTTATTATTGTATTGTTATGACATGGGTGGTGGTTGGGTAAGGGGTATGGGACTATGTGACTATGGGTTGGTCAATCTTATTGGGGTAGTCCACACTCTATATATACCACCCAACATCTATCTTAACTTACTACAAGTCATAAGAAACATATAACTAAGATTTAATAATTTCATGTCTTGTAATTAAACATCCATCCTTCCCTCCCTCGGCCGCCCCTTCACCGCCACACAACCACCATGGCCAGCCAAAAACCTGAAGAAAATGGTGTTCCCGACAAAACAAAAGAGTTCATCACCGACTTCGATCCACCAAGACCAGCAAAGAGAAACAAGTATGCTTTCGCTTGTGCCATGTTAGCTTCCATGACTTCTGTCTTGCTTGGCTATGGTAATCTACTATCCTATTTCTACTTTTCACTCATTTTTATATATTGTAATATAACATATTTTTAAAACACAACAAACGTCACACGAAGGTAAAATTGAAATCTGTATGCAGCACAACTCGTTAATTTTACCTTCAAAACAAGTATAAAAATATGTATATCCTGTTATCGATTTAACACAAACAAATATTTATGTGATGAAGAACTATTGATACTACATCTCACACATGTATGTTTTTTTTGAGATATGATATTGCTTCCTACTGAATCTTCATACATATCTATCTACTCATAAAATTAATATAAATGTCAAAATCAAAAGCTAGATTATGAAAAAGAATTAGTAAATTCTATATGTCAACCATTTTATAAATAAGAGAATAAAATAAAAGAACTTAGTAGGAAGAACTGAAAGAAATACAAATTTTCATGTTTTTCAAAATGAGGACGGAAATTCGGATATACAACAGTTCCGTGTCACAAAATGTCTTTCAACAAGATGTCTTTAGAGCCTAAATTTTATTATAATCAAGTAGATTAATAATTACTGAAAAAAAAACACATTAGATGCACGACAACATGCAGTCTGGTATGCAGTTTTAAATATTATAATATTACTTTTAAATTGTCATTGAAAAATATGATGGTATAGATTATTATATATTACAGATTATTCTAATAAAAATACGGGCGTACTAAATTAAGCAGATATTTCGTAAATATATATTGAATTATAACATTACTAAATTGATTATAATTTCTACAATTTAAACAAAAATATGTTTAATATGATTCAATGTTTAAATAAGAATAATAGTTTCAAAAAACACACTCTAATTTCGTAGACGATAATACAACTGCTAGAAAGTAAAAAAATAATTTTGTGGCAGATATTGGTGTGATGAGTGGGGCGCAAATCTACATCCAAAGAGATCTTAAGTGTAGTGACAATCAGATCCAGATTCTGGTCGGTATTCTGAATCTGTACTCGTTGGTGGGCTCAGCTGCCGCCGGGAGAACCTCCGACTGGATTGGTCGTCGGTATACCATCGTCATGGCCGGAGGTATTTTCTTCGTGGGGGCAATCTTGATGGGGTTCGCTACTAACTACGCGTTTCTCATGGTTGGCCGGTTTGTCGCCGGTATCGGTGTCGGATACGCCCTTATGATTGCGCCGGTGTATACAGCTGAGGTTTCGCCGGCGTCTGCACGTGGGTTTCTTAGCTCCTTTCCAGAAGTCTTCATTAACGCTGGTAAACCTGAAAAAATATTGACTTATCTTAACATTATCAGAAAGTGTGCGAAAAGATTACTAAATAATAAGAGCATCTAATGGTTAACCTTTCAAAAAATTTATTACTTTTGCTACAATCTATTGATCAAAAAACTTTTTATAAGTTATATCTCTAATAATTAACCTTTTCAAAAGCTTTTTCTACTACAATATTTCTAATATACCTCTATCCATCTCAAATATTTTATAAATACCCCTGTATATAATTTGACACTTTTTTGACATCTTACTAAATATAATATTTTTTTAAATGTCTCATACAAAAATATTATAATAATTGACATTAAATATTATATAATTTATTTATTAACTAATAAAAATGTAATAAAGAATCTATACATAATATATAAGCTTTAAAATGAAAAGTTATTAAACATAAGAGACTAAAAAGAGCAAACATGAAAACTTAGTTAAAATATTAGTAGAAAAAAAGTCATTGGAATAAGCTTTTGAAAAAATTAATTATTCCAATGGTAAAAAGTTTTTTAAAAACTTATTGTAATAATAAAAAACTTTTAAAAAAGTTTCCATTGGAGATGCTCTAAATAAATGTTCTTATACATCTTAATGTAATAATTAATTTTTTCTATAGGTATACTGCTTGGGTATGTGTCAAATTACGCATTCTCAAAGCTTCCACTTCACTTGGGATGGCGATTCATGCTAGGAATCGGGGCCATCCCATCAATATTCCTAGCGGTGGGTGTTCTAGGCATGCCCGAGTCACCCCGTTGGCTCGTGATGCAAGGTCGACTTGGTGATGCCAAAACCGTCCTTGATAGAACCTCTGATAGCCTAGAAGAATCAAAGCTTCGGTTGGCTAATATCAAGGAAGCTGCTGGCATACCGGTAGACTGCAACGATGATATAGTCGAAGTGTCAAAACGAAGCCATGGAGAAGGTATATGGAAGGAGTTGCTAATTCACCCTACCCCCACGGTCCGCCACATCTTGATGGCGGCAATTGGCATCCATTTCTTTCAACAAGCTAGTGGTATTGATGCAGTCGTGTTATATAGCCCTAGAATCTTTGAGAAGGCCGGGATCGTGAAGGACACCCCGAAACTACTAGCAACCATAGCCGTTGGATTTGTGAAAACGATCTTTATTCTAGTGGCGACGTTTTTCCTTGATAAGGTGGGACGTCGACCGTTGTTATTATCGAGTGTAGCCGGCATGATCATATCATTAATGGGCCTTGGGATTGGACTAACCATTATAGACCACTCTGCTCATAAGATCCATTGGGCTATAGCTCTTTGTATAGCAACAATCCTATCCTACGTGGCATTTTTTTCGATTGGGATGGGACCGATCACTTGGGTCTACAGCTCAGAGATCTTTCCACTAAAGTTACGGGCTCAGGGTTGTAGCATGGGTGTGGCCATGAACAGGGTGGTTAGTGGGGTGATTGGAATGACATTTATATCCCTCTATAAGGCAATTACCATTGGTGGTGCCTTCTTTTTATTTACGGGTGTCGCAGTTGTCGGGTTTCTGTTCTTTTATACATTGTTCCCCGAAACACAAGGTAAAAACCTTGAAGAAGTGGAGCAAGTGTTTGGGACGTTTTTTAGGTGGAGGTCAAGACAAGCGGAATTGAATATGAAAAAAGAGACCGAAATGGGTACCAATAAGGCCCAAAACTAAGTTTTAGGGACAAGAAATGGCATAAATGTATGCAAGTATGGCTGGGGTTTCATGGAGGGTATTTTGGTCAATTACTCGTCGGTTCGACTTAGGAGAAACTTGCGATAATAGCTAGAAATACGATACAATTGTAATAGTATTACCTTAGAACAAAAATGTTGTGTTGCATAATGTTTTAGAGTTATATAAGTGGTAAGCAAAAATGGTCAGAACTGTTAGATTATTATTATTATTATTATTATTATTGTTATTATTATTATTATTATTATTATTATTATTATTATTATTATTATTATTATATGCATTTTGATAGTCATTAGACCCTATATAAGAGTGATGTTCAAGACATTCATACCTCAATCACTTGGAAGGAAGGATATGTTGGACGTAAGGTCTATATAGTCATACCTCTACTCGAAAGTAGAGAGACCGATTCTGAGAAAATTTCTGACAAAAGTGAGAATGAGAGTATGCGAGTGACATTCCTATTTGTTTAAACACTATACCACTTTGTTTATTGATAAATCGCTTGCGCATAAATGAAGTATTCAAATCGGAGATTTTCGAAGTTATTCCAATAGAATTCAAGCTCAACTTTTCTATGTTTAACACGACTAAATAGGATAAAACCCATACTTTTCATAATAGTCAAAACACATGTCTGTTTAGGCATTTATGCTGGATATCAACCTTTTGATACATGTATAATGAAATAATAATGTGGGACTTTGTTTAAAGGAAAATTTGGACCCAAGATTTTGATAGCGAAATGTTTTTTTTTTTTCTTTTTTGTATGAATGTGTTTGTCTTTATTGTAAATGCAAAGATACTCTCAAATGTAACCTCTCCATTATTCAAAGGAAAATGATTGGAAGGTGAAAGACAGTTACAAATAAATGAATTAATAAATAATTAAAATGATGACAATAAGTATCAAATTTCCAATCACTCGATTTAAAAATATTAAAATAATATAGATTCTATACAGAAGTAAAGGGATGTGGGAGATCTTATATTATTGCAAAACGTGATATGTTGTTTAAGTGTCCAATACAGTTGTAAGTTCAAGTTTGTTGTGGACAAAAATGGTGTGTGTATATTTAGGATGTGTATTAGCCATTTAAGAAAAAAGTGAGTCTTGACCCGGTAGGCAAATCCGTCAAAATATTGACTGGATCGTCACAAGAAGTGTATTCACCGAGCTCGATTCAAACTTGAATATCCACATTGTGTAAGAGTTCATCAGCTTTCACAAATGATAATTCTTAAAAAGAAGTACACAATGGATTTGGTTTTTGGTTTTGGTTTTGGTTTTGAGATGTATATTTGATCTGTTTTTTAATGGACTAAATTGTATTGCAATTTTTGGCTTTTAAATAATTTAAATTGGAATTCATTGTTTTATTTTGGGTACTAAATCATAATATTGATCGTGTTTTTGTTTATGGTGGTCCATAAATCCAATAAAGAAAAGGTGAATCTTTTTGGACAGATTATGATGGAAAGAAGGACGTATGCATATTGAATTGTGTTTTATGCAATTAATATATGTAGCTCTCCCTCTCCTACTTTTCCATATGTTTGGCTATATTATATCGTATGATGATACAAAAATTAACCACTCGAAATGTTTGCACCTCTAGTCATCAATAAGACCAAACACAAAAAAGAGAGGAAAACTAAGAAAGTAACGCATCCACGTCAATACAAAAGTTGCAAAACAAACATTGAATAAATCCATGTGAAATGTCGTCTATAATGTTAGTTAAACTTAACTTTTTCAATGAAGATTCATAATATAACAACAACGCTAATCAATCTCTTCAAACGAGGTGTATGAAAAGTGATAAAATATAAACAATCATATAGTTTTACCTATGAAGATCCATTGTGTGATTTTGCAATCCAGCTTGATTATTACTTATTAAAAAAACTCGCTTAATCATTGCAAATAGTTTCCGTAATAGAATAACTATTGATTTTGAGGCAGATGGAAACCTAAATCTATTTATCCCCTTGTGAATAAAATGATACAAACCTCATAAGGTTATGTATCATTATGCAACAAAAAATGAGTGTAATTACTATGACATTATGCAAAACATGTAATTGTTCCTCCAGACATCATAAGGTTATGCCTAAACAAAATGCATGATAAACTGATTACAAATTTTGCATTAATCATCCATCCGAACGTGTTGGTATTCAAAAACTAATTAAAAGGTAAAATTGAAAAAGAAAGAAGCTTAAAAGCCCAGATCGAGCCTAGGCCCATCATCCCGATCTAGCCGAGCCCAGTAGCATGAACAAATTATGGAAACCAAATATTAGTTGAGGGTGAACTTTTGTAAATTACTCTTATCACATTTTACGCGTGTCAATCTGTTCTAACATATGTTTTGCAGTATCTCACGGTAGGGTGTGCATGGGGCGGGTTTAGGCTCAAACCGAACCGAATCCGCTAATTTCGGTTTTAGGATTTTCAAACTCAATGATTTCGGGTTCTAACGGTTTCGGTATTAATGGTTTTTAGCCTTTAACGATTCGGTTTCGGTTTTAAAACCGAATCCACCTCGTCTTAGACATAGATACATAATTTCATGCACTAATCTTTATTTTTTCAAAATTACATACAAATTCTATTAATCATATCTAACTTACATCATTAAATTTAATGTCTAATAACATATTTTAACAATGAATATCATTTTCAACCTAAAATTCAAATTATAAATGTATTTTGTAGCATATAATAACGATATAAGCATTAATTAATCATACTAAATGGACTTTCAAATACTTAAATAGGCCGACTTTTATTTAATAAATATAAAATTAAAAAATATATATAATATATTAAATATTAGTGGGGCAGTTTCTTAATGGACGGTTTTTTGTTAAAACTGAAACCGAACCGAATCCATCGGTTTTTTCAAAATCTAAAGCCAAACCGTCGGTTTTGAAATGGTTTCAGTTTTAGCGGTTTGATTTTTTCGGTTTTAATTGTTTGATTTCGGTTTTTTAGATTTTTATCACGGGACCAACAAAAATAAGACCGGTAGACGCAAATAATGCAATCAAAGTGTCAATTTTCACTGGAATCACCTCCATTGTTATCTGCATTCTGCAGAGCTTCAAGCTCATGCTAGCCGTTGATTAAGCAATTATTGTCTTACTTTGACCCGCTTATTCGCCCCTTTCATACAAACTTCATTAGTTCAATTTCAGTCGCCAACAATCAGAATTGGATTTTGTACAATTATAGATTGAGAAATTAAAAGAAGATATTCGGTTAGTACTGATTTTTCTCCCAGATTCTGCTTAATTCCCCAATTTACCTTTGATTTTACGATTTTTAGTGAACATTAGTTATTCGTGACTCTTTTTTTTCGTCCGGAATTGTGGCTTTTTTTTGTTGCTTTTATTGTGATTGTTACGGTCCCTATGTGCATAGTAGTTGATTTGATTTGAGTTTGAACATATTGTTGTTTGAATCGTACCAATTTTTTTTAACACATCTATCTGTATTTATGGTACTATTTACGATGCTTTGCTTCATGTTTGAATCTGGATTCTGGAAGCAGCTTGCTTGACCTTCAAAGGAAAGTCAAAATATGCAAGTCTACTAGTGACGAGAACTGGAATTTTATGGTATCTAATGGTTTGAGAAAATCTACGGAAAGAAATTTGTTAGAGAAGAAGAAAATAAGAATTTTGTGTATACTGTTATTTTTTTTAACTATCTTACTGCAGCTTAATTGAATTTAATAACAATATCATTCTTTATTTTTGTTGCTATTTTTATATTTTAAGCATTTTGCATTGTCTGTACTCTATAATAAATTTATTATCTGCAGATAATGGATCTGATAGATGAATCACAGAGGTTTTTTCTCAGGATTTCAAAGGTATTATCATCTTCTTTTTTCCATTTATCGAATTAGCAATGTAATTATCTTTCCAAAGACATTTCTTGATCTCTTAAATACATTTAAAACCGTTTTTCTGATAGATACTAATTCAAATTACATATTCTTGTGCAGAATAGCAACGTACTGTTTCTCTTTCTCTGGCATTATCTCCATTTGATACTAAGTATTTTATACTTCATTCGGGAGATGTTACGTGCAGTTGAAAGCTACCTTATAACAAATGGATATGTGAAAACATACAAAGATTTGAATTTAAATCGGGTTAAATATCTTGGAATTGTAATTGACAGTGATGAAGCCCGTAAAACCTCAAATGTTATTGAACTTTTGGATTGGCTTTCAGTTATTGGTGTGAAAAAAGTCTGCCTATATGACCGTGAAGGTACTAACAACTTTTACAACATTATTTTGTATTTTTTGTAGTTTATGGACTAGTAGCAATATTCGATGTTCTGATGTATAGTTTGTTGACTAATCTTATTTTCTTAATATTAAATTATTTGTAGGAGTTTTAAAGACGTCAAAGGAAGTCTTCATAGAGAGATTTGACTCTGCAGAACTTTCCAATGTGAGATATACACTACTTATACTTTTAAATATTGTTAAATATTTTCTTATTGTTACAAATATATGCAGGAAAATTCAAAAACAGCTGAAAAAAAGCAAATGGATTTTGAGTTTGTTTCTCTGTGTGATGGAAAAGAAGCAGTTGCAAAAGCAGCAAACATACTCTTTGAAAAATTTTATGTGAATGAAAGACCATTTTTTACAGAAACCCATTTAACCGATGCACTCAAGACCCTTGGTTTGTAGTGATTTATTTCATTTTATAGATACAGTATATATATATATGTAAGATCCTCTTTAATATTTAAAAATGGTTTATTATTGTTAGGTTATGTAGAGCCAGATCCTGATCTTTTATTAATTTATGGACCTGCGAGATCCCACCTTGGTTTTCCAGCATGGCGAATTCGGTATACCGAGATGGTGTAAGTCTTCTTTCACCTTTTTTATTTTATTTATTTTCTGGTTCCATGATTTTAAATCATGTCGTCTCCTTGTTGGCCAAATCAATAAAATTAATTTGTTGATTTTTAAAATTAAAGATAAAACGTTACAAAAAATTGAAACTGTTGCAATTTCATGGAACACATGTGGAGGCAGGCTACAGTAATTTGTACAATAATCTATAAAAAGAGTGTATTTTTTTTTCTTTTATTAGTGTACTTAATTAGCATAAAATGTTGTGATGTATTAGCTGTTTGTTGATTAATTTTGACTTGCAGACATATGGGACCACTGAAGTACAAGAAATATGGTTTGATTCAGAAAGCTATTCACAGATTCACTAAAGTGAAGCAAAACTACGGTAAGTTTTTAATGAATTATGCATACACCCTTCTGAATCTATTATTTAAAAGTTGAGATTGTTGTTGTGATACTAATAATATAAACTTTGTAATCATACTCAACTTATTTTATACTTAGTAATTATTAAAAGAGGAAATGACCAGGAAATGTTATATTTCATTATTTTGACAATGTAAAATTTTCTTTTGTTAAAAAGTATCATAGATCTAATTTCTCAAACTTGGGGAACATTAAGCGGGAAATTGCTTAAGTTTATATTTTTATACGCAAGTCAGAGTTTAACTTCTAATTTTTTTTTATATTTTTGTATGCAACAGGTTCATAAGATTTGAGTACAAACTCCATGAGTTGATGAAGGGGAGTAATTCCAAATTTAGGGTTCTTGCTGGAGTGAACAACTGGATCAATTTATGATTGTGTTTATATTTGGGAAAACATAAGTAATTTATTATCTTTATCATCTGTGAAACATAAATAGAAGTGGGTCGTTTATGTTTTGTTTAATTTTAGTCGTATTAAAATCTGAATGTTTTAATATATTGTTCAAATTAGGGATGCTCAAGGATGGTTAACTGATCGACAATTTTGTTAACCTAAACCTTCAACTGAAAAACCTCGTCAACCATATTTATAAGTTAGTTATATGCTTACGTATTAACTGTTAGTATTAAATTCAATTCATTAACTCAATAGCTATTAAATGGAATTTGTGTTAGACGTGATGACTGTAGCTATTAATCTAAAATTAATTATTTTATAATTAATATCTTTTCGTGTGATCTCAAATTATTCTATGTTCACCAAAGAGTTCAATCCTATCGAATTGCTTACCATCTAAAAGGTTGTGAATTCAAGACATTTTTGCTTTCTAAGAAATGATCATGTCCTCATTGCTAATTGCACGAATTTAATGAATTTGTCAAATAATGTCATGGAATCTTGCTTGTGTAAAACAATGGAAGGATGCATTGACTTAATTTTGTTAAAAGAATATCATAAAAGAAGAGGCTTTAAGAGCATGTCAGACAGTTAAAGCCATCCCAAATGACTTTTTAACACGCAAACACCATACCGCCATCCATGTTAAAGTGGGGTTAAATTTCCACGCACGCACATCGAATGTCGTGTTCCGGTAAATTTATGATTGATTTGGGGTATTTTTGTGAATCCCAGATGAATGTTATAAGAATGTTAAATGAGAGAATGTAATCTTGAGGTGGATGTTAAAGTCATGTTATATAGCAATTTTGAACACAACTCTGACACCTTTGTGCTCTAAGGATGAAAGAAGCTTACCTTTCTCATCCTTTTGGCTAAGATCAAGTGTAGTATCTATTTTTATCTTCAATTTAGTATATGCTATCACTCGATATTAATCTTATTCTTTTATGAGGAAGAACCCAATATAATAGCTTGCTGCTGAGGTCTTGAAAACTTTAGACTTGCTAGAATTTGATACTGAAAATAAGGTTTATGTTCATTAAACAGGTAAGTTGTGTCTAGTATCTATAATTGAACTACATATAAGTGTGATTAAATTTTGAATAAAAAATAGTGAAGTAACACCCACCCGCTAGTTTATGATCCAAATTGCTTTAGGCACAGCCCTAACCCATGTATCTCATGACCATAAGCTGATTAGTCACTTAACCGTCCTTTGTATAAACATAACTTTGTGTAAATTATATTTCAAAGAAGATCACTAACATTATCTTACTACTTACTAATGCATTTAGGCCTACCTCTTTTAGTAAGTTTAAGGAGCTCCTTAAACTTAAGTTTAAGGAGATTTCCACTTTTAATAAGTTCTTAAACTAAAAAAATAAAGTGTGGCTTACAAGATTCGAACACAAGACCTCTCCTAAGTAGTCACTATGTGTTAACCACTTGCTATAACTTACGCTTTATTTCAAACCACCAACACTAAATGCCTTAAGGTGTAATTCCGAGCATTTGACCACAACACCTTATATTTCCGGAAGTCCATTAATGTACCTTTTCGGTTTCAGTTTGTATTTTTGGAAAATCTCATTATAATACGATGTAGTTCCAAACATTTGACCTGCCCTTGTATTTACGGAACTTAATTAATTGAGCTTTTCGGTTTCTGTTTGTATTTCCGGTAATTAATTAATTGACCTTTCTTACCATCTTTTATTTCCGTTTTGCTTTTTATTTCCGGAAACTATCTTACCATCTTTTATTAATCAGTTTTGACCTTTCTTACCATCTTTTATTTCCAACTACGTTTTTTATTTTCGACCACAACCTACACATAAACACAACCTACACATAAAAACGATACTACAAATCAGGCGACGTTTTACCCATGACATATGCTCCGATGTTAAGGTTTCTTGTCGGTTTGCGATCATATATATATATATTAACAACCGATTGTTATCTTCTCATACTAATCTTACTAAAATGTCTTCAACCACACATATTGGTACTTCAATGCTCATTGCACCACCTCATTCGGTTGCAGGAGATTCAACTTTTGAGGCTCAAGAGGTACAACTTTCATAACAAATTTAGAAATACTATTATGGAGCATTGTGATCAATAGGTGTGTATATATCAGGGGTATTTTATTCTAATGGAATTTATTCATTCTATTTTTGCAAGGCTTTTGGACCATACGAGACAATTGAAAACTTTCAAGACCTCTGGAAACCTCAGTACTGGTACAAATGCAGATGCGTGCGCGTTGAATATGTTTGGTTTGACCACAAACAAAACAAACCGTATTTGTTTTTGCTTGACAGATTTGTAAGTAACCGCTAATTGTGCAAGATACTTATGTATTAAATAACCATTTCTTTTTATAGCAAAAAAATAAGGAAGTATTCGTATCTTTAGCAACGTTGAATTAAAGTGCACAATGGCGTAATACATATTCAAATTTATTTAACAAATTTAAGAAGTTATCAATAATTGTGCGCGTTAAATATGTATTACTAATAACCCTTTCTTTTTAGAGACACAAAATTGCAGCGGTAATTCCCTCCACTTTAATACCTGCCTATCAGGGACGGCAACTACAAGGTGGTCTGTTTTCACTGAAAAATTTCAAGATTAATTACAACGACGTCGATGACTTTCCACGACTAGACAACTGTAGCTTTGTTCGCAATGAATGGCCTATAATATTCAACATAAAGACCGTCCTTGCCGAGACTACGAATAGAGAAGATGCCTGGTTTCCTAGGTACCCGTTGGTCAGATCTCCCACATGGCTCTTGAATGATCACTCAAGGCGACAAATGTTGATTGGTACAACTATTTTGTATACGTTTTTTAAATTAAAAATAATATGTTTAATAACTTGTCTATATCTTTTGCTTAACCATCTTCTTTTCATTAATACCGCTATCATAGATGTTGCTGGGAACATGTCGAACGGTTGCTTTTGTTTTACCAACGGTCGGATATCGTGCGCGTTTCTTTTACATGATTGTCGGTAAGTGTTTATAAATACTTTACATGCGTACATGAAATTTGAATTAAACTCATTGTAATTTTGTCTCCCGCAGGGGCAAACACATAAAGATAATCTTGTATCATATACCAGCATCCACAGCCACCATGATTGGAAGATCATCTACAGAAACGTATACGCAGCGCGCGTTAAACTGGTTCGAATAGATGGAGGTATTAAACAAAATTAATCAACTGCTCATTTTAAGCAACATTTTACTACTAAACATTTAAAACGTAATTAATGTAAAAAACACCCCTAACATATGCGTTAAATACATGATTTTTTTAAATAGAAAAAGTTTATATAGATGGTCAACTCATTAAAGATTGGTTTTAAATAACCCTTAATTCAACAGATGGTTTTTTTAAGGGAAATGATTTTCTAATGTCAACAGTTAAATTAAATGCATTTTTCGGTTTTTATACAAAATTTATTGATAACCCTTTTTTTTAACATTTCAGGCAACATTCTTGTTTCTACCGACGTTACAAACATTGAATTCAATCCTGTAATGCCAGAAGCATTTGCACTTCAACTTATCCATCCGATAGTACGAGACGTCGATGATGTCGATATGAGTGGTGAAGAACCCGAAGTGCCACCCGAGCCTCAGCCAACAAGTTATTTCAGCCGCTCAAGAACTTCGTTGTTTGGAAATAAATGTCTTCGCGTTTACCACCACAACATCTAAACACACAATCAATGAATTCAACACCACTAATAAACTGTACCCCAAATGCATTTATGTAACAATAAAATGAAATTTTTTTATGATCCTGTCAAGCATATAAAATTCTCAACTTTCCCAATTACTGTTGTTTGGTTACCAAAAAGATATCCTTTAATTATGCGATATCCTTGCATCTAACTCGAATTTACATCAAAACGTATCTATTGTATTTCATTTTCATATTAAATGCTAACCGTCTTACACTTTTATTACCTCAAAATTCCCAAATTTAAATGGTCAACGATTTTTATATACCATTTACGTCATTACCCTTTTTATATACAGATTAGGCAAAGCTTTGCCATGACAATCAACAAAGCCCAAGGACAGACAATTCCAAACGTGGGCGTTTATCTTCCGGAATCGGTGTTTTCGCATGGGCAACGTAAGTCAAGAGGAATTTCACGTCACACAACAAAAGTATTAGTAGCTCCAGCAAAAAACTTTAATCTTGATGGAGTTTACACGCGAAACGTGGTGTATCGAGAGGTTCTAGATGATGAGTAAGATGCATCATATAGTAGTGAGATTTTTTATAACTCTATTTGTACTTAATTATGTTTTTTATTTTTAATGCCAGTAACATTGGAGATGCATCATTTGTGTTATTATATATCAAAGAATGTAACCGAACAAATTTTACACGCCGATGATCATTCTTGATTTATATCTCTACTTTTATACACATTATCATGTTGTTGTACTATAATCGTTATAAAAAAAATGCAACCAAACAACATTTTGATCGCCGAGAAAATATAGTTCGCAGGGTACCCGCCGCCGCATTGCGCGGGTACCCTACTAGTAATCTAAAATAGGCAATAAGATCCCACTAGATACAAGTAAAACAACCGTTTGAGTATTTCATTAAATCAAGATTGTAACATTAGTAACCACCACAACTTGCCACATCACCAAAGTGGTCAAATCAATCTAGTATTCGGTTTCAAGTATCCCATCAATTAGTCCAAATTCCAACGCCTGCACAAATACAAGAATTTGTTAGTTACTTGTCAACTCTAACAATTACTTATTTGACCCAAATAAAATATAACAACCCATTCATAAATAAATGAGTCGATTTTTGGTAGATTTTATATATAAATGGTACCTCAGAAACAGATAAGAATCTGTCCCTCTCGGTGTATTGTTGCACTTTCTCCAGTGATTGCCCAGTAAATGCAGAATACATCATGTCAATTTTCTGCATAAACAATTCAAGTAACGCCAAAGAATACAATCTTAGATTACTTTTTTCTTTTCTTTTTTGTATTTATAGAAAATTAAAATAAAAGGTATTTCATGTCAATCTAATTGATTTCTTTAAACAAGATGAGATGATGTATTACCACTTTATATATAATCAACTCACAATAAAAATATTATCATCATTGAAAGTGGAACACGACCGCTTTATGAGAAATGGCTCAACTAATTTGGTAGCCTAAACCTTATATCATGCTATAATGCACTTATTAAGATAAACTTATTAGATATAGAAGTAATAATTATTATTAGAGGCATGTGTGTGAATATTTTGCTTTTCAAAAAAATAAAATAAATTAATTATTGTGATTATTAGATAAACAGAGTGCAAAAGATATACTGACATGGCGGTTCTGAACAGCTTCATTGACTTGGCGCCTTACATCTTCCACATGACCCTACAAATTAAGCAGAAAATGAACAAATAGCAACATAATTATCATGTTTTCTCAAGTATAACACATACAAAAAAAAGACCTAAAATTTTACAAGATTTAAAAAATTAAAATTATAGTTTTGTCTAGATTATCTACACAAAACTTTGGACATCGGTCATCTACAGTGGTAAACTTTTAAAGGAGGAGCACGAATTATGAAATATATGAACATCTATAAAAATATATGAAAATTTTCTCTCAACATGTATCATGCATTAAAAAATAATAAATAAATAATAATAAAAAAAGGCATACCCCACATCCACTTTGTGGTTGATGAATCATAATACGTGCATTTGGCATTGCATATCGCATGCCTTTCTCTCCACCAGCAAGAAGAAGTGCTCCTTCACTTGCAGCAACTCCAAAACACACTGTACCAACTTTTGGTTTTATCTAAATACATGTTAAATAAATATTATAAGTTAAAAACAAAAAAAAAGGGTAAAAAAGGAAACATATGTTTAAATTAACAGAAAATGTCAACAATCTTACCCAAGACATGCAATCATAGATTGCCAACACAGAGTAGGTGCTCCCACCAGGACAGTTCACATACACCTACATACAGAACAGTCAGATGTTTGTAAGCCATTTTCACCTATTAATTATTAATTTATTATTAAATAAGAAGAAATGAGATGATACCAGAATATCTGCATTTTCGTCTATTGTGGCCAATGTAACAAGCTGTGATATGACTCGTTGAGCTACTTGTGAGTTGATTGGTTGACCAACAAAAATAATTCGATTCCTGAATAATACAGTAGAAAGATCCAAAGGTCCACCTGGAGTCATGACAGCTGGCATTATAGGTGGAGGAGCTCCTCTTCTTGCTACAATTGGACTGTAGCTGCTCAATTTATTTGATCCCAAAATAGATATGAATCAGGAATTATATCGACAATGGTAATTAGAGTATTATGGGTAATAGGAATATAGGATAAAATTAAGTTTCTCAAGATAATGAAATGGTTGAAGAAAATGATCTACATTACCACCTTAAAATTTGAGGAGTATGTAAATTCATTTCCTCAGGAGTTAACTGCAACTTTTGTGCTTTACTTGATACCCCTGTTCACGGAACACGTTGTTAAAGTTGAAGATTTCAACAAATATATATGTTTAATTGTTAACCATCTTAATCTTAATAGATATATATATAACATATCAATAATATCATAATAAAACAAGGCAACACTTTACTTCTCAACGGTTACAAAATTCATACAAGTTTATCACAAATTCATCGCCACAATTTTTCTATGTGTATTATTAGTTAGGAATATTTAGGTAATTATCAATTACTCCTTCAATCTATCAAGAACTCAAATGGATTAATCTGTTGAAAATAGTTCATTTTTTAACATCAGACTGTATCTTTAGTTGGGAAAAGGACTGTAGGCATAGTACAGAAGCAATAAAAGAGTAGCAGTTTCATCATACACTAAGAAGCCTGCATTATAGCATAACTTCAAATTTTCCTATCCAATCGATGGCAAATAGTATAAGAAATGAACACATAATCAGCAAGGGAAACTGCAAAAACTAATATAGACGTGTCTACTGCTTCAAAACTAACTTTTATTTGCGGTAAAATCCATTTAGCTAACAATAATTCTACAATTCCAAACATACCGATTTTAGATGAATCGCTATATGGACTCGGCAACGCACAAACTATTGATTTCAACTTCAAACTTGTGCTGAATATAAACAAAATTCAAATCCGAAAGCCGAATAATCAGGTGAGCTAGATATAATAATTAGAAGTATGAAAATGAATTGAAATTGAAATTGAAATTGAAATTGAAGAATCAAAAGTATGATACCGTTTAGAAAAGAGTGAAATAGAAGAATCGTTGTGGCGAGAAACGTTAGGAAAAGTGAAGGACGTTGATATGGCGGAGGCCGCCATTGTTCCTACTAGAGAGAGAGAGAGAGAGAGGGGATTCCGGGGATGTTCTTCAAGCTATTGCTCCGACGATCCGACCCGATGACAGTGATAAGGTTGGATGAGCGATTTAGATAACCAAACTAACCAATAATATGATAATTATTGAAAGTCTATATTACAAGATGGTTCTTTGAGGTTAAGTATACTTAAATGAGTTACACTAATATTCGTTATGTTTGTATTTTAAGTAGTCAATCATTAAAACATAATCTTAAAAGATAAATTGTAACCACTCGATAAAAAATCTATTAACCAGCAACATCATCAAAATCACATCTGATTCAATACACAACTACCACCGCCGGCTGCGTCATCGGCCGCCACAATCACATGTGATTAGATTCACAATCACATGTGATTGAAAACAGCTGATGGTGACGAGGGGTTGCCAATGGTAGAGATGGTGGCCGACAGAGGTTGGCGGCGGCGGCGGCGGTTGTCGGCGGTGTTGAATCACATGTGATTTAACACACATGGGGGTGGTGGTGCAGTGTGCAATTACATGTAATTTAATACAAATGAGGTGGTGGTGGTGGTGGTGTATTAAGTCACATGTGATGGTAATGGTGGTGATGATTTCACTACAAGAAAATTCTGGTTGGATTAGTCACGTATCCAAGTGTGCTAGGGTTAGGGTTTAGGAATTTATAGTTTATAAAAACTGTATATAAGAAAATTTAATTAGATTCTTAATTTTTTAACCAATTTTAGAGGAAATTACTATTGAAATTCAATCGGGTTTAAATGTTTAATCAAGTCACTCTGAAACCTGATAAAGATAAGTTAATCTAATACCTTATCTGATGTTAACATCGGTTTTGTAGAGGCTGGTTAAAAAAAAAACCCAAAATCAATAGTGTTGCCCAAGTTTACACCTCTAGTGTTATTTAAAAAAAGAATTAGAAAACAAAAAAAAAATAAAAAACAAAGTTACAGTAGTCGCAGGGCTCAAACCTACGACCTTCGAGTAAGGAATTAGAGACCCAATTCAGTTGGGATAGAATGGTCTTTTGTATTTATAAAACTCGAAAGAATTGTATACTCCTATCCGGTTGGATTTCGTCATAGGGTGTTTGCGAGAGCTTATTAACAGGGGCGTCTCCGAGATTTCGAGTGTCCTGTGCAAATAGACGAAAATAGGCCCCCTAGATACAAATTTTATATAAAAAAGTGCACATTATAAAAAAAAATTATATTAAATTATTAAGTTTACTTAAAAATTTAAGATTATATACATAAGATATATAAAAATTGGGCCCTATAAAATATTGGCCTTATGCGGCTGCACCTCCTCAGAGACACGACTGCTTATTAACGAAGCTTATGAGCTTTTAAGCTTAATAAATTTTTGTAAGTGTTTGGGAGAACTTATAAACTTGTGCTTATAAGCTTATTTAAAGACTTTTAAATAAGCTCATTGGAAGGAGATTATTACCTTATTTATGAGCTTTTACATCTTTAACCATTTATTTCAATAACCCTCCTATTGTAGCTTTTTTATACTTTTACAAATGTTATTTTTAGTAATTTTATGATAAATAATTATTTAACAAAAGCTTATTATTTTAATTAAGTTTTCCAAACACCCGCTCATTGGTTCAAGGCAAAAGTTATGAATCCCAAACCCTAATTCGATTTACTCATGAATTTCGTTGTTCTCGATCTGTATCTCCCTCTCCATTAGGTTAGCTAATATCAAAAACCCTAATTCGATTTACTCATGAATTTCGTTGTTCTCGATCTGTATCTCTCCCTCTCCATTAGGTTAACTAATATCAAAAACCCTAATTCGATTTACTCATAATTTTTTCCGATTTGGTGTCGATTCCGTAACTGATTACATACATGAATCCAAAATTTTATTGAGCTGAACTAACAGAGTTTTCTTTTTACATAAATGAATCCAAAATTCATTAACAGTTGTACATAATGAATTCAGTTGTACATAATGGATGCAAACAACTTATGTAGTCTGAATTCAGTTGTACATAAGTATACTTAAATAATAGGTGCAACCGATCCAAACTATTCAGCAAAATATAGCAGCTATTGCACTTTGAGACGGCTGCATCCATGATCCAAACCCTTCGCAGAACTACAATCCAATAACACGGCACTGCAGCCTTTAAAAACCAGCAAAAAACCATAATAAATCTTCTCTCGAAAACAGAACCAATAAACCGACAATTCCAAAATAATAAACAGTGTTTGTTTGAAGATATATCTAACAGCTACCACAATTATCTTGCCTGAATTATCTTACTTATTTTCCGTGCTTCAGGATTATCTTGCCCTGAATTCACAATACAACAACACAAGGAGGAAGGTGAACTCGTGACCTAAAATAAATCAGGGCAAGTGAAGAAGAATTTTTTCCCTATTTTTAATTAATAAATTTAAAATCTCCAACTAATGTTTCCCAACTTTTTTCCTGAATAAATTTTTATATATGTGTGCAGATATAATAAAATGACCAGCAATACAAACAGATCCTGGATGTATGACCGACATGACGACCGCGGTCATGTAACTCAAAATTTCATAAGGGGTGTGCAAACATTCGTCCAGTTTGCTTGTACTAAACAAAGTTATATGGATGGAGATAATATTAAATGTCCATGCACAAAATGCAAAAATAAACCATATCAAGAAGTTGATACGGTAAAGCTGCATTTGTACAAGTTTGGTTTTGTTGAAAATTATTGGTTTTGGCGTAAACATGGAGAAACATCATTTGGTAATATTTCAAGAGGCTCGGATGATACATACACAAGTTTGAATGAACAATATGCACCTAATTATAGAGAAATGGTTCTTGATGCAACGGGTCCTGCTTTCATGAATGGAACTCTTGACGAGGATGTTGATGAAGACCAATTTTTTTATGATGTTGTTGGAGGATATGATCGGAAAAGAAGATTGTATGGATTTCGAAAGTATGAAAAGACAATTCCTTCAACTAAGGAGTCAACTAAATCATGTTATGTGCCGGATAATGATGTCCATAAACAGCTTGCTGATATAAAAAGTGAGATTAAAGAATTGAAGGAGTTAATGTTGACTCAACGTGAAGAGGCCGACGCAAGGAATAAGAAACTTGAAGAGCAAATTGCACAAGCCACGACTGTTATTAATGCTTTTAAAGAAAAGGTAAATACGTTTCAAAGTCAAGGATAATACATCATTTATTGAGTATTGATTTGGTTTTTTTTCACTTTTGTTTAGTGAATTAGGTTATGTGTTTTATGTAACAAAATACTGTTTGTTTTATATTTTATTATAAGTTGGTTTTGAATTTTAAGTAATTGCAATTTTATTATTTGTTATGGCAATATAATTACGGATTTTGCTACGACAATATGACTACGTTTGCTACGACAATATGACCACGACTTTTGCTACCACAAAATTACAACCGGTTTTGTTATGATAATATGACTATGGAATTTGCTACAACAATATTGCTACGAACTTTGCTACGACAATATGGCTACGGACTTTGCTACGACAATAAGACTACGGATTTTGCAACAGAAATATGGCTTCGGACTTCGTTGCGGCAATATGGCTACGAAATTTGCTAAGATAACATTGCTACGGATTTTGCTACGATACGATTGCTATGGATTTGGCTACGAAAACTCATTTGCTACGGTATAGGGTTGTAGCATTTACGTAGCTATTCATGTTTAGTTACGGAAAATCATCTTTTTGTTACGGAATTTGTCCGTAGACATTTGAGATTTTTCTTGTAGTGTTTAGAGGTTGATTGATCCAATGACTGAGATTTATCTCTCAAGATTTCACAAAAATAGTGGACTACCTTAAACATTAAATATTTTAACAGGAAAAAAAGTTATAGGTGTTATTTTAAAAGACTAATGGTTTAATTTTTTAACAGTAAATTTTAATGAATATTAGGCTAGAAAACTATATACATAAAAGATTTTAAAGAAACTTAACAGCACGCAACTCAATCAACCGACCCTGCATAGCAACCTGTTAGGGTAACAACATGAAATAATGCATCAATTTAGTTAAGCTCTTTACATCATAAGTTGAAGAAATAGAATGCAATAATATCCTTAAACACAAAACAAACTTCAAACCAAATTTACAATCCACACAAACAAAATGCAGCAAAGATACAAAGTTTGTAAAGAATAGAAATTGATTATTTAGCAGTCACACCCAGAAGCCCTCTGTTGACTGGTGCTTCCTACATCAATGGTATCCGGCAAGTATCTTCAATTCAACCATAAAATGTTAGCATTTTATACACCAATTAATCAATTATAATATACTAATTTGGTATCATTATATAAAACGTTAATTATATAAAAGTTAGTTACATGAATAGTAATTCGTGTATAGCTGGATACATTTTATATGAACATATATAATTGTATAAAAGATTTGGAACTTACATTTCTTCCTCTTCTCCACTCTTCAAGGCATTCTTAGCTATAACTTGAAAAGCTTCTTCAACATTGATTCCCTCTTTAGCAGATGTTTCAAAATATGGAATATTCCCTTTTGAGGCACACCAAGCCCTAGCCTTTTTCTCAGAAACCTACAAACCAACTAACTTATTTAAAAAAAAAGTCCCTTTTTTTACTTTAATATAATTAAATCCGGGTGAAAACACGTACCACTCGACTGTTACCACCATCTACATCAACTTTGTTACCAAGAACTACAAACGGGAAATTTTCCGGGTCCGAAGGGCTTGCCTGGAAATAAATATTAAGTTGAAGCCCTAAATTGATCAATTAAATTCTAGATTTTTTTATATTTGTTTATGCAAATACCTGTATAAGAAATTCCTCCCTCCAGTTATTGAGATCATCAAATGATTTCTGCACGTTCACATCATACACAAGAACACAGCAATCTGCACCACGGTAAAAAGCAACTCCAAGACTTTGAAATCTTTCTTGTCCAGCTGTATCCCAAATCTGCAACATCACATATAATTATTGGGTCGTTCCATCCTTAAAATAATTGTGCACCAAACAAAAAACATACAGTTTAAGAAAAGTGCATTTATTATAGTGTGCCACCAATATAATTTTACCTTTAGCAAGATCAAAATCAAAATTAAAGCAGCATTACTAAAAACAAACCTGTAGAGTGAAGAGTCTATCCTCAAATTCAACTTCTTTTGTCAAGAAATCAGCACCAATTGTTGCCTTGTATTGATTGCTGAACTTTTTGTTTACATATCTAAAGTTGAAGATTAAGGGCAACTTCAACAATCAAAATCAAATTCAAAAACAGATAATCATATGTAATATGTTGCTTAAAGTTGTTAATAGCTGGCAAATTTGACAAATCTTCTCAATAATCAGTTCTCTTACCCTGAATTCATACATAACTCTCTAAATCTCATTATTATCATAAAATCAATCATGATCAGTTTACACAAATATTAATCAAACATCCATACGTCAAAAACTAGTAAGCCCTAATAAATTTAGGTGATAAAGGATACTGATTCATCAAGGATGTTTTGCCCACCCTGCACCACACATAAACAACAAATCAGTAAGCAAGTCACTGCATAATTGAAATAGAGATGCATGCATCAAAATTCACATCTAAAATTACCAGATTTTCTAGAAATTGAAAAGCTAAATTTTTAATTGCCAAAAACACCATAACCCTAAATTAATTCTATTAACTTGAAATTTAAGCTTCATGATTTATTCATTGAATAGTAATTGATCAATTTGACTACCACAAGCGTCAAATTGAACTTTTCCCCCTTTGCAAACAGTGTAAACGAGATCAACTGATTTCCAACTCGAATTAACTAGGAAAAAAACCCTAATCAAAATCCCAGATAAAGAAACAACTTACCCGCTGTCTCCAAGGATGATGACTTTGAGAAGCGTTCTTCTTCTTGAAGGCATCGTAATTGGATCGAGGAACAAATCGAATTGAAGTGAAACTGAATTTGATTGATTGAATAAAAGAAGTAGCAAATAGTCAGAAGAAGAATCTTGAGGTAATTCAGGTCGACAAGAGCACAGTTGGCAAGGCCGTCTGGCGTATGATCAATCAATCAACCCCAATTCTGTATTTTCTTTAAATTCGTAATTAATTATTTTAACTTTTTATTTGGTAGTGGACGGACCTTTCAGATCATGGAAAAAGTTACCTCTTTTCCACATATTCTGTATTTTCTTTAAATTCGTAATTAATTAATTTATAATGTTCTGTAAATTATACTCCCTTCATCCCACAAAAAACTTCTCATTTCACCCAAAATTTTTGTCACACAAAAAACTTCTCATTTGAGAATTGAAAGGACTCACTTAATAAATTAATATTATATCTCATTAACTTTATGTCATATTTTATCACTTTTTTAAAGTTTCTTTCACAAACTTTATGTCAAACTCTAAACTAATCTTATATTTTAATCAAATTTATTATCAAATACCCACCATCAACTATCTCCTAAAAATATGTGCCCAAGTCAAATAAGAAGTTTTTTGTAGCACAGAAGGAGTATTATAACTGTGAACAACTTGTGGTTTTCTAATCATTTGAAGCTAAATTTAAAGAATTGGTAAGGAGTTAGTGTAAAATATTTTAAAACAAATACAAAAGTATCTAAATATCTAATGATTCTAATTACTTAAATTAACAATTTCAATTTTAGAAAAGTACATCTAAGCACAACCTTAAATTAATAGAAATATATAAATTGTTTTGATGTAAACTAAATAAATAATTTATAAAGCTAAAATTAAAGTTTTATGGTGTTATGTCTTCTTTGGCTCCAAAAAGCATTACCTTTTTTTTTTACGTTCCATAGTAACCCATATTAGTATGGTTTTTCTAACGTATGCCACAGTGGCATACGTTAACATGCATTTAATGAGCCAATAATTTCCTAAATATGTATTGATTAACATTAATGCACTTAAAAAACTGTCATATTAGAAGATGCATTAAATTCGATTTTCTGTTTAAATGAAATTATTGGCTCATTAAATGCACGTTATTGTATGCCCCAGAGGCATACGTTAAAAAAACTCTTTTAATATTAAATATCAAATTTTTACATAGAGAAAGAAAGCGTTAGGGCAACAAGCTGCGCCGCTATCCATTTTTAAATTGCAAAACTAATTCTTTTAAAAACAACATCTGTGGATCTAGGCGTCATAACATTGTTATGCATAACACGCTGGACTCTGTTGAGAAGTTCCACCGCTTCAGGTGCAAGGAAACCGAAAGTATCAAATGCAAAGTTAAGATTAATATGCATAATGCACTTCACGAAAACTGCAACATATATGTATAAAACTATAACTTTAACTGTATTGAGATCTCATACTAGTGAATACACAGTGGAATTATTCAGTCTGTTTTGTACCAGGTAACGTGTTGAAACACATATACCGTTAAGTTATATGACTCATTGGTGCTCCAACATAAAAGAGTATGTTAGTGTCTAAACACATATACATATATTGGTCCTTGCATTCATAAGTGTTGGAAATAGTGTCCAACACATCAAATAAACCGGTATTTCGGTTCGGGTATTTTAGAGTCCTATTCGGATTGCCCTCGAGGAATCAACGAACACGAGAAAAAACGTAGTGTTTAATTAATAGTTTCATTAAACGGACTAACGGGCTAGACGGGCTAATCTAGTTGATGGGTAATTAACTAGATTATAATATCGGGCCAAGTATTAATTAATGGTTTAAGTTAATACTTGTGGGATTAATTAAAGAGTTAATTAATGTGTGCTTTGGACCAATTAGGGTTTGACCCAAATTGGGTTTAGGCAAGTATATATATATGAGGTTAAGGGGTTTAACCTAATACACTTAATACTTGTTCCTTGCCTCTCCCAAAACTCGGCCGAACACCACCACCGTCGAACCTCCCCGCCGCCGCCTGCCCCGCCGCTGCCCCGACGTAGCTCCGCTGTGCGTCGCCGGAAAATCGAGGGGTTTTCGATTTTGGTTTTGGTGCTTGTTTCTCAAGGTGCTTTATACTACCTAGTGGTATATCGTCTTATTCGTGATCAACCTTGGGTATGAACTGATAGAGGGAATTTTCCTTGAATCCTAGTGCATTGTTTGATCTAGCTCGTACTAGATCACAGGGTCTGTCTAGTTCACCAAATCACGACGAACAAGTAAGTATTCGAATTTATCTATATAATTAGTTTATTAAATATCTAGTTGCGTTAGAATTGTAAACCTAACGATCTAAAAGTTTTATCGGGTCAATGTTCTAACCAAGTTACTTTTGATTTCCGCCTTGAATAAATTGTGGCTAGATGCATAGAAAACCCAACAATAAGTCGGTTTCCTGATAAAACCAAATATATTAGTGTCGAAGCACATGTATCGGACCTTTCATTCACTGGTCGGTTCCTGACATAACCAGGTATGTTATTGAACACACATGGGAGGGTCTACTCTGTAGCATGAGGTAGCCTGTGCAAACCATCAAAAAATTTAAGTTATTTTTTTAGTATAGGTGATATCATAAGAAAAAACACATGTGCACACTTCTCGGCCCAAAAACAACCTAAAACACCTCGAAAACAAGAAAAGGGGCCAAAGAATGGTCTTTTCATCCGAAAATTAGAAATCTCCGTAAACATCTTGAACGCACAAAACACGGGTCAAGCGAACTTCATTTGGACCAAATGGACCATATACGACATACTTTGTAATAGCGTATCTCAAGGATTGACTAAATCCTTGAGTTAGTTTATATGTATATATTCAAATTGTATTGTATATCCTTTCCATAATACTTATCATGTAATTGTGTATAAATATTAATGAATACATCACAACACCATTAAGGGTGATTATTCCAAAACCCTTATATGGTATCAGCCTCCTAATCCTGGCCGTCTACCATCGAAACCCTCAACCCTAAATTTTTTTTTCGTCTGCCTCTTCCCTGCTTTCTTCGAAATTTTCCATGGCATCCTCTGAAGCTATGGATTCCCCACTCCCTCTCGCAACCGTCCTTCATATGCTTACCATTAAGCTATCTTCTACAAACTATTTACTATGGAAGAATCAAATGCTTCCTATTTTAGCCTATCAGAAGCTTACCGGCCACGTCGATGGTTCTGTTCCGGCGCCGGCGTCTACAATCACCACTGATGACGTACTGCCCCAAATACGGCTTATGAAAAATGGTTCGCCGCTGATCAGAGAGCCTTGCTTCTTCTTCAAGCTTCTCTTTCTGAAGAAGCTATGGTAGAAACATTAGGATACACTTCTTCTAATGAAGTTTGGCGCGCCCTTGCCGATGCCTACAGTCACGATTCTGTCGAGCGTATGCATACGCTTCGTGATTCTCTCCGCCAATTGCAGAAAGGTACTTCCACAGTTTCGGATTATGGACGCAAGTTTAAAGCTATTTGTGATCAACTTAGCGCCATTGGTCAACCACTTGATGAAACCGACAAGACTCATTGGTTCTTGTGTGGTCTTGGATCTGCCTTTGAGACGTTCTCTACTACTCAACGTCTCATACGCCCGCGTCCCAAATTTCGTGACTTGTTATCTCAAGCTGAAAGTCATGAACTATTCCTTGTATCGATTAATGGAAATCCCGCAACCACTCAGGCAGCGTTTAATACCTCCACTGGTTCTTATCGAGGTCGCGGGTCGTTTCGCGGTCGTGGCGGATATTCTCGTGGTCGCGGAGGTGGCCACCGTCCGCCCCATTGCCAACTTTGTAGGAATGATGGACACTATGCTACACAATGTCCAGAATTGCCCAATTTTGCTCGGCGCCCACAGAACATTGATGCGAACCTTGATCAAGCTTTTAACTCCCAATGCAATGTTAATGATTATTCACCGGACTGGTGTGTGGATACGGGTGCCACTTCACATATGACACCATCGCTCGCTACCATGGACACCGCCACTACTTATTCCGATAACGAGTCCGTTGTTTTCGGTAATGGTAATACATCCAAAATCACTCATATTGGTACATCTAATTTATTACCTCACATTGCACTACAAGATGTTCTTGTGGTTCCTCACTTAACCAAGAACTTACTTTCTGTCAGCAGGCTTACCACTGATAGTCCTGTTGATGTATTATTTTCTGACAAATTGTTTACTATTCAGAAAAGGGCAACAAGGGTACCACTAGCAAAGGGGCGACATAAGGATGGACTCTACATTCTAGAACGTGGTCAACATGCTTTTCTCTCGAGATTAACATCCTCTAGATTAAAAGCTTCTTATGATTTATGGCATAATCGTTTAGGACATGTTTGTTTTGATACAATTTCGTTATTGAATAAATTGGGTTGTTTATCTGTCACTTCTGTTTTACCAACCCCAAGACTTTGTTCCTCATGTCAATTGTCTAAAAGTAAACGATTACCATTTGACTTAAATCCCAAACGAGCCGCACATGTACTTGACCTTATACATTGTGATTTATGGGGTCCATCACCGGTTACATCTACTGATGGATATCGGTATTACGTTATTTTTGTTGATGATTTTTCTAGGTTTACATGGCTCTATCCACTAAAAGCAAAATCGGATTTTTTTTGCCATACTTACCGCCTTTCTTAATCTTGTTCAAACTCAGTTTTCATGCAAGGTTAAAAATTTTCAATCTGATGGTGGAACAGAATTTGTTAATGACCGTGTACGGACTTTACTCTCAACCAATGGTACACATCATCGTTTGTCGTGCCCATATACACCCAACAAAATGCTCGAGCTGAACGAAAACACCGACATATTACCGAGACGGGTCTAGCTATGATGTTTAATGCAAGTACTCCTGCAAATTTGTGGACTTATGCATTTAGCTCCGCTACATATACTATTAATCGGTTGCCAACAAAATTGTTGGGAAATAAATCTCCCTACGAGCTGCTATTTCAATCGGTGCCCAATTATGCAAATTTTCGGGTTTTTGGCAGCTGTGTATACCCTTATCTTCGGGACTATGCTTCTCAGAAGCTCTCTCCCCGGAGCAAAGCTTGCGTATTTATTGGCTACAATTCTCAATATAAAGGATATCGCTGCTTGGATGTATCCACGGGTCGTATTTACACTACTTGTCACGCACAATTCGATGAAACATTGTTTCCTTTTGCAGGTAGCTCATCTACTACACCCGCATCAACCATGTTTATCTCCACTTATTGTGATGGAGTTGATTTCAACACAACAGTTGAACCAGAGCCTTCGGACACCACTGCTCCGTCAACTGTTCCGGACCCGGTCACCCCACCGTGTGACTTGTGCTCTCCTGCTCCACAGACCACGGCTGCAGTCCCGCAGCCTGCTCCGATCGTTGCTGCAATACCCCCACAACCTGCTGCCGCAGAACCCGTTGCCACTGAACCGACTGCTGCAGTTGCTCCCGAACCACAACCCGTTCATGCTGCGGTACCAGGTCATCCCATGACCACGAGATCCAAAAATGGTATCTCAATGCCACGCCACATTGTTGATCTTACACATTTATCTTCTTTGGGTCTTCATAAAGCTTTATTTGTTGCTAAAGAACCTCGCGGTTTTAAATCCGCGGCTAAAGATCCCAAATGGTATGCTGCTATGCGTGATGAAATGCATGCTCTCAAGATAAATGCTACATGGGAACTCGTTCCTCGACCATCAAACTCCAATGTGGTTGGCTCTAAATGGGTATTTCGCACTAAGTTTCATTCGGATGGAACTGTTGATCGTTTTAAAGCACGGTTGGTTGCTCAAGGTTTCACTCAAATCCCGGGTCTCGATTACTCTGCCACCTTTAGCCCGGTTGTTAAAGCCTCAACTGTGCGAATTGTTTTATCTTTGGCCGTTTTAAATAAATGGCCGCTTCATCAGCTTGACATCAAAAATGCCTTTTTAAATTGTAATCTTACTGACACAGTTTTTATGGAACAACCGCCATGATTTGTTGACTCCAAATTACCGAATCATGTTTGCCGATTAAAAAAGGCACTTTATGGCCTAAAGCAAGCCCCACGAGCATGGTTTCAACGCTTAAGTGCTTTTCTCATCAGCATCGGTTTCTCTTGTAGCCGGGCCGACACATCCTTGTTCGTTTTTAAACGAAACAATTGTGTTATGTACTTATTAGTCTATGTTGATGACATCATTCTCACCGGAAATGATGCACCCACAATTCGAAATTTCATTGCTACAATCAACAAGGAATTTTCGATCACAGATATTGGCCGTCTAAACTACTTTCTAGGCCTTGAAGTAACGTATCATGATTCGGGTATTTTCTTTAATCAATCAAAGTATGCTCATGACATACTTACTCGAGCGCATCTACTTGAAGCTAAACCCGCTGACACTCCACTTTCCACCAATGTATATTACACGTCTCAAGGTACTCCGTTTAAAGATCCTACCCTATATCGTTCTCTAGTAGGTGCTCTTCAATATCTTACCATTACTCGCCCTGATTTATCTTATGCGGTTAATCAAGTGAGTCAATTCCTACATGCTCCTATGGAAGACCACTTTCAAGCAGTAAAACGCATCCTCCGGTATGTAAAAGGTACGATGAATTATGGACTTACCTTTTCTCACTCTACTACGCCACATATATTGGGATATTCGGATGCGGATTGGGCTAGGTGTATTGAGACTCGTCATTCAACTTATGGTTATTCTATATTTCTTGGTGGAAATTTGGTCTCATGGAGTGCTAAGAAACAACTGACTGTCTCTCCCTCGAGTTGTGAATCCGAGTATCGAGCTTTGGCAAATACAGCGGCGGAAGTTATATGGGTCACTCATCTCCTTCGTGAATTACTTGTTGTGCCCGCTTCTCGCCCAACTATCCTTTGTGACAATAAAAGTGCCTTGTTCTTAAGTCAAAATCCCGTTGCTCATAAGCGGGCCAAACATATTGACATTGATTATCACTTTGTTCGTGAGCTCGTTCTATCTGGAAAAATTCATACCAAGTTTGTCTCTACTCATTTGCAACTTGCTGATATTTTTACAAAGAGCTTACCAAGACCGCTATTTGAATCATTTCGTACCAAGTTTCGTGTTGGTCCACCCCCACTTGGCTTGCGGGAGGGTAATAGCGTATCTCAAGGATTGACTAAATTCTTGAGTTAGTTTACATGTACATATTCAAATTGTATTGTATATCCTTTCCATAATACTTATCATGTAATTGTGTATAAATATTAATGAATACATCACAACACCATTAAGGGTGATTATTCCAAAACCCTAATACTTTGGACCATGTACGACCTAAAAGACTATACAAATACTGATTTTGGCCCACATTTAAATAGCTTTAACACAATTTTAATCATAACAAATAAACTAAACAAATGAATGAATGAACGAATAAACAAATGATACATAGCTATAAGCCGGAGGAAAAAACTGAACTTAAAATCTATGAAGAAAATCAATTATGTGTTTGTTGATTTCATTAGGCTTCTCTTGGTTGATGAAATGGGCTGCACCTTCTATGATAACCACATCTTCCAAGAGTGGAACATCGTTTTTAAACTCATCACCTAATATGTAGTCCTTGTTAAACATTTCTAGGCACCAGTCTTTGTCCCCGATGATGAATTTTGATGGCACCGCCACTTTAGCACCCCGGTATGCCGCACTGATTTCCCAATCCCTACAATCACAAAAGCAATCCAAACAGACTCAATATACATTCCTATAAAAAGCGCGATACGTATGTTTACAATTTTCAACGGAAAGTAATTATAACTTACACAGGAAGAGCTCGATAATAGTCAACTCCACCGGTAATGGTGGTCTTTTCTAGTTGACTAGCAAAGTATTCAACATCTTCTTCTGACAACCAAGGAGGCAAGGTGACTAGGACATCATTTGGTGAATGTCGAAATCCTTTGCCTTTAGATATATACAATGGCTCGAGGTCTCGGTATGTTAAGAACTTTTTCAAAAACGATGAAATACTCATATTAGCAACCTCGGCTTCAATTTCTCCCGGTTCCTGCACTCATAAATGTTACATATATGTCACTCAATGAAATCTCTTTATTCTATAAGTTAACGCTCAAACAAAATGATATATTTTTACGAGATTTATACATAAAATTTACCTGAAATCGGACCATGTAATGATCCTCTCCGTATGCATTTCTCATGAGCTCTACGACATCTCCATCTGGGTTCCACCGAACAAAAGGCACGCTCATGTTGACCAAAGCTTTGACTCTGTCAGGCCTAAACAAGCACAAGTTCCATGCAACGATGGCACCCCAATCATGGCCCACAACAAACACCTTTTCACCTTCATTTGTGATGGCATTAAGAAGCCCAATCATATCGGAAACAAGATGGATGATGCTAAACTTGCTATGGTCGTCCACCGGTGCACCCATTGTGCCACCGTAACCACGGAGGTCAGGTGCCACCGCTCGGTAACCGTGATCCGCCAAATACAGAATCTGGTGCCGCCATGAATACCAGAGCTCGGGGAAGCCATGGATGAACAAGACCAATGGACCTTCTCCTTTTTCTGCTATGTGAATGTTCACCCCATTCGCAATCACAACATTCTTGTGTTGAATCCCCTCCATTTTATAATTTTCTTTCGATTTGTTTTCTGATTTTCAAGTTTGAACTTACGTACAAGATCGACCTTTTTATTTTGTGTTATGTGAAATGATATATATGTTCAGGTGTAGACCTCTGCATTGTAGATTTATAGTAGTGTTTAAGGTTACGTAGTATTGTACGGTACAACCAAACTTAAAGATGTTTCTCAGCAAATTTCTTTAATTACAATGCCTCTTAGAATCCCCCAGTACCTTTTGTTCCCCTAAGGCGGCTAGTTTAAAAGAACAGGTCATTCAGCAAAAAATAGTATTTGTTATATCATATGACATTTGTTAAAGGCAAGTTGTGCTTCTTTCGCTTTCAATATTTTAATTAGTCTAATTTTGCAGTTTTGGTCCATGTGGGGTTGTGTAAAATATATTCCGTTTCGGTCCAAAATACTCTCAATTTCACCATCATTTCTGAATTTCTTTTCAATCATTCTTGTACCATGGATTCAAAAGCGAGCCAACTAATCTAATAACGACCACCGGCTTTATGTGTAACCCGGAGTCGACGTGGATGAGCCTATGTTGCCACAATGATTAAAATCAAACAAAATTTGTTTCAAGTAAAGAGACATGATGTTTTAAATTGTATTTTTTAATTGCTTGAAACAACAGGGATTATTTCCCTTTTTATAAATGACCAGTATTTAATTGATATGTTATCTTATTAATTTTTTATAGATTTTATGTATCTTTTTATTACAAGTGTTTAAACTCATCTAATTAGTTAAGATAAATACGCTTAGAAGGTTGATATCAAATGCTTGGAAAAAGGAAATATTTGCAATGAGAAATCAACAAAGTCAAAAAAAAACTTTGAAATCATTTTTTACAAATTTTAAAATAGTGTCAATTATGATACAGGGGACATATTTTGCTGTTAAAAAAATGATATAGGGGACATAACTTTTCCTTGTATGAACATTTTTCTTTAGCAGTATTTGGTGTTCCCCTTTGGAAATAGCTAGTCACGTACGGTTGTCTGGCAGGTCATCTTATGTTGAATTTAAGGTTGAATTGAATTCAAGAATCAAGATGACCGGATGATACTAAAAGAAGAAGAAGAAGAATTCAACAATTATTTTCAATTGAATGGAGCCAGAGAAGAAATCTAAACAATGTGCCGCCTTATGGGAACATACATAGTATATGTAATGCTCAGAAGCATCGTTTGGTTGTACAGTACAATACTCGATGCAGCCTTACGTTGCTATAAATCTATAATGCAGTATGCAGACCCCTACACTTGAACATACATATCTTTCATTACAAACTAATTAAAGCAGCTTATTTAAAAACTTGGCATTTAATTTGGAAAACAAATCGAAGAAAAGTAAATGGAAGGGATTCAACACAAGAATGTTGTGATTGCGAATGGGGTGAACATTCACATAGCTGAAAAAGGTGAAGGTCCATTGGTCTTGTTCATCCATGGCTTCCCCGAGCTTTGGTATTCATGGCGGCACCAGATTCTGTATCTGGCGGATCACGGTTACCGAGCAGTGGCACCTGACCTCCGTGGTTATGGTGGCACAATGGGTGCGCCGGTGAACGACCACAACAAGTTTAGCATCATCCATCTTGTTTCCGATATGATTGGGCTTCTTAACGCCATCACAAGTGAAGGTGAAAAGGTGTTTGTTGTGGGCCATGATTGGGGTGCCATCGTTGCATGGAACTTGTGCTTGTTTAGGCCCGACAGAGTCAAAGCTTTGGTCAACATGAGCGTGCCTTTTGTTCGGTGGAACCCAGATGGAGACGTCGTCCAGCTCATGAGAGATGCATATGGCGAGGAGCATTACATGGTCCGATTTCAGGTAGATTTTAGTGTTAGCTTATTGAATAAATAGATTTCGCTAAGTGACACATATTTAATTATGGATCATTTATGGGTGCAGGAACCGGGAGATATTGAAGCGGAGGTTGCTAATATGAGTATTTCATCATTTTTGAAAAAGTTCTTAACATACCGAGACCTCGAGCCATTGTATATATCTAAAGGCAATGGATTTCGACATTCACCAAATGATGTCCAAGTCACTTTGCCTCCTTGGTTGTCGGAAGAAGATGTTGAATACTTTGCTAGTCAACTAGAGAACACCACCATTACTGGAGGAGTTGACTATTATCGAGCTCTTCCTGTGTAAGTTATAATTACTTTCCGTTGAAAATTGTAAACATACGTATCGCGCATTTTATAAGAATGTATATTGAGTCTGTTTGGATTGCTTATGTGATTGTAGGGATTGGGAAATCAGTGCGGCATACCGGGGTGCTAAAGTGGCGGTGCCATCAAAATTCATCATCGGGGACAAAGACTGGTGCCTAGAAATGTTTAACAAGGACTACATATTAGGCGATGAGTTTAAAAATGATGTTCCACTTTTGGAAGATGTTGTTGTCATAGAAGGTGCAGCTCATTTTATCAACCAGGAGAAACCTAATGAAATTAACAAGCACATGATTGAGTTTATTCGGAAATTCTAGTTTCAGTTGTCCTTTCTAATTTGCTTATTGCTATGTATTATTCATTCATTCGTTTGTTGACTTTATTCGTCTTAAATAATTAATGTTTCTTTGAGGCACAACAATATTACGAACCAATATCAAGTTGTGTGAATCCATGTGCAATTTTGTTCAATTCTTCAATTCATCGCATATATATTAACAAATTAATTGTAAGTGTTTTATTTACACAATAAAAAAAATAAAAAGTTATAGTAAAGAAGCAGTAGTAACACCAAAGGAGTGTAGGAGTAATTTTTTACCTTTTGTGACACATGGTGTTTTCATATTAATAAAGTATCACTATATATAAAATTTTGTCCACACTTTTCAAAAAACATCACTAGAACATAGATATAATGACATTTTTCATTGTGTCACTAATACTTAAGTGAGCATAATTTATGCTTGCAATCTTAGGATTTTTTTATCTTCTTATCATTAAGGATTGGGCTACATATAGTTTAAGAGGAGAAGTAAGGATGCCACGAACCTAATTATTAAGCTATACGTTCAAGATCCTTATTTTAGTTCTCCGGTTAACTCGTGATTTTTTAATCATTTAGTTACCAGTCGTCTAATGGTCATTGGGCATCAAACAGGACCGTTTGAAGTTAGTGTTGGATCACGAATCTTCCGGATGGCTTATCGGATACTTTCTTGTCTAAAGAACCTGAAACAACAAGGAAACTCTCCGGGAGGTTGCCCGTGAGAACACTCCCCCGGTCAAGTTAAAAATCGATTTATATGACGTGAGGTCGTGATCGGTGAGGATCGTATTGAATGAGAACAATTAATGACAAGGGTAGTAAATGTACCGAAAGCTCGATGATTCCATCGGTCATGGTGCGGTCGTATTTATAGCCGATCTTCCATAGGCGGGAAAGGAAGGTATCTTGCTTCGGACCGGTCCCTCCGGAGTCCTGCGGATAATGGGCAGTCTCGGTAGGCTTTAATCCGTCGGGCAATATCGCTACCTTACGCCAAAGCCGCCCTAGGGACTTGGTCGCATTTAATGCGCTTCGTACCTGCGAACCGTCTTTCCGTAATTCCCGTGTTGCGCTTGGATCATGATCATTGGGATCAGTGATCCTTCTGCGTCCATTCCTTCTAGCCGTTCGTGAGGGTTGCGTCCGGTCAGGATGGTGTATGTGATATACCTCATTAAGTCCCCTAAGTTCAAAGAGGGTTATCTGCGGAACCTTTGTTTGAACTTGTTCTCTGTCGATTGGGCGCATGTCACTTCAAAAAAATGACCGTTGCTTTTTAAAGACCGTTGGGTTTTAACCGTTACCCTATCAATAGAAAACGCCTCTTTATATTCCTCCCCTATATATTCTTTATTTCCTCATTGTTTTCGACTCTCCTTCTCCACACAGATTTCCTTATCGATTTCAATTTTCCTTCTCCACAGATTTCCTTCTTTCGAATTTCCTTCTTTTCTACTTTCTTCTTGATCATGAGGAAAGATAAAACTTCTAAAGAGAAGTCTGAGAAATCTGTTCAGAGAACCGCCACTAATACACACACTAATCTTACTCCTCCTGATTTGAATGCAATCTATGATGATTATCATATCGATCGTTGTTACCGCCTTCTCCTTCCCGGTCCTTCCGATACCATCCGTTCTGCTCCGGATGGATTCGAACCGGTATATCTTCAATTTCTCTTAGGCGGGTTGAGGTTTCCCATTGATGACTTCATCCTCATTCTACTCCAGGATCTTGGTCTTCACTTGGCACAACTTACCCCCAACTCTTTCAGAAAAATTACCGGTTATATAATGTCCAGTCGTGCCCTTGGTATTCCTCTCTCTACCAAGCTATTCGGCCATTTATACATTGTTACCGGTCGGGGTGACTGGGCGGTATTCACCCACCGACCAGGCAGGAGTGAGCGGAACTCTGGGCTAAAAGATTCCATTCGCGCCTGGAAATATGGGTTCTTCTATGTCGACCGCTTAGCTTTCAACGACGCTTCTCTTCCCTGGGGACCCATCACCGGGCGATCTTCCGAGGCTGCTCCTGAATTGACTGCTGCCGAATGCCAACAGGTTGAGAGCCTGTTGGGGTTAGAAATGGAATGGGAGGACGCAAATGAGTATTTCCTTGGGATGGCTGATTTGAGTCCTCACTTCTTCGTTCGTCGAGTTTGCGCGATCTGGCAAGTTGACGGGAAAAATATCTCTTTATTTCAACGCTTAAAAATGCAAAAGCCTCCTAGAGAATTTGTAACACTGACCGACGGAGATATAACCCCCTTCCTTCCCCCTTCTGAAGTTGTCCTCAGCTCCGAAGGCACCCCGGATGCATTAAGGCGCGAAGCTGAGGGTACTTCAGATGTTTCCACACCCATTGCTGAAGCATTAGGGTTTAGGACGGAAGATACCATGATCCCGGACTCGCAATCGGAGCTCTCCAAACCCGCCAAGGTCCGATCTGTTCGAACCCTTTCGAAGAGATCTCGTGAAACATCAACCTCGTCACCCTCCAAACGAAGAAGAAATGAAGGTACAATTTTATAATTTGGATTTTGTGTGTGTGCCCTTTTTACAAAAAGATTGTATCTCTTTTTGTAGGAGAGAAACCTGATTCACCTCCCCCGTCCGTCGAAGTTCCCGTAACAGTTTCCTTCACTCCTGCAACTTTGGTTATACCAACCGTTATTACTTCAAGTGTTATCCCACCATCTTCAACTGTTGATCCCCGTATATCGAAGCCTTTGTCGGTGCCTCCAAGTGCTTCCGCGTTGGCGATGTTTAGTGACTTTTTATTCAGTCCATCCTGTTCGTTCTTCGGGGCCTCAGTCGTCGCTCCCCGATTTCCGTTTCTATGTAAGACTCTTATTTAATCGTTGTCATACATGTGTTTTATGTAATTCGATTTTATTTTTCTTCCTTGCAGCCCGCCAAGTTCGTACTACCATTTCTGGTTCTACACGGGAGGTATCTGTTACCAGCCTTCCTGATCCGGCCGGCCTTGCTGCGACACTGGTCTCGAGTTAGTTTATATTTGGTTTTATGAAAAATGGTTATTAGGTTTGTAATGATATTTATTTTAGTTGGTATTTGGTCATGTAGTTGACGTTTTATTGGTATGCGAACAAGTTGTGGTTTGATTTGCTATGCGAAAAACTATGTATTTAGAATTTGTTTTGTCATAATACTAATGGTAGTATTTGGTTTATGTTTATTCCACAATTGTTAATTGTGGAACATTTGAATATTAAATGTATAAACTAACAAATGTGATGCTAACTACCAAAACTGGCACTAATTACTATTTCGGTTTCAATCGGGTCTATATCCGATTTACCCGAACCGAACCGGAACCGGATTCTGTAAAACGGGCCGGTTCTTGGGTCTACTAATCCACCTAAATCGGGTCTCGAGTATTTCGGGTATAGGTCCATCCAGGTCGTGTCCGGACCCCGATTCCATCCCTAATGCCATCAAACAAAGAAGTTTCAAAATGAAAATAAAAAAATTATAAAAATAAAAAATAAAATAAAAACCATGCAAGCTTGCATTATGAACTTGGGGACATACCTCCACAATACGACTTACACGTCCTTAACAAACCACAAGAACGTCGAACTTACACAAGGATGGAGATTTCGTCCGATTGGAGATTTCGAGAGTACCCTCGAAATACTTTAATCTGAAAGTGTAACAGTTGTCGAAACTCTGATTCACTGGGCAATGGCGTGGGAGCCAGGAAAACCACCAGATCACACTTTTTAGTAAAAATCTTTCTTCCCGCTTGCAATCTTCATCCACTTATGTTAAAGAAATGTAGGCAATTACATCTGCAATTTCTAAATGGCGTCATTTTTGTTGGGTAGACACTTCACAATCATGACAGACCACAGAAGTCTTAGATCACTCATAACATGATACAAAATATAAAACACCAAATTTGCATTCAGAGACGAATTGTTGTTTTATAATTCAAGGTTATTTGTACTAAACATAGCCGAACTCCATGATAAATTCCTCAAAGAACGATGGCAAGAATCAAAGCAAGTTATTATTGGCCAATTCTCAGACGAGTTGGTTTCAGAAAAGATCTTATCAGTCAATCAGAATTCAAAACTAGACAAGTACACATATTTATTTTGGCCCACATCTAAGTGGCTTTAACACAATTTTAATCATAACAAATAAACTAAACAAATGAAAGAACGAATAAACAAATGATACATAGCTATAAGCTGGAGGAAAAAACAGAACTTAAAATTTATGAAGAAAATCAATTTTGTGTTTGTTGATTTCATTAGGCTTCTCTTGGTTGATGAAATGGGCTGCACCTTCTATGATAACCACATCTTCCAAGAGTGGAACATCGTTTTTAAACTCATCACCTAATATGTAGTCCTTGTTAAACATTTCTAGGCACCAGTCTTTGTCCCCGATGATGAATTTTGATGGCACCGCCACTTTAGCACCCCGGTATGCCGCACTGATTTCCCAATCCCTACAATCACATAAGCAATCCAAACAGACTCAATATACATTCTTATAAAATGCGCGATACGTATGTTTACAATTTTCAACGGAAAGTAATTATAACTTACACAGGAAGAGCTCGATAATAGTCAACTCCACCGGTAATGGTGGTCTTTTCTAGTTGACTAGCAAAGTATTCAACATCTTCTTCTGACAACCAAGGAGGCAAAGTGACTACGACATCATTTGGTGAATGCCGAAATCCTTTGCCTTTAGATATATACAATGGCTCGAGGTCTCGGTATGTTAAGAACTTTTTCAAAAATGATGAAATACTCATATTAGCAACCTCAGCTTCAATTTCTCCCGGTTCCTGCACCCATAAATGATCCGTATACATGTCATTCAACGAAATCTATTTATTCACAAAATGATATGTTTTTATGAGATTTACACATAAAATGTACCTGAAATCGGACCATGTAATGATCCTCTCCGTATGCATCTCTCATGAGCTCTACGACATCTCCATCAGGGTTCCACCGAACAAAAGGCACGCTCATGTTGACCAAAGCTTTGACTCTATCGGGCCTAAACAAGCACAAGTTCCACGCAACAATGGCACCCCAGTCATGACCCACAACAAACACCTTTTCACCTTCACTTGTGATGGCGTTAAGAAGCCCAATCATATCAGAAACAAGATGGATGATGCTAAACTTGTTGTGGTCGTTCACCGGTGCACCCATTGTGCCACCATAACCACGAAGGTCAGGTGCTACCGCTCGGTAGCCGTGATCCGCCAGATACAAAATCTGGTGCCGCCATGAATACCATAGCTCAGGGAAGCCATGGATGAACAAGACCAATGGACCTTCACCTTTTTCTGCTATGTGAATATTCACCCCATTCGCAATCACAACATTCTTGTGTTGAATCCCCTCCATTTTATAATTTCCTTTCGCTTGATTTCTGATTATCAAGTTTAAACTTTACGAGACCTTTTTAATTTGTGTTATGTGAATTGATATATTTGTTCAAGTGAGTCCTCTGCATTGTAGATTTATTGTTAGAACAAAACACAGATCAACTTGATACTGATGCTGCAGTTAGTACTGATCATACTTAGTACTGATGGGGCAGAATATGTTACTACTGAAGAAGTTGATACTGATGATGCTATAACTTAGTTACTACTGATCATGCAAAGATTGAAGATACTACTGATCTTAGTAGTTACTACTGACGTTGGTTTCTGGACTTACTACTGATCACCAGACTTACTACTGATGTTACACATTTACTACTGGTGATGAGTTTTACTACTGATACGCGTTTTTGAAGAATATCAAGTCCGAGATCTTCGTATAGATAATTATAGAATGTAAATCAATGTATATTTTTATTATTCGATGTAAATCAAGTCCTAGAATAACTAGGGTAAATAGTTTAGCTTCAAGGACTATTATAAATAGTTCCTTACGAATTGTAAACGTACGTGTGTATTGTTAACTCAATAATATACATTGAAGCTTTTTGTGAAACTGTGTTCTTAATACTTTCGCATATTATTTACAGTTCATTGTTCTTAATTACATTGATATAGTGTTGATCCGCTGCAACTTCTATATTCAATTAGATCTAAAGGTGTTTATTAACTTCTCTATAGTTAATCGATCCTGACAAGTGGTATCAGAGCATATTGGTTCTAGATCTACTATTTGTTAAGAACAACAAAAAGTTTTAATTTTTAAAAACACACACATTGTTAATCATGTCGGATAACAATGAAAGCACTCAGGCCAACAAAATCCCCATTCTCACTCCCAATAACTTTGGGATGTGGAAGAATCGTATTAAGCAATACATGCTTATTACAGATTACTCTATGTGGGAAGTTGTCCTTGAAGGAAACAAAACTGGTCCTGGTCAAGCAAGCAGCTCTGCAACTGAGGCAGACAAACTTAAATGTGAGAAAGAAAAGAAGGACAAGGGCATCAAACTCAAAACTCTAAGCACTCTATTACTGGCCATTCCTAACGATTATCAACATCTCTTTGTTGAGTATGATGATGCAAAGATACTATGGGAAGCACTGGAGAAGAGATTTGTTGGGACCAAGAGCACTAAGAGGAACATGAAGTCTGTTCTTAAACAAGACTTTGAAAATTTCAAAGGAAAACCCAATGAAACACTCACTCAAGTGTTTGACAGATTCAACAAGCTAATTGGTGAACTTAACCAGGTTGGGGTTAAGATGGATCAAGAAGATGTCAACATGAAGTTCCTAAGATCTCTTAGTGAAGAATGGGCCATGTATACAGTGGTATATAGACAAAGAGATGCTCTAGAAGAAAAAGAGTTGGATGAACTCTACAATGATCTCAGAGTATTTGAAACTGAGGTAAACCAAAAGAACCCTTCTATTTCTTCTAATAATGCTGCATTTGTCTCTAGTACAGGTCAAGGTCAGGAAACATTCACAGGAAAGGCTACAGATTCTGAGGATGCTGCAAGAGAATCCTTCTTCACTAGTCATGTGCATACTGCATTGATTAGTGATGACTTGGAACAATTGAACCCAGATGATCTTGAGGAGATGGATCTTAAATGGCAGATGGCTATGCTGAGCCTAAGGACCAAAAGATTCTTAAAGAGGACAGGTAGGACAAGCCTAAACTTCAACAAAGGTGACAAAGCAGGATTTGACAAAGCTAAAGTCAAATGTTACAACTGTAACAACCTTGGTCACTTTGCAAAAGAATGTCCTCAACCAGACAAAAGATCAAAATCAACTGCTCTTGTTTCACAACAAGGACAAGGTTATGACTGGAGCTTCCAAGCAGAAGAGCATGCTCAAAATCAAGCTCTCATGGCCTTTACTGACCACAAAACTGAGGTAAAACCTAAACCTTGTACTTCTGAATGTGCTAAAATTGTTAAAAACTTAGAAAAAGAAAACAATAAATTAAATGAAGATTTAGCAAAAGCAGTGAGAAGAAATCATGAATTTGATGGTGTGATTACTGATCAAGAACATGAAATAAAGGTGTACCAGATGATTGATCAAAGGATAAAAGAAGAATTGCTTCAGGCTGTGGATGAGAAAGAATTCTATGAAACAAAAAATAAAGAACTAACAAGTAAAATAGAAGAATGTCAGCTTGAAATTGAACAAAATAATTAACAATTAAAAAGTTTGAAAGAAGCACTAAAATTCTTGATGAATTAACTAATAATCAAACTACAGAAAAGGTTGTTCATGGGGTGGGATATCATGCTGTACCACCTCTACATAAATTCATTCCTCCACTGAAAAACAGTTCAGAAAGAATCATTAATGAATTAAAAACTGAAAATCAAACTGAATCTAATACTGAAACATCTGAATCAAATGATTCTTCTGATGATGAGCAATCAATTGAATTTACAATATCTCAAACTGAATCACCAAAATCAATTGATACAAGTTTTCACACAGCTCAAAGTCCAAATGAATCTCCCAAATATAATGCAGAAAATGTACCAAAAATTTTAACAAGGGGGAATGAAAGAAACAAAAAACAACTCTTAGATCAAAGAATACCTGAATGTGCAAAAAATAAGAAATTAAGATGTGTTATATGCAATAAAATGAACCATTTAGCAAAGGATTGTCACTTCAATCCAATAAACTGCAAAGAGTTAAAAGAATTTAAAATTTTTAAAGACAATGCAAAAACTCAGAAGTTAAAAGATACTACTGGTTCTTCAGTAGTAAATAAAATTAAAAATCCAATTGCTGAAACTCCAAGATTTGGAAGAAGTGCACCAAGGTTTGTGCAAAACAGAAGAGTTGGAAGTCCAAAGAACATCAATTACTTCAAGAACAATGGAAAATCCACCCAAAATAAACAATATTTTAAATTTTCCAACACCAGTAGAAACTTTAACAACTTTACTACTGGCGTTAACCCTAATTATAATGCTGTATGGTATCAGTACAAGAATACTACTGGTAAAAACCCTAATTTCAAAAACACTACTGCTCCCAAAACAACTTTCAAAAATACTACTGGTGTTAACCCTAAAAACACTACTGGTCATTCTAAACATGGTAAGTACCCAAATACTAATGGTCCATCAGTAGTAAAGTATTCAAAAGCAAAAAATCACGGGTATAAACCAAGATCAGTAGGAAATTCTCACACTAGTACTAATTTCAAAAGGGCAGTAGTAAAACAAAACACCAGTACTAAACAAGTATGGGTACCAAAAGTATTTAAAGTTAAATCCCCAAAAGCTTATTTCTCAAAGGATGAACCCAAGACATATAAAGCTTGGGTTCCCAAACTTAACTAATCCTTTACTCACTTGTGCAGAGCATTCAGATCCCAGAAGAAGGAAGAACATGGCATATTGATAGTGGATGCTCAAGGCACATGACTGGAAATCTGCAAATTCTTAAAGATTTCAAGTCATTTGATGGAGGATATGTGGCATTTGGTGAGAATCCCCAAGGAGGTAAGATTACAGGTAAAGGTACTGTTACTAATGGAAAAATTACCTTTGATGATGTATTTTATGTAGCTGAACTAAAATACAATCTTGTCAGTGTGTCTCAAGTTTGTGATAAAAAGAACAAAATTCTTTTCACAGACATTGAGTACATCATTCTTTCTCCTGATTTTATTTTAGATGAAAAATATGTTGTTTTAAGAACTCCAAGGAGAAACAATGTGTATTGCCTAGATATAGGGGGAGAACTCATTTCTACAAATGAGGTCAACTGTTTTATATCCAAGGCAAACACCACTGAATCAGAACTATGGCACAGAAGGATGTGTCACACAAATTTTAAAAACATGAATAATTTAGTAAAAAGAAATCTGGTCATTGGACTACCTCAAAAACAATTCATGTGTGATCATCACTGTGTTGCATGCCTAAAAGGTAAACAACACAAGACTTCTCATAAGTCCAAAACTGTGAACTCTATTTATGTTCCTTTACAGCTCTTACATATGGACCTTTTTGGACATACAAATGTAATGAGTATTGGAAAGAAACAATATTGTCTTGTTATTACTGATGACTTTTCCAGATATACATGGGTTTTCTTTCTCAGGACAAAGGATGAAACAAGTGAACTCATAAAGAACTTAATTGTCAAACTGGAAAACACATCTGATCAAAAAGTGAAAGCCATAAGATGTGATAATGGCACAGAATTTAAAAATGCTAACTTAATTAACTTTTGTGATCTTAAAGGTATTGACAGGCAATACAGCTCACCTAGAACTCCACAACAAAATGGTGTAGCTGAAAGAAGAAATAGAACCATCATTGAAGCAGCAAGATCAATGCCTGCAGACTCAAAATTACCAATTACTTTTTGGGCAGAAGCTGTTAATACTGCTTGTTATGTTCAGAACAGAGTATTAATAGTGAAGCCACATTTTAAAACACCATATGAACTGTTCAATAAAAGAAAACCTTCTATAAGTTTCTTAAAATCATTTGGTTGTCCTTGTACTATTTTAATTACAAGAGAACAAATTGGTAAATTTGACTGCAAAGCTGATGATGGAATCTTTGTGGGATATTCTACTCAAAGCAAATCATATAGAGTATTCAACAAAAGACTAAGGATAATTGAAGAAAGCATCAATGTATCCTTTAATGAAAATGTACCTAATGAACAAGGAAATGGTCCAGATTGGCTATTTGACATAGACAATCTAACCAAATCCTTTAATTCTAATATGAATTTCAATGTAGGTAATTCAAATTGTCACAATCAAAAGGAAGGAACATCATCAGTTAATACTGGTCAAGAGGAAATGAGATACATTGTAGTTAATACTGATATCAGTAATAACTCAAGTTCTGGAACCAGTAGTAACTCTGAGAATAAGGACAATAGTAATTCAAATACTACTGATACCAGTAATAGTACTCAAAATACTACTGGTCCCAACATTAACCTAGATTCTCAAGATACTACTGATACCAGTAACAACAACAACTCTACTGATCTCAATGAAGATAATAGCAGTAGTAACTCTGACCAAGAAGATGATGAACCAAATATCAATGACAATGAAGGATCTCTAGAAGAACAACTACCTGAGACAAATGAGTCCAATCTTGAAAATCAACTAGTGGTTGATAAAACTACAACTACAAGGACTCAAAAGAACCATCCATTAGACCTTGTTCTAAGTGATGTCAACTCACCACTACAAACAAGAAGCAAATTAAACAAAAGCTTAACTGCAAATATGTGTAATATAAGTTTAATTGCTAATGAATGTATGTTTGAATGCTTTCTATCTCAGGATGAACCAAAGAAGATCCAACAAGCAATGAAGGACTCAAACTGGATTGAGGCAATGCAAGAGGAACTCCTTCAATTTAAATTACAAGCTGTTTGGACACTTGTACCTCTACCCAAAGGAAAAAGAGCCATTGGAACAAGATGGATCTTCAGAAACAAGAAAGATGAAAGAGGTATAGTGATCAAGAACAAAGCCAGACTTGTAGCCCAAGGATACACTCAAGAAGAAGGAATAGACTATGATGAAGTATATGCTCCTGTTGCTAGAATTGAAGCCATAAGAATATTTCTAGCATATGCTTCATTCAAGAAATTTAAAGTCTATCAAATGGATGTTAAGAGTGCATTCTTATATGGGAAGATTGAAGAAGAGGTCTATGTATGCCAACCTCCAGGTTTTGAAGATCCAAAACATGGTGATTATATGTTCAAATTGGATAAAGCTCTGTATGGCCTACATCAGGCACCAAGAGCATGGTATGACACATTATCATCATACCTATTGAAGAACAACTTTAAAAGAGGAGCCATTGACAAAACTTTGTTTACAAAGAAAGTCAAAGATGATATACTACTGGTACAAATTTATGTAGATGATATCATCTTTGGCTCAACCAATGATTTATTATGCAAAGAATTTGAAGAACTGATGCAAATTAAATTCAAGATGAGCTCCATGGGTCCAATGAACTTCTTCCTTGGACTCCAAGTCAATCAAAGAACTGATGGTATTTTGATAAATCAATCAAAATATGTCAAAGACATCTTGGAAAAGTTTGATTTGAAAGACAGTAAAAGTGCTAGTACACCAATGGAAACACACAAACACCTACATCCTGATGTTGAGGGGGAGGATGTAGATGAACACTTATATAGATCAATGATAGGTTCCTTGATGTACTTAACTGCCTCAAGACCTGATATCATGTATAGTGTTTGTGTGTGTGCAAGATATCAAGCAAGACCTAAAGAACTACACTTGCAAGCTGTCAAAAGAATATTCAGATACTTGAAAGGCAAACCATCACTAGGTCTATGGTATCCACATGACTCACCCTTTGAACTAATAGCCTATACAGATAGTGACTATGGAGGTGAATGTCAAGATAGAAAGTCCACTACTGGTGGATGTCAATTCTTTGGATCAAGACTGGTCTCATGGCAATGTAAGAAGCAAACAAATGTATCAACATCTACTGCTGAAGCAGAATATGTAGCTGCATCTGCTTGCTGTGCTCAAGTACTATGGATTCAAAACCAGCTTCTAGACTTTGGTATCTCTATCCTTAAAACTCCTATTTTTATTGATAATCAAAGTGCTATTAGTATTGTGAATAATCCAGTAAAACACTCAAAAACTAAACACATTGAAATAAGATTTCATTTTATAAGAGATTGCAATGAAAAGAAATTAATCAAAGTTGTTAAAATTCATACTGATGATCAATTAGCAGATCTTTTTACAAAAGCATTTGATGTAGGAAGATTCAACTTCTTGGTCAGCAGCATTGGAATGATTTTAATAAATTAAAAACTCTTAAAATCATGTGTAAAGTTTTGTTGTAAAAAGTTTTTTTTAAGTATTTTACTACTGGTAGGTCTGCATTACTGGTATGAAAGTGTATGCACAAAATACTACTGGTAGTTCATTACTACTGGTGTATATTAGGTTTACACAAATACTACTGGTAAGTCAGTACTACTGGTATTCACATATACTACTGGTCTTATGTGTTAATAGTTACTACTGATGTCTATAGTTACTACTGATGTCAAAATCCTTAGTCACTACTGATGTTAGTAGATACTACTGATGTTTTACTACTGATATCTTATTTACTACTGGTCTTTCAGAAACACAATTACCAAACTAACCCCCATGAAAATAACCGTTATATTATGATTCGAAGGACATTTTAGTAGTTTTGCAGGTTAAATCAAAAGATATAAAAGGCGGTAGACGATTAGTTTAGCATTATCTTCACTTCGATTTGCTAAAACCTCTCGATAAACCCTAGCTTTCGATCAAAAACTCATCTTCAGTCTTAAAATTCTTAAAAATTTTCTCTCAAATCACTGCAAAATGGCAACTCTACAATCTCTCAATGTTCAAACCGATCTCAAATACTCAGAGTTCCACAACATGTGTGCCTTTCTACGCAATCCAGACGGAACAAAGGATTTCCGACCAATCGTAAACTTTTTAAAAAATTCTTACATACGATTCGCATTAACGGTGAAACCGAAGGCATACCAACAGCACTTGGTGGATTTCTGGACCAATGCTGAAAGAACGGAGGGTGCAACTGTACCAATGATAAAATCAACTGTGGATGGAAAAACGATAACCATCACAGAACAATCTATTCGACAACATCTACAACTACACGATGATTCAGGTATGACTACTCTTCCTAAGGAATTCATTGCTGAAATTTTAAACAAAATGGGATATGAGGGAAGACTAAACATAGTAACTTTTCAAAAAGGTCTTCTCTCCCCACAATGGAAATTTCTTGTCCATACTATTCAGCATTGTATTTCTCCGAAAAGAAGTACTTGGAATGAGTTTAACAAGGCAATAGCATCTGCTGTTGTCTGTCTATGCACAGATCAAGTATTCAATTTTTCTAACATGATTTTTGAAGGTCTGTTGGGAAATCTTAACTCTTCAAAATTTTTAATGTATCCCAGATTTCTCCAACATATCATAAACATTGAATTACAAAACTTGTCAACTCCCAAAAATATTTTTATAATTCCAGAGTTGAACAAGAAAGTTTTCTCAAATATGAGAAAACAATTTAAATTTTCGGGTAAGGAAACCCCTCTATTTCCTAATATGATCAAAGATCACACACCACTTGGAGAGGGTTCAATCAAAGATATAACCCAAATTGAACCTCAACCCACTCCATCACCCCCAAATACAGCCCAAACACCACCCCATATAGCCACTCAATCACCCACTAACTTAGAAGTCCTGAATGTGTCCCAGGAACTTGAATTAAATCTGCAGAGTGCTACTCTTCACTCTGTGGAAGACCTACCAGATAAAACCCAAAACATATCCACAATTTATAAAAGAAAGAAATTATCTTTAAAGGACACCAGGGGACAAATCGAGTCACACCTCAGGCTCAAAGAGTTGTCCTCCAAGGAGGAGAGAGGACATGAGGAGAGGGCTTTCACTACTGATGCCCCAAAGGTGGGTGCACAGGATAGTGAAAACATCACTAAGACCCAAACCTCGGCAACTTTAAGTGATGACTCTTTTGAGGAATTACTTAAAGGACCCCGGTGCCAAGAAACCACAAGGGGGGACATCTCTGCTTCTTCTAGGAAGAAGAGAATGTCTAAAAGACCCAATGAATCACCAAGCAGTGATGAGGGCAGATCTGTGGAATTGATGGAAAGGAAGGAAAACCTTAAAACCAATGTACCTGTTAGTGAGCCCGATGATCTTGCTAGATGGAGTGAGGGCAGTATTAAAATCCAACAATTGACGGAAAAAGTGGATTCTCTTGAATCCACAGTACAAAATTGTCTTGAATACTTAACAAACCAAGGAAAAACGATGGCTGCCATGAAAAGGCATGTCAATACCATCAACAAGAGGATGAGGTTCTATGAGCAAAGGCTTCATCAACAAACCAAAATCATCAGAAAATTGAGGAAGAAAATTGATGATATTGAGGCTCCACCAGTTGAGCTCACTAAGGGGGAGAAGGATAATATCCAATCAATGATTGATGAATCAATTGCAGCAGCAGCATCTTCTCTCCTAAACTTAAAGGAATCAAATGTTGATAAAGGCCCAGAGATGATGGTTACAGAAGAAGAGCCTGTTACTACTGCTACAATGGAAGAACAAGTTGAAAAGGAAATACCAGTAGTAACTCCTACTACTGATATAATAGCAGTAGTAAATCAAGAAGAGGAAGTAAAAGCAGCAAACACTACTGATGCCCTATCAGTAGTAATATCTGAAGATATACCAGCAGTAACTACCTTAGTTACTACTGATGATATTATTGAGCTGCCACCTCTATTAGAACCAAAAGTGATACTTCCACCATCTCCAAAAAGGTCAACAACACAAATGGTGGTGAAAGATATTGATGATGATGTAAATTGGTTAGAAGTTGATGAATGCTCACTACCTCCACATCCTAAAATACTTCCTATATCACAGATACACTACTATGGTCCCAAATTTGTTATTGAATCTGAACCAAATATGAAGAAAGACAATTACATAGGAAAGGGAAAGGAAGTTGCTGATGAAGACCATCCTAACAGAGCACAAGGTCATGAAATGGTTAACAAAATCAACTATGCCAAATCAGCCAAACAGGATAGGTGGAAGGTTAAAAGAGCAAAATACTTAAAGAAGGTTGAAGTATCTCTAGCAAATGAAAACAGAAGATTAGCAGAAAGGGCTAGAATACTAAGACAACCATTCACAGAAATCAAATTGGCAGATATAGCAGATATATCAAAACTGCCACAATTTAAACAAAAGGTCAAAACTAAACAAATTGCTGAAACAAGAAAAGAACTACAAAGAAAAGAACTAGAAAAATTCAGGCAACTTGAATATGAAACATTAGAACTTCTGGAAGCACAAGTACAAGAATGCAAAGAGCAGAAGGCTGATATGCCAGAACAGTTTGCAGAGAAAAAGAAAGAAATGATCACATTCTTGAAATCAAGAGGTCACAACACAAAGGCCTTTGGAAGAATGAAGTTGATTAACTTAATTGAAAAGTACTGTGTAGAGAAGAAGAAGGATCTTACTGAGCAAGATATTAATGAGAAGTACACTACTAAACTTAAACAGATAGACTCCAAAGAAATGAAAGAAAGAAAAACAATAACTGGAGAATCATCTGGTGTATCTTCTCAAACATCAAAGAAAAGGAAGACAATTTCTACTGAACTTGAACAATCAAAGAAGAAATTACAAATGGTTCAAGTTTATGATCTTCCTGTTGCTCCCCTACAAAATAATCCAATCATCAACTGGAGATATATAGATGATATGATTGAGATTATCAGAGAAGATAAGGTCATACAAAGATTCAGAGCTTGGAAACCTTTGGTCATGTCTCTAACCAGAAGTGACATTATAAAGATGTTGATCATTGGCAAACCAAGAATGACTAAGAAGAACTGGAAGAATTCAGCTGCAGGCTATCTTACTGAAATGATTGATGCTGCTTTCTATCCAGAAAATTATTCAGAGAAGTTTACAAATCCAGAGAATGTTCAAGCCTGGAATGTGCTGCCAACTGTCAATATGTACTTCTTTGAATATACAAGTAAGAAATGTGATCTATTCCTTTATGAGAAAGAGTATCCTCATTCTGAGAAAACTCTTTATCAACTTTGGTGCATGAACTTTATTAAACCACATGATGCTGTGATGCTCCAAAACAAATTGAATGAATTTGTTAAAAGAATCAGCAAATATATTATTGCACAAAGAAATAAAAGGAACCAACAGACTTTAGAAGGTGATCAGAAAAGAGCAAAGCTGTTGGAAGATCAGAAAAAGAATAAGTAAAAAGAAACTTGATTGATTAAAAGATAATCAATAAGTTTAGGGGGAGATTGTTAGAACAAAACACAGATCAACTTGATACTGATGCTGCAGTTAGTACTGATCATACTTAGTACTGATGGGGCAGAATATGTTACTACTGAAGAAGTTGATACTGATGATGCTATAACTTAGTTACTATTGATCGTGCAAAGATTGAAGATACTACTGATCTTAGTAGTTACTACTGACGTTGGTTTCTGGACTTACTACTGATCACCAGACTTACTACTGATGTTACACATTTACTACTGGTGATGAGTTTTACTACTGATACGCGTTTTTGAAGAATATCAAGTCCGAGATCTTCGTATAGATAATTATAGAATGTAAATCAATGTATATTTTTATTATTCGATGTAAATCAAGTCCTAGAATAACTAGGGTAAATAGTTTAGCTTCAAGGACTATTATAAATAGTTCCTTACGAATTGTAAACGTACGTGTGTATTGTTAACTCAATAATATACATTGAAGCTTTTTGTGAAACTGTGTTCTTAATACTTTCGCATATTATTTACAGTTCATTATTCTTAATTACATTGATATAGTGTTGATCCGCTGCAACTTCTATATTCAATTAGATCTAAAGGTGTTTATTAACTTCTATATAGTTAATCGATCCTGACATTTATAGTAGTGTTTAAGGTTACGTAGGGCTGCATTCAGTATTGTACGGTACAACCAAACTTAATTAGGATGCTTCTGAGCATTATCTTTAATGACAATTCGTCACATAATCCATGGGTACCTTTTGTTCCCCTAAGGCGGTTAATTTAAAAGAAAGGGTCATTCAACAAAAAATAGTATTTGTTAAAGGCAAGTTGTGCTTCTTTATTTTCTTATAGTTCGCTTTCAATATTTTATTTAGTCTAATTTTGCAGTTTTGGTCCATGTGGGGTTGCCAACAAAATATTCCGTTCGGTCCAAAATACTCTCAATTTCACCATCACTTCTTAACTTCTTTTCAATCATTCTTATAACATAGATTATAACTCACTTTGCGAGCCGACTAATCTAATAGCAGCCACCTGCTTTGTGTGTTACCCGGAGTCGGAGCGGATGAGCCTATGTTGCGGCAATGGTTAAAATCAAGCAAAATTTGTTTTAAGTAAAGAGACATAGATGTTTTTTTTGCTGAAAATGGTGTCCAACACATCAAATAAACCGGTATTCCGGTTCGGGTATTTTAGAGTCCTATTCGGGTTGCCCTCGAGGAATCAACGAACACGAGAAATAACGTAGTATTTAATTAACGGTTTAATTAAATGGACTATCGGACTAGACGGGTTAAACTAGTTAATGGGTAATCAACTAGTTAATTGTATTGGGCTACAAGTATTAGATTAATAAGATTAATAATACTTGTGGGCTTATTAGATGGTGGGCGTAGACTAATTAGAGTTTGACTCTAATTAGGTTTGACACAAGTATATATAGAGGGTTAAGGGTATAACCTAAAGAGACTTGATACTTCCTTGTGCTACCCCATTCGGCCGAACGCTATTCGACCGAACCACCACCGTCGATGCACCACCACCGCCGGACCACCGCCGCCGTGATCCGCCGCCGTCGAACCGAAATTGTTTTCGGTTTTGGTGCTTGTTTCTCAAGGTGCTTTATACTACATTGTGTTATATTGTCCTGTTCATGATAAACCTTGGGTGTGATACGATAGAGGGATTATTTCTTGAATCCTAGGCATTGTGTGATAACCTGGCAAGAACAAGATCACAGGGTTTGTCTACTTCACCAAACCGCAACGAAGTAAGTATTCGAATTACTATTTAATTAGTTCAATTAAATTATCTAGTTGCGTTACAATTGTAAACCTAATGGTCCAAACGTTTTAGTTAAATCGGGTCAATGTTTGGTCAAGTTACTTGTGTTTTCCGCCTCAAGTAAAGTGTGACTAGATGCATAGAAAACCCAATAGTTTTAAATTGTATTTTTTTAATTGCTTGAATAAACAAGAGGGATTATACCCTTTTTATTAATGACCAGTATTTAATTAATATGTTATTTAATGAATTTTTTTAACAGAATTTATGTATCTTTTTATTACCAGTGTTTAAAATCATTTAATTAATCAAGATAAATTAGCTTAGAAGGTTGATATCAAATGCTTGGAGAAAGGAAATATTAGCAATATGAGAGATGAACAAAGTCAGCAAAACTTTGAATCATTTTATTACAAATTTTAAAACAGGGGACATAACTTTTCCTTGTGCCAGCACATAGAACAATTTTCTTTAGCAGTTTTTGGTGTTCCCTCGTGCAGGTCATCTTATGTTGAATTTCGGTTGAATTGAATTCAAGATAACCGGATGATATTTAAAATAAATAAATAAATTGGAGAAGAAGAATTCAACAATTTTCTTCAACTGAATGGGGCCAGAGAAGAAATCTAAATAGTATTGAGCCGCCTTATGGGAACATACATAGTATATGTAATGCTCAGAAGCATCGTTTGGTTGTACAGTACAATACTCGATGCAGCGTTACGTTGTCATGGACACTGCTATAAATCTATAATGCAGCATGCAGAGCCCTACACTTGAAAATATATATTTTTCACTACAAACTAATCAGTAATCAAAGCAGCGTATTTTAAAACTAGACATTTAATTTGGAAAACAAATTAACCGAAGAAAAGAAAATGGAGGGGATTCAACACAAGAATGTTGTGATTGCGAATGGGGTGAACATTCACATAGCAGAAAAAGGTGAAGGTCCATTGGTCTTGTTCATCCATGGCTTCCCCGAGCTTTGGTATTCATGGCGGCACCAAATTCTGTATCTGGCGGATCACGGCTACCGTGCCGTGGCACCTGACCTCCGTGGTTATGGTGGCACAATGGGTGCACCGGTGAACGACCATAGCAAGTTTAGCATCATCCATCTTGTTTCCGATATGATTGGGCTTCTTAATGCCATCACAAATGAAGGTGAAAAGGTGTTTGTTGTGGGCCATGATTGGGGTGCCATCGTTGCATGGAACTTGTGCTTGTTTAGGCCCGACAGAGTCCAAGCTTTGGTCAACATGAGCGTGCCTTTTGTTCGGTGGAACCCAGATGGAGACGTCGTCCAGCTCATGAGAGATGCATATGGCGAGGAGCATTACATGGTCCGATTTCAGGTACATTTTAGTGTTAGCTTATTGAATAAATAGATTTCGCTAAGTGACACCATATTTAATTATGGATCATTTATGGGTGCAGGAACCGGGAGAAATTGAAGCGGAGGTTGCTAATATGAGTATTTCATCATTTTTGAAAAAGTTCTTAACATACCGAGACCTCGAGCCATTGTATATATCTAAAGGCAATGGATTTCGACATTCACCAAATGATGTCCAAGTCACCTTGCCTCCTTGGTTGTCGGAAGAAGATGTTGAATACTTTGCTAGTCAACTTGAAAAGACCACCATTACTGGAGGAGTTGACTATTATCGAGCTCTTCCTGTGTAAGTTATAATTACTTTCCATTGAAAATTGTAAACATACGTATCGCGCATTTTATAAGAATGTATATTGAGTCTGTTTGGATTGCTTATGTGATTGTAGGGATTGGGAAATCAGTGCGGCATACCGGGGTGCTAAAGTGGCGGTGCCATCAAAATTCATCATCGGGGACAAAGACTGGTGCCTAGAAATGTTTAACAAGGACTACATATTAGGCGATGAGTTTAAAAATGATGTTCCACTTTTGGAAGATGTTGTTGTCATAGAAGGTGCAGCTCATTTTATCAACCAGGAGAAACCTAATGAAATTAACAAGCACATGATTGAGTTTATTCGGAAATTCTAGTTTCAGTTGTCCTTTCTAATTTGCTTATTGCTATGTATTATTCATTCACTCGTTTGTTGATTTCATTCTGTCTTAAATAATTAATTTTTCTTTGAGGCACAACAATATTACGAACCAATATCAAGTTGTGTGAATCCATGTGCAATTTTGTTTTCTCAATTCTTCAATTCATCGCATATATATTAACAAATTAATTGTAAGTGTTTTATCTACACAATAAAAAAATAAAAAGTAATAGTAAAAAAGCAGTAGTAACACAAAAAGAGTGTGGGAGTAATTTTTTTTTACCTTTTTGTGACATATGGTGTTTTCTGTAGGAGCTAATATCAATTTTCATTAATAAATACAATTACAATAAGGGGAATTGATGAATACGTTTACAAAAGATTGAAACAAAGTAAATAGAATAAATAAGTACAAGGTTTTGGTTGAGTCTCGTGAAATTCACGATCCCCATAAAATAGATTCATTGTCTATTTCTCAGGGTAAAACAACCGAGTAGTTTTACACTTCCGAATATAATCCAAGCCAGAACAAGTACCAAAATTGAGAGCGTTTTCTAGGAGAGAAGGCTGTGATTTCAAAGTAGTAGGTGATCAAGGTGTGTCTACAAATGAGGTACAAGGTCTCTATTTATAGTGTAGAATGATTGTTAATGTTTACTCAAAACATTAAATGCATTCAATATCATTAAACAAGAAATCAAAACAGCACATTGCATTTACTGCAGAAATTTCGTAACTGGTCTGTCCAGGAGGTCAGTACGAGAACTCAGTATCGGAAGTCAGCGCTGCAGGTCAGTATTGGAAGTCTGCCAGCAGGTCTGTACTGCAGTTCAGCGCAGGAACTCAGTATTGGAAGCCTGCTGCCCAGGTTAGTACAGGAAGCCTGCTGCGCAGGTCAGTACACGTCGAAAAACTCAGTATCGAGGTGGTCGGTATTGACCAGTCAGTGCAGAGGAGGTCAGTATGAGACTGATCAGTACGAGCATACTGCAGTGTCGTCAAGATGCAAAAAATTGACCCGCACGAGCCCGGAATTTCGGAGCTGCGTTCGTGTCCGCAGGTCGCTCGGGCGTACACGAGTTCAAGCCATTCCGGGCCTCTCAGTCCAAATTGCGTAGCATCACAACATCCCCACTTCAAGATTTCTTGTTTCAAACACCCTACTTTGAGAGTCGATATCTCATTCACCACACCTCTACTTTGGACACGCTATATACCGTTGCGTAGCTCTCACATAGAAGAACACAAAACTACCAACCAATAACTATATAACAACAAATATATATAACATTATATAGGTCCAAATTTGATGAAAAACCATTTTATCACAACTTTTTCCAACATTTTCATAATAAAGTATCACTATATATAAACTTTTGTCCACATTGTAAAAAACATCACTAGAACATAGATATAATGACATTTTTCATTGTGTCACTAATACTTAAGTGAGCATAATTTATGTTTGCAATCCTAGGATTTTTTTCATCCTATCATTAAGAATTGGCCTACATATAGTTTAAGAGGAGAAGTAAGGATGCTACGAAGCTAATTGTTAAGCTATACATACAAGATCCTTATTTTAATTCTCTGATTAACTCGTGAATTTTTAATCATTTAGTTACCAGTCGTCTAATGGTCATTGGGCATCAAACACTTTACAGGATAAGTAAGTAAGGGACGTTTGAAGCTTAATTAGTAAGCTAGAAAATATCTTTATTAATTTCCTGCTTGTTCTTAGCATTTCCGTTTAGATTCTCAGATCATTGCCAAATTGTTGCGACCGAAAGGAAATTAATCAAATTCTGTATTTTAAGAGAAAGATACGTATATCTGGAGAAGTAATAGAGTTTTTCTAGAAAAGGTTTGAATGCAAATTCTGGCGGCAGTCATCATTTTAAGTTAAAAACTAACATGAGAACTTAATAATCATTGCAGGTTGGTCAAACTCTTAATTGCCGTTGGTCAAACTCGCCATTTTTAAAAATGAAAGTTCAATAACATGGGAAAACCGTTGCACCATAATCACCACATATTTTAATCCACTTTTTTATGCTTCAAGTGCCCATTTTAAATTCTCTCAATTGCCTGTCAGTAGACACTTTAATTTATTCGCAGAAATTTCTCGAGGCTGTCAACGGAACATGCTACGTCCATTGAGTTGGGATTTTCGGTTGATGAAATCAATACTCATGTATGGGATAGAGGCAACGATAAAGAGAATGAGAACGATAAAGAGTGGGACCTAGGTTACCAAAAAAATAAAATAATAATAATAAAAAAATAAAATAACATATGTGATAGAGTGAATACGAAATTAGGGTCCTTTGTGTTAAATTCACTAATTAAGTGGCAATTCTGGTGGTGGATTCCATTCCTTGGGAAAACGGCGAGAAAATTTGCTTTGATGTGGTAATTCATACTAAGCACCCTTCCGGCCGTTTGGTGTCAAAGAAACAAGGTGTAAAAAAGTTTGGCCTTATGGATAGATTGGTCTCGTTGCCCACAAAAATCAAAGGGCGAAATGAAAGAGAAGATAATTTCTACACCACAGAAACTACGTACTACATTGTATAACATTTAAAACAAATTATACAAGCATTATAAAGCAATGATATATTGTGGTGTATAAAATAATTTTGCTATGTAAAAATCACCGAAAAAAAAGGATGTTAAGGGGTTGTTTGGGAAAGTTTATCTAAAGTGCTTATAAGGTTATATAAACTTAATTTATAGACGTACGTATTTAAACTTAAATAAGCTAATAAGTTTATAAACATCTTAGTTAAGTCCCCCAAATATGCTCTAAGAGATATGTTGTTTTAAATTGTAATTTTTTTAATTGCTTGAAACAACAGGGATTATTTCCCTTTATATAAATGATAATCCTTCCGTCCCATTTTAAATGTCCAGTATACTATTTTAGTTTTTCCCACAAAGAGTGTCATTTCCTAAATTTCAACCAAACAAAAAACATTTAAGTGGGAAAGAGAAAATTTGATTGGTGACATTATATAATTAATGCACTTTTCTTAAACTGTGTGCTTTTTGTAGCGGACAATTAAAGTGGGACGGAAGGAGTAGTATTCAATTATTATTTAATTATTTAATTATTTTTTTTATAGAATATATGTATCTTTTTATTATTAGTTAGTGTTTAAAATCATTTAATTAATTAACATAAATAAGCTTTGAAGGTTGATATCAAATTCTCGTAAAAAGAAAATATTAGCAATGAGAAATTAACAAACTCAGACAAACTTTGAAATCATTTTATAACAAATAGAACATTTTTCTTTAGCAATATTTGGTGTTCCCTAGTGTTTGAATAGGTCATCTTATGTTGAATTTAAGGTTGAATTGAATTCAAGATAACCGGATGATATATATATATATAAAAATTAAACAATTTTCTTCCACTGAATGGGGCCAGAGAAGAAACCTAAATAATGTGCCGCCTTATGGGAACATACATAGTATATGTAATGCTCAGAAGCATCGTTTGGTTGTACAGTACAACACTCGATGTAGCCTTACGTTGCTATAAATCTATAATGCAGTATGAAGAGCCATACACTTGAAAATATATACAAACTAATTAAAGCAGCTTATTTTAAAACTTGACATTTAATTTGGAAAACAAACCGAAGAAAAGAAAATGGAAGGGATTCAACACAAGAATGTTGTGATTGCAAATGGGGTAAACATTCACATAGCTGAAAAAGGTGAAGGTCCATTGGTCTTGTTCATCCATGGCTTCCCCGAGCTTTGGTATTCATGGCGGCACCAGATTATGTATCTGGCGGATCACGGTTACCGAGCGGTGGCACCTGACCTCCGTGGTTATGGTGGCACAATGGGTGCACCGGTGAACGACCACAACAAATTTAGCATCATCCATCTTGTTTCTGACATGATTGGGCTTCTTAACGCCATCACAAGCGAAGGTGAAAAAGTGTTTGTTGTGGGTCATGACTGGGGTGCGATTGTTGCATGGAACTTGTGCTTGTTTAGGCCTGATAGAGTCAAAGCTTTGGTCAACATGAGCGTGCCTTTTGTTCGGTGGAACCCAGATGGAGATGTTGTCCAGCTCATGAGAGATGCATACGGAGAGGACCATTACATGGTCCGATTTCAGGTACATTTTATGTGTAAATCTCATAAAAACATATCATTTTGTGAATAAATAGATTTCGTTGAATGACATGTATATGGATCATTTATGGGTGCAGGAACCCGGAGAAATTGAAGCCGAGGTTGCTAATATGAGTATTTCATCATTTTTGAAAAAAGTTCTTAACATACCGAGACCTCGAGCCATTGTATATATCTAAAGGCAATGGATTTCGACATTCACCAAATGATGTCCAAGTCACCTTGCCTCCATGGTTGTCAGAAGAAGATGTTGAATACTTTGCTAGTCAACTAGAGAAGACCACCATTACTGGAGGAGTTGACTATTATCGAGCTCTTCCTGTGTAAGTTATAATTACTTTCCGTTGAAAATTGTAAACATACGTATCGCGCATTTTATAAGAATGTATATTGAGTCTGTTTGGATTGCTTATGTGATTGTAGGGATTGGGAAATCAGTGCGGCATACCGGGGTGCTAAAGTGGCGGTGCCATCAAAATTCATCATCGGGGACAAAGACTGGTGCCTAGAAATGTTTAACAAGGACTACATATTAGGCGATGAGTTTAAAAATGATGTTCCACTTTTGGAAGATGTTGTTGTCATAGAAGGTGCAGCTCATTTTATCAACCAGGAGAAACCTAATGAAATTAACAAGCACATGATTGAGTTTATTCGGAAATTCTAGTTTCAGTTGTCCTTTCTAATTTGCTTATTGCTATGTATTATTCATTCACTCGTTTGTTGATTTCATTCTGTCTTAAATAATTAATTTTTCTTTGAGGCACACAGATACGGAACAATATCAAGTTGTGTAATTCATGTGTAGTTTGTTTTCTCAAATTTTCAATTCATCGCATATATATTAACAACTTCTCGACTGTTTTACCTACACGATAAAAAGTAATAGTAAAGATGCCGTATTAACACAAAGAGTGTGGGAGTAATTTTTTTTACCTTTTGTGACACATGGTGTTTTCATAATAAAGTATCACTAAATATAAACTTTTGTCCACACTTTCTAAAAAATATCACTAGAACACAGATATCATGTCATTTTTCATTGCGTCACTTATACTTAAGTGACCATAGTTTATGTTTGCCATCTTATGATTTTTTCCCTATCATTTAGTGACTAGTCATGTCTTATGATCATTAAGTCTCGTTGTAATATTAGAAGTTGGTTTTAAACTTTTAATAGCACACAAATATATGGACCAATTTTGCAAACCCTGCCCTTTATTGTGTATGGAGTTACTCCATGTCTACATGTTTAATTGATTTTGCTTCCTAATGTTATCCAGGTAACATTTACTAGTTATTAAAACAATAATAATAACGATACCAAAATTCACCAAATATATGATATAGGGAGGTGAGATATAAATAATCTTATTCCTACAATTTTACTAGGATAGAGAGGCAGCTAACAGAAAGATATTCGGTAAAAATGTGTTGTAAAACATATAAATAACTAAAATAAAGTAAGATGGATGGCATCAAGGATATTTATCCCTCTTAAAATAAAATAAAATAGTAAAACATATAAATAACTAAAATAAAGTAAGATGGATGGCATCAAGGATATTTATCCCTCTTAAAATAAAATAAAATAAAATAAAGTAAGATAGATACATATAAATTATAAAACATGAATATTTACTATTTGTCTCTTCTATAAAAATATTATAGTTGGTTAAAGATGCTTACTAATAACCTAACCTGGAGGTCGATTTTTTTACGGTTTTGTTAATTATAATCTTTATGACTGTCATTAAAAGATAGTTGTGTGTATAAATTGTTTGTACTTTTATTAGTCGGGTTGGTTCCTAAAATATAGGAGCGGTTATTTATTATTGTACAAATTTTTGATGTATGTCTTGATGTCTTATTGACAGCCCTTAGGGTTGTCATTATTATTTTCCTTTTTTTAAATAAAAATTGTAACGACCCGAATTTTGTAAATAAATAAATTGTACAAAAATATGATAATTATGGATAATTCATTTAAAAACGTAGGAATTGGTTTCGTGTCATTTGGACACCGTTTGATATGGTTAAGGTCGAAACCGGGATAATTTAGAAAACAAAAAGTTGCAGCCTACCTGCCTGGGCAAGTTCGCGACGCGAACTATGGTTCGCGATCGCGAAGAGGAGACAAAGATTTTGGGGTTCGTTCGTGAGGAAGTTAGCGAACGCGAGGACAGACGCGAACAAGAGTTCGCAACACGAACTAGTCGCGAAGTTGGTCGCGAGGTTTGGTTTAAGCGGCTCGATGACGTCATTCCTGTGTTAGTTCGCGGCGCGAAGAGGGAGTTCGCGGCGCGAACTCCTGTCTGTCTGAATAAAAACGGGTTTAGCCTAGGGTTTAGGCATTCAACAACCCTACTCGCCTACCAGCCGTTGTTTTGAAGGAAGTGAACGTTTTTTGTGTTCTTTGGCTTGAATCTTCAGAAATCTTGGAAATTTTTACATCAAAGGTAAGGATTATTAATTCTTCATACTTGGTATTTGATTTACAAGCTTTATTTGGATTAATGGTGGTTTTGGGAACCAACCATATCATCTTTGGGGAAGATGAACTATCATGAGTGTAAAACACTCTTTGTAGACTTGTAATCAATGTGTACAAGTCGGATTTGAGATTTATGATGGAAAATCTTGAACTAAGGTTTAAGATTCCACCAAGTTGGATGAACTTGGTGGTTAGGAATGTTAATATGGATTGATTAGTGATTAGTTATGGATAATAACTAGTTATTGTAATGATATTGATGTTAGGTCAAGAAGACCTTGTGATTGGAAGTACTTCTTTGATTAAGGAGTAAGGATTTGTGTTGATTAACACAAGTGTTGGATATCATTGCTAGGGTGAGTACATGTGATCTTTATAGAGTACATAGTAAACCATGTTTTAAAGTTTGAAATGATTTATAGAGTCTTTATTAGATAATTATTTTTAATTAAGAAAAGATTGAATTGATAGAATATGAATTGAATTGAATTGTAAATTAACTTGTTAGTTACCACAAGTATGATATGAGTTATGATTTGGAGTATTGGCTCAAGTTTGATGATTTGATATGTGGTAGCTAATCAATTGGATCCTAGATAACCCACAAAAGTTGGGGGAGTTAGTGACACCTACTTGGGGCGGTACCACCCTGCGCAAGAGTAGTGTGTCGAGAAATAGATAACCCGGAAAACGGGGGAGTTTGAGATATCCCGGGAAACAGGGGAGTTTGAGATAACCCGGAAAACGGGGGAGAAATAGATAACCCGGAAACGGGGGAGTTTACCTAGTTAACCCATGTCGGAGGAGTTGTTTCGGAGAGGCCCGTTACGTATGTGTTGGGCTCACGAGACAAATTTGTCTCACGTACTACGTTTATTTTGGCTATGTACTCAGGTTCGGGAGCTAAGGATTAGGCGACCCGTAGTTAGCATTTGGAAGTGATTAGCTTGGTGTACTTATTTAATTCCCTAGACTATGGTTTTGATATATTTGTAATACCGATTTTTGATACTTATTGATTACTTTAAATGTTTTATTTAAACCGTATTTTTTGGATACTCGGTTTGTAAAGACTTATATCTTATTATTTAAAAGTTTTAAATTTGGTTGAAATATTGGTGTGTTACACAAATAATTCCAAATATAATAAGTATGTTGTGATTGTAACTCAATGCCTTTAGTCTAGCAGTATTGGAGAGAGATATAAGACTATGCGTATCGCATGACCCAAATGAAGGTCGCGACCTGCCACATCACGCCAGGCGACGCGTCCCACCCGTTACGCCCACCATTACCCGACACATAACCTTAACTCGACCGATGCTGGCCGACTGGTCGTGAGAGAAACAAAGGGAAAAAAGGGTTTGGGCCGGCCTAAAACCAAGCATTGGGCCTGAATTTAACTTAAAAAGTCAAAGCCCATAAAAGGGAAGACTAATTAACGTAACGCTTTAAATTTTTAATGAAATTAAAAAAATAAAAAGATATTAGTCACCCATTATGTCACTTTGGTCACTGTTTGGTCTTGTGTTTGATCAGGAGAGAGAAAGTTGATGTGGTGCAGAGGTGGCAGGGGTGACCGATATGATATCGGTTACCCATTACACATAGTATAACGTGTTGATCATGACCAATAGGTCATAAGTTCTAGTCTGATGGATATAAAAAGTAGATTAGATGTCGTTTATTTTTTTTTTTTATTGTTTTCTGAATTTTAAGCAGCGTAAATAAATGCTTCATAACTACCCGACCCGATCCAAGGAGTAAAACAGTTGTTGGATTTTTCACTTGAAGGAGTAATTTTTAATCAAACCTTCTAATCGAATCATTCCACAACCACAACAGTATATTATACTGTAGTATTTGTAACCCTTCAACCAAAATTTCATTTGCAAGGAAAGAGAGAGAGACGAGATCTGCTCGTAAACTTCCAGTTGGGCTCACAATTTTCACTCTACCGACTCAGAAGACCGAGATCTGATTCATTGTTGCAATCGATCAGACGTTTAGGTCTGAAATTCTTATTCTCTCTCTATAATGGCGCAATACGTGAAGAAAGACGATGATCGTGATGAGGAAGGTAACACCTCGAATTTCTCTAGCTCCTTTTTAGTTTATATATATGTAATTACCAGAGAATTGGTTTCATTTCCGTTGATTATCGACTACTTCTGTTCGTCGGTGTAATTGTCCGATTTAGAGATCCCCGATTTCACCCTAGATCTACATTGTCGTTAAGTAGGCGGTGAATACAATTCTAGTTAATCCGATTTGTGAGCTCTTGAAATTTTATTTCAGTAGATCTGATTGTTACTGATGGTGATGGTGTTGTGAAATCAGATTGACTTGACTGTGTGTCTACGGAGGTTTGGCCTTTGGGCTGTTACTGTTGTTCTTCGGTGTTATGGTGTGATCTTGATAATATCTGTTTTTAATTTAGATCTACATTGTGTTTAAATAGGGCATGAAACTAATTTACTTAAATGATTTGTAAACTCTTGGTATTTTGATATCACTTGATCTGATCGTTTGTGATGGTAATGGTGCTGTGAAATCAGGCTAGCTTGAATGTGTGTTTACCGAGGTTTGACTGAACTATAATAGACTATGTAGGTTATTATGATTTCAATTCCATATTCGTATTCAGTTTTCTCAATTACCTAGTCACATCTGATTAAATGAAGGATAATTCTATCTTATAAGTGTTTTCAGCTTCTGAAAACTTATTGATGTAGGAGTAGGTCTTGATTTTATTGTGGTGTTTGCAAAATTTTATACTCTACATCGGTTGCAGATGATACCAATCAGTATATCTTTGTAATCTGATTTGGTATTTGATAAAATAGGATACAGATGCGTTAGTGTGTACATTGTAGATGCCTTTTTTTCATTTCTGCTTCTGTCATGCTGCTGTTAGTATTTTCATTATCTTGTTATGTAATCTGTTGTATTTAAAGGGGGTGTTTTTGTCATTTGCAGCGGAGTACTCGCCCTTTTCAGGAATCGAAAAGGGAGCAGTTCTTCAGGAAGCTAGGGTTTTCAATGATCCTCAGTTAGATTCAAGGAGGTGTTCTCAGGTGCTTATATTGTTTGTTTTGATACCTTTTCTATACATTCTCTTACTTGAAGATGATCTAATTACTTTTTTTTGTATTATCAGGTTATTACAAAGCTGCTTTATCTTCTGAATCAAGGTGATACATTCACAAAGGTTAGATATTGACTTGTTTTGCTTTTTTTTTTCAATATTTTTGAGCATCATGTTAATATTTTAACAATGTATTTGCAGACTGAAGCGACAGAAGTTTTCTTTTCAGTAACAAAGCTTTTCCAGGCAAGAGATATTGGATTAAGAAGAATGGTTTATTTAATCATAAAAGAGCTCTCTCCTTGTGCAGATGAGGTATTTATTTATTTATGATTATTCTATTATTTTTATATAAGTAAGTAACATGTTAATATTATTATTGTAAAAGGTTATTATTGTGACAAGTTCCCTTATGAAAGACATGAATAGCAAGACTGATGTGTACCGAGCAAATGCTATTCGTGTTCTGTGTCGGATTACAGATGGAACACTTTTAACTCAAATTGAGAGATATTTGAAACAAGCAATTGTTGACAAAAACCCTGTTGTAGCCAGTGCAGCCCTTGTTAGTGGTATCCATTTGCTTCAGGTACAAATTAACTTATTTTTACTTAAAATTTAAATATCTTTAATTATCTTTTATTATATTCTTGCATCTTAGACAAACCCAGAGATTGTGAAAAGATGGAGCAATGAGGTACAAGAAGCTGTTCAATCAAGAGCTGCACTTGTACAATTTCATGCACTTGCTTTGCTCCAACAGGTATTAAAACATTTCAATTTTCCAGATTTTAATTATTTAATTTTTTAAATAAATTTTATTTAATTGCAGATAAGACAAAATGATCGGTTGGCTGTGAGCAAGTTAGTGACCAGCTTGACAAAGGGTACTGTTCGTTCACCTTTGGCTCAATGCCTGCTTATCCGTTACACCAGCCAGGTATTATTTATTTATATTTCATCATTTCTTTTTGCTGAAAATTAGGGGATGTTTAATATTGTTTATTACTGACCAAGTTTTTTTTTTTTAAAAGGTAATTAGGGAGTCAAGCATGAACAGTCAGCAAAGTGGGGACCGCCCGTTTTATGACTATTTGGAAGGCTGTCTTCGCCACAAAGCAGAAATGGTGATTTTTGAAGCATCAAGGGCAATAACGGAATTAAGTGGAGTTACAAGCCGAGAATTAACACCTGCAATAACTGTTCTACAGCTGTTTTTAAGTTCATCTAAACCCGTTCTTCGGTTTGCTGCTGTCAGAACATTGAACAAGGTCATTTTAGTCTTTTTAATCCTGTAAACTAAATACAACTGTTTTTAGAAAGTGGTATTAATTATTAAATAAAAAGGATAATTTCTTTTATATCCTTGTAAACCTAATCAATTATTTATATATCCTTCTAAAATTCATAAATTAGCTCTATATCCTTCTAAACTTTGTAATTGCCTCCATATCCTTCTAAATATGTAAAACTCTCTTTTATGTCCAAAAACCTATTTTAATAATTATTATATCATTATTATATCAATAATTATCAAATAAGTATGCAATATATCTGTTGATTATGTATTAGAAATCATGTTTATTTGCCTGTATTATTGATATTATCATGATTTAACAAATAATAAAATAGGTTTTTGGACATAAAAAAGAGTTTTAAAGGTTTGGAAGGATATGAAGGCAGTTATAAAGCTTAGAAGGATATAGAAATAATTTATGAGTTTTACGAGGATATAAAAACAATTATCCTTAAATAAAAAGCATATGTACTGTTGTACAGGTGGCAATGAGTCATCCGATGGCTGTAACCAGCTGCAACATCGACATGGAAAGCTTGATTTCAGACCAAAACAGAAGCATTGCAACTCTTGCAATCACAACACTCCTGAAAACAGGGAACGAATCAGGTGTTGACCGATTAATGAAACAAATCAGCAACTTCATGTCTGACATTGCTGACGAGTTCAAAATCGTTGTAGTCGATGCAATCAGATCATTATGTCTAAAATTCCCACTCAAATTCAGAACACTGATGAACTTTTTAAGCAATATCTTAAGAGAAGAAGGTGGATTTGAGTACAAGAAAGCAATTGTTGACTCAATTGTAACTATAATCAGAGAAATCCCAGATGCTAAAGAAACGGGCCTACTTCATCTCTGTGAATTCATTGAAGACTGTGAATTTACTTACCTTTCTACACAAATTCTGCATTTTCTAGCAATTGAGGGACCTAAAACGTCAGATCCTACAAAGTTTATAAGATATATATATAACCGTCTCATACTTGAGAATGCAACTGTCAGAGCTACTGCAGTTACCACTTTGGCTAAGTTTGCTGCTATGGTTGACTCTTTGAAGCCACGTATTTTTGTCCTTTTGAGACGCTGTTTATACGATAACGATGATGAGGTCAGTTTTTCAATTTCGACCCGACCTGTTTTGACTTTTGACCCGACCCGGCCCGTTTTGTGTAGGTTCGTGACAGGGCTACGTTGTATTTGAATACAATTGGAGGCGATGGTTCTGTTGTTGAAACTGGTAAAGATGTGAAGGAGTTTCTGTTCGGGTCACTGGATATCCCATTGATCAACCTTGAGACTAGTTTAAAGAACTATGTAAGTCCCTATACCTAATTTTTTTATTTTTGTTACAATAATTATAATTTAGAGTAAATTACACGGATGGTCCTTTAAGTTTATAGCAGATTTCACCAATGGTCCTATAGTTTCAAACAATTACAGTGATGGTCCTTAATTCTGAAAGGTTTTTCACCGATGGTCATTTACACTAACTAATGTTAATTTTTTCTGTTAACTTACCCCATGTGCAATGCACTTGAGGGTAAAAAAGTCATTTTTCATTTTATTTTTTTTTATTCTTAAATTAAATATTTTTATTTCTTTTTTTCTTTCCCCTCTTCAACATTCATCCCCCATCTTCAAAAGGAAAAGAAATTAAAAATGACTTTTTTACCCTCACGTGCATTGCACATGAGGTGAGTTAATTAACAGAATAAATTAACGTCGGTTAGTGTAAAGGACAATTGGTGAAAAATCTTTCAGAATTAAGGACCATCAGTGTAATTTTTGAAACTAAAGGACTATTGGAGAAATTTGCTATAAACTTAAAGGACCATCCGTGTAATTTACTCTATAATTTATTTATTTTTTATTTTTTTTGTGAATGTAGGAACCATCTGAAGAACCATTTGATATTGGTTCTGTACCACGGGAGATGAAAGCTCAGCCGTTTGCTGAGAAAAAGGCTGCTGCAGCCAAAAAGCCTGCTGGTCTAGGTGCTCCACCAGTGGGCCCCACTTCAACTGCCGATACTTACGGGAAGTTATTATCATCAATTCCTGAATTCTCAACTTTTGGACAGCTGTTCAAATCCTCTGCACCAGTGGAGCTCACTGAAGCTGAAACAGAGTATGCAGTCAATGTGGTCAAACACATATTTGACAAACATGTTGTCTTTCAGTACAACTGTACCAACACAATCCCCGAGCAGTTATTGGAAGATGTATGATCCTGTTCAATTTTATTGTATTTAAATTAAATAAATAAATAAATAAATAATTCTCTTTTTAATTATGTTTCAGGTGACCATTGTTGTTGATGCATCAGAAGCAGAAGAATTTGAAGAATTGGCAACCAAGCCATTGAAATCCCTGCCATACGATACACCGGGACAAACATTTGTCGCTTTTGAAAAACCAGAAGGCGTGCCAGCTGTCGGTAAATTTAGTAATGTCTTGAGGTTCATTGTTAAGGAGGTAATTATATATATCGAGATTAACTTGTGATTAAAAAAATAGGAATAATTTCATACACATCCTTGCAAACTTCCAATATTACGTATATATCTTTTCAAACTTCATTATTACGTATATATCCTTCCAAAATCTCATAATTCTCATATATATCCTTTTTCCTAATTTAATAATATTTAAATCTTTTAAATTATAAAAAACATAAATTCTTATCTAAATTAATGGTAAAATCGCCTAAAAACTTGACGAAATAAAATGCAATTGTCGAATTTTGCAAGAAAAATACCCTGGACGAAAGTAAAAACCCTTGACAGTTAAGGGTACATAGGGCATTTTACCATTAATTTAGATTAGCATTTATGTTTTATTAAATTTTAAATGATTTAAATATTATAAAATTGGATAAAAAGATATATGTGAGGTTTTTGAAAGGATATATACGTAATATTAGAAGTTTGCAAGGACGTGTATGAAATTAACCCAAAAAAATATATAATATTAAAAAATCATTTTTTTAAAATAAAAATTGCAGGTTGATCCATCTAGTGGTGAAGCCGAAGAAGATGGTGTGGAAGATGAATACCAACTGGAGGAATTTGAGGTGGTTGCAGCAGACTACATGTTAAAAGTGGGTGTTTCAAATTTCAGAAACGCGTGGGAGAATTTGGGTGAGGAATTTGAACGGGTCGATGAGTACGGGCTCGGGCCAAGAGAAAGTTTGAAAGAAGCGGTTAGTGCAGTTATCAGCCTTCTGGGGATGCAACCGTGTGAGGGAAGTGAAGTGGTGGCAGCAAACTCGAGATCACACACGTGCTTGTTATCAGGTGTGTATATTGGGAACGTGAAAGTGCTTGTTCGGTTGTCGTTTGGTGTGGATAGTTCCAAAGAAGTGGCGATGAAATTGGCGGTTAGATCTGAGGATGATGGTGTAAGTGATGCGATTCATGAACTTGTAGCGAACTAATGTTTTTTTGTCTTTTTGTTTTCTCGTTTGAAATTGTGAGGGGGTTCTTGTTTTTGTACCTTGGTTAATAAGAGTATTTTTGAAGGATAGTTTATTTGAGACCTAAGAAAACATTATTGTTTGTGCTTAAGAAAGAAGAGTATATGTATTTTGTTTTGACTTGAGTTTGTTATGTTTATCATTGGTGTTGTAATTGGTATATTTCATAACGTTTACAAATACGTTATTTTTCTTGTCTTTCCATAAAGGTGGTGATTTGCGAAGTGGACAATCTTACACTTACATTTGACATTTTTATTTTGGAATAAAATTGTGTTATTTGATTTATATTTGTTTGTATGAATAACTCTCTTCCGAACAAATCACCATCCTTCTATAAATAATATAGCACATGGGGTCCACACTATTCTAGGAAATAAATATATCCTTGTGGCTATGACTGTGCTCACTTCTAGGATTAACTTTCAAAGTCGATGGTCGTCGTCCTGAAAACTTTTCGTCTAAAAAGTAAAATGTTTAATCCTTACCGCCTATTTTAGTTACATATTGAAGTAGTTACAACCTCGCGATACATACCGTTAGACTTGGGGGAGGTCACCCCCCAGAGGAAGCGTCCCAACCCTAACACATGAGTAGCCCGACGCGTTGTAGATGGTCATTCGGTCGCTGCGGCGGCTAGATTGCTAATTTCGTAAGGGAAATGGTTGATTTAAAAAGGGAAAGGGGTTTGGTTGTCTGCTAGATTTTGTCAAGATTTATCATGTATTTGGTCATAAGAGAAAAAAGTTGATGTGACGTTGATATGATAGAGGTGGCCAAACTAGATTTGGTCACCTCTTATGCATAGTCTTATAAAGTTCTAATTCCCTATAAATTTGATCATTGGCTGTCAAAATCTACACTTTTGATAGAGTTGACATAATAAAGTTCTAATTCCCTATAAATTTTTATCCTAAATAAACTTTATATTTTCCAATTTTGATAGAGTTCACTTAATAAATAATATTTTTATACCAAAGACACACTATTAACTATCTTTCTCTCTAATTAGACATTATATTTTAATTAAAACTATTGACCACCACCATCGGAGAAAATGTTAGTTCATCAAGAAAACATAAGACCACATCGCCATTCATTGACAGTCACAAAACCCACCACCATGCCCGACCATCCTCAACAGGCTGACCTTCGGTTCGCCACCGAAATCCTCAAACAAACCACCATCTTCTCCGGCCGCCAGACATGCATAATGACTAAAACACCTTCAACCAAAGGGGTTGAGTTAACATCATTAGGGAAGAGAGTCCAAAAGTACAAAAAATACAAACGTTGGGTATTGCGCATGTATTTAGTAAATCGCAGGGCCAACATGCAATTTGATCAAACCACATAAACCATTTTTTGCAATTAAATCTTAATATAAGTAATAGATAATTGCTTTCTTCTGTATTGGTGTTTTTTCCCTTTTCTATATTTGGTATTGTATTCATATAAGACGTCTTCTCTACATAAATTGAACAATGAACACAATTTTATTTTTTAAGAAAACAGTTGCGGATTCATAATCCTACATCCCATGATTTAAACTTACATTTAAGACGACTCTCAAAATCGTGTTGAATTCCAAGTTGGTTGATTGAAGGGCTAATCTATAATGTTGTTCGATTATGTATCTTTAAAAAAATTTCAACAAGGTATTGTTTCTGCTTTACATAATTACATCCGGAGATATTCAAAAATATCTTAAAACCGAAAAATTGAAAAAAGTATCCAGAATTTTTCGGATAGTTTTTTCAAAATTTTTGGATATCCGAAACTATATGCATAATCTGTTTTACATGGATATCGGATATCCAAATTTCCGATATTGTATTCAGATAGTAAAAGTCCATCATCCAAAATTCAGATATCCGAAAATCCGACCGAATTTTGAACAGCTTTGAATTTACATCCATGCAACTGATATAGAATCGACACAACAGTAGCCGTAAACTTTTCTTCTACCTAGCAATATATTTCTGCACAATTTCAAAAAGTTATACTCCGTAATATTTATAATCTAAATAAGCTGTTTTACATAAAATGATAGTTGTTTAAATTTTGTAATGAACAAAAATCAAAGGCATGTTTTATATTACACTTTAAAAGACTAATCAAATCCATTTCTATTGGTTATCGAAATGCAGGGGAAGAAATATGTGATATATATTACCCTATAATCAAATCCATAATATAAACGAACTGAAAGATGACCCTCTCTATACGCCAATTGCATAATTTTTGCTTTAAAACTACAACTCTATTGAATATTGATCGATTGCTACGTAATGCATCATAAATTGGAGGCAGAACATGCCTGAATTTTACTTTCCTGCAATAAAATTACGAACCCTAACCCTAAGCGATCGCCCAGGCAATCAACGGCAACCGGAGGCTACGAAGGTACATAATCGAAGCGAAATCCACCTCCTCCTTCATCTGTACAAACACCGGCGTCATCAAGCACCGCAACAAAAGCAAAATCATCAAAAACTTGACTTCTTTCTCCACCAAACTCCCACCAATTCTGATCGAAATCCACAATTGAGATCTACTTCCGTTATTATGAACAAAATACGTTGCTGCCTGAACCAGCAACACGATCCGGCGGTTTCGGCCAACTCGGAAGCTCAGATCTAGGCGTCGGATGTTGAATCTGCGTTGGGGGAGATTGGTGTGGTATTCGCGGTGGATACGATTGGGATGATCGGAAGCGGTCGTGGTCGGCGGGAGGTAGCGCCGGAAAAGGTAGACGAGGGAACCGAAGGCTAGAGTTCCGGCAGCAACGAGGATCAAAGACGAGGAAGAAGATACCGATGGAGTAGGCATTGGAAGAACATGATAATTTGATTTCAGATTTTTTTATATTTGTACGGCCGCCGGTAGCAACGGAATTATATGGAAGGACTCCACTTGCATTTAATTTTAAATTTAGATATTTATTTTTGTTTAGAGTAAGGATATAGATGGTTACTTATGTGACTATTAATTTAATAATTTTGTTAATAACAGTCTTTAGGGCTATCATTAATATGAATAAAAAGTTTGTATATTGATTAAAAAAGTAATATTTTTAAAATTCAGGGAGTTGTCTTTTGTTATTTTGCTTTCTTAATGACAACCCTAAGGACTGTCATTATCATTTTTCTTAATTTAATCACGAAAAATGTCAAATTAAGAAATCATATAAAAGGAAAGAATTAATGGATGACATATGTCAACTTTAGAAGTGTGTTGACCTATATATAAGCACACACAAATATCAATTTTATCATTTATTTGTATATATCTTCAGATAAAATAATACAGCACGCGTAATACTTCAATTATATTTTTAATATTTCCATGTTTAACTAATTTATGCCTTTATTAAAGCTTATCTGATAACAAGCATTTATGTATAAAAACGAACAAAATCATATATCGATAAAAACGAACAAATAGTACGTTTAAATTAATATGGTTGGGACTTTAAATTTATTAATTCAGAAAGTTATTAGGTTATCGATAAGAAATTTCTCACAATGGCCCAAGTCGAGAGCAGACAAATTTATTATTTTAAAGAGTTTATTAATTTACCGATTATTAATTTAAAGAGATTTTAGTGTATGTGCCAGTTTTGGGCTCATTCCAAGTATTTTAATGAGAAATATTTAACATGTTTTATACTCCCTCCGTCCCACAAAAAACTTCTCATTTTATTTTGGCACAAGTTTTAAGGTGATAGTTAGTGGTTGGGTCATTAATAATAATTCTGATTAAAATAGAAAATTGGTTTGGAGAGAGAAAAATAGTTAGTGTGTAATTAATGGTAAGGTTCTTAATCATAATAGTATTTTATTAAGTGGAACCCATCAAATGCAGGGGTGTACGTTCGGGCGGTTTTCAGTTTAGTAGGGTTAATCGGTTTGGGTTAATCGGTTTTTAAATATATTTTTGACCAACCAATACTCAAACCAAATTAATTAAAACCAAACCAAAACAACCAAATAAGTAATTGAATTATTTGGGTAGGTTATCCATAAACCAAATAAAAGAATGGTCTATAAAAGATAATTGTCCTTAATATTATTAAAAGTTAATAACTTATCCACACCAAGGTTGCAATAGTTGTTGTAAAATAATAGCAATAAAATGAATAATTTTAACGTAATTTTGGTTGAAATTTCCAAATGAATGAAGGTTTCCATGGTATGAGATACAATATATATAAGTAAATTAAGTCATTTACTTTTATTTGGGTTATTCGGGTGTATACCGAATAAGAATTTTGAATCCAAATCCAAACCGTAAAACCGAATGTGAATTCGGTTACAACCAGAAATCCGAACCAAACCCAAATAACCCAGACCCGTTTCACCCAATACATTTGGTTCAGTTGGTTTTTCGGGTCAAACCGTTTAATGAACACCCCTAATTCAAATGTATCGAATGGGAAGTTTTTGTTAGACAAAAATTTAAGATGAAAATGTATCGAATGGGAAGTTTTTGTTAGACAAAAATTTAAGATGAAATGAGAAGTTTTTTGTTGAACAGAGGGAATATAAATTATTTTTTAAGCTAAATATGTAGTAATTAAATAAATTATTTAATATAATAAGGAAGTAAAGTAAAAATATACTGGTTGCAACTTGAAAGAGTTACAAATGAAATTTTTGGATCAATTTGATCTAGTCTCAACTCGGTTATCTGGTTAGAGGGTGAATAATCACTTTAAATATGGACAATCCTCAAGTTTTAATATGGAAGATTACGTATTCGTGACACTAATTCAGAAAAACTCATTCCACTTTTAATATGGACAATCCTCAAGTTTAGTGATCAAGACAGATATCTTTGAAAATATTTACTATTTGTCCTACCGAGACTAGTTTATCTTCATTTCACAAAGTTAACATAACGCATACGGATACAAAGTGTCAAGAAAAATGTTCATTAGATGACCGTTCTGTGCCCTCCAAAAGCCCAAATCTATAAAGGAAAAAAAAAAGAAAATTGTTTAATAATCTCAAAAACATCTGATATGATTATAAGATGTAAAATTAGGGCAAACCTTGAGACTTGTATCCCAACTTCCTGTGCACAAAGCACTTCCATCAGCAGACAAACCCAGACAGCTCACACGTGCCTCATGTGAGTTCTGGAGTGTTCCAAGATTCAAAACAACCTATCATAAATATAATTAGTAAACATTTTCCACTTAATAACAATAATATTTGATTATTTACCTCTGCTAATAAAGTATCCCAAACAAAACAATCACCATTTGAATAGCTAGCGAACATCAACCGTCCCGATATTGAAAAAGCAACAGAATTCACACTGGGAGTGTTGCTGACATCATCACCCTCGTGCTGATGTGGCGGGTACACTTGTAACTGATGACCAGTTCTAATGTCAAAAAGCCTGCAAGTCCCATCATCTGAACCACTTCCAAATCTATTTCCATCTGGAAAGAATTTAACTGAATTAACATCTGCCTCATGACCATGAAATGTTCTTACTGCTCGACTTGCTACACGTGTGTCCCAAAGACGAACAGTTGAATCACATGATCCAGATATGAATATTCTCGAATTCGACCCGTTGATTGATACACTGTAATCATCAACACCATATATTTACTCCAGAAATTAAGTAAGAAAAATAATAATTTAGTTTTTGGAATTTATTTAAAGAGTAAATTACACAAATGGTCCTTTAGGTTTGTACCATATTACAAATTTGGTCCTTTAGTTTCAAAAATGACACGGATAGTCCTTATTTTTGAAACTTGTTGCACCCGTAGTCCTTTAGGCAAAACGGTGTTAAATTCTTATGTTAAGTTCCCTCATGTGGCACGTGAGGGTATTTTCGTCTTTTTGCATTTATTTTTTTACAAAATATTAAAAAATCAAGCCTATGTATAACAGAAAATTTAACACCGTTTGGTCCAAAGGACTTCACGTGCAACAAGTTTCAAAAATAAGGACTACATGTGCCATATTTGAAACTAAAGGACATAAGTTGTACTATGGTACAAACCTAAAGGACCATTTGTGTAATTTACTCTTTAAATAAATTAAATACCTGTTAATATCTGCAGTATGCCCTGATTGAAACTCTCCACCAAACACAGATGCTCTCAATCCGGTAGTTATATCCCACAACACGCATGTTTGATCACCAGAACCAGTTATTAACCTAGTATCATCGTCAGGAACATACTGGCAACATGACACATAACCTTTATGTCCATTAAGCGTTCTAGAAACTGGTATATTTCCATCTTTATCGAGTGGTGCATTAAGATTGAAAATAGAGCAAACACTGTCAAGCCCACCACATGCAACTGACTGCCCGTTTGGAGAGAATGCACATGCCATAACCCATGCACATGGGAGTTTAATGGCGTGTGTTTTCTGGCTTGTGAGAGCATTCCAAACTATTAATCTTCCGTCTTGTGATGCACTGACTATACGGTTCTTTTCAGGTGTCCAATCGAGTGAATATACCTGAATATGAATTAGTATAAGTTGAAGGCAGTAGATAATCAAACTAATGAGCTACCAAATTAAGTTTACAATACAAACTAAATTGTGCATGCTAATCATTAGACCTAAGAAGACATTTACTGATTTACACACTAAATTTTTATCTAATAGCTCAATCTAGCATCATAGACCTTAATCTTCATCACTTCCGCTGGTCAACTGATCATAGCCAAAAATAGGTCAACATATTATATCAAATGATCCAGATTCAAATCAATTCAAATTAGAAAACAACCTACGGTATATACCTACGCTCTTAACATGTTTGCATCAAGATCCAGAACAGATTAACAATTACACGAAACTGAAATCTTACCTTTCCTGTGTGTCCCTGTAAAATCCGGCAGCAAACCAGATCCGTCGGGCCGAAAGAAACCGGAGTCTTACCTTGAGCTCTTGCATAATCCGCCACTGGAAGCTCAAAAAAGGAGTAGATCTAAGTACATTGGAAACACAAAATGAAATCCAAAATAAACGATTCGAATACCGTCTGTGTCGAGAAGTTGAAGGCGTCTTTCCCTCAGCCGTTCCTTGAGAGAATTCAACGTTTCTGTCGCAGCTGTGTGCCTCTCTTTTAGCTCTGCGACAGACATCGCGGAATCCAACTTTAAGCTTCAATTGGAGCCCTAATCGAACTTCACATCTGTCTGTAAGTTTGAAAAAACTAACACTACGATCAAATTTCAGATGTGGATTTACAAATTTGTGAAGAGGGTTTAGGGTTGAGAGAGAGATTGGGAATAGAAAAGTTGCAGAAAATGCAGATGCAATTGGACTAAAGTCGCCGGCCCTACTTGTGACCTGGCATGCATCATGAGGTAGTGGGTGAGTTGTGACACTTCTTCTATTATTTTATTCTTTTTTTGGGTAACTATGGATTTCTTCTGGTCAAATTAAATTTAATAAATTTTTATTGCTCAACTATCGTCGTGGGTATGGTTCTCTATGCTTAAATAAAATATAAGATAAATATAAAAATCAGTTTGTTCGTGGGGTCACACTATTTGAATATATCTTTATACCAAATAAATATCCCAATTAAAGTCAAAATTTGAAAATTAAGATCACAAAAAAATTAATTAACATGATTATTCACGTTTTTTACACTTAAAACCAGTCGTCGACGTCGGTGATGGTGGTGAGCGAAAAATTCGATGGTGGTGGCGGAGTTAGCGGAAGAGTAAGTTGGTGGAGCTGGAATGAGCGGCGGAGTATGTTGGTGATGGTGTAGTGAATGACAGAGTAAGTGACGGCGGTGGTCGGCTGATTCCGATGCGAATGAGTTGGTGGTGGTGGTGGTTAGCGGTGAAGTATGATGGGAACTATGTAAAAGTTATTAAATTTTTGGGGTGTCCAAATATTAGAAAGGGGTGTCAAAATAATTCATCCCCTTTTATCCCTTGCTCGTGTAGTTAACTTTTAGTATTTTGTATCCGGTCGTTTTGAAAATTTGATATCATAAATATTGTAAGTTTTTAATTTTTTTAAAAAAGCTGTAAAATACTAAAACTAAATTAATATTGTTTAAATGGGTAATAATAAGTTTGTATTTAGAAAAAAAAAATTATAAAATAAAAAATGTATCATTTAGAGAAGATAATAATATTTACATTTGTTGTATATATAACACGTTAGACCGATCCCAACAGGCAACAATGACATAATTGATACCGTTAGTTTTTGCAAAATTAGCGACACGGCAGGTTACCCTCTAACCGACGCTAAACTGGCGTACTCATGCCAACAATACATTTTCCCTTAAGTTTTTGGGACCCACCACTATAAAGTACATACACATAAAATATCATTTTGGGTCCACCTACCCAAACTCACGGCACCCCAAGAAATGGCAAAACTAGCGGGGGCGTGCCAATGGTGAGACGCCGTCAGTTGGGGAGACGGCAAAACTAGTGGGGGCGTTGGACCGGTCTTATAATCAAACAAGGTTCTTCAAATAAAATGATGAAGTTTAAGTCGAAACGACATCGTAAAAACAATATATCAATGATGGAAATTATGTTGCTCAACTAATTTTTATGTTAGATTTTGAGTTTTCAGTACTAAAAAGGGACGTATCAATACAATTATATAAATATAAGATAATTAGTTTTAAATATAAGAATAATCATCTTATGACCAAAAGTAGTTTTAAATAGTTAAAACGACAATTCAGTTAGTGGATAGCCATAATTGGTGCGTAACTTATAAACTACGAAAGAACAAAGTCAAAATTATGGAAACTTCGTGGGCTAAAACAAAAATTTCCATTGCCGGGAATCGAACCCGGGTCTCCTGGGTGAAAGCCAGATATCCTAACCGCTGGACGACAATGGATTGTTCATAAGTGTAATTAGTGGTTATATAAACGAAACAAATAATGCCTGTGAATAAAGGAAATGGGACGACACCGTTTAAGGGGCTATTTTCATAAGCTTAAACATACCACACGATCCTTCCTATTTACACTCTTTACCGCTAATCTCACTCCTATTCCCCAGATTTCGTACCTTTATGGACAAGATATATATTATGCAGAATTAGACGTTCCCTCCTAATAATTCATCGATCATCAAAATTTGCTTCATCAATTCATACATCGACCATGGCTATGTTTGCAACCGTGCGTACTTTTTTTTTTTTTTTTTTTTCTCTTTTCATATTTATATATGTATGTAAACCTAATTAATTCTGATGAATGAAATAATGCATGCTCATGCAGAGGTACTTGCGATCAATTTCTATCTCCATGGGACCGATTATAAAACCCCAACGTGTCTTTATTTCGACAACAACCGCGAATAAAGCCAAGGCCAAGGTTAAATCACAAGCCGATTTAGCCCCGTTATACATTTTGCTTGGATTTACAGGAACTGCAGTGTTCCTTGCGGCAAGCAGTGTTACACGCCAGTTGGTTCACCACCCTGGCGTGCAAGTCAACAAGAATAACCGAAGCATGGTTCCAGAGGTCGATACTCCAGAATCGACTCTGGCGTCAGGAGACAAGTTCATCACTAAATCGATCCTTAGGAAGGTGGCCCACATTCAAAAACGCGATGATGTTGTCGATATGGATCACACCCCTGATGACATCTACACAAGACGGTTCATTTATCATCTTTTCTTCATCCTTCCATTCTTAATTAGTCTTTTATAGATTGATTTTTAGTTACAAACATTAATTCATACATATTTGCAGATCTGGTGACTCTACAAACCTGAAAACAGTGGGAGTTGAACCTAAATCCAACCGCGGTTGATTTTGCTTGCAACCCCTTCAGCAACGCCCTGATGAAATTATTTTCATGAATATTGCTACATTTTATATTTCAGAAAAGTTAATATATTTGTGTAAACTGACATCTTTTTTATTCAACATTCCATTATATAATCAGCATCTTCAATTTACTGGGTTATTTTAGATCAAGTCTGGTGCTAAGTGGTGGTGATTATCATTAATAGGTCTTCTGATACTTTATATTTAACTTTCATAACCAGATGAAGATTATTATATAATCAGCATCATCAATTTACTATTATCAAATCAATAGATAGATAGATAGATTCAAATTATGTGTATAGCTAGAATAAACTGAATTGTAAAATCAAACCAACCAAATTATAATTTGGATTGAATCAGTTTGACTTTTAAGATAGTTTGGATGGTTCGGTTTTAATTTTTAAGAACAAAAAACCGTCTGACTTATTTGGTTCGGATGCAACCAAAGGAGCATCCCTAAAAAAATATAAGGCGATTCGAAGTGCAACAAACCATCTTAAACTTTTTCTTGAGAAAACAATGTTTATAATTGATACAAACCAGTGCACAAATGGAAAAAGCCAAAAAACCAAAACTTGAAAGCACTCAATCAGCAACAAATTCTGCTTAATACGCGCAGATTGCTACACTCGATATGTTTAAACACCGTGAGCAATTAAAGATATTTGAAAAACACAGAATAACATAATAGTTTGTAAGCGTTTAACCAGTTAGTTAGCCTCCCGAGTGTGAAACGGGGGTTGTTACAAACTGTCCATCCTTGTAACTGTGAATGTACTGCTGTGGCAAAGCATGCTCCACCTGCAAACATTCCAAAACTTCATCTTTTAATCCCCAAACTCTCACTCATTTACCATTTTAACCCTTAACCTTTTTTTTGGCAATAGTTTTATCCTAAACTTAGGTTGACTTGGCGTTTGACCCCTAAAATTATGTATTGAGCTATAACTTTCCATAAGGTCAAATTTGGTTTATTCCTTGCACGATTTAATCCCAAATTGTTTTAGGGGTAAATATGGTTTAATCCTTAAACTTTCAGCTATTTGGCGATTTAATCCTTAATCTGCCATTTTGTAAGTATTAACCCTAATTTAAATTATCTTAAAATGAACAATAACTGAGAGAGAAAATTAGAGATGGTGAATTTAAAAACTAACACAACAGCTATTCCTTTAAAAGTGTGGGTGTGATTTAGTAAAATTTTAAGGGTTATATTGTAAAATGAAAATGAAAACTAAGGAAATAAAAAGTACCATATCATTATCAGGTCCAGATGCAGGCACCAATACATTAATTTCACTTGATTTAGCAGTTGTTATGGATGCTTCTAACGAATCCTTGCTCAAATATAACTGACAACCACCTGAATTGTCCACTGAAATAGTAGGGGCTGAACCCTATAGTTTTTCATCATAAGAAAACAATAATAACAGAAAAGTTAGTTACAAATAACAACCCCGTAATTGGTACAAGCATTCCATAATATAGAGGTTACTTTTTTGCCAATGGGACAAAGGGGTAAAATTAAAATTAAAAGAAAAGGTCAATAGGTGAAACATGGCAAAAGTCGCCCAAAGTGTAATTTTAATGCATACGACCTTCTAAATGATTTTATTCATATGATATTATTAATTATAAGTTAATAACATACTTGGCAAACTAATTCTTAAAAATAATAAATCGATTACCTGGCATTGCACCTCAACACTGTTGCAATTAACAATTTCACAAGCAGCAACAACATCCTATTTATGGAATTCAAAAGTCAGTTTATTTTCATTACTCATTTATGCTTCAAATTAGTTGTTTTTAACTGACCGTGAATACAAGACCCATTTTTGTGCATTTGTCAATAGTTATGTTGTTCACTTTCCCTGCACAAGAAGTTAATTATCTTTAGATATTACTGTATTAAATTAAAAAAATGAAAAAAAAAATTAGTACCTTTAATTTGCAGAACAGAATCTTTGCATCCAAAAATATAGACTGTTTGCTTTGAATCACACTTATCAATCACCAAATCCTTCTTCCCAATTTGATTCTCAACAACCCATCTGCATATCAATTCATGTTTATATTTCTTGGGTCAATCATGAAGCATTAAAAAAAAGTTAAGTGTACTCACTTGCGACCCATTTGAAGCTCAAATTTTGGGGGTCCCACTTTAGAGACAGCTGGCACACTTGCACGAACCTCTTTTTCACCAGCACTCACAAACCCAGCTCTATCTGCACGGTTCTTGGTCTTCATATCATCTGTCACCTTTCTTAATCCTAAAGCCATCAAACCAAAGGTTATTAAAAGGATAGAGTAAATTACACAAATGGTCCCTTTGGTTTGCAAAAAGTTATTATAAGGTCCTTAAGTATAACAAATAACAAAGAAAAATAAAAGATACCAGCAGTAACAGGCTTTGACCCAATTTCTTGAAACACAGCTGCCATTCCTTCCTTTGGGCGAGATGAAGATGGCTGAGAAGATTCTGGGCTGAAAAGTGAGGCAGGGGGCGGGGGCGGTGGGGCAGGGGCAGTTGGTTTAGGGGCAGATACAGTTGACCCTGTAGCACTCCAAACGGGCCCCAAAGGATAATGACTCTTTACATAATTTCTCAATCCAGGTAAATAAAGTTCTTTGAGAGCTCTTGCCCATTCAACATGGTTTGAGTCTTTACCTCTATATTCTACAAGAACCTAAAATTGCCAACATGAATTAACAACCTTAAATACATAAACCTAGAAAAGACAGACTATAGTACCTTATTGTTGTAGAATTCAGCTGCTTGCCAAGATTCTTCGACATGTGCAATAGGCATGCTCATTCCACAATCTTTGCCAGCATATGCAATCCATGCTAGAGCTGTTAGACTTTCAGCAACGGCTTTTATGTGGTTGAAGAAATCAGACCGCCTTCCTTCTGTCATGCTATTTGCTTTCATTAATTTTTCATTTAATGGTTTGAGAAATTCGCCCAATCCTACCATGTCAGGTTTCTGCATAATAATTAATACGCGATAACAATTATCAATGTAACACAGTTAGAGTGACACAAATAACAAGAATTGCAAAACATGGGATATGGAACAACTATTACCCTTCATCGCATGATTTTTTGGTTTAACACTAAACAAAATGTAATTGACCAATCATCATGGAGGATTTGAGCAACTACAGTATAGGCAACCAATTTCTAAGGACCATAAGGCGCTCACCAATCACCATTACTATGATTCGAATTACAAAACATATATGGTAATCTTCTTTATTTGCAGTGTGAATTTGAAATTAACCAATTATAGACTTGTTATACAAAAGCACCAATGTTTTAGGATACTTATAAGTTATAATATTTTTTGCAATACTAATGAAGTTTTTCTTTAAATATATATTTTAACATTCCATTACAACGTTAGATGAGAGCTCTAGCAATACGATTTTCTGAAGTATAGAGTCAAATTGTCGGTATTTCAACTGTGCTCAAATCCTTCAGGTTCCATTACAACGTTAGCTACATCATTTACATAACGACACTAATCAAAGAGAAATCATATCAATACGGAAATGTTCTAAAAGTAGATTTTAAGCTTCAAAAAGGCAAACGGAATCGAATAATTAGCAATGATCCAGCTCAATTTCATTATGACTGGCCTAAATCCACAATTACAATACGTATGATTCTGAATACGAACACTATTCACAGATCGATTAAAACTAACCTTAGTTTGCTTGATCTTGATGAGAAGCTCCTTTTGAACAGCAAAAGCTTCATTAAGAACATTAGTAACATCCTGAACTTGTCCCCCGATCTTCGCCGCAGCAGCCGTAACCTTGCCGACGTATTCCGTGAAAAGATCTTCAAACGCGATAATCGATGGATCTGTCGATGCGGCAATTGAATCAAAATCGATTTCTCGAGATTGCGAACCAACAGAAAGCGACTCCAGCCGTGCTACGGCGGACTCCAACCGCTGTATCAACTTCTCGTCCATCTGGACCGTCGTCTCTCTCTCTCTCTAGAAGATGAAGTTTCTCTCTCTAGAAGATGAAGTTTCTCTCTCTAGAAGCTGAGCACATAAAGCAAGATCTGGTGTAACTGGCGTTGAGTCGTGGGCTATTATCTGTTTTTTGTATTTTAAAAGCCGAAAGGAAATGAGTGCGTTTGGAGTGGATATCGGGTTTATGTTTTTTCTTGTTTTTTCAACACTTTTTCAGTATAAAAAAAAGGTTTTTTTTTTTTTTTTTTTTTTTTAATGACAATCTTTAGGGTTGTCATTAAGAGGTGGTTACGGGTATAAATCGTTTGTACTTTTAGTGGTGGGGGTTGATTCCTAAAATATAGGGGGCGGTTATTGATTATTGTATAAGTTTTTTTTGCGTGTTTTGATCTCTTAGTGACAGGCTGACAGCCTTTAGGACTGTCATTATCATTTTCCTTAAATAAATTACTAGAATTTGAGGCAAATTGCAAAATACACCCAGGTTTGACATATTTACAAGATGGACCTCGAATGTCTCTCGATTACCAAAATATGTCTTCATTTGTATTATACTAAGCGGTCCACTTTATAAAGTGACGAAAACAACCAAAAGCCGTTGGTTTGAAAAAAATCACAGACTCCATGTTTCAACCGACGCCTACATTGAGAGTGGTTAAATGAATACTTTTTTCTTTTCTTTTTGGAGTAGAGCACATTTTCATGGATTTTACTACCCACTAAATTCCCACATGTTTGAATTAATGTTGGTTGTAGGAAATCATTTTATTACAAAAAATATATATCTTGCAACATAGTTTCGTCACTACCTACAAAGCGAATTGAAATCCATGTTTAAAAAAAAAAACATTTTATTCAATCATAATCATCGATCTAATATTTATGATATCCTTTTTTTAAATTATCATCCAATCAAAAATCATTCAAAAGTTGCATCACAACCCTTCAAATTATAAGTTATCTATCGAGCTTAATGTCTGTAGCCGTAGTTAAATCATATAGTAACGTACTAGTTAAAGTAAGGTATAATAAACCATCTGTACATTAAAATTCAGATGATCTTCTCAAGTTAAGTAGGAAAAATAAAGTAACCATATTTACATATGAATAGTAGTTTCATTCGGATCTAATACTAGCAAAGGAAGATCTACAGCTCACAAAAAAAGATTTGATTTTTCATTTACACAAAAATGATGCCAAATAGGTATTCGTATACTCCTTTCATGTATGCTGTGAGGTGGGGGTACAATGGCAATGTAATTTGGTCATATAATCAAGAAGAGTGAGTGTACAATGGCAATATAATTTGGTCAAATTGTAATTGATTGTTTCATTTTAGAGCATATAATCAAGAAGAGCGAGTGTACAATGGCAATATAATTTGGTCAATGGTCCGTCCCTTTTGATAATTAGCGACATTTGAACTTCATCATACAATCTAAAACTATTAAAGTTATGTATTTTTTTTTTCGCTTGTTATGTGACCAAGAGAGTAGTATTCACTGCATGAAGGATTTACGACTTTATGTGATAAATTTTCTTCAATAGTATAGTAGATATTATGCAAAGTTTTTGTTAACTAGGTCTCAAGTCAAAATAGAGATGATATAATCGCTGACGGGTTTAAGCAGGGTTTTATCGACCTACAAACACTTATTTATCAATTAAAATATAAGAATATTTCACGGAGCATTTTAAATACTCTTTCCTAAGTAAGTTTTCTTACTTGGCATTTGAGATATAAAACTTGACCAAATCGACCATTCAATATTCATAAGTATATAAATACAATTGCCATCATGAGATCCATCCAGTTCTTCCAAGTAAAAGAGTGTGAATTAATACATAACTTTTGAAATCAGTAAAAAAACAGGTGATAACTTACACCAAGAACGTCCTTGATGAAAAACATCAGGCGATGACCAAATAAGAGTAGAAGAAAAATCATGATGCAATATGCCTTTGTCACCGAGGAAGTCCAAAGTCTAGGGAAAATCCAGAAAAAAAAAACAAAAAATTAGTTGCAAGATGCCTTTAGTAAAAGCTCAAGGAACACAAAGATCAACCAAGAAACACAAAAGAAGGATAAAAAATTTGCATTTGTGGGACATGTAGCTATAAGAAAATATCACATTATTATATGAACGTATGTGATCATGGGAACATTTCGTAAGCTAATGATTGAGAATGAAGAACATATGATTTCAAAAGAGTGACATTATAATAAACATTGTGATTACAAATCATTATTAGAGTTGAGAATTCAAAAGTTTAATGCTAAAAGAAAAGAAAAAATGCAAGGGGTAATTGCCTTGATCACTCCTGCTGTCACAATGATGATGCAAGACCTATAGCAGTAAGCACAGCAACTAGTCAGAATATACTTCACTTCACTTATGTATAGCTTTAATTGCTTCTGTTTTAGGTCAAAAGAATAGCCAAACAAGTGGAATGCTCAAACACATCCAAAAGTGTATTTTTAGTGCATAAAAACTCCTAAACAAAACATTACATTATTAGTGAAATAATGTAATCATATTTGACTCGTTACTACAAAACTAAACCCAAATTGACCCATTTTCACATAACTTATGGCCAGGGTATCTTATATTTGACCTTTGTTAGTAAATTATGGCCACCAATTTACCTATCTGGTTTCTTTTTCTAATGAACTATGATCCAATAGAGTATTTTTCGAATCCACGCTTGGAGATCACTACAATTACCAATCCATTCAATTTCTAACTGCTCTTACGATTTTCTTCAACAGAACAATTGGTATATAAGAAGCACATAACTGACAATTTCCAGACTTAATTCATCATCCTAATTATCATGTTCACATAATCTATTTTAATCACCTAAATTTATGAAGCAAAACGTGAAAAAATCGAAATGAAGATCATATACCTTGAGAAAGCCAGCTCCAACAGGTGGAATCAACAGCGATACTTGACCTAAGACGAGCAGATGCAATTGCACTGTGAAGAGGCATCATTGACTCAACAGCTCCCAATGCCGCAACAATCCTGAAGAACACAGGAGATCAAATTGATGAAATTCAAATGGAGAACGTTATTAACGCGTGTTTGTAAGGTTAAATTACGAAATATAGACCTTGAAGCTGCACGAGGGACTGATCTTGTTGATGAATGAAATGGAGAAACGGGTACCGATTTGGGAGTTAGGGTTCTTGAAATTAGATTTGATCTAGCTGCAATTGTTCTTGCACCGGATACGATCGCTGTTCTGCTTGCCGAAGCCATTGTTTTTTTCAGCCCAGTGTTGTATGCTTGTGTAAACCCTAGATTGAATGTAGGTCAGTGCGAGTTATCGACGAGTTATATGACTTGTACTAGAAGCAATGTTTGTTGTACTCTCGGGTATTTGAAATGATTTGGGGGCCTATTTGGAGTTTTGATATAACCAGGAGTGTCAAATGGTCTTTTATCTTGTACAATGCAATGCTAGATATCATATAATTATATTTTGCAGCATCTAACTGATGTATAGTTGACTAGTAACTTATTTATTTATAACATTGTGTTAATAATGAAATATCACAAGTTCAAATCTTACGTGATACATATTTTTTATTTAAATAGTAAGATAAAGATAACATCATGTAAACAATGTTCTTTAATGAAAAATTATATTAATTTTTACTAAATATTCCTACTTTATATTCTTTATCTATACAATAATTACTATGTATAATTATTATTTCTATTTCCGAATTGCATACTTATAATTATATTAATCAAATAAATCGAAATATTTAGAAGGAATCAACATTAACACTGTGTTTCAAGGAATAATTCAGAGGGAAGAGAAAAGAGTCGAAAAGAAAAGAAGAAAAAAATTTGTGTTCCAGAATATTTTTTTAAAAGAAAGGAAGAGAAGAGGAAAGAAATTTAGGCTATTTTTCTCTCCTAGTCTTCCTCCCAAAAGTGAGAAGATTTTGAGAGAATAGAAATCTTAATTATTAAAATTATTTGCAATTACTAAATTACCCTTGATATTACCTAATTTGTTTATATTTCAAGGATAAAATTGTAAATGTGCTATTTTTTTCCTTTCTCTCAAACTCGGGAACACAAAAATTGATGATTTTCTATTCTTTTCTATCCGATTCGAGAACACAATAAAGAAAAATATTTTCTTCTTAATATCTCTTATTTTCTTTTCTAATCCCTTACTTTCTTTTCTTTTCTTTTCATTTAAATATTCTGGAACACAACGTAAAGTCATTCAAATTTATGCTTATAAAAGAGCTTCACGGCTTCACCTTATTTATTGAGCTTGTAACATTTGTTCCACCCTCCATTACTCAAGTTTCAGAAATTGTAACACATGCAAAGAGTACCCTACACTCATTAAAATTTTAAAGATGCAACACATGCTACAAGTACTAAGGAGATGACCTATATACCATCAAAACTATTTAACTCATTATACTATATAACAAATTTTAAAACAAACTGTACAATCATATCAACACATAGATTACGGTGTATGTATAAAATAACTTTTATAGTGTACAAAACACTTCCCCTACGTTAACATTCGCACGACTTAGTGCGAAGTCTGCCAAAACTTCGCTTTCTTTGTTCAAATCTCACTTTAGCGATCATTTATCATTATTTACCAGAAACTACGAAATAAAAGTAAATGAACAATTTTGTGTTAATTTGGTTATGATTTCTACCTCAAATGATATAATATTATCTAGTAAACATGTATATTTTATGTATAATTTAGACTATATCAATACCCAAAGCCAATAAGGTCCATTTCAAGAATTGACTTTGAGAAGGTTGAACATGGAGGCCAAAACCCAAAACCTGAAACTCGAAGCCCATATTCAAATGTCCAACGTATAGAGAAAATATGAACCTAAACTAAACAAATGTTGCATGTGATCTTATCACTTGACTAAATCAAACTTAACGTTAAACAAGATCATGCACAATTTCTTGATATCAAATATCAATAAAAATAGTAAAATTCAACCTTTTTCCAGGACCATTTCTCCAACAAAATTGCAGATTCATATTCGCCTGCGACTAGGGGAGAGGAACTACTTGCATAACTTATAACCAAAATTCTACCGAAAGGCGTATTAATTGGCATTTTTAGGATATGTAGTGCCAGGGACCATTCAAATTCAAAGTCGAAGATTTCTTCAGCTTGCGAGAAGGACATAGGAATCCACAAACCAACTTTCTTTATACGATAAAATGATGCTTTTTCAACATATCAATATGAAGATGCATCCTCACATAAAGCTCAAGAAAGTTGTGTTATTCACATGTTTTTCTGGTTAACGTGTGGGTGAGATTGTACAACGCGGGGTTTTTTGCAACTTAAGTGTTAGGAATATTTCTATAATATTCATTAAAGATTTGATGTGTCAAAACTTATAAAGTACAAGGACCTAAATTGAAGATATGGAAGTTCAAATTCAAAATAAAATTTAGGAGATAATGATAATTATAAAAGATATAGTATATCTTGTTTAATTTAAAAGATTTAGTATTATCTTTTCCTTGTAAATCTCTAGGTTTTCTAGTATATAAAGAAACCTAGAGGTATAGAATTAGATGTTCTTGAAACCCACGTTTTAACGTGTATGTGTGTGTACTCTAAACCTCAAGGTCGTTTGATCCTGTTAACCAAAATCGTTCTACATATTTATATGTAGAATTGGGGCTTTTAGTAATCATTGTATATAAAGATGATGATGAAACCTTGTTTAGCAATACAAATATGTTTATATAATTCCGCAAGTTTGTTATTTGTATATGCTTATTCCAGATAAGAACTAACTATTCTTGAGCCTAAAGATCGACGTTTATGAAGAGTTGTTCTAAACGCAGCAATTGGTATCAGAGCACGGTGGCTCAGATCTGGAATCAAACAAGGATCCATCAATGATCGCAAGAAGAATCATGAAGTCTACTAGTATCAATCTGCTTAATTTTTTATGGTAATTCTGCATCTCGTATATAATTATTTATTACAATATCATCAGGCAAATATTCAAAGAAGAGGACCATATTAATAAGAACAACCGGAATCTATTGATAGAGAAATTGAAAAGGCTACATCAAGCATTTATCCTCTGCAAAATGTTTTTTTTCCGCAAAGTTAAGATCTTGAAGTCACCAAAGTTTGATATTCGAAATAGCAAAAACTAATTTGGAAATAGCAAATAACAAATTTAAAAACGAAGGCGGTAGGTGCATGTTTATTTTTACTACTGGAATTCTCAAGAATATCACAACATCGTTTACTACTGATCTTAGTCAGTAGTAAATCAAAAACACTACTGGTCAAGGGATTCTGCATAAGGTGGATGATTAGGAATCAGTAGTATTATGTGAAGTTTACTACTTATGTTATACAACAACTTTACTACTGATCTCAATACATCAGTACTACTGGTCCGATTTTACTACTGCTCCTATTCGAAAAAATACTACTGATCAGTAAATGAAGAAAACACTACTGATCAGTAATAAACCGAAATTTTTACTACGGATCAGTAATATACACATTACTACTGCTGCGTTTGCTGATCAGTATTAAACAGTACCTGTTCCGAATTTGTTACTTATCAGTACTAAAACGAAGAAATTTTTGTTACTGATCAGTACTAAAGAAGAATTGATTACTGATCATTACTGAAGTAGACTTTTTGCTACTGATTTCTTCCTTACAACCGATACATCATATTTTGGAAAGCATGACACACACCATGTTCATTCCATACTACGGTTTATTGATAGTATTCGGTTAATCACTTGTTAATTTTTTATTCTTGATAAAAAGAGAATGAAAATAACTTGTGATATTAATGTGAAACGAATCACATTATTCACACACACAGGTTGAAGGCTTGATGAAGATAAAGGAAGATGGTTTGTTTGTTACATATTTAATCTTTATCAGTTGATTATAGAAGATAATCGATTATATTTTATTTGAAGAAGAAGTTGAAAGTCTTACTACATAAGATGTTATGTATTGATGTAACTGCAATTCAACACTCTTAACGAAAAGATCTGTTGAAGACTAAGATAAGAAAGTCCCTCATACAAGATTATGACGTTGATGATTACTATATTTAGACGGAATGTGATGCTTAGTTTGAGTTTCTACTTCAACTTCAAATAGAAGATAGTTGGTTTTCAATGTGATTGATATAGTCTTGAAGAACACAAGAATGATATCACACTTTTAGGGGAAGAAAAAGTGTTGGTCATTCAAGGGGAAGTTCAAGTTTCTCGGATTTATTTGATTATGTCAAAAAGGGGAAGAGACTTGAAAGATTCCTAGCTAATTCTACAAGTTATAAGTTTTGTCAAATCAAATAGGGGAAGATTGTTAGGAATATTTCTATAATATTCATTAAAGATTTGATGTGTCAAAACTTATAAAGTACAAGGACCTAAATTGAAGATATGGAAGTTCAAATTCAAATAAAGATTTAGGAGATAATGATAATTGTAAAAGATATAGTATATCTTGTTTAATTTAAAAGATTTAGTATTATCTTTTCCTTGTAAATCTCTAGGTTTTCTAGTATATAAAGAAACCTAGAGGTATAGAATTAGATGTTCTTGAAACCCACGTTTTAACGTGTATGTGTGTGTACTCTAAGCCTCAAGGTCGTTTGATCCTGTTAACCAAAACCATTCTACATATTTATATGTAAAATTGGGGCTTTTAGTAATCATTGTATATAAAGATGATGATGAAACCTTGTTTAGCAATACAAATATGTTTATATAATTCCGCAAGTTTCTTATTTGTATATGCTTATTCCAGATAAGAACTAACTATTATTGAGCCTAAAAATCGACGTTTATGAAGAGTTGTTCTAAACTCAGCATTAAGTTTTAATATTCGAGTTATTTCCCAAGTTTTATGACGACTTAGGCTTAAAAGTATATGAATCTTTAATGGTCAATAGGAATCTTCCATATCTAGGCCATCAGAACACCAAGCATTTTAATGACATTGAACTAAGACCGGTGCCAACGGCACGCCGGTTGGCCGCCGGTTGGCCGCCGCCGGTTCCGACGCCGTTGGCACGGACCGCCGGTTGGCCGCCGGTTGGTCCGCCGGTCGCTTAAGCGGCGAGAGAGGGAGCGGGAGTGGAGCGTCTGTGGTGGGTCCCGCCGTACCTTCCAACCAATCACAAATTTTCCTTTTTTTTTTTTTTTTTTTTTAAAACGGTAATATTACCAAATTATATATTAATAAATTAAAAAAAACGGTAATAATTTCAAAAAAATCCGAAAAAATCCAAAAAAATTCAAAAAAAAATTCCCCCTCATTTACATCTATAAATACCCACTCATTTCTTATATTTTTTACACCTTCTTTCTATCTAAAAAAATCATACTTCCTCTCAAACTTTTAAAAAATGTCCAAAAGACGTAATTCATCGGTGGGGAACGACATGTGGGAACTTCTTACTGGATCACCGGTTGACAACCCACCCTCACCGGCCGGTTCTTCGTCGGCCGGTCAAACAAGCAACCCGACACCATCGCTAGGTTTTGGGGCTTTCTCCCAACCACAACCAAACTACCATTACTCTCAACCACCACCCAACTTTCACTACCAACAACCACAACCAAACTACCAATACCCTCAACCACCACCCAACTTTCATTACCAACAACCACCACCCAACTTTCACTACCAACAACCACAACCAAACTACCAATACCCTCCTCCCACCACACCTATCTATTCACAAAATTTCCAAGAACCATCACCAACCGACACCCAAAATGTGGGGGACACCCAACCGGAACCGACACCCTCAAGAAAAGGGAAAGAAAAAAGGGTGGAAAAGGGGAAAGAAAAAAGGGTGGAAAAGGGGAAAGAAAAAGCGTTGCCAAAAAGGGCACAAACAAAGTGGTCAACCCCTGACGAGGTGATTTTGGCCCAACGTTGGATTCATAACTCTGAAGATGGTGTGAAGGGGAATAGCAAAAAATCTTTCGTCCATTGGGCTCGAATTCTCGAGGACTTCAACTCGACTGCTTCTGTGAAGCGTAACATGAACCAACTCACGGGCAAATGGTCCAAAATAGCTCATGACGTGAAACATTTCAGCGCTATATACAATTCGTTAAACGACGTGCGTGGAAGCGGTACGCGAGACGAGGACGTTCTAAAAGCTGCTCGTCAACAATTCCGTGAAAATGTCGGCCGTAATTTTATATATGAAGATTGTTGGGAAGTGGTGAGAGATAGCCCAAAGTTCTATTTTTCAGTGGGCGTCATGGATACCGAGCCGATAAGCCTCGATGAAGACACCGAACCGGCGAGCATGGATCCAGGGACGGCGGCACCAAGGACGTCGACACCGGCTAACATGCATGCGTTGTTCCAAGATGACCCGTTGAGGCGCCCCCCCGGCCGCAGTGTGAGCAAGAAAAGTCAAAAGACTTCGTCTTCGTCCGATGCCGCAAGTTCCCGAAGGTCCATTAAGCTGGACACTTTGGACCTCGTTAGAAAAACCTCCAAAAAAAATACAGGCATTATAAAAAAGGTTGCAAAAATGGCACACAAAAAATTGATTTTGGAAACTTGGAAATTCCTAGCCATAAAAGTGCCAAACGACATTGACGAAAGTCGTAAGCAAATGCTTGAAACCGCTCAAGATGAAATTGCACATCAATTTCAAAATGATTTGGCGATTTTTAAGGACGTTGACGAGGAGGGTGACGGTGAGGGTTCGGGAGCACAAGGACCGGTTGGCGAAGACGAAGACGAAGACGAAGACGAAGACGACAATGAATCTCTTGATTAGTAGTTTTTTTAGTTTGAATGTCTTTTTTTTTTTTATTAATGGCTTTTTTTTATAATTAATGTCTTTTTTTTAATTATTTTAATGTCTTTTTATGTAATTTTTTTTTAATTAATGAAATGTATTTTTATTAGTTATATGTTTTAATTAGTTTATATATTTTTATTAGAAAAAGAAAAGTAAGTGGTGGGGCCCAAATTTGGTGAAGTGACGGAGTGCTGTTGGCACGGGTACGTCAGTTTAGTGTTAGTTAGTCTGTCTGCTGACGTGGCGCTGAGTTGGCAGAAACTGACGGCGTCAGTTTGCGTCACCATTGGCACCGGTCTAAAATTGTGCTTATTTATCTCTGACACATGAAACCATCTACTATTAAGTTCATTTGGGTTATATTTGAACTCTCACATATTATTATATCAAATGAGTAGATATGCGGGTCAAACCTATCAAAAGTGACGTGAAATATACTTATATCCTTACAATCTCTTAAATCGTTTATTCAAATAATTTAGACTGGTATTCTAATGAAGGAAAAAATAATATTGGTGGATTAGCCTAGCTAGCCTGCCCATTTGACTCGTTAAACAATGATCACTCGATTCAACCCGTTACCCAACGTACCTTTTTTCACTCACAATCAAAAGGGTGTCATAGTTCTTCAACTATGATATGATCACTAGTAGTGTGTGTGTGTTGGGGGGGGGGGGGGGGGGGGGGGGGCTAAAATGCAATTAATGGAACTTCACTTTGTTCTCAAGTTTTATTTTTAAGAGAATGCAAAGGAAAGGGAGGGTAATGAAAATAAATAAAAAGCTGTAAACTTAAGTCTCCCCTTTTCTCTTATATCTATTTACTTCCCTTTACTCTCTTCCCCAAAAGTAGTGGTGAGCAAAAGGAATTAGAACCGGAACAACTCGGAACTAGGAATCAAACTGGAATGGAACCGAACCGCTCTAAACAGCCCAATTTGCGCATCTCTATTTTATTAGGTCTAAACAGTTTCCGGTCCGATCTGGTTCGAAAGCGGTAAAAACCGTCAGAACCAGAATAACCCATTTTTTGCTATAGATTTTTTATATGTATGAGTGAGATTTTTAATTATGCTTTAAATATATTTAGCTATTTGCATAAGAGGAGGCTTACCATACGGCTTTTATTCCTAATTCTCGACTCTGTATCAATCAAATTCTAATCCTTAATTCTTGACCGCTCTCTCTCTTCTTCTCGATATAGCTCTCTGGTAATCGAATTCTAAGCCCATAACCAAACTACTTAACTGAATTAAACCATGCATAAATGTAATCTCAAAATTATCCTTTCCAACTAAAGGGTATATATTAAATGCTATAAAACAGTAGATTCTTAAGATTTAGCTAAATCTGAATCATATATGCCACTCTATATTTAAGTCATAAATGCGAGGATAACAAAATAATAGTGTCATTTTTCTAATGATTTTCCAATGATACCAGACCGTTATAGACCAAGTAATTTGTTGAAAGTTAAAACATTGCTGTCCAAGGATGAACCTCAAATTAAAGAGTGTGACACCAATATAGAATTTATGATAGCCCCATTTATATATGCATTCTGCCACTAAAACTGAATATGGTTCTATTCACTAGCCATGAGAAGAAAAGTAATCATATTCCCTGATTTTTTCCTATGCCATTTGTCATTAAACATTACTTGACTTCATTAAGTCGACAAACATAAAGCATAAGGGTGTGTGACACTAGTGGTTAATTTTATTAACTGGTACAGATATATTTAATGCTTAAATTAATTAAACTCAAAACATTTTACCACTTGCATCTAATTGTGACATAACATCCAATAAATGGCCAGAGATAATATTCTCGTGTACCTTACCTTAGCTTGTCACGTCATTGTCTTCATCTTTTACTACATCAGGCTTCAATTCATAAGTAATTATGGAAAACCAAAAAACAGAATGCAAGTAGTAACTCAAAATATGCAAGAAAAAAATAAAGTAACGTTAGAAAATAATTAAAAACTACTTTAAAGATGTACATCAACAACTAATTAGGCCAACGACAGGAAATGTTGGCTTCACAACCTGAAAAAATCTAACAAAATGGTATCATGAGAGACATACAAGGGGAAATGCTTCTTGTTCTCGATAACAAAATTAGCGCGCTTAATTAAGAGTTGATGAACTAATTGTGTGAGTTAATTGAATGTCATTAATAATATTCTATTTTTACTAAAAAACAATCGGTGTAAAACATCAGAACTAATAGGATTCTGTTTCATATATGTTGAAATTGATTTTACATGATTGACAAGTCACCATCAGCATATCAACAAACAAAGCAGACTAAACCGAGTGTAAACTGTAAAAGATAAAAAAGCATATTAAAACAAAAGCGTTAGTAATCGAGTTATCGATTTTTTTCATCAATCTCGCTATGATTCCTTGATAGTTCATACGCTTACATTAGAAGAGTCGATAGATCACCTTCAAAAGTAAAATAGTAACCAAAAGGGGATCAAAAGAAACTTTCAAATACGAGTTACTGAAACAAAACTTTTAGAGACGACTCTAAACCCTTTTTGGGACGACTTTTAGACTTTTTGCCACCATTTTGGTGGTCTCTAAAAGTCTTTTTTCTTGTAGTGGTCGTATTTGTTGGAATTAAATATCAATTTGTCATTTGTTAAAATATAAGTATTTGTATTATAATACTTATGATAGAAGAAAGGGTGTCAACAAAGAGTAACCGCCGGCAGCCTGTAACTGCCGCCACCCTGGAAAAACCGGCACCGCCATAACCGGCACCGGTAACCGTCACAACCAAGGGGTGTGACTATTCGTTCATACCTTTTCGTTTAGTATAAATAGGAATCAAATTCCTCAATTGTAATTATTCGAATGTGATATTCAGAATCAATAAAGTGTTTAATTTTGTTCTTATATTCCCTGTTCTATAACTTCGCCGGAGCACCGCCGGAGAAGCGGTTCTTCGCCAATCGATCAAACACCGGAGATAGAAACCTCCGATTTTTAACATGGTATCAGAGCCCAAGGCTAATCGATCGGTAAAAAGAAGAACAGGGAAGAACAGGGAAGAACACAGAAGAAATAAGAATACTTAACTGGTCGGAGAAGAAGACCGGAAAGAAAAAACGAACAGCAGTGGACAGAGCCGCAAGTTCGAAATCAGGGCACAAGTGACGCCCAAAAGCAACACCAGAGGGAAACCAACCGGAACCGCCATCGTCGCAACCGCCACCGCCGTAAAATCATCGCCGGAAAACGAATCGAAGAGGAACGGCCGAAGATTAACGGAGGAGAGAAGAAAGTTTTTGTTTTCCCCAAAATTGAAAAACAAAGAGTGTTTTATTTTCCCAAAATAAGAGAGAACGTTTTGTTTTTTCCCAAATTGAAACACGCGTTTTTTTTACTAAAAGGAATCATAAATTTTGTATTAAAGGCAAAGATTTTACAGATTATTAAAAGGAACGTTTTTTATTTCCTTTACTTAAATACGTTTTTTTTCTCATTTCTTTTCTATAATCTATATCAGTTTCAAATACAAATTGTTTTAAAAAAAATTGTTTATAAATTTTTAATTAAAGTTCTATAAAATTAGGGGAAAGAAAACAAACAGAGAATTACGATTGTGTGAGACGATTAAATCAAATAAGCCCGTGTGATGCGGTAAGAACATGTGAAATGTACAAATGGTTCATGTGATATGACAAGAACTTGTGATAAGTATATTATACGGAAAAAACTTGAGATAAGTTTGTAATACTTCCGTGATTGGATTATAAATGAAGAATTGATGTGTGATCACTGTAATGCAACTACAACAAAATGTGAAGAAAATCTAAGTGATTTAGATTATCCATAAATCTGTGTAAGATAGATTTAAGTCATGTGATATGACAAACAATAAAATAATTGTGTGACTCAATCCAAATCAAAGGAGTTGGTCAATCAGGATGGACGTTTGATCAAAAGAGTACAAGTTCAGTAGGAGATACCAGAGCTAGAGAACAAGAAGATCTCAACATAGAAAGAGGTCGTAAGAAAGGCATACGGATGGAGTAAAATGCCTAACAAGAAAGGTGGAGTGAACCGACATTGGTGGAGTGAACCGACATTGGTGGAGTGAACCAACATAACAAAAGCATAGCGGATGGAGTAAAATGCTTAACAATACATAGGTGGAGTGAACCGACAAAAGCATACGGATGGAGTAAATGCCTAACAAGACAACGGTGGAATGAACCAACATCAAAAGTATACGGATGGAGTACGACTAAAAGGAGTACTGAAGAACAAGACATTGGTGGAGTGAACCAACATGAAGTTACATGAAAGACGTGAACAAATGACTTGATATTTAAGGGGGGGTGTTGGAATTAAATATCAATTTGTCATTTGTTAAAATATAAGTATTTGTATTATAATACTTATGATAGAAGAAAGGGTGTCAACAAAGAGTAACCGCCGGCAGCCTGTAACTGTCGCCACCCTGGAAAAACCGGCACCGCCATAACCGCCACCGGTAACCGTCACAACCAAGGGGTGTGACTATTCGTTCATACCTTTTCGTTTAGTATAAATAGGAATCAAATTCCTCAATTGTAATTATTCGAATGTGATATTCAGAATCAATAAAGTGTTTAATTTTGTTCTTATATTCCCTGTTCTATAACTTCGCCGGAGCACCGCCGGAGAAGCGGTTCTTCGCCAATCGATCAAACACCGGACATAGAAACCTCCGATTTTTAACAGTATTGAGAAAGATCCAAACTTAGTGCATGCAAATTAAAAGAAACGAAAAGATCATACCAATCCCATAGCGGAAAATTACAAATCTACAACGTTGTTTCGGGCGAGCTGGATTGAACTCTTTGTGCTACCAAACAAAAAAGTTCATTCTCATTCTCCATACTAATTCTCATTATCTGTAATCATTTCTATGCAATTCCATTGTCTGTACCAAACGCACCCTAAAAAGAATATGATCTAGGGGAAATCATACACATTATACACCGTAAATTTAATTTAAACGAGAAACAAAACGAGTAAATTTCCCAACCATATGAGGCAGGAAACTCTCGAATACGTTCAAGACGAAGGAATTAACCCACCTCTTCCAATCATACCACATGAGATAAGACTGAAGAGGGTCACACATATTAAGGTTTTCTTTGAAAACATTAGCATAACAAATCATTGTACGTAAACACATCTAGCCAGCTATAAAACTTGGAATTTTGTTCAGGACAGAGTACATCTCCAGATAACTCATGAAAGGTTTATAATGAACTCTAAATCTGGTAATATTAGGTATTGATATTGATCTTGTCACAAACCCTCCTTATTCGTTTGATACTAACGCAAATGTTATCATGTATACTATACTCCAACTCACTGACCGACTTGCTAGATTTACCTACGGGTAGCAATTCAGACCGCGTTCGGCGTTGCAGGTTCGGTTTCGCGGGTTCGCAGCTCAGAAACTGATGTAGACCATTTTGTTTCTTGAAGCCCAAGATCGTGGTAGAAAAAGGGCTGCACAAAAAAGGCCATAACTTTTGGCTCGGGTCTCCGTTTCAGGCCTATGACCCGCCAAATCGAAGCTCGAGACGAAGGCTACGACGTGATAAACGGTTGTAGGCGGTTTACCAAACTTTACGGCCCAAAAGGCCTTGTTTTAGACACTTTATTTATGTTTTCGTGTTTTTTTGTTAATTTCGCAAACTTTGTTTAGGCCCAGTTCTTGGCCCGTTTGTCGTTTTAGGCCACATTTAAAGTGTTTTTGTCCAATGAAATAATCAGTTGATGATTTTGCAAACTTTGAGTTTTCTCTCCCAAAAGTGTTCTTCGTATATGAATAGTTTTTGAAGACCTCTATCACGGTATTTTTCTTAAATCAACGTGGTTTTGGTTAGATTAATCCGGTATTTTTTGAATCAACGGATTCTAAACTATTCTATCTTTTCAATTCTACATTAGAAACATTCAACTTAAACCCGACATGTTTATATAAACAGGTTAAATATCTTAACTCTAACATGTTTACTTCCAACATGAACACGACCTATATAACCCGTAGGAATTTGTCACCCTAGCTACTAGCTTTTGTGATGCTTACGGATACGAATCATTCAAAATTCTTTTGTTTTCGCAATCTTTATATGCCAACTAATATGACCCCACCCCCTTTGTTCCTGGAGCCTATAAAAGACACACATTGCCACCTATTAACACATATCATCTCTAGCCAATATTACATTCTTAAAACGAGTGTTCAATTCTACCATTGTTTTCTCATATATCTTGAGTGTGTTCGTATGGCGTCTAGCTCAATGTCTTCACGTGGGTCGGGTTCATGGACAGCTAAGCAGAATAAGGCGTTTGAGAAGGCTCTAGCTGTGTTTGATAAGGACACTGCAGACCGTTGGCATAACGTCGCTAAAGCCGTTGGTGGAAAAACTGCAGAGGAAGTGAAGCGACATTATGAAGAACTTGTGGAGGATGTCAAACAAATTGAAAGTGGTCGAGTTCCTTTCCCTAATTATAGGACCACGCGAGGGGCGTAGTTAAGGTAATCTAACATTAATTTATAATGAGAGCGTTTTGTTTACTAAAATTGTTTAGTATCAAAAAAAGAAAAAAGAAGAGAGAAAAGACCCATAAACGACTATAGAGTATAGTTTTCATTCTTTAGAAATTAAGCTGTAAGAACAAGGGCAAACTACACGAGTGTATCCAACTATACTGTTACAATATTGTATGTGTCGTACTTCAATCCTTACTTTTTTTTTATGTACTAAACTTTAACAAAATATATAATATGCAGAACGGACATGAAAATGTAGAAACAATAAAAATGCAACGATCATCAACTTCGATTACTCGATGCAAAATAGCAATTTGGAATTCCTTGATGCAATTTGAATCCTGCCACAAGTTTGGCGGAAAAATATCTCTGTTTTTGTTTTCTTTTTTTCCAATTGTATATTGGTAATCGTTCAAGTCACATAGCAATTGTGCTGCATTTGCATGTATGTGATCAAAATGTTTGCTCATTATATGGATTTTTCATATTTCAATTCGATTTGTGGGAACATAACAAAAGGAATCTCTAAATCAAGATATGAGGAAATCGTACAGAGTGTCGGAATTAAGTTAGGATCCTGATATTAATTAAAAGGCGGGAACATGAAATTCCATTAAATTGATTCCTTTTTATTAAAGTAAAATGGTAAGAGAAAAACAAAAACGAAAGTCAATATTTATTCATTATAAAAGCTTTGTTTCGATAATTTTGTCAAGGAAGATATAAAAATCATCATTTATGAACAATAAGAGCACTCCCACGTTACTTTGATTGTGAGTTTAAGTAGCGGGACCAAACCATTGGACCACAAGATCACTTCATCCGCCAGTTTGCCTTTCGCCACTTTAAAGACGAGAGTGGATGAGCTCATGAGTAGGGGTGTAACTGAGTCGAGACAACTTGTGAGCTACTCGAAATTGACTCGGAAAATACTCGGAATCAACTCGTTGTGAAACGAGTCGAGCTCGAGCTCGAGCTACTCGAGTAGGGTTTCGAGTCGAGTTCGAGTTCCAAAATACACAGTTCGCTTGGCTCGCGAGCCTTATCGAGTTTTATTTAATTACCTTTTTACCCTTTTCCATATATATAATTACCTTTTTACCCTTTTCCATATACATATTTACAACAAAAACATGCACTTATGTACAAATCGAATTTTTTCGAGCCGAGTCGAGTCGAGCTCGAGGGTATCGATACTTTCATCGATTTGAGTTCTAGTTAAAAAATGGAAGCTCGTCGAGTTTCGAGCTCGAGTTTTAGTTGTCGAGTCGAGCTCCAGCTTGGTGGGTGAGGCCCAAAGGGGTATTTTGTGTGTATGTATTTTGTAATGGTGGGTCCCAAAAAATTAGAGGGAAGAGGTATTGTTGGCATGAGTACGTCAGTTTAATGTCGGTTGGAGGGTGAGCTGACGTAGCGCTGATTTGGCAACAACTGACGGTATCAGTTTCTACCATGGTTGAGAGCAGTCTAAGTCGTAGATTTCCTCGGTTACCAAAAAAACGTTATACGATGCTTATATGTTTTTCTTTAGTTATACTATAATCATGTCATGGAAATCCACTTATATAAAATACAAAAAATCCATACCTATTAAGCAAAATGATTCACAACATCATAACATCTAATCGCATTTTGCAACTATCATGGTAAAATATACTAATCGGAAACAGCCGTTTGTAGAGATAATGAACTCTCCACTCCCTTGTTATTGTCACTTCTCTGTGCAACAACCTTAGACATTCCAAACATCTGCAATACACACGAATGATATTATAGATTAAAACCAGTATTGTAAAAAGCGGTCTAGGTGCTAGGAGGCATACACTTTTGCGATTTAGAGACCAAAATAGGTGGGAAGGTCAAAAGAGAGGCGGCGAAGTCAACGAAAAGTCAACATTTTTTAAACTAAATTATTATGTTTGATTGTCTGTTTTTTTAACTAAATTGCTATGTTTGATTGTCTATTTTGCAGCGTTAATTATGTGAACTTCGAACTATTTGAAAATTTTAAAGTATTATGTTATGTTATAATAGTATATGTATATAGGCCAGGTCTCATCTAGGACTGAAGGCCGGACTAGCGCCTAGAGCTTTTTGCAACATTGTTATATACATTTAACATCGGATTTAATTATGGGTATATATTGTTTAGTATTATAAAAAGCAAACCTTTGAGATGGTCTTTTGGAAGCATGTTTTATGTTCATCCATGGAAGCATTAATGAACTCATCAATGTGATCTTTCACATCCTGCAAGAAACTTGCATCTTCTGTTTTCTTCCTTCGACATGATGTCATGACTGGATTGGAAGCAGAAGCAATGGGGGTTTGACTTTTTTCGGTTGTCATTGTAAGTTTTGCAGCTCAATATAATGATTTTACCTACAGAGGTTCAAATATTAAACCATTCTTAGATAAATAAAAAAATTCCTTGAAATCCTACAGTCCACTGTGTCCGTTTCTTGCCAAGGAATCTACAATTAGGTTTTCAAACTTTTATAACTAATCAAAAGAAACGATTGACGAAACCCTAAAACACCAAATTTCTTCAATTCACATCGATTAGATTGAATTAGATCTCTACAAACGTGTGTAAGAGAGATTCGAGATTAAAATACCTTATTATAGAAGAGGAAATCAACGTTTCGTGTGCTGTTCTTGTCAACAAATCTTCAAAATTGATCGAGTTCAGTGGACTTTGATAATTGATAGTAGTCCACTAGACGACGGCGTTTGAAATTTAACTGGGTAACCCGTTTTCATCTGGACAAACCAGACTATTCTATAGCCCGACCCGAGACGGAAAATTACTTGCTCGTGAGCTGGGCTGTAAACTTGTTTAATTTGTTGACGGTTTGCGAATACTTAAATGAACAAATTTTACGTTCGTATTCGTTTGTTACAAAAAAAAATGTTTCAACACTTAAACAAAAAGAAATTAATGTTCTGTTCGTTCGTTTGTTTAATTTGTTTATGAACTCTTCGTAAATAATTCAAAAAAATATAAATAAGTGAACCGTAACGAACACAAGTGAATGAATGATTATTAAAGAATGTTGACAAACGTAAATGAATAAACAAACTTTAACAAAAAAAATTCAATAATACTCTAAAATTTTGGTAACCTCTAAAATTTTGTCAATTGTCCGCTTACGGACAATTGCTGCCCATAGGACACATTCCTCCCCTTACGACACCTTCTCTCGCGACGCGTCCCTGTCGTCATTTGGTCGCCTATGAGATCGTTGCCTATTTTCAAAGGAGAAGGGGTTGATTTCAAAGGGGAATGAGTATGACCGTCTGCTACGTGGATTTGGTTGGGATTTGTTATGAGTTTGGTCGGAAGAGAAAAAATCGGTGTGATGTTGATCTAACCAGAGTACGCATAGTCTTAGATTACTAGCAGGGCACCCGCGCAATGCGGCTCCAGGTACCATATTTTGCGCTGGTAATATAGATGTTGGTGAATGGTGATCACAATAGTGATGATGGTTGGTGATGGTGTGTAGTGGTGGTGGTTGACAGAGGTTAGATGTATCTTGGATTAATTTAAAACGTGAGGATTTAGTGTGTGTTTAAGGTTTAGAGGAGTTTATATTGAACCAATAATCTCCCCTATCTCAGTGGTGGATCGTTTGGAGCATTGTGTGAGAGGTTGTGAGTTCCGAATGTTGCGTTTTAATATTTTGGGTTCTTAAGTGTTTAAGACATTTCTCAAAAAAACAAGGAAAAAATCAAAACCTTTCATAAGAGAAAATTCTAAATGCTTTATAAATATTAGATTTCTAGTTAATTCATTGAGAATTTCAAAAGGAAAAGAAAATAAATCCATTATCTATGAATACGCACTTGTTTATTAAAGGTCAAATGCACCTGTTGAGACTTATCTTAAGTCAATTTGCAATTTTCATACGTGTAATTTAACATACAAAATTATAACATACTTTAACTTTGTTCAAATTGCAAATGTATTTTGCAATTTTCATTCTTAAAAAATAATCAACAAAACTGTCTAGATTGTATTATTAGTTCTACAATTTCGATTTAATACCAAAATAGAAATAAATTCTAGATGGAACTACAGAAAATGTCAAGAATCATTTTTTTTGGTGAGACAGACATCGAAAACCATTGATGGTCATATCTACCTCTCGTACCCTCGCTTTTAATATATATCTCTTTCCTTCCATCACCATTCACCACCCTCTAGTAAACTTAATTCCGTTTCCGTCGTATGGCCACCGTCGCCGACCACCCATCCTCCACCGGAACCGCCGGTGGTGGGACTATTGAAATCCAACAACCACCACAAAATCTCCCAGATTTTCAAACAAATGTCAAACTAAAATACGTTAAATTAGGCTACCATTACTTAATTACCCATATTTTCACTCTCTGTCCCCTCCCTCTCATTGCCGTCACCACCGTCCACGTCACCAAACTGAATTTTGATGACGTCAACAACCTTTACAGTAACCTACAGTACCACGTCATCTCCATCATGGCTGTAACTTGCATAGCCGTGATCGGGTTAACATCGTACCGCATGACCCGGCCCAGACCCGTTTACCTCGTTGACTATTCTTGCTACCGTCCACCAGACAACCTAAAAGTCCCCTACCAAGTATTTATGGACCATTCGAAACTTCACGGCGTCTTCAATACGTCGTCGCTTGAGTTCCAACGTAAGATCCTTGAACGCTCCGGCCTTGGAGAAGAAACTTACCTCCCGACGGCGCTACATGCGATTCCGGCTGCACCGTCGATGGCCACCGCGAGAGAAGAAGCAGAAGAAGTAATGTTCGGAGCACTTGATAACTTGTTTAAATTGGCGAGAGTGAATCCAAAAGACGTCGGAATCTTGGTGGTTAATTGCAGCCTTTTTAATCCAACTCCGTCGCTATCTTCCATGATCGTTAACAAATACAAACTCCGAGGGAACGTTAAGACGTTTAATCTGAGTGGAATGGGTTGTAGCGCCGGCGTAATCGCCGTTGATCTAGCGAAAGATATGCTACAAGTTCACGGGAATACCTACGCGGTGGTCGTCAGTACGGAAAACATCACACAAAACTGGTATTTCGGTAACAAAAAGTCAATGCTGATCCCAAACTGTCTTTTCAGAGTCGGTTGCGCCGCCGTACTTTTATCAAACAAGTCCGCCGATAAACGCCGGTCAAAATACAAACTCCTTCACGTCGTCCGTACACACTTCGGCTCCGACGAGCAAGCCTTCGGATGCGTTTACCAAGAGCAAGACAACGCCGGAAACACCGGAGTGTCTCTCTCCAAAGACTTAATGACGGTCGTCGGCGGCGCGTTGAAGTCAAACATCACCACATTGGGCCCACTCGTACTTCCGATCAGCGAACAGATTTTATTTTTCGTCAATCTCGTCTTTAGAAAACTGATAAACTCGAAAAGGAAGCCGTACTTACCGGATTTCAAGATGGCGTTTGATCATTTCTGCATCCACGCCGGCGGAAGAGCGGTGATCGATGAGATGGAGAAGAATTTGCAGCTGACGGAGGAGCATCACTACTAGAAAAAGCATTTTTTGACACGGAGGACTTTTTGGGGCGATATTTTACGCCGCAAAAGGCCACAAAACGACAAAATAGTCGAGCGCCCATTTTTTGACTTTTCAACACATTAATTTACGGCGAGAATATCGCCGCATAAAGCTTATCGCCGCAAAAAGTGAATTATCGCCGCAAAAGATAAGCGCTCGATTTAGGGTTTTAAGTTAGAGCATCTTTCATTTTCTTCAGCAACGAGCAGAGTGAGCAGAGACGAACCAGCACCACATCCGGCTACGATCGAGCGCCGTGTACCTCCGACGAACCACCACCTCCGCAGAACCGCCACTACCTCCGACGAACCAGCACTATCTCCGACCGATCGTTAATTACTTCGAAGGAACGCCATCGAATCGGAATCTCCACCACCGGACACCACCAAATCGGAATCACCACCACCGAAGACCACCGAATCAGGATCACAACCACCAAACGCCTCTGAATCGGTATGTTTGTTCATAAATTAAGGTCATAATTTCAAATCCTATTTGTTAACAAATTTGCGATAGATTAGGAGCTGTTCAAAATATACTAAAAGATAAACGTAGCTGAATCGTAGCTGTTTATCCTCCTCCTGCAAATCAGCAACAAATTAACATTAACATTAACATTTAGATTAAATTTGTATGGTATGTTGTATTTCCCTAAATCAATAAATCAATTAACGTAGCTGCAAATTAACAAATTAACATTAACATTAACGTAGCTGCAAATCATAAATCAATTTCAGTTAATTATTTGATTAAATTTGTGTCTTGTACATTAGGATTGTGTCTTGTACATTGGGATTGTGGGACTGTGAATTTAGAGCTTTGGTCAGAAGATAGACCTGTTTCCAAACACTCCCCTGTTTCCAAATTTGTGTCTCTTAATAAATAAGTGCTCTGTATCTCCTTACATTTATATATATAATAATAATAGTAATAATAATAATAACAATTGATATTGAGAGCAGTTACATGACTATGTATGGATATTTCACTAATTGTATAAGTTGGTTACTAGATGATGACAAAAGTCACAAAATTAATAATTCTATATCTCAATGCTCAAATATACACAGATACATAGATGCATGAATGCGGATTTTCATATAAAGTTGAAAAACCATAGACAGCCATCAGTAGTTTTTGTACAAATTAAACATCGTTTAGTCCTTTGGTTGGGATTAACTCTATTATGATTTGGGTTAGCAACTGTTTATGTGGGTTGATAATACATTACTTGTTGAGCGATTACTCTTTGTGAAATAATTTATGTGGGTTGACTATGTGAGCTGGCATTACACACACAAACACCAAAAACACGCACATGAAATTCACAAACCTGATATGAGTCGTAAACTGATTTTATGATGAATACAGGTGTTTTTGCTAATGTGAACATGTCTTGTGTTCTTATTCATTTTGAAGAATTAACATATTTAATTCACGTATTCTCTTTTGATATGCAGCCAACACTTCTTTAACTAGTTGACCATTTTTTTGTCAAACTATATAATTAATGTATCCCTTTTGTGATAGATCGAGCAGATACACGGATAGATCGAGCAGATACACGGATAGATTGAGCATACCTCCGATTGTTGAAAGTAAGATTTACTTATCCGATTTGTTTCTGGTTAATTACTTGTAAATTAATTTAGGTTAGTTGATCTTGTTGCTTGTGGTAAATCAGGTTTGACCAATCCTCCGATTTTGATGCTTGTTTTAAATCATTTTTGTTGTAAATCAGCTTGTTAATTTAGGTTAATTGCCTATAAATCAAATTTTGTTGAAACTACTTGTAAACTTTTGAATCTGGTCAAACATAGTCAAATCTGGTCAAAGATGGTCAAACCTGGTCAAATTTAGTAATTCTGGTAAATTAAGTATACATCCCCGTATGAGCTTAGAATATACCCGCCCGAAATTGATTTAGAAATCAGTTTCGGGTTGTCCCCGTATTGGGACTGCTTTTTGAATACTTCATCTCATTTAGGATGTGAAAGCTTATTACATGATTGTTTGTTTAAGAAAGATTCGGTTGCCATTTCCTCTATGCTTCTCAAGTATATATATATTTATTATATATACTTGGGAGCTAGGGGAAATGCTGCCGAATTTTTCTTAAACAGACACTCATGTAATAAGCTTTCACATATGAGGTGAGGTATTCAAAAAGTGGGTTAGGACCACCACCCATCCTAGAAACTGCTCGTAAATCCTTAGTATAAAATTTATTTGAGTTAATATTATGATATACTGTGAACACAGCTATGACGATCGATAAGAGTTGGACTACTTTAAGAATGCGTAGTTGTCCCGAATTTTTTAAAGGTCTTGATGCATTCCTCGATATGTGTAAGGCCCACTTGAATAATTCTGGTAACTGTCGTTGCCCATGTGAGAGTTGTGATAACCATGTATTTGCCCCGCTTAGTACACTTAGGGCTCACATACATCGATATGGGTTTAGCGCGGCCTACAGAAACTGGAGCTATCACGGGGAACCATTTGTTCATCCAACAACGAATGTCGGTCTTGGTGAAAACATTGATGAGTTGCATGATTACCTCAATGCTGTTCGTCAGGAGAATACTACTTGATTTGCAACACAAGCAAATCAAGTATTTTACCTTGATGACCCGTCAAAAGGTCGTCTAAGAGGTCAATCTAACCAATCTTATTGGAAAGTCGTCCAAGAGGTGAATCACAGGAAGATCTGGGACCGGGATATCATCATTGAAGATAATGAACAAGATGTTATACATGACAGCAATTCATCTGATTTATCATTGTGTGCTGATTTGGAGCATTTGACCTATACGAGTTTGAGTATAGGTCAAACACTAGAAGTTGAAGATATTCCTGTCCCACAAAATAGTAATAGCGATGATGATAGTGATGATGTACAAAATGATACTGATAGTGACGATGAAGATTCTGATGATCCTGAATCTGAACCACATTATTGTAGTAGTGATGAATCTGATTGATTAGATATTATATTTTTGTAAAAGACACTACTTTGAATCTTTATTTTTATTATTTTGTTTAATTGTGTTGTTTAATAGCTACACTACTTTGAATCTTTATGTTTAATTGTGTTGTTTAACTGTTATTTGCAAACAAACATTAATGCTTGTTTTTGGGTTTCCATATATTTGTATTTTATATTTACAGATGGCAGACGTTGCACGCGGACATGGTGGCGATTGTGGCGGTGATCCTCCGGGAGGCGGTGATCCTCCGGGAGGCGGTGATCAACAATCACGTCTAGGTGGTTGTGGCGGTAGCGGTATTAAAGAACCTTATGATATTTTTCTTAGTTTAATATCATTACTTGTATTTTTAATTTGTTCACTTCAATTTGTAGGCCGCAAGAGAGTACGTGGGGGATCAAGGAATGTGGAAATGAGAAAAGTGTGGAAAAACAATGATATGCGACGTTTCTCAATTCAATTTGACGGTACTGAAGTAAATGGAACGTGGAAAGCGGTCGGACGTAATGCTAATTATTTCAAGAGCTTGCTGGGGACGTTAGTGCAAGCTGTCCCATTTCGATATTCATCGTGGGCAAAAGTACCGGACGCCGACAAGCTGCGTATTATGCCTGAGATTGAGGTTTAGCTTAATTAATATATATGCAAGCTTTTAAAAATATACAATCTAACTATTATTTTTTATAAATCGCAGATGTACTTTGATATGCAACCGCATTATGATGGGCTTAACAATCGCAATGTCAGAACTGGGATAAATGCTATGTGTGCCGAGCGTTACAGGGACCAAAAGTCAAAGTTCAAAAGAGATTGGTTTGACCGTAGGGGGGGGGCCTCAGATCCTGAGTCACTTCGCCGCTCACCTCCGCCCAACATGACAGATGAAGAGTGGTCTCTTCACATAGACTACTATATATCAGATGCCGTTATTAGTCGATCAGCGGCGAACACTAATGTTAGAGCTCAGCAAGTACATCAAAGCTTGCATGGTAGAACTGCATATGCACAATATCGATATATGAACGTAAGTTGTTTTCTCTCTAAATTAGTGGTGAGTTGGGTAAGGGTTGACCCGTTAGTGGTGATTTGGGTAAGGGTTGACCTGTTAGTGGTGATTTGGGTAAGGATTGACCCGTTTGTTTGATTGTTACAGCGAGACCCGGTTACAGATGGCCTCCCTTCTACGTTTGACTCGTATGCTCAATTTCATTCACGTAATGGCGTCTTTACACACGAGTTTCTTGCCGAAAATTATGTAAGTAATTATTTTTACTTTTTTATTTTTACTTGTTTTATACGAATTAATATATGTCATAATGTATTTTTTATTTTCACAGCGCCGTATGGTCGAATTGAGAGCGGCTCAAGCCGGGAGCGAAAATCCTTTGAGTGAACGAGAAATCATAATAAATGTGTTGGGCGAACGTCCTGGACATATTCGTGGAATGGGAAGAGTGATAAGTTCCGCGTCTGGGTCTACGCCTTCGTCTTCTACTTCAGAAACTAGCCAACGCATGTACACACAGGCCGAGGTAGATGCCATGTTGGCGACGCAACAATCTCAATACCAAACAATGCAAACACAATACCAAACAATGCAAAATCAGTACCAAACAATGCAAAATCAGTACCAAACAATCGTTGAAGCATTATCTAACTCGGGTTTAGTTAACATAAATCTTCCTTCCACCTCTACTCAATTCCCTCCTAGCACTAATTTGGCTCGTGATGATCGTACCGATAGCAATGATCATAACTAGTTTGATAGTTTTTTTAAGATAAATATTAACTTTTAAACACGTTTGTGATGAAATTGTAAATATTGGAATGGTTTGATGTTTTAAAAATATTTGATTGTGTCATACTATTATTGTTGGTAGTTTATTAGAAAAGCATTTATTGCCTGGAAATATACCAGGTAAAACTAAAAAAAAAAAAAAAAAAAAAAAAAACACAATTTGCGGCGAGTCCTCGCCGCAAAATGTCGCCGCAAAAAACCGCAAAAAGCCTCGCCGCAAAAACTGAAAATTCGCCGCAAAATGTCGCCGCAAAAAACCTTGAACCGCTCGCCGCAAAATGTCTAAAAAGCTCGCCGCAAAAAGCCTCGCCGCAAAACTGAAAATTCGCCGCAAAATTTCGCCGCAAAAAACCTTGACCCGCTCGCCGCAAAATATCTAAAAAACTCGCCGCAAAAAGCCTCGCCGCAAAAGCCGAAAAATTCTCGCCGCAAAAGCCCTCGCCCCAAATACCCAAAAATTGTCGCCGCAAAAACTCATTTACTGCGAAAAGATAGCGACGATCTTTTTGCTGCGAGAGCTCGCCGCAAAAAGTCTTTTGATGCGATATTTAGACTTTTTGCGGCGATTATGCTCGCCGCAAAAAGTCATTTTTTTTGTAGTGCATGTTGAACCGGCACGGATGACGTTGAACCGGTTCGGGAACACATCGTCTAGTTCGATTTGGTACGAGTTAGCTTACACGGAGGCTAAAGGGAGAATGAAGAAAGGCAACCGGGTTTGGCAAATTGCTTTTGGAAGCGGGTTTAAGTGCAATAGTGCGGTTTGGGAGGCGGTTCGGACCGTTATACCATCGGCTCATAATCCTTGGGAAGACTGCGTCCATAATTACCCGATTAAAACTATTGTTTAATTATATTTCTAGACTTACGTTCAAGGGTGTCCATTATTTTTACGAAGTCCTAATAAACAAATCTCAACCATTAATCAATAAGATCTAATGGTCAAGATTAATAACATATTTTATATATTGAGGGGTATTTTGGTAATTTTTAAAAAAATATAAATATATTTTTATTTATTTTTTATTTTTTTATTATGAAGGGGTATTTTGATGTGGTATTAGGGATGAATTGGTTAAGTCTAAACAAGGCTAGTATTAAATATCATAAAAAGATTATTTGTTTTCCTTTAGCCGACGGGACACATGTAGTAGCCCGTGGTGAAAGACCCAGTTCTTCTTTTCCAATTATATCTTTTATGAGGGCCAGAAAATCTTTGGCTAAAGGGTGTGAGTCTTATATCGCTTATGCTATTGATGTTAAAAAGGAGAAACATATAGTTCAAGATATCCGGGTGGTTTCGGAATACCCGGAGGTCTTTCCTAATGAATTACCTGGGTTACCTCCTATTCGGGAGGTAGAATTCAAAATAGAATTGATACCGGGAGCTAATCATGTAGCTCGAGCACCGTATCGGTTAGCACCATCAGAGATTCGGGAAATTATGACACAAACTCAAGAATTATTAGACAAATGTTTTATCCGACCGAGTTCCTCACATTGGGGAGCTCCGGTTTTATTTGTTAAAAAGAAGGATGGCACGATGCGGATGTGTATAGATTATCGGGAGCTGAATAAAAGAACCGTTAAAAACAAATATCCATTACCGCGTATTGATGATTTATTCGATCAGTTACAAGGGGCTTCGTAATTTTCTAAAATTGACTTGAGATCCGGATACCATCAAGTTCGTGTTCATGAGGATGATATTCAAAAGACTGCTTTTCGAACCAGGTACGGTCATTACGAATTTCTAGTTATGCCGTTTGGATTAACAAACGCTCCGGCTATATTTATGGATTTAATGAATCGGGTATGTCGTTCTTTTCTTGATAAATTTGTTATTGTGTTTATTGACGATATACTAATCTATTCTGAAACTGAATCGGAACATGAGACACATTTGAGACAGGTTTTAGAGACACTTAAACGTGAACAATTATATGCCAATTTCTCAAAATGTGAATTTTGGCTTCGGGAGGTGCAGTTTTTGGGTCATGTTATCTGTTCCAAGGGGGTTAAAGTTGATCCACCTAAAATAACAGCGGATATGAATTGGTCTGCACCGAAGACTCCATCAGAGATCAAAAGTTTTCTCGGGTTACTACCGGAGGTTTATGAAAGACTTTTCCAAAATTGCGGGTCCGTTAACGAAATTGACACGTAAAGATGTACCATACATATGGAGTGATGAACAAGAGAAGGCTTATCAGACATTGAAACAACTACTATGTCAAGCTCCTATACTTGCGTTACCTGACGGTTCCGAGGATTTCATTGTATATTGTGACGCTTCTTTTGCCGGTATGGGTTGTGTTTTGATGCAGCGTGATCGAGATATTGCTTATGCTTCATGACAATTAAAATCACACGAAAAGAACTACCCGACACATGATTTAGAATTAGCGGCGGTTATATTTTCGTTAAAACTTTGGAGACATTATCTATACGGGACAAAATGTGTTATTTGTACCGACCACAAAAGTCTACAGTATGTATTCACACAGAAAGATTTGAATATGAAACAGCGACGATGGTTAGAACTTATTAAAGATTATGATTGTGAGATTAGATATCATCCAGGTAAAGCAAATGTAGTAGCCGATGCGTTGAGCCGAAAAGGTACTATAGAAACGGTTCGATTCATGAAAATTGAGATAGTTTCAGATTTGGTGGATAGACTTAAAATTTCTCAACTTGAGGCTTTGAAAGATGAGAACTTGAAAACCGGGATATTAGTTAAAAGAAAAGATGATTTAGTTGATGATTCTCGGTGATTAAAAACATTTCAATCACGAGTTTGGGTACCGTTAGTTGGGGGATTACGAGAATTAATATTATCGGAAGCACATAAATCTCGATTATCTATTCATCCGGGTACTACAAAGATGTATAATGATTTAAAGATGTTGTATTGGTGGCCGACTATGAAAACTGATGTTGCACGGTTCGTTGAGAAATGTCATATTTGTGCTCAGGTAAAAGCTGAACACCAGAAACCGTACGGATCGTTGAAACAGTTAGAGATTCCGGAATGGAAATGGGATAACATTACGATGGATTTTGTCACGAAATTACCTCGAACGCAAAAGAATCATGATATGATTTGGGTTATTGTTGATAGGTTAACTAAAAGTGCCCATTTTCTAGCTACAAATGAGACAGCTTCACTTGGTAAGTTGGCACAATTATATATTGATGAAATTGTTTCTCGACATGGTGTACCGCTTTCAATTGTATCAGATCGGGATCCGAGATTTGTATCTAATTTTTGGAACAGTTTACAGCGAGAGTTGGGTACACGAGTTAATTTAAGTACCGCCTACCATCCTCAGACAGACGGTCAGACCGAGCGAACTATTCAGACACTCGAGGATATGTTACGGGCGTGTGTTTTGGAATATGGTGGTTCTTGGGATTCGCACCTGCCATTGATTGAATTTGCATATAATGACTCTTATCATTCGAGTATTAAGATGCCACTATACGAGATGTTATATGGTAGACGTTGTCGTACTCCTACATGTTGGTTAGAAGCTGGGGAGAAAGAGTTTGCAGGTCCCGAGATTGTTCAGATAACCGCAGCTAAAGTAGCAATTGCTCGAGAAAAGTTGAAAGCCGCTCGGGATAGACAGAAGATGTACGCGGATCCGAAATGTAGACCCGTGACTTTTAAAGTATATGAGATGGTGTATCTGAAAGTTTCACCGTGGAAGGGTATAATTCGATTCGGAAAACGAGGTAAATTAGCACCTCGATATATTGGACCGTTCCGTATTCGCCGTATAGTTAATGATCAGTCGGTTACCCTGGATTTGCCGCCGGAGTTGTCGGGAATTCATGACACATTCAATGTATGTTATTTGCGAAAATGTAATCCCGAGAATTTAAATCAAGTGTTACCGGTTCGACAATTGAAAGTTGATTCAAAGAAACGATTAATTGAAGAACCGATAGAAATTTTAGACCGGAAAGTAACAAAGTTAAGAAAGAAGCAAATTCCTATGGTGTTAGTGAAATGGAAACATAGTTTGGGTGCTGACATGACTTGGGAGACTGAGGCTGAGATGAGAGATCGTTACCCGGCTTTATTTGACCGATAGTGATTCCGGGGACGGAATCTTCCTAGAGGGGGAGATTTATAACACCATGAGACCCAACCTAGTATTTTATTACATTCGGTAAGTAATATTTAATTATTTAGTATTTTATATATTTTTATTTGATTTATTTGAATTATTTGAATTTTTAACTACGGGGTTAAAAATTAGTAGAAACTGAGATAGATAGATCTTAATATAATTTTTATATATCTGAGTTCACTTTTGAACCAAAGTTCCGAAAATATCTTTGTTGTCAAATTCAAAGTTAGTTAGGTATTTTAAATAAATTAACTGTGAACCAAATACACGGTATTGTATTATGTTTTAAATGAAAAGTTGATTAATAATATGTGTGCACGTGTAAGTGAGGGATGGATTGAGAAATTGACTAATCTTTTCTTTTGGCTGCTTCACTCGTACAAAACACACTGCACACACAAGAAACTTAATTTCTTTTTGAAGATTGTTTGATATGCTGCGTTTCATATTGGTTATTTCGAATTCGAAGCTAATTAAAGGTAAGAAATCTTTATTTAAAAGTTAGGGTTATAGTTTTAAGAATAGAAGAACTAGGGTTTTTGTATTTAATTGGATTTTGGTGATTTTAATGATTATTGATTAGAAAACGAAATTATTACTTTAGTTAGTGTTTATTTGATGTTATGTAAGTATTGTAAGTGTTATTACTATGACACTGAACTGTAAAGCTCTTTTGAAAGCTTCAACAGTGGAGTTTTAGAGGGAAGATGGGTTTTAATATAAAAACTTTAGAATTGAGTTTTGTGTTTAGTTTGTTCTTTATTAGTTGATAATTTAAATTTAAATCTGATTCTTAACAAGGTATTGGAAGAATTTTAAAAATAAAAATTAGTGTTTGGCAATATAAAGAGTTTTGGTCATTTTGGTATATATTTGACTTTAGTCAAATCTAGAAATTTGAGTTTTGTCTTAGATGAATTAAATTTGTTTAAAAGATCAAAGGGAATATAAATGATTGTTAATGGAATCATTGAAAGTGTATTAGTTAAGAAATTGTCGTTTGACCCGTTTGGTTAAGTATGTCAAGATTTGTAATATTGTAAGTTATGAAATTATTTTGACTTGCGATAGTCAAAGTGCAAGGAAAGTATATAAATGAACAAGATACAGTAAGTGGTAATGTTTTGATAGGAGGTTTTGATGTTAAACTTGTTTTGACAATTACTACCATTTTGTAAAATTCAGATTACTAATTTGGGTTATATTATGTGTTACATGAAAAGGGAAATAGACTCAGTAACATAAGACTACTGAGTGTGACGGAAAGTTGGGCTAAGGTGAGTGGTTTTAACCATCTTACTTGTGTTGTAATATCAATTTTGGAAAAATGCATTTAGGTTGTAATATTACAGCTATGACTTATAGTTTGGTTACCTAATAGTGGTGCTATTTAGAGGTTTGTGCACATAGGAGAGGTCAGCTATGGTGAATTCAGCTGAGCTACGGTTACTTTCGGTTACGATAGTTGGACCTTCAACTTATTCGTTATATTAAAGGAAGTTCTACCGTACGGTTTAGTAAACGAGCTATCGGTTATCATTGTTAGGCCTACAATGATTTAGGTTGCCGGTCCTCTGTTTTGCCAGTTCGTTCTTGTGGAAGTCGAACTGGAACTTACTAGTTCGTTCTTGTGGAAGTCGAACTAGAACTTGTTCGTTCTTGTGGAAGTCGAACAAGTGCAAATGCAATGTGTTGTTCATTGGTTAATGTTATCATACAATATGGTTGTTAATTCTATTCACTTAGCTTTGTGCTAATCCCCACCTCGTTGAATATTTTTCAGGTTGTTAATGAAAGCTTTTGGTGGGGTTTGGCTTGTTGGGAATGGATTGATCAAACTCTGATATTTTTGGTTGTCGAGCCGTATAGAAGTTAACATCGTACTTTTAATTATTATAATCTTTTGAACCATTATGTAAATATAAAATATGTAAATCGTTTTATGTTTGTAAAATAACGCTTCCGTATTGTTTAAAAAAAATGACTCAAATTTTACGGTGTTACAGTACCTCCTTGAACGTTTCTCTATATTTTTACTATAAAACATACTATAAATATATAAAAGAAAAAAAAGATATACTTCCTCCGATTCAAAATAAGTGATACACTTTGGATTTCACAGATTTTGAGGCAAAAGTTTATAATGATGGTTAAATTAGATTAATTAGATGGTTAGTGGGAAATGGGTCCCACACTTTTTGAATAAAGTGAAGTTAATGATGTTTAAAAGTAAAAATAAGGGTAAAGAGGTCTTTTCACTTTATTAAAGTAGATAATTAGTGGGTGTAGGTCCCATCATTTTTTGCCAAATAAGGTAATTTTTCAAAGTGTATCACTTATTTTGATACACCCCAAAAAGGAAAGTGTATCACTTATTTTGAATCGGAGGAAGTATTAATGTTGTGAGGTGGTTCGGTAAAAATCTATTTTTATATGGGTAGGGTGTGCTTGGTTGGAGGTATTGGGGAGTGGATAATGAGATTGATTATCAATGAATATGCTTGGTTTATTACAAGGTAATCAATCATTGCTCATTACTAGGTAATACTCCCTCCGTCCCTTAATAAAGTTCCCATTTCTCATGGGCACAATATTTTAGGAGATAGATAGTGGTGGCGTCATTGGTAATAAATTTGATTAAAATATTAGGTTTTTTGGAGAGAGAAAGTGTTTTTAAGAGATAGTTAGTTGTGATGTATATTATAACAATATTATTTTATTGAGTGGGTCCCTCCAATATGAGAAATGGGAACTTTATTTTGGGACAAATGTTTTGAGTGAAATGGGAACTTTATTAAGGGACGGAGGGAGTACATCATTACCCACCAAATTGAGGGTAATGGATTAGGTGAATGGGATCCATTGAGTACTCAAAAAACGGTTAGGGCTCGCGAGGACACCTCAAAAACTTTTCAAAAAGTTCCGAAAAATATAAATAACTCCCCATGATTATTACTACATTTGACAAAAAAAAATTATGATTCATTTTTTTGCGGATCATAACAATGATCCATATTTTTTTGTGGATCAAAATTATGATCCATATTTTTTTTTGGGATCATTTTTGAAATTTTTTATTTTTTTTAGATGCGATTTTTATGTTTAAAAAAGAAATTTTTTGAAAAAAGTTTGTTTTGGACTTCCCAAATGCGCATCGGGCTTACACGTCATGAATGTCTCGAACATACATCCTTCCCTTTCTTCCGATTCAGAATCGCTACCCTCTTTCGTCGAGGACTTCTCAGCACCAACCTTGCTACTCGAAGACCTACTCTTCTTACGGCTGTTAGAATCATCCCGCCTATCCTCATTCGTCCAGTCATCCACGATCCGGCTCACATCTTTATTCACTACTTCCTTCATCCGATTAAACAGATTCCGAATAATTTTCAAAGTTACCGGGGTCAGGTTACGTCTAAACCGGAACCCTCTCCATCATCACCGCGACATGACGAAACTCAATTATAATTTCTCTTCTTGACTTAGAGGAGCTTATCCTCTTCTCGTGTTCACCTTTTTGTTATACCATTATATTCAACAATCAATATTCGAACAATCGACTCAGCAGTCGAATACAACCCATAAAGATCAAAAGATGACATTTTCCCTTAGGGATCAACCCTATTATACTCGCACTTTACGGTCTCAAAGACTAATCATGGACATCCTATGGAAACATATGGTCCTACTAGCATAGCTTAAGAATAGGGATGTCAAACCTACCTAATTCACTTAAACTATAGCTCTGATACCAAGTTGTAACACCTCAATTTTTAAAACATCATTTAAATCATATTTTTAAATAAAAATAATGCAAAGTCCAATATCCCAAAATACGGTTTAACAAAAATATTTTAAAAGATTATGATAGTTATAAAACACGGTATTACAAAGATAATATCATAGTCATAGGATAACGGGATCTACCTATAAGCTCCCGAGCTAAACATCTCTAGGCTACTTCTATCGCGACCTTCTAATCCTTCAATCTCAAACCCGAGTACATAGCCAAAAACAAACTAGTACGTGAGATAAAATAGTCTCGTGAGATACATGGGTTTTCGACTCATTCTCAAACATAATAAAAGTCATATTCATTACTTTTCTTTATTCGCTTATTACTTATTAACTCATGTTCTTATCATTTTCTTACATATATACTAGCAAGCTAACCATAAGCTTACTCTCATAAAAATCACATACTTGTAAGCTAACATGTGCTTACACATACTTTATCACATACGCTACGGACCTCTCCGAAGCAAACTCCCCCGATGTGGGTTATCAAGGTAAACTCCCTCGTTTCCGGGTTATCTATTGCTCCCTCGATTTCCGAGTTATCTGAAACTTCCCCGCTTTTCGGGTTATCTATTTCTCGACATGCTACTCTTGCACAGGGTGGTACCTCTCCAAGTATGTGTCACTAACTCCCCCAACTTGTGTGGGTTATCAATGATCCGGATCCTTTTCTCAACACATATTGAAATCATCAAATACGGGTCTATGCCCAGATAAGTCATACTCAAACACAAAATTAGAATACATCTATTCTAATTATCATATTATTCTCATTACTTATTCAATTTCAATATTGACTTTATCAAGTCCTTTACTAAATAAAACATATTTATCATTTATCAAAATCATATTACTTTAACTTCTCTTTGACTAGAATATATCTATTACTAGTCACTTTATACTTATTCTCTTAGCAAATCAATCACTACTTTTATTAGTATAATATACTAATCAATACTTGATACTTAAAGATCATTGTCGTTAGCTTTATTAATACATATTATTAATAAACTAAATATCATATTTCTTAATCATTACTCTTAATCATACATCATATTAATATAGAGTTATTAATCACTTTTTATTATCCTAATCTCTTTTAAAATCATTAGTCATTTAGACATACTTAAATAGTCTATTATTTGCATTTTTCTTACCTTTTCAATCGTATCTTTATTAAAAAACATTTATTAATAAAGACTCATAAACATCATAGTTTTCAAAATCATTTGCTATGTACCCAGTAAAAGTCTCATGTACTCACCTTAGCAATAGCTAAATCCAAATTGTGTTTTCAACATGAATCCTTGCTTCCATCTTTGGGATATCTCCAACTTTTAAGTTCTTCCAATCTATCAACACAATATATAAGATATCTAGTTACCATCTATAACTAGCCATCATAATCACAACATAATCATCCTCAACCATCAAACTTGGTGGGAATCTCAAAACCCTATATCTTGAATTCGGGTTCTATGCACAAACTAACCATGGATTCATGGTATACATGATATCTATGAGTGTTTTACACTCTCAAGACCCAAACCTCAAGACACCATCCATGGCGGGTCTTCTTCCCCACCATTTCCCCCCAAATCAAGTCTACAACTACTAGGAGATAACAAGAACCATAGATCCTTACCTTTGATGTTTAGATCCTTCAAGATGGTGAAGATCTAAGCTCCAAGACACAAAAATCGCCCACTCTCTCTCTAGAAATTAGCTGCACACTTTGTGGGGTTGAAGAGAATGAGAAAAACCCTAAAAAACAACTTTTTATATAGTCCAGACATGCCTCGCGTCGAGCTCCCATCAAGCTCCCATCGCGAGGTTACGCGGCATCTCTTATATGCAGCTCCGTGCATTCTCGCGCCGAGCTCCCATCGAGCTCCCACCGAGCTCCCACCGAGCTCCCGTCGCATAAATCCTCCCACCGTACCTCTGAATTCCCTGTCCCCTTTCTCGCGCCCAGCTCCCATCGAGCTCCCATCGTGAGGGCTGCATGTCTAGGCCAACTTTTTGATCTCCAAACTTGTTTCTCACCAAGTTTTGACCCGTTTTCGATTATTTCGAGTCCCAAATAGTCAAACACTCAATATAAGCGACGGTAAACGTAAACTAACATAAATATTATAATTCGAATAAATCCCGAATTAATAATACGAAAATGCAAATGTAAAATTACGGTCGTTACACAATTTATTACTTATTATTATTATATTTTATGTAATGTTATTATATATATTATATATTATTAATATATAAATATATAAATATATAATATAATATTATATTATATTATATTATATTATATTATATTATATTATATTATATTATATTATATTATATTATATTATATTATATTATATTATATTATATTATATTATATTATATTATATTATATTATATTATATTATATAATAATAATAATAATATGAACTTTTATATAAATTTAATCTAATAGTTTCATAAAGTCTTTTATCTACATTTTAATTGCAGGCTCAAAAAGCAGCTGCGAAATATTCAAACTTAGCATAGATTAGTTGTTTTGCAATATATATTGTTTTACATGCTAACACTCGTGCCAATGGTAAACGCAACTTTACCGCAGGTTAGTGTCGGTTTGGTGGCACCGTTGGCACGGTCTCGCCACTTTACCGCCGGTTTGAGCCAAGCCGGTTTGAGGACGGGCGGAGAGTGTGTCGCCGGTTGAATGGGTGGGTCCAAGGGGGTATTTTGTGTGTGTGTGTTTTGTAATGGTGAGTCTCAAAAAATTAAAGGGAAGTGGTATTGTTGGCATGAGTACGTCAGTTTAGTGTCGGTTGGAGGGTGAGCTGACGTGGCGCTGATTTGGCAACAACTGACGGTATCAGTTTGCCAAACCATTGGCACCGGTCTAAGTCAAAAAGAAATATATCGTGACATACATTCTGCCATTATATATATTGTAATTTCTTATTGTTTGTTAAAAGTTTTTATATAATTTCATCTGTTTTCTATAAGATGAGAGACAATTTTTTGTCCAAATTAAAGACTTTTATGGATTATAAAGTTGAGTTAAAAAATTGAATAATTCCAAACATATAAATGAAATGACATAAACAGTCAATCAGTGACAATTCAACCACTAATCATAGTCAAAATATTTCATTCTTTTCTAAAACAATACTTGTAAATTTGGAAAACATTTGTGACATCATGTTATAAAGATAAAATAATAAAGGTTTTTGTAACATGTGCTCCATAGGTACACGTTATACTGCATTAAATGAAATTAAAAATTCCAAAAGGTTTAGCAATTAACGTAATAAAGCCAAGTTTATAGTTTTAGACTTTTAGGTGATGTATTAAATGTTTTTTTGTGGATTTTTTGGAAAGTTTATGATCATCAATACACCCTAACATATGCCTATGGGGCACATGTTAGAAAAACCCTCGTTATCAAAATATTACATACTACCTCCGTATCAAAATAAGTGATACACTTTCCTTTTATGGGTGGAACAAAATAAGTGATACAATTCAAAAAGTTCTCTTATTGGTAAAAAAATGAGACTCATTCTTCACTAACTATTTATTTTAATAAAATAAATTACATTTTTACCCTTACTTTTACTTTTAAACATCATTAATTTAATTTTTTTCAAAAGAAGCGGGATCAATTCTTCACTAAATCCACTTTAATCTATGCTAACCCACATTTTAATCTTTTGCCTCAAAAACCGTGAAATTTCGAATGTATCACTTATTTTGATATGAAGGTAGTAATTTATTTTGGGTTTTGTTAATGACAGCCCTAAGGGCTGTCTCTAACATGCATAAAAGGCTTGTACATAGTAGTGTTCCTAAAATTCAGGGGGTGATTTTTATATTGGTTTTGCTTTGTTATTGACAGCCCTAAGGGCTGTCATTATCATTTTCCATTTATTTTTAACAAACATTGATCGTTGCAGAGGAGACCAATAATCTGAGTTATGTCCAACGCCATCCAGATAAAAATAATAATTATTGATTATTAAATACTTTATAAGTTTTAGATATTTTATATGATATGCATATTTTATTTATGAGTTTGGCTAACTCATGCCCTAAGGGCATGAGGTAAAGAGTATTAATTGAACAAAATTTTTCTTAATATATTGAAAACTACAATAAATGAAGTCTAATTTTTACAATTATTAAATGCATTTTTCAACATAAATGGTAAATATAACATCATTAAATGTGTTTAACTCATGCCCTTAGGGCATGAGTTAGAAAAACCCTTTATTTATTCTAAATAAACTTTAAGACATAACAAGATAAGACGGAACTTTTTGACTCATTAGGGCATGAGATGTCATTTTTGACATATGTAAGCGTGTCGGGATCTCTGCCAAGAAAGAAGCTCCTGTGAACTTTTTGACTGATCCGCTGGATAGAAGATCCACACTTAGACCTGCTGACATTTTAGTTTTTGGATGGGTTAGAGGGAAACACGCGTGTGTGGATCTAACCGGAGTTTCTCCTCTCGTGGGCTTGAGTAGTCGGGGTGTTACTGTGGGACAAGCTGCTCTAAAAGCCGTCTCGTGTAAAGTGGCAAAACACGAGAAAGCATGTATTGAAAATCAACACGTGTTCATTCCTTTTGCATTTGATACTTTCGGTTTCCTTACGCCCGAGTTAATGGAGCTTCTTAATAGAGTCCAACGTGTTATGCATAACAATGTTATGACACCCAGATCCACAAATGTTGTCTTTAAAAAAAATTAGTTTTGCTATTCAAAAAGGATAGTGGCACAGCTTGCCCGTTTGCTTTTTTTATCCATGATATTTTAGTTCAATGAAAATGTGTAAGTGTAACCACTCTCGTATTAGACAAAATAAAAAATAAAAAATTAAAGATGTTGTAAGTTACTCAAAAGAACATAAAAAGAAGAATGATTACATGCGAAAAAATCATGCAGTAGCCATAGAAATAGTTCGATTGACCTTGTCAAAGTTTGACCAATTATTGCTTTCCCCAAACGACAATAATCCCAACGGTCGAATCGGTACGGTGACTTTATTAATTAGCCGAGTTGACTCGGTAGCATACTCGATCATTTTTAGACTCACTGATTTCATTTCCTTATCTTTCTTTAACATCATGAGTTTCTCTATTAACTCGCTCTCCAGATCCCAAAACGAGATGTTACGCCTCCGGTTCATGAACAACTCGGTCAATCTCCCCTTGCAACAGTCCAATCTCTCCAAACACCGAGTCAACTCGTTCAATTCGTTGGTGCTAAAGTTGTGCACCCTCTCACTCAACTCAGCGAGTCGGATCATTACATGATATTGAATCATACGGTAATCTTCTCCCACTAATCTCATTACCTCGTACACTATGTCGTTTGTTTGACAATGTAATGATCTTGGCGCTCTACAAATCTCTTCGATTGTCGAAACTAGTCCTTCAACTTCTTTGAACAAATCCATGCATAAAGAAAATTTCAGTTTTTCTTTCTTTTTATCGACATCTGATTTTAATAACGACCGGGAAGTATACATAACCGTAGATGCAGACAACATGTTTTCCAAAAATTGTGCGTACCACTGGGGCCCACAATGAAAACTCGCGTGATTGTTTGTCAGTGTCGTCCACAAATCTTGATAAATTAAGGAAACCAAGATTCGTGGAGGACACTGGATGTAATAGTAGTGGTTCCTTGAGAACGAATGAACCACTAGTGATCATGTAATGGAGGGTTATGAGAGACTTGAGTGTTACATAAACACTTGGTTCATTATGGTGGTGGAGGCGGTTGATGATAGTGGATGTACAGGCAGAAGCAGAGTGGCGTGTGGTGTTCCCGAATGAGATGAGGGCGGCCATAAGATGGTCTTGTGGCGGGGATCGGGTTGACCGGGTGGTGGCACGGAGGACGGCGATTTGAATGGAGGTGGTGGTGTGGTTGGTGATTGAGAATTTTGCTTTGATGATTTTAGCTTTGTCTTTGAAAATTGAGTGGAGATTTTTGAGTTTTTTTGATCGGCCCATTAGGTTCAAGGAACAAGTAATTGTTTTCTGTATAATATTTATGAATATATAGTGGCGCAAACTTTTGACGTCTTCAACAAATATTATAATTATAAGTGAATACCAACATATTTTAATAATTAATTAGAAAATGATAGTGTGAAGAATTGTCTAAACGCGATTAAGATACTACACTGAAATTACACGGAGAAATAAGATAGAAAATTCAAAACAGACAAAATCAAAGAAAGAATAATAATTTACAAAAGTGGCCCCTAACATTAAGTTAGTCACATGTTTAGTCTTTTTACTTTTAACATTACATTATTAGTCCATGTCATTTAAATTGTGAGGTTTGGTTAGTGTAATATGACCGTGGTGTTACCTTTGCACCGTTTATCCGTTTACCAATGTTTGTAGAGATTTTGGTTGTATCGTTTTTAACATTATCTACATTCTCAAATTATCACTCGAAAAACAATTAATTCATACAAAGTGAATGTTATGATAACATATACTATAACTACAAACATTTTTAACATCGGTTATTGTTGTCAGAGGTATTCCTGGAAATAGTTTCTTTACTTTCGAATAGATGCATGATTGACTAACTGTTTACATCTTATGTCCTACATATATACTCTCACTTAGAAGAGATTGTATATCGTTGTTATTGTATTGTTTGGAATTTTGAATCATTATTGGTAGATTGGCAATTAAAATACCCTAAATAGTTTTGGTACTTGAAATTCATATGTATTAAGTCAACCTAAGACTTTTGCTTTTACATTTTGTTTTACACAACTTGAGACAGTTGACTAATAGTTTAGTCTACTTTAAATCAATGTCAACTCCTCTTGCCTTTAGCATCACTAAAAAGTCCACAAAATTATAAAATTACCAACTACAATTATTCGATCCAAAGTCTGTCTTTGACGGTTTTAAATATTTAACCATGAGTCAGTGTCTAATTAATGTCCTATTAGTTGGTACATGTTAGAATCTGTCGTTACAATTTACAAATTTCGATTGTTTTGTAACGCCCTGAAGTTGTATGAATTTACTTTCAGATTAAGGTATTTTGTTAGTACTAACGAAATCTCTAATCGGATAAAATTATGATAATCTTACAACAATGGATAACTTTTGATTGCTATGTCAATTCGTACCCAATGAAGATCACAAAAAAAAAAAAAAAAAAAAAAACATACATAATCGACAAAAAAAGCCTAGAGACAAAATCATAGAATTAATTTATGTAATTTACTACTTAATTGCTAACTAGTAATCTAGATTGCATTAACGGTTCGCTTCCACTTCCTCTAAAGAAACGTTTTGAGGTAGTTGCTCTTTCAACTTTATGGACACTAGGTTAAAACCCGCGCGATGCGGCGGGCTGCGAACTACATATTTCTGACGATTAAAAGTCCATTGGTTACATATTTTTATAACGAATACAGTACATAAGCATGAAAATTGTGTATAAAATAGGTGAAAAAGTCAATAATTAGCATTGGCGTTGAAATGTTGTCGATTACATGTTTTGATATATAGTAGGGTACCCGTGCAATGAGGCGGTGGGCACACTGATACATCTTTTCCGCGAGGATGTTGATGGTGTTCGTTTACATGTTTTTTATAACGATTATTATACAAATGACTGATAGTTGGGAATGAAATATGTATAAAGACTACATTGAAAACTTATCGGCGTTTAAAATTTGTTAAATTAAATGTTTTGAAAAAAAAAGTTCAGACATGGCGACGAATTAACACGTATATTATTCATCATGTAAGACCTCTCGATACACCACATTTGCTGTGTAAACTCCATCAACATTAAATTGTTTTACTTGTATATTTGTTTATATGTCATATGATCTTTATTTATCATCGGGGTCTAAACCCATGTAGCTTACGAGACTTTTGTCTCACGTACTCCTTGATGTTTTTGTTATGTACTCAGGTTCAGGATCGAAGGTTTAGGTACGCATGGATAGAGATGCGGGGCCTAGAGTAAAAGAACACTAAAACGGATTTAGACTTAGCCTAACTTAATGATATATTTTGTAACACCAAACTAATACCCTGATTTCATACCAAAGGTTTTTGTAAATCCGTATTTTGGGATAGTTCTCCTCTTTATTAAATGATATATTTTGGCCAAATGTTTTGTTTTAAAAATTGAGGTGTTACAATTACGAGTCAATCAAATGAAGCGAAAATGATATGCCATTATAAGAATTCCAAACTCTTGCTCCACATATAGGTAGAGAATTCCTTAAACAATCTTTATGTGATTTGATTAACAGTTATTAGTCATATGGTAGACTTGTATATACAATATCTAAGTGTTGTTATTTGGTGGAGTTGTATTACAACCGATTCAACTAAGAAATTAAATTATTGATGTTAATTTACCACCCAAGATATAACTTTTGGTCCCATTTACTTGTATAATGATCAAGGTATAGTTGGTGAGGATTCTCTGTAAGTTCAAAATGAGTACTAAACATTTTTAACTTATGATTCATGAAAGGGTACTAAACACTTCACTTATGATTTGACCGAGTACATGAAAATTGTGATATATAAGATGCAAGGTTTTAAATAGCGTGATACGTGGCGTAGTGGCATTAAAAGCCATAGCAAGGCCACGGCATTTCCTAAGGCGCGATGTAACGCGCTAATTTTGTACATAATTTTTAATTTCTATTTTATCAAGGGGATGTTTCCACACTTAGACTCAAGAGTAAATTATACATGATTTTTGTCCCGATTTTCAAATTTTATCTTTTAATCTGTATTAACTTAAAATGACCAAAATAACCTTATTTTTCTAGTTTACCACCTTATTTTTAGACCTTTTGCTAATTACCAAAATATGACACAAAAAATGTTATTTTTCATGGTTATTGACCTATTTAGTTATATTTTCTTCCAGAATATTGCTAAAATTTATGTTTTTAGAATTAAATTTCTTTGTAATTTAGGGTACCGGCCTAGAAAATGATTAATCGCTTGAAGGTGGATGACAGAGTAGGTACCGCCGATCAATTTTTACAACCTTGGATTCAACCATGCCATTTTTCTCCTCTTGTGTCAATCTAAAAAGTAACCGTCCAATAATGACATCCTTACCAATCAAATGAACTGCTTTAAAACATTTGCTCATTGTAACACCCAGTTTAGCTTTCAAGTCATCACTAACCTTCTCATAAATTTCACAAGCCTCAAAACCTTCGTTACTCGGATGTTAACCCACAATCATTTGATAAATGTTATATATACAATAGCAAGTTGTATTCTTTAATAAAATGGACTATAAACACAAAATACACGTACATTTGATTTTTGTAGGTGAAATAACATTATATTCAGAATTACTTCAAGCGAAATACTATTATACTAACGACACTAAAATGCATTAAGTTTTATAATCACTTGATTGGATCTCTTCTTCTAAAGACCCAAACATGCTCATCATAATAGAAAGTATGATGCTAAAGCACTGCAAAATAGAAATGGGTCATTAAATGGTCGCAAGTCTTCGGTTGCTGATGACACCATGACAAATGGGTTCAGTAGTGGTGCACCCGAACATACGCAAAAGAAAGAAATTCGGTTCCAAGAAGCATCCCAGAGCCCAATACTGAAAACAAAAAGACATTGAAAGTGAAATAGAGGACCAGAAACAACTCTGTGTTCAAAAAATTAAGTCCTGGGATTACAAGAAATATATTATTTTTCCATTAGAACCTAGTAAAAATAATACATTTTTTACCCATAAGTGTGTATATTTAAAGATGAGTTGAATTACATGTCTATAATTTAGTATTCTAAAAAAACTACTGACTGAAATTGTTACTTGATGTTGACAATGTGAACTGAAAGAACAAAACCAGTCGCCCACGAATAAATGGAAACCCCTAAAAAAGTCCAAAAAAAAATAGCAAAAAAATTATCTTGATTTACAATAAGCAGTAGAGTAACTTTTTCAATTAGTTATATTATAAAAAAGAAATGACAAAAAAGTAGCATGACTTGTACCATGAAGCTTTCCAGCTGCAATAATTCACGAGAGTTCCAAAAGCCTTTGTCAGGCGAGCATACCTGTAACGATTCAACCTAACAAGACGAATGTTAAACTAATGAGATAAGGATAATTGTATTTCAATTTAATCACAACATTTATAAAACATGAGAGCATACCTGTAACGATTGACCTGGAGCTCGTAAATAAGAATTATTTTCCATAAGGATAATCTTATGGTGATAATTCAAAACTTGATGTTGCTATTTAATTCTCCGCGTGAAGGGTATTAAATTTACAACATTTAAAAGAGAGTAGGATGGTCGTTTAAAGCAATATTAATCCGCCCAACTTTAAAGCATTTGGTTTAGATGTTTCGGCTAGAGTAGCAAATATTGGATGTGGTGTAGTGGTAAGTCATATATATATGTGTTGGTGGAGGTCCAATCGAAACTCTTGTTGTGGGTTTAAGACCTTCCACAAATGGGAAAGGCTAGTTTAAGACGGAAAGGGCTAGTTTAAGACCTTCTAATTTTAGAAACTCGTTCCCTCATTATATATAGCATAGAATTAAGAAATCACTAGCAAATCTTTCATCACAGACAAGCTAAAAATTCACACACAAGATGGTTAACTGGAACGACATTAACTTAAGATATTTACCTCAATTTCATTATCGTTTATGGAGATCTTAGCTTGAATTATAATTCATTCTTAAAATCATTAAGAGAGAGGAGAATTGTAGTTACCTTAGCTTGAATTGCCATCGATTAGATCCAGCAAGGTCTACCAAATCCTTAATCGACAAATTAGAAATATAAGCCAGTAATGTGTTATCAAAAATAACTACCTATTGATTACCTTTTGAAAGTAGTAAAAAGAATCCGTCCAACCAGCTTCAATGACGGAAGCCATGGAATCGAGCGGAGAATGAAGTTTGATAATCTCAGGGTAGCATTTCAATTGTTTCTTATGTGAGGCGAGCATACTTGCAACATATAGAAACGCAAGAGATAATCTCGGTGGTGATTTCAAGCACCCCTTTGTTGTGAGACGTTATACAGGCTTTGAATTGGGGATCCCTTTAGTCGGCTAGATGAATGGAAACGTCCGCTTCAACGAGTAAACCTTAAACGGTTGGGATTTAATGTCTGTATTAAATGATGGGAATACATAGCATGAAATACAGTATTAGGCTTTAAGTGAAGGAGTTACAGAAATAAAAGCAAATATAATATATTCCGAATTCATTTAGTGTAAAGGAAAGAGAAAAAAATGAAACGCTCTAACATTAAATGGATTATTTAATGCAGCGAATATTAAAACGAACGATAATGGTATAAGGTCGTTAAGCATCAAAAGGATAACAAAAAACCAAATGGCCGAGTGGTTAGATCGTTGCTTGAATTCCATCACGTCTTGGGTTCAAAACTCGGCTGAAGCACTTTTAAAATTTTGATTTTAAAGGGTGTTTGGACATTGCTAAAAATGGAAGTGTTGAAAATTCAGACATCCAGTTTTAGAAATGTCAAGCACTCATTTATAAGTAGTATAGACTAGTGATACAAGAACAACATGGTAGCTGTTGTCTTGTACCAAAGGGTCTTTGGCCTAGTGGTATGGTGTCTGCCTCTCTACTTTGAGGTCAGGAATTCGAGTCCCGTCGTGGATAGGGCTGTCGAAAACAACCAAAACCCGCTCTACCCGCCCGACCCGTTTCGTATTCGGGTAGATTGGGTCGGGTAGTTCGGGTATCGGGTAGAAACATTTGGGTATCGGGTAACCCGGAAATAATACGGATCGGGTATAAGGTAATATTTTAAGTTGGCGGGTATACCCGAATAACCGAAATTTATTATAAGGAATTTTTAAAAGGTAATATTTTATAATTTTATAAATAAAATACGATCGTTATGTTTGCAATCCATGAATTTCATCTAAAAGTCAATGATAGAGTCTCATGTTGGTTGGAGTTTGGTAAATTACGGACAAATATGATATATTAAGATCGGAATATAAACATTGTGGTGCCTGTAATACAAGGGTTTAAATTCTCGGGTATTAGTGGATATAACCGTTCCCGACCCATTACCCGAACTACCCATACCCAATTACCCGAATTTAATTTGGTTCGGGTATAGGGTATTTTTTATATTTGAAAAAACCAAACTACCCGACCCGAACTACCAATATATGCTAAATAAGTATATGCTGTTTTGTTGCGTGATTAGAGAGGGAATCTTAAGGTTAGTATATAAATAAGAAAAAACCACCAATATATGCTAAAAAACTATAAACGCCGTTGCCGGGGATCGAACCCGGGTCACCCGCGTGACAGGCGAGAATACTTACCACTATACTACAATGACAATTTATTGATTTTGGTTAATTAAACCTAAATAAAGTAACAAGTTATACTAAAATCCGTTAACTTTAACGGAAAAACTGTTTTTTTTGGTCCATAATTATGTCGGATGATACGGGTCACACTACAACAACCCACCAACCAACGAGACCCACCCGAATTACAAGGAAACCCACCCGTTACTTGGAATGAGCTAAGTCAAAAGCAGTTACTAAATGATACCCACTTTTCCTTAATTCTCTCATGCATGCACGTACAAGAAGGAGTAGTACTCCACGATTTCCCTTTTATTTTCCTTTTATTTCCCCATGTTTTCTTTAGCACACGATCTACTAGCTAGGAAGACTTTTTCTTTTTCTTTTTGTATTTAAGAGCAGTAACATGGAATAAAACGATATACAGAAAATTGCCCCAATTGATCTTCTTTCTCTGGTTTTCTTAAGGAGACTTACCCATCTCGAATCGGGTCCCATCATTTGGTGCTTTCATCATCGATTTCACCATGCCTCCCCGCAAAGAAACACCCTCTCTCGAAGATACCATGGCCGCCATACAAGACACATTGCAGCAGCTCCTTCAAGTTTCCACCTCGAACACAGATCGTATCCTCAAAAGCCAGTCATCACAACTCGAGATTATTGGTAAACAACTCTCAACTCAATTCGAACAAAACCATACCATACTCAATACCCTACGACCACCCGGCGGCGGCCCTCCTCCGCCACCACCCCCACCCCCACCCCCACCACCACCACCACCACCACCGAACAACCAACCCCGTCCCCCTAAAATATTACTTCCCGTTTTCGATGGCTCAAACCCATTGGATTGGGTTTTTCAGGCAGACAATTATTTTACCTATTATGCCGTTCCCCCAAACCAACGAATTCAATTAGCTGTGTTCTATTTCACGGGCAACGCCTTAAGCTGGTACAAGCATCTTGCAAACAATCAGCTCCTTGGCTCTTGGCCGGAGTTTACACGAGCCCTAGAAATACGTTTTGGTCCATCCTCTTACGAAAACCACCAAGCAACCCTCTTCAAGCTCCGTCAAAACACCACCGTATCCACCTACCAAAACGAGTTTGAACAAATTAGTAATTGTGTTACTGGTTTGTCCAACGAAGCTCTTCAAAACTGTTTTATATCCGGTTTAAAATCGGAGATACAAGCAGAATTAGCTCTCCACAATCCCACAACCTTACACCAAACGTACGGCCTCGCAAAACTTATCGAGGACAAATTAAACACCAACCGTAGCCGCTATGCCTCCTCTTACCGCTCAACTCCCAACGCTACCATCACCACCAAATCAACCACTAACACCACCGCCGCATCCACTTCCACAACGCCAAACAACACAGCAATTTTACCCAACCCCAACACACGTACCACCCTTCCCTTCACCCGCTTATCACCCGAAGCCCTGCAAAAACGACGAGCCGAAGGACTATGTTTCCGGTGTCCAGCAAAATTTCATCCGGGTCATGTTTGCAACCCCCCACAATTCCTTTTTATAGCAGATAACGACAATAATGACGACACCAACCCCGTACCAGCCTCCGGGTTCTTTAGCATTGACCACCCCATTCCAAACGACACCATATCACCTGAACCTACCGATCCCACCCCACACTTTCTGTCCGTATCCGATGCCGCCTATTTTGGCCTTCACTCCCCAAAAGCCATACGCGTAACGGGTTACATTCATAACAATCCGGTTACAATTCTCATAGATTGCGGGAGCACACATAATATAATCCAACCTCGCATAGCCGACCTCTTACCAATCACACCCACTGCCATCAACCCATTTCCCGTTATGGTTGGAAATGGCCACTTCCTCGAATGTAAATCTCTCTTGACCTCAACACCCTTAGAAGTAAGCAAAACCCAATTCAACGTCCCATTATTCATCATAGACGTAGCCGGAGCTGACGTCATCCTTGGACTCACATGGTTGAGCTCACTCGGCCCAATTCTTGCAGATTTTTCCATTCCACAAATGTCCTTCACCGTCAACCACAAAACATGCGTAATCAGGGGAGAACCCTTAACATCCCCCGTCACCCCTAGCTCTCTAAACACACTCATCCGTAAAGACTCTGTCGCTTCCCTCCATACTATGATTTTTCATCACAAACCACCGGAACCAATATCTCAACCCAAACCAAACCACCACGACCCAACAATCACAGCCCTTCTCAAGCAATACACACCATTATTTGAAGCCCCACATAGCCTGCCACCAAACCGTACACATAACCACCAAATTCCATTGCTACCAAACACTCAACCAATCAATGTCAAACCCTATCGCTATCCACATTATCAAAAAGAAATCATGACAAATCTCATTACCGAGATGCTACAAGACGGCGTCATCCAACCGAGTCAAAGCCCGTTTTCTTCACCCGTTTTACTCGTGCACAAAAAAGATGGCACGTGGCGCTTTTGTGTCGATTACCGAGCTCTTAATGCTGTCACCATCAAAGACCGATTTCCCATACCGACAGTCGATGAATTATTAGACGAATTACACGGGGCTACAATCTTTTCCAAAATTGATCTACGAGCCGGATACCACCAAATTCGAGTCTCACCACAAGACATACCAAAAACCGCCTTCCGCACGATTGACGGTCATTATGAATTTCGTGTCATGCCGTTCGGTCTAACAAATGCACCCTCAACCTTTCAATCGGCGATGAACGATTTATTCCGGTCAGTTTTAAGAAAGTTTGTTCTTGTTTTTTTCGATGATATCCTAGTCTATAGTGCATCACTCCAAAACCATTATGACCACCTTAACCACGTTTTCAACCTACTGCAACAAAACCATTACCATGCAAAGGCCTCAAAATGCATGTTTGCAACCAAATCCATCCCATTTTTAGGTCATATTATCTCTGAAAACGGAGTACAAGCAGACCCCGATAAATTGAAAGCTATTCAACAGTGGCCGACCCCATCATCCTTTACAACACTCCGAGCATTTTTAGGATTAACCGGGTATTATCGACGATTTGTCCCGACTTACGCCCACATAGCCGCCCCCTTAACCGATATCCTTAAACACCCGTCTTTCACATGGACCGAACCTGCCACCAAAGCCTTTACCACCCTCAAAACAGCTATGTCCGACCTAATCACACTAGCCTTACCAAATTTCAATGAACCGTTCGATTTAACAACCGATGCTTCAGGGGTAGCGATCGGAGCGGTCCTTTCACAACGGGACAAACCGATCTCATTTTTTAGCAAAAAACTATGTGATCGTATGCAAGGCAATTCAACATACATTCGTGAGCTATATGCGATCACCGAATCAATAAAAAAATGGAGGCAATACCTATTAGGACGCAAGTTTCGTGTGTTTACCGATCACCATAGTTTGAAACACCTCTTAACCCAAACCATTCAAACACCCGAACAACACAAGTGGCTAACCAAGCTTTTGGGTTACGATTTCGAATTACATTACAAGCCGGGCAAAGAAAATAAAGTAGCCGATGCTCTAAGCCGACCGGAACCCGCAAGTTTCATGGCAATTTCCAACCCAAAAGCTACATGGCTTGATGAACTTAGAAAATATTACCGAGAGGAAACCGATGGAAAGAACTTCATTGATCAGTTGGAGCAAAACCCACAATCACTCCCGAATTATACGACCCGCGACGGCTTAGTATACGTACAAAGCCGCCTTTTTATACCTAACATTACACATCTTCGTCTTCTTATTTTGCAGGAATTTCACACTTCAACCCTCGGCGGTCATTCGGGAATACAAGCAACATTTCGTAGGATTTGTCCAACAATCTTTTGGCCCACACTCAAAAATGACGTTAAAGAATTTATCAAGAATTGTACCACTTGCCAAGCCACTAAATACCCAAACCACAAACCCTATGGGTTATTACAACCATTGCCGATTCCATCACAGCCGTGGAACGATATCACCATGGACTTCATCACCCATCTTCCACCTTCAAATGGTAAAACGGCCATATGGGTAATTGTAGACCGTCTTTCAAAGTTCGCACATTTTATTCCGTTACCCACAAAATATACAGCATCATCACTAGCCTCAACCTTCCTCAAAGATATATACCGCCTTCATGGTTTACCAAAGTCAATAACCTCTGACCGAGACCCGCTCTTTTTGAGCCATTTTTGGACACAACTTTTCAAACAATTGGGCACAAAACTTCGTCACTCAAGTGCATACCACCCACAAACCGATGGCCAAACCGAAGTAGTCAATCGTTGCCTCGAGTCTTACCTACGAGCCTTTGTACACGATGAACCGCGAACTTGGTTCCGATACATATACCTTGCCGAATTTTGGTACAACACCACATTCCACACCACTATTCAGATGACCCCCTTCAAGGCTATATATGGTCGAGATGCCAACACCATCCACGAATACACACCGGGAACAAACACTGTTGCATCCATAGATATATCATTGGCGGAACACCAACGATTAATTGACGTTCTCAAAATTGCAATGGAAACCACTCAAAAGAGAATGATTCGACAAGCTAACAAGAAGAGAATCGACAAACAATTTCAGGTTGGCGATCATGTCTTACTCCGCCTCCGTAATTACCGCCAAAATTCGGTACAAGCAAGAGAAAATCAGAAACTGTCAAAGAGATTTTTTGGTCCCTATAAAATCCTAGAAAAAATCGGTCCGGTAGCATATCGACTACAATTACCAACCACTGCTCGGGTACACCCAGTTTTTCATGTGTCATTACTCAAAGAATGTCCAAATCAAACCGTTTCAACAACCTTTCCCACCGAATGGTTAACTGAAGAAACACCTACATCACCAGAACCGGAGTCCATATTACAAACCCGAAACTCAGCAACAGGACCCGAAGTGCTCATCAAATGGATCAACCAAGACATAACTGAAGCTACATGGGTGCAACTGCAAGATATTCAAGACCGTTTCCCGCATTTTATCCAACGTGAGGACACGTCTCCTCTTGAGGACGAGGGAATTGATACGGGTCACACTACAACAACCCACCAACCAACGAGACCCACCCGAATTACAAGGAAACCCACCCGTTACTTGGAATGAGCTAAGTCAAAAGCAGTTACTAAATGATACCCACTTTTCCTTAATTCTCTCATGCATGCACGTACAAGAAGGAGTAGTACTCCACGATTTCCCTTTTATTTTCCTTTTATTTCCCCATGTTTTCTTTAGCACACGATCTACTAGCTAGGAAGACTTTTTCTTTTTCTTTTTGTATTTAAGAGCAGTAACATGGAATAAAACGATATACAGAAAATTGCCCCAATTGATCTTCTTTCTCTGGTTTTCTTAAGGAGACTTACCCATCTCGAATCGGGTCCCATCATCGGATCTCCGTCAAAAAACCCAATTCCAACTCCACCGATCTCTCCGGCAGTCCGGCCTTCTTTTTTCTCCTCAAATTCCTATTTTCTGTATCCAAAAATCTAGCAATTCACCAAATCTAGACGAAATTTCGAAAATTATTACTATAGCTTCACCTAATTGTGTTTGATTTGTGAAATGGTTCCGAAGCGGACGGAGAGTCCGGTGTACACTCGGCAATGGAGCGGTGGTTCTAGCAGTACTGGTTCATCGTCTCCGGCGAGGTCTCCGGCGCATCCTCAGTCAAGGTTAGGTCAGCCTTCTGGATATTCCACGATTAAACGTATAGAAAACGTTGCTGCGAAAGCTGCGGCGCAGCGTTTGGCGCAAGTTATGGCTTCACAGACTACTGATGATGATGACGATGATGATGATCTTGGGTTCCGGTTTGCTGCTCCGACTTCCTTTGGGAATAATAGTGCTATTAGTAATGGCAGTGGTAGTGCTCTGTCTGGTGTTTCGTTTGGTAAACCGCCTTCACCTGCGATAAGTCAATTCAATTGATTTCGTTCTAATTCGATGTATTTGATTTGCATTTCATATAGTATATGTTTAATTTAGAGCGTTTATAAAATATTAAGTTGATCACTTTACTGGGACTATAATTGAAAGGTAATTGTGGTCTGGATTGTTGATTATACTGTATTAGATTAACCGACACTGCTATCAGTGCATGAAATTGGAGGTGAAATGATTATAATTAGTTGGATAAGGTAGATTTGAGTAACTTTGTTGATTTAGAATGAGATAAATTGTTTGGGAGAGCTTATTTGTGGGGCTTTTAATAAACATTTCTAAGTGTTTGAGAGAGCTTATGCTCATAAGCTTATTTAAGGGCTTTTACATAAGCTATTTTGAGGTAGATTATAAGCTTATTTAGGGGTTTTTACACTCTCATTGCACTTGTTCACCTCACAAACGTACATCACTTACTTTCACTATATGCTTTTTAGTCATTTTGCAATATAAGTCCTTCCAAACACCACCTTAATCTAAAGCTGTATAATCCAGATCCCATAACTTGTAATTTGATCTAACATACTCAACTACTAAAGACCACCAATTAAGGATCACTTGCTTCTAAAGGTCTCGTGATCTTGAATATGATTAGCTTCAGTTATATGAATATATTTGTTTTTGTTTGTGTTTTAAGTAGTTTTTTATGGTCCTATTTAGTTAGGTCGGAACTCTATGGAGCACACCCCTTCTATTCGGTCCACATCAGCAGGAAGACCATCAGTATCTGTTCGAACAGGACAAACTGTTCCACCTAATAGACCAATTGAACCTCCTGCTGGAAACAGAAATGGGGAAAGAAAGTAAGTATCAATTAGTACTTATTTTCCTCATCATTTTTTAGGCAGTAATAATCTCTTCTCTCTGAAGTTAAAATTTCTCAATGCATTTTGTGCCATGAAAATATCTTTAACTGTGATTTTATGTGTGCAAATTGTAGGTTTAATGATATTGGACGTGGAGGGAAAGATATGGGAGATCAGCATGAGGCATCTGCACTTCGGGACCAAGTATGACTAATTTTATTAAATTTATAAATTATTTGTACTCCACACAAATTGAATTTGTTTAAATATAATGTTATGATACTTAACGGGCTTCTTGATTAGGATGTAAGTGAAAAGCTTAGGGTGCTTTAGTTTTAGTTGTAGAGATATTTTTCTATTTTTCCATCTCTACTTTTCTAGAAAATGGGAGGAGTTTTCATCCAACTGAAAATATGTGGTTTCAATTTTCTGTTTAGAATACATGTTCAAATGCAGTTTGTTTGGAGTTTAGCTACATATATACAACTAAACAACCCCTTACGTTCACATGATTTTGACAACTATTGATGTAAATTGGTACCTAAAATTGCAGCTTGATATGCTACAAGAAGAGCATGATATTGTCATAGATAAGGTGAGTGTATTTTTCTGATTCCTTTATTGATCCTAATTTTATAAATTTGAATATAATAATATAATTTCATAAAGACATATATATAATTTATTATATATATTTCTATTTCAGCTTCGTCGTGTAGAAGAAAAACGTGAAGAAGCAGAGGCCAGAGCAAGGGAGCTAGAGAAACAGGTGTGCAAATAATGTTATTTAAAGGTGGAAACGGGCAAGTCGGGCAACGGGTAATCTTTAGTACGGGTAGAAACGGGACCGGGTCGTGATGACCCACAAAAAAAATTCCTCTATTTTATTGGTAAGTATAAGTAATTATAGCATTAATTATGATTACAAGAACAATAAATAAATAATATTTCCATAACAATCTAAATCATTGAAATAATACAAATAGTTTAAAAAAATTATTTGACCCATTTGAGATAAATACAAATAGATAGATAATAGTTTTGTATTTTATAGGTAGCTTCTCTAGGAGAAGGTGTATCTTTGGAGGCCAAGTTATTGAGCAGGTAAATCTAGAAAAGATAAAATGTTATACTTCCTACATTTCATTTTAAGTGATACACTTTCTATTTTTTGCAATTTCAAAATAAGTGATACACTTTGATAATTTACTTCATTTGGTAAAAGGTAGTGGGGCCCACACCCACTAAGTATCTCCTTTATTTTTTAACATCATTAGCATCACTTTATTAAAATGTATTGTTATTGTATCACTTAAAAAGAAACGGAGGAAGTATTACTTTTTGATGCATAACACTCAGAAAATGATATAATATAATAATATACGTATTTTCAGCAGCAATTCGTCAAAGAGAGGTAAGTTGAAGACAAAATAGCTTTTTGCAACAAAAAAAATATATAAATATAAACAAATATAAATTCCAGGCTGCTTTGAAAGCTGCACAACAGACAAAAGATGGAAGAGATGTAGAAGTTTCTAATCTTCGTGGATGTAAATACATCATAGTCACTCACTTGTTGATTTTTGTTAACTTGGTTTTATTGAATTTTAGTTTTCTGGAGTTTTATTATTTGTTTATTTATTATATGTTTATTTAATTATATTTTTGAATCAGAACTTAAAAGATGAAACCCTATGGAGCAGCTTAAGGAAGCTGAATCTGAAGCAAAAGCTCTTCGAACAAAGAATGGTATTAACTCATGAAGAGATGGTATGCTTGAATTTTTTTTTTTTCATATTATTTTATTTGGTTTTTCTTTTCTATTTATTTTTATTTAGTTTTAATTTTTTCAGGAGGAGGTAGTTCTTAAGAGGTGTTGGCTTTCTCGTTATTGGGGCTTAACATGGTAAATTTCTTACCACATTTTGTTGCCAAAAGTGGAAATTGAATCGTGTGTTATGTTTCCTTGTATTGTTTGTAAATCACCCTCTAATTTAAACTCTTGAATTTTAAGGTATTTGTGGTGACATAAAACATGAACATTGGTCATCATTTGCACCTTTGCCATTTGAAGTTGTTATTTCAGCTGGCGAAAGAGGAATCTTGGCATGGTGGTAAGTTTGTTAAAATAAGTAAATAACAGTTATTATTATTAACATATTGTTGCAGTTCATATATATTTATATTAATTTATTATTATGGCAATGCGAGCAGGTGGTGATGTTTCTGACAGAAGAAAACTTGTTCGTGATATTAATGGGGAAGGAAATATAGAGAGTATGCTTTCAGTTGAGATGGGATTGAGGGAAATGGCTTCCTTGAAGGTATAACTAAAACCCTAATTTTGGTAATTAACCGATTTAATCAAATTAACCAACTCAAAAAACCCAACTGACCATTTGGTCGTATGGGAAACCAAAGCGATTAACCGAACCGCCCCGTTTTAATGTTATGTTAGAAAATTATCTTTTTTTTATTAAAGCCTAACATGTTATATTAGGCTGAAAACAACTATCAGTCCATCAAAGCATAGTTACACGGAAACGTTAACCCCCCACGAACCACGATCCTGATTTTACGTACCAGAAACGGGTACACTTGCGTTCCGATCGCTACTCGATACACGATCCAATTAGTCTTTGTGGGGTTCCCGATAGAAGTAGTCATAGAACACAGATTTCGAACCCTACGTATTAGGGAACACGATTTCAATCGATACGATACATCGATTTAGAAGCCAAATCGTATCGGACTCAATTTTGGAAGGTGAATTGGTAATGGAATCGGGATATTTGGATACATCGATTTCAGTTTTCAAAACAGAATCAATTTTAAAAGGAAAATCGTTGATTTTGAGTAACCAAATCACGTGAATCAAGGAGAAATCATCACCGATGTTCTTTATATATCCCTATTGCCAATTTGAAATTAATCATACTTCATTCTTCACGTTCAATTGTTCAAATTAATCGCCGACTAAGTTATGGTATTGACCTTTTGATTTTTGAAGTATTAATAAAGTATCGATTTTTTGGAGTTAATTAGTGTTATATTTATATTTTTTAGTCATATATGGTACATTGTACCACATTATATCGTACAACGTTCCGCGTACCGAAATAGCGTTCCGGAGAAGACTACCCACCCTCGTACCCAATTTTAAAGATTAGTGATCCCCGTTCCCGTTTCCGTTTCGCGTACCGGAGCGTCCCCGTTCCCATGTAACTATGCATCAAAGTACTTGTATAGATAATGCTATATTTATTTTGGTATATATTTAATAATACATTATTGGGTCAAAAATAACTCATATCTTTGGCTCAATACTAAATAATATGTGGCCAAACCAAATCAACATAAACCAAAACCAATCGGTTTTTATTTCTAAATAATTGAACTTTTCAGTTTTGGGTGATAACAGACCCATGCTCACCCCTACTGTTGGTTATATTTACGGAAAATGTATGTAGAGACCACTAAAGTAGTATTTTTTTTATCTTATGTCATGTATACCACTTTCGAATAAAAACATGCCGCATGACGAAAATGGCCTTCTTTTTTTGAAAACTTAAGGGCATTTTTGTCATCTTGCACTTTTTTTTCAAGAATTCGAGATTAGTATAAATGAAACAAGATATATACTTGGGCGGTGTATATGAAAGATATATACTTGGGCGGTGTATACATTATCTCTTAAATTTTATTTTTATTATTCAGTTACATTCTTATTCTTAAATATGTGTTTTCTTTTTTAAAATTTTAATTTGAAGGTTGAAGATGGTGTTGTGCTGGCAACGTCGTCCAAATTTAGTTGGACAATCTATTCCTGGTATGCTTCATTTATAAGCCTTAAAATTAAATGGTATTTTTGTAAACTTATATAATAAAAAACTCATATTGGGCAGTTACTCACTCACCCTCCCATCCCTAGTGTTTGTTTTTAAGTATGTTATACACTAATATAAATGTTTACAGCAGACCAAAATCCCCGGGTGATACAAAGTTTGTGGAAGGATTTGGTAATTGTTGTCATTAAATTTAATATGCTTTCATAAATTTAGCATAAAATGTATTCATGGGACTCTTATTTATTGTTTCCACATGTTTTTAACTTCATAAAGTTTGTGCTTCGTGATTTGCCTCTATCTGTTGCAGAATTGAGCCTCGGAAGATGTTTCTTTTAAAGAGGTTAGGTTCGCTTCCTATTTCCACCAAACAAAACAAATACTAATTTCCTATTTCATTCATTTAAATATATATGTTTTCCTTAGTTATGGTGTGTATAGTGTATAATACACGAAATAGTTGGACCCGAACCGATTTTTAGTAATCCGGTTCGGATACGGGTTCGGGTTTCCGGTTCTATATCCCATCCCTAGGAAGGAGTGCCAATTTAGACCCATTCTTATGAATGGATTTGATAGACTCTTGATCTATCTTGAGCAATTATGGAAATCAATGTAACCGTGTAGACCTTTCAATTCGAGAAGAAAGGAATTTCTCCAAAGTGTAAACTTTCTATTTCATAATTGCATAACAACCGAAACAAGCATAAATACTAAGAAAGAAATGTCCAGCTCACCCGACAAGGGAATATTGCCCACCCATTTCTGACATTGGAAGTTTTAGTGCTCCCACGGACAAAGTTTAACATAAAATAAAATAAGCAAAATAACAATAAGCAAATAAGATAGTTGATGATCACGTGAGTAAGTCATGCCCTTCCCTCCTTGTGACCCTTGTTCCTCCTCTGGTAAACTAGCACGGGCTTATCAGGATCAATTTGTGTTCTTATCCCTAACGAGTCTAATGGGTTGAATAATTTTGTTTTTTTCCAGCTAAACTGCTAAAAATATCTTACAAGTGTATTATTTATAAGGGAAAATGTCGTAAAATAGTTTAGCTGGTGACATGTTAAGGTTCTTTTAAGTAAATAAAAGTTTTTGAGCCTGTAATTAAACTTTTTTTTCATCCCTAGGTGATTATTATAGATTACCAAAGTAGGCTAGCTTAAAAACTTGTAATTACTAAAATGGACCTTAAAAAATAATTACCAAATGAGATATAATTTCAATTTTATGACATTTGCTCCTAAATGAATCAGTCTTTTTAATTAAGTTAGAGTATTACTGTAGAAAATGTAGTTTTTGGTATTGTATATATATATAACACAACTATCTACAAAAATGGGCTAAAATAGTTTATGGGTCAACCCGTTTTGTGCAGGCTTGGCTTACATATTTTTGGAGAAGAGCAAAGGTTGATGGTGTAGAAGAGGATATTGCTGAAGATAGACTTCATTTTTGGATAAGCCAACTTCTCCCACTTCTCATGATGCTGTTGATGGTAAACATTTAACTTCTTTTTAAATAGTTAAATACTTAAATATGCACATAATAGGGTTTGTTTTGTGTATAATATAACATACATAGTTTTGTCTAACCTGGTTATTAAAAAGATGGTTTTGCGTCCCAATTGGACCATTTTTATGGATAAAGTTAACATCTTTTTTTTGTAAAAAACTTCTTTTAAGGATCCAATTGAGACACATGACTGTTTTTAATGATCCAAGTGGATAAAAGTTTGTAAAATGACTAAACAAAGATAAATTGCTATTTTAAGCAAAAAAAACAAACATAAACGTGGGCCACCCAACATAAAATATAAAATGTTGTCAAATTTTGTATTTTTGTTTCCTTTCTTGGAAATTTCCCCGACAAAAAGTGTTATAAACGCGTTTTAAAGCATTAATTATTTTCTAATAACATTTTTTTTCTGGTTGAACGAGGGTTAACAGAATTGCGGAAAATGGGAATAGAACAACAGCTACGGGAAGCGTCTCGCAAAGAAATAGACCAATCGTCTTCATTACCTGTAGATAATTCCAGAGATTCGGTTGATGAAGAATCCTAGTAATCCCTCTTTATTTCATTTCTTTCTATTTTTTATTTTTCTCAAAATATAGAAGAAAAAAAAATGAAAATTCTGCGTTTAGAGTGTTGATATATTAACTGAGTCTTTTTTCTCCCCCATGTATAATAGATTGGATGGTAATGGTTTAGTACCATAGGATATACATGTGTATCTATAAGTCTCGAAAAATATTCAATTGTTTGAACATGTATTTATCACATCCTGAGAAGTAGCGGTTTCAGGTTGTTTATTAGTGATTTATTTTAATATACAGAGAGATATTTGGTAACTGGTTTACAATATATTGTTGTTATTGGCTGGATTACAAGTTAAAAATCGTGCTATATGATTTAACAAAATAGATAGGTAAAATCGAGGAAAAAACCCTTGTTTCGGGTCCCTAAACATTTTTATATTAGAGAAAGCATTATTATAAGGAGTTATATACAAACTTGCTTTTGTTTATGATATGAACATTATAAAACTGGACGTCACTTGAATTTGCAATACCTTGTTTACATTTGTGTTTAAATTTTAATTCCTGTATGTTTCTGATATAAGATCAATAATCAAATGTTTTATAATGCAAAATTTGCTTAATCGAATATAAGAAATTAACAGACAAGATGAAGACAAAATTAATAGGATTATAGTGACGGATTGGATGGTTCAGAAATGATTATATTTTCAATAACAAAGCATTAAGAAAGGAAGTTATTATCGATTTCATTGAGTTTTCTTTTCTTTGAATTTGTAATTGTAGAAATAAATTGTGTAGGGTGGTTAAAAAACCTATTGATTGTAGTATATTTTTTCTAGTATCTTGTTAGTTTTTTTATTAATGAAAGCGGTATAAAACATATAATGACAGCTTTTAACAGCTTCAAGAGTTGAACTGTGTATTAATCCTAAAACTTTGTTTGGCTAATCAATAGTAGGAATGCGTTATGGCCCTTAATAAATTCTCTTGCCAGCAACAACATCACATAAGCCGGCCAAAAGAGTACATAAAAAAATAACCATGACGGCCAAAAGAGTACATAAAAAAATAACCATGAAAATACATCTGTTGATTCTAATTAGTTGATACATAGTTGGTTTTACAAATCTTTTAGGCAAAAAATAATATCAAAGGCTAGATTAGACTAAATTAAATAGTTAATAAGGTATGTCGTACGAGAGTATCTTATTTCTTTTTATTGAATAAAATAGATAAAATATATCATTTAATTTGATACAGCAAAATAAATGAAAAGTTGCATACTTGCATCTTTAGAGTGAGGCGAGTATATGATTTCACAATGTCACTCGTGAAACCACTTCTACTAGGGTTTGTATCCATCTTAAACATTCATTTCTCTTTCCTCATAGAACCAAACAAATCGTGACCTTTACTTCTTCAACCGGATTCAGGCGGAAGCACCGGAGAGGACGATCGCTGTTACAGCTCAGGTATACCTACTTATAAATGGAATTCTCTCGGTTTCTAGTTTTGGATAAAAAGTTCCAGCTAGGGGCTGTTTGATTCGCTCTTCCAAGGTTCAGACTCAATCCAGTTTCAGACTCAGTCCGAATCCGATTGTAATTCCCTCACTAATGGTCTAACTCGGTCAAAATACAGATTGGGCCCAAAATTATTTGCTGATTAAAAAAAACCTTGGACTCAGGGGTGTTTGGGAGAGCTTATTAACAAAGCTTATTAGCTTTTTTAGTTTAATAAGCACCCTTAAGTGTTTGGGTTAGCTGCTTATTCTGCCATCGCCGGTTCGCTCGGATCCGTCGCTGTCTTCTCCCTCCGTCGCCGGTTTATCTCGGTAAGGTTTTCTCCTTGAAATCGCTGTCTCTTCACAGATCTATAATCAATTTGATGAATCTGTTGTTTTTTTAAAATATCATTTTCCTCGAAGAAACGAACAAATGAGATTTGATATGAATATGACAATTGTTTCTGTGGGATGTTGTTGGATCTTTGATCGTAATGTTGTATACAATTTGGGGCTTTTTTATATATATAAATGATTGGTTTTTTTTAATATGAATATGATTACATGATTATTTGAGCAGATTCTTTACAATTTGGGGTTTTTCTATATTTTCATTTGATTATGTGATCTTCTTGTAATTAGTGCTTGAATACGATTACATGAATATGTAGCAGCAACGAGATTATTTGAGTAGATTGTTTCCAAAACAAAAAAATTAGCCTAGAACATCAACAATCACTTTTCCTTTAAAATATGCCCCTTTTAGTAATTTTACAATAAGTCTTATCCAAACACTTAATTTTAAAAAAAACTTATTAAGCTAAATAAGCATAAGTCATTATAATAAGCTCCCCCAAACACCCCCTCAGTCTTCTTTTGGCCCAAATCTCCCTTGACCCTTACACTGCAGCTTCAATTCAAACGGAGGTCGACGGCTCTTCTTCCTTCCTCCGTCGAGGCACCACCATCTGTCATCTTTCTCGGGTACAATATCACAATATACATATATATATATATATATATATATATATATATATATATATATATATATATACATATATATATATATATATATATATATATATATATATATATATATATATATATATATATATAACAATTCAACGCAGAACCCATTTAAGCTACAGAACCGTAGAACCCAATCTTATACCGTTAAATTGTATAATTAACGGTCTAGATCAATCGTAGTATTTTTGTAAATAAAACTTTTATATTTTTAATAATAAATAAAATAAAAGGGTAAAATAGGTAGTTTACAAAAACAAAAACCGTCCCCCTATTTTCTCTCATTTCCCTTCCCTCTCCATTAACCCTACCCCACTTTCTCTCACCATCTCCATTTTTGCTATGAACGGCCGCCCTCCACCACTTCTGGCGATTCTAGAGCACAATTCTCCCTTCTCTCACCGTTCTTCTATAACCTACATCTCTCTCTATGCGGCGGTTCTAGAATATGTAATCTTGCACGCGCTGGAAAAATTAAAGGTAATCTGATGCAATCTTATACCGACGAGTTAACAGATTCTCCATTAAGAGTTTGTGAGGCCAAAGATCATAAAGGATATATACAATCTTGCACGTGGTGGAAAAATTAAAGGTAATTTATAATCAAATTCATAAACATCTTAAAGTATCACATGAATCCCTATTTCTAATTAAGTTCATATTGGTTGGAGAAAGTGCAATTTTATTGGCTAAATTTAGGTTGTTTATTGCATGATGGAATTGCTATTGATTTTATCCTGTATTAATTTGTTAATTTTCACGGAAAATTGCTAAGTAACAAAGTATATAAGAATTAGAGCCAATCATTTGAAGTACTCAGTTCTTATTAATTTGTTAATTTTTGCACATGGAATTACTAATTAAAGTATCTTTATCATGTAATAATGAATTATTACAGATGTTATATTTGTAGGTAATGTGCTTTTTAGACTTCGAAGCTCATTATATCAACCCGTATGAGTTAGCAACTAAGATAAACCACATTACATTGCCTGAGTTTATGAGCATTGTGTTTTCTACGTCTCATCACACGCCACTGGATCATGTTTTTGTTATGCCTGCCATATTTATGTTATAATGTGAACCAGTAAGTGCATTTGTCACTCTCATTTTTCTGTAAATTAATTTGTTAAATTACATAATCCACATTTTGTAGTGATGTTTCATAGGTCAAAACAGGTCAACTGTTGGGGCGGATAGAAAATTAATATAACATGTTATGCAACAGCGGATGTTATGAAACAGAGGATGTTATGAAACAGAGGATGTTATGAAACTTTTATGAAACAGAGGATGTATGCAACATAGGATGTTGATAGGTGTGAAAGTAAAATATGCTTATGTTTAAGCATCTCAAGGTCGAAACTACACATCAATTTTAATGACGCCGTAAGCAGAGTTCAAAATAATTGGGTTTTTTAATCTAAAATTACACGTATTTTTACATTTATATTTTTTGTATTGTAGTGTTTTTATTTTATCATATTATTGCCAATTATGTGACGAGGTTTTCTTATTGATCTTATTAGTTTCTCTTTGTTGACTCTATTGACCAATAAGCATTCTGGGTTAACTTTTGGCAAACAAAACACATGTAATTAACTGATTTGATGTGTGTACATCAATGTTAGAGCATCTATAATGTGTGTACATCAATGATACTGTATCTATAATGTGCGTACATCGATGTTACCGTGTCTATATACATCAATGCTACTCTACATACACATATGTATATATCAAAAGTTATGTTTTATATGAGTTTATTTTGTGTTTTCCAGCTTGCAGGGTCAAACTCACGAGAGAAAATGAAATTTAAAAATCTTGGTACCATATTGAAAAGGGAACTCGTGGTGTGGCTAAAGATTGTTATGAATATGAAGACGGTAAAGATTATCAAAACTCTACAAAGATGAAGATCATAATTTTGAAAGAACCATCAATGTTTCTACATAGATGTTACTTAGTTTTTGTGTACATCGATGTAAAATGTGTGTGTTCAATATTTTTAGATACATAAGTATTATCTTGTACATATATGTTACCTAATATTTTTTATTGTTATAATAAAGTGTATGTTTTGGTTAAAATAACCGTAGAACCTAATCTTAAAAATAACATATACATCAATGCAGATCCGTAAATATGAAATATACATCAATGCAGAGCCGAAAATATAACATACATGTATCATTAAAAATCTGAATTTAATTCCTAAATTTTAGGAAACTTATAAAAAAGGAAACTAAAAATAAAAATGTACAATGTCAAATATACCCTTGAAATATTAAATGAATTAAATAATCATAAATTAAATTACTAAATTGTGATTGGTCTAAAAAAAGTTCTGCGGTTCTGTAGCTTAAACGGGTTCTGCGCTGAATTGTCCCCTATATATATATATATATATATATATATATATATATATATATATATATATATATATATATATATATATATATATATATATATATATATATATATATATATATATATATATATATATATATATATATATATGTCGTCTTGTACACGTTCTCTATATTTTTGTTGTGTGTTGGTGTTCTGAAATTTCGAAAGTTTAATTGCGTACTTGGATTTGTTTTTTCGTTTTCATGGTGTAATAGTCTAAGAAATCAAGTTTGATCCATTTTGAGCTTGTGATTCGTTTGATTGCAGTAGTGAAGCTATTTTAGGTTTGATTTTAGTTTTCGATTATTGATTGTGTTCATACGTTATTTTAGGTTTAACTTTTTTGGGTTCAGTTTTGTTTTTTAAATTAATATATTCTAAATTTCTAATTGTGTCGACATGAACCCACTTTCTAAATTTCAATTTTGTTCTTCTAGTTTCGTAATGTGTGATTTGTTTCCAACTGTATTGATTTGTACGTACCCCTTTCTGATTCCAATTCAAAGTTGAAGGTAATTGGTGAATCTGATTTATGACGGTTGGGCAAATGCGTTCGGACGCAATTAGCAACTAAGTCAATCAGCAACCAACCCAGTTAGCACTAACTCAATTAGCAACTATCAAACGGCGTCGAAAGCCTCTGATTCGGTCCGAATTCAGACTCAATCCAAATCCAAGTGTTTGATCTGCAACTCAGCATTTTGGACTCAGCCCAATCCAATTGCGATTATTGGACTCGGTCCTTTTTTGTTCTTTTGACGACGGAACAACGGCCTTCAATCTTCCTCTCCGTCGTCTTCCTCTACCGGCTTGTCTGATTAGTTTTTGTTTTAGGGTTTTTTGTTTTTCTGATGTGTATTTGAATTGTACATCTCTCTATGCTGATTTATCATCATGTCTTCATAAATTTCTCTTTTTTAGATACTAGGATAAAACCCGCGCGATGCGGCGGGCTGCGAACTAAATATTACTGGCGATTGAAACTTCATTCGTAACATATTTTTAGAATGAGCACAATACATATTTGCAACGAACTGTATGTTTTTTATTTCGATTGGCAGCTTGTGCTTGCTTCCGTCTTCACTTGAAGAATTAAGGCTTTCAACGACACAAATTTCTCCGAATACATCTAAAAAAATTTATTAATTAGTAGGGGTATAGGGTTATATAACATATAAATCCTACATAGTAAAATGGAGTTAATTTTACCAATTGACTTCGAGGCTAGTAATGAGTTATTCAAAATGTTCTCGTATGCAGCAAACTCAAAACCATGTAATGGACCAGACCACTCAGCGCATTCTTTAATCGTTGTGCTTGATTGAAATGAAAGTTTTTCATTCAGGCCAGTAAACGTAAAACTTGACTTGGCCTGCCACAACTTACCTCCTCTGATATAGTAAACACCGTCTTCCTTAAATTGTTTTTTAAATCTACTCATCAGTTTAACATAAATAGAAGCTTGAATCTTGCCTCCCTACAAAAAAATGGATAATACATACGATGTTAATTAATAGTTAAATCAGTAAAAAACAATATTTTTACGTAATGATCAATTATAGAATATGGTTAAGTGTAATACCTCCTCGTCAATTAACAGCATCTCAAGTGATATTATCTCATTTTTATTGTTGAAGTTCGTGTGGGGACACATTTGTAGAACCCTGACCTTGAGGTGAATTTTGTCCTTGAAATGATGAATGCTTCTTATATAGTGCAATCCGATTGTTGACATGTTAAGAATACCTTACATAAAAAAAGATTACGAAACTCATACACGGTAGGAACAACATTTGTATCATTTGTAAAAGAATAGAATGAAAAAACAGAGTTGCGGGTGATAACTCATACCGTTGGTTATGAAGGTTTTCTCTGTTTTTGATGAAAACAGTGACGGGTTTTCTCGGTTTATAATACCGTTGTTTATATAGAGTGGAGGTAATACGTATTTTAATTTAACAAATTAAATTAATATTAATGCAAAGATTTAATGGGTAGTTATAGCATGAATAAAAAAACGTATAGGTTAAAATTAAGTCTTTATATTGGTATCTGAAATATCCATTGGTTACTATATATTCTCTCTCACAGTTCATAAGGATGAAAAAAACGTAAGCTTGAAAAAAACGTATACATAATTAAGTCTTTATACCTAGTTATAGCATTGACTGACCGTTTTTGTTTTAAGACATGCTAAAAATGAAAAAAAAACGTATATCGTATAATTAAGTCTTTATACTGGTATCCGAAATATCCAGTGGTTACTATATATTATCTCTAACAGTTCTTAAGCATGGAAAAAACGTAAGCATGAAAAAAAACGTATACATAATTAAGTCTTTATACCTAGTTATAACATTAACTGACCGTTTCTGTTTTAATACCTACTAAAAATGAATAAAAAACGTATAGGTTAAAATTAAGTCTTTATATTGGTATCAGAAATATCCATTGGTTACTATATATTCTCTATCACAGTTCGTAAGCATGAAAAAAACGTAAGCATAAAAAAACCGTATACATAATTAAGTCTTTATACCTAGTTATAACATTGACTGAACGTTTTTGTTTTAAGAACTGCTAAAAATGAAAAAACAAACGTATATCGTATAATTAAGTGTTTATAAGCATTTAATTTTCATTAAGTTGGACGGTTACTATCTTACTATTGAATGCGTAAATTGGAACAAGAATTATATATATATATAGGTTAGAAAAAAAAACGTAAAATTCAATATATCTCTAATGTATAAAAAAACGCACATCATAATTGATTTCAATATTTGTAACTTAAAAAAATCCTTGAGAGATTTGTGATTTATAACCGTAAAAAAAAGGATGGGGTGATCTAAACCGCACGAATTGAATGTTAAAATTTAATAAAAAAACACATGTTGAAGTAAATTACCATTACTGATTAATTTTTCTAAAAATAAAAGTTCGAAAACGTCTAATTTTTAATGGCTATAATGATTTGCGTCTGCACATTGAAAGCATGGTGGTTTAATGTTTCGTTTGTGTACCAAATATTTGATGTGGTGTAGTGGTAAGGTTCATAAATGTGTTTCTAGAGAGCCAAAGTTCGAAACCTATTAACAACCTTTTTTTTTCCAATTAAGATGTGGGTTTAAGACCTTCCAGAAATGGCAAGCCGGATTCAATACTATTCAGAGATCTGTTTTTTCTTAAAATTAAGTTATTACATACAGAGATCAATGGATTCTGGTTCAGGCTCCGCCATTGATGACGAATACGAGTCCTTGCTTTCCACAACAGATGCAGATCTCCTGAAGCGTTCATGGCGCAACGAAAAGGCCGCCCCTGAGATTCTTCAATTTGAGTCTTCTTTAGTTCACAGATCCAGAGAACAGATTCAATTGATGGTACTTAATTGATATATGAATTAAGAATATTATGTAAATGTGTGATTGTTCTTTGTTTGTTTCAGGAAGCAACTGTGGAAGATTTGGTGAATGATGGTAAAGATCCACTTACTGTTTCATTATATCAGATGGATATAGCAGGACTTTGTTTCTCTTGAGATCATATCTAAGGACTCGTCTTCAGAAGGTATTATGATTAATTATTTTTTTATTATTATAATTAATTTGTATTACAGATTGAGAAATTCATGTTCCACATAAAGCAAACTGGTGATCTTTGGAGTAGGCTGTCTAGACAAGAACAGGAATTTGCTAACCAGTAAGAAGAATCTCATTCACCTTGCAATAACCATTTTTTGTTAAAATTTCTTTCTGCTCATTTCAGGTCCATTGCAATCATGGAACATCATTTAGACCAATCTGTTTTGTCCAAATTACCCGATCGTTACAAGTCCCATTTGAAGCAATCTGATGTAAGCCAAGATGATGATGACATGGGTAATTTTGTCTTTTCTTTTTCATCTCAACTCTATATATGTATGTAAATGCGTGTGTATATAAACGTTTTGTTATTTGTATTAATGTTTGTCTTCAGTCCCAAAGGCAAATTTAGATGCATTTGTGGTGTGCAGAAGCAGGAAATTTGTAAGAGGTCTGCCAGTGGATGACAGGTTATTTATTTTATATATTATTTAATTAAATAATATATCTTTGTGTAATAAGAAATATAGTATTTATTATAGTTTTAATTTATGACAGTGGAGAAGAAAACCCACTGGACATGTATGCAGGGGACATATATGCAGTGCGTTACAAGTCCATTAAACTCCTGGTTGAAACTGGCCAACTTGATTTAGTTTGAGTTTACCCAAATGTATTTATTATTATTTAATATATGACAATTATCAACTTTTATTACATTAAGCTTTAGATGTCATTGTATTCACACTTCTTTACAACAAGTGATTGGCATTGTTGTTTGCAAAGTCACAATTAACGGGGATTTTCCATGATTTAAACTACTTTAATAAAGAAAAAAAAAACAAGTGTGCTAAAATAACAAGTCCAGTTGACTAAGAAATTTTTATTTTAGCGGATTTGGCTACAGTTTTTGCTAGAAATATGAATTAACTAGTATATTAAGCATAATACTGTGGAAAAAGACCCAAATACATGCGATATTTAACCATGTATATTTTTTTTAATTTTTGGCCTATTTAGAATTTTCAAGTTAAAATAATCAAAATTATAACACACGTCAAAACACCCCTTAAAAACTCTTTACACTTTTTATGTTCATTACTTTTGGGTAGTAGATTGTAGATATGTCATGACGTCATGTCACATCCATTAGCAAACTAATTTACAACTTCAAGTTTAAGTAGGATGCTTTTAGGTCGATAGCTAAACCAAGCTTTGTAGCATATACTATTAGTAGGAAAACTGTTGCTGTTAACTTTGTAACTGACTCCACTATAATTTGATATTAAAAAGTTCCGAATAATTGTCGATTTACCAATGTGGCATTTTTTCATGATGGTTACTTATTAGGTTTTAATTTCTTCAATTGAACTGTATATAGGCTGAATCATGCATGAATGCACAAGCTGTAAAAAAGTTTGTTGAAGAGAATAAAAAATTAGCTACCGAATGTGGTAATTTGTTAAATCAATGGGAAAAATAGTGTTCGTTGTATGATCAAGATCGAGAAGCTATAATGGATTTTGGAAATGAAGCAGATCACAGGGCTAAAGAAGCAGAAACACGTGTTCATGAATTAGAAGAGGATTTAAATAAATATTCAGAAGAATTTATCGTTCTATAAAACCCATTCAGAAGGACAACAGGTAATTCATCATTTCATTCAAATCTTTATACATAAATTCTTGAAATTTGTATATTATATGCTGCTAATGATAATCATTTTCTTGATTCAAGGTTGGTGAGATGGCAAAAACTGCATCTACCGAACGTTGATTCACTGCTTTGGTAAATAAAGATGATATTGCATCAACAGCACGTTCTTTCTTAGCTGCAAATAGTGGAGTAGAAGTGTGCCAAAAAATGCTGGAAATATTTGAAAGGTTCGTCCAGATTTCTATCTGCAATTTGTTATTTGATTTACTAATTTGATTTATTGTTCTAATGCAGCTTGAAGCCTTGGTTTCTGAGGTGAAGATATTGCAGAAAGAAAAAGACCATATAAGGAATAATCTCACGACAGCCGAAGAGGAGGTAATTTCTTTTCTTTTTTGTTTATTTATTAAATTTGTTAATTTGATGTCAAATGGGTCATATTAAAAACAATTAGCTAAAATGGGAGTTTAAAGATTTTATGTTATCATTGTAACAATATTGTTTTTTTGTAATCAATCATCAACACATTATTATTAATAATTATCTAACACATTAAATCTTTATAAAATTCAAAATTGACAAAAAAAAAAATGTTTTGTGGGGCGATGCAACTAGACCCGTCGTGTTCCAACCTGTGCTATACAAAATAACCCATTTTGACCCATAACCCAACCCATTTGACCCGCCCATATTTCCATATGAGTAACAAAACTTGGGTATAATTAGGTTAAGGTGTTGGATGAAGAAAACAGGATATTGGACAAAGAGAATAGAAGATTACTACAAAAAGAACGAGATTCTGGTGGAAAGCATAATACTGCATCTTTCAAGGTGAAAAATCTAACTTTTTCTTCATTTTTTGTATATATTTTGTCATTAATTCGCAAAAAATGTGTTTTTTGCCCTAAGCATATGTTTTATTTGATCTTTTCATATGTGTATGTACATGATCTATGGATAATTATATTTTACAGTTAGTATATGGTATCTTTATGCAGAATAATAAACGGAAGACTAGTCCTAGAGATTGCAGCCCAATTGGGAAGAAAATCGACTTTACTGAATCTGTTTCGCCAGCAAGGCAGCCATTGTCTCCATTGAAACAGAACGGTTGCACAAGAAGTAACTAACTCCCTACAATTTGTTATGATTTTTTTTGGATAATGTGAAATGTGAAGTCTTACTTTAGATAGGATAATTGATTTCTATTGGAAATTGATCATTGTATTTGTCAAAGGAAGTGGTTATGACTAATGAAAATTGTGATTAGCTTCATTGTACTCTTTTTTTTTTTTCATAAGGAAATGCAAATATGGCCAACAAAAACGGTATACAATTGGCACTTGATAAAATAGTCAAAGTTAGTTGGTACTGAACCATATTAAGCGGTTAACAAAACGACTAACAAATACGAATAAAAATGCAAATTTTAGAGTTCGGACAGCTTTTGATTTGGTACAAATGTAGTCAAAGTTATTTGATACCAAACCACTTAATGTTTGGCAATCCATTCTTGAATTATACATTTTTTGTTAATTGAACAAACACGAATTAGATCTTGTATATACATTTCATTTGTAAACATTCGTTGATGCTTCTATGTTGTGTTTTGTTATGTTCATTAACATTCGATAATATATTGTAAATAAATATAATTAAATTAGTCTAGACATAAAAACCTTTTATTTATTACTAGTTTGGATTGTTCTTTCAGTCTGACCATCGGTTTGGGGATGATAAACAGTACTCATATCGAGGCGAGTACCGAGAGATTTTTGCCATGATTGCCAAAAACGAGATGTAAAGCGACTATCACGATCAAATATGATCGCGACTGGCACACCATGCCGAGATACGACTTCTTTCAGATAAATTCTCGTTAACTTCTCCATTTGGCCAGTCTCTTTAATAGGAATGAAATGAGCTGATTTGGTCAATCGATCAACAATTACCCGAATTGTGTCATGACCACTAGTCGTTCGAGGCAACTTGGTTATGAAATTCATAGAGATTTCTTCCCATTTCCATTCAGGGATCTCTGGCTGTTGTAGAAGACCGGAAGGCTTCTGATTCTCTACTTTCACTTTGGCACAAGTTAAACATTTACCGACATAAACCGCGATCTCTTTCTTCATGTTTGGCCACCAGTACAATTCTTTGACATCTTTATACATCTTGTCAGCACCAAGATGAATAGAATATTTAGATCGATGAGCTTCATTCAAGATGACGCCGCGAACACTTCCATGATTAGGAACCCATAAACGATCCATGAAATAAAGGGTTTCATCCACCTTTGCTTCTAACTGCTTTTTCATACCATGCAAAGCTTCACTTTTGATGTTCTCTACCTTCAAGGCTTCAGCTTGGAATTCATGAACTTGGGAAGATAGATTAGAACGAACAGAGATTGGAAGGGCTCGAACACGACGAGGTTTAGGCTTCTCTTTTCGACTTAAGGCATCAGCTACCACATTAGCTTTACCAGGATGATACTTGATCTCACAGTCGTAATCATTCATCAACTCTACCCATCTGCTCTGTCTCATGTTGATCTCTTTCTGATTGAAGATATGTTGCAAGCTCTTGTGATCGGTGAATATTGTGCACTTGGTACCATAGAGATAATGTCTCCAAATCTTCAATGCGAACACAACGGCACCCAACTCAAGATCATGAGTTGTATAATTCTTCTCGTGGTTCTTTAGTTGTCGAGAGGCATAGGCAATCACTTTGTCATGTTGCGTCAATACACAACCTAGCCCTTGGTGCGAAGCATCACAGTACACCACGAAATTATCGATTCCTTCAGGAAGAGATAGAATAGGAGCAGAACATAATTTAGATTTAAGAGATTGGAAGGCTGATTCTTGCTTTTCACCCCATACAAATTTCTCATCCTTATGTTTTAACACCGTTAAATCCTTTGCAATCTTTGAGAAATTTTCTATGAATCTTCTGTAGTAACCAGCAAGACCAAGGAATTGTCTCACTTCAGTTGGGGTCTTTGGAGCTTCCCAATTCTTTATGTCTTCTATCTTTGCAGGATCAACGTGGATGTTTCCGACCATTAGGTTTTCAATAGAGATTATTGTAGTTAGCGACGATGAACACATTAACCACTGATGAATACTCTGCATGTGTAGCCCAACGACAAGTCATTTGACCATTTATGACCACCTAGCACTTCAATACAACTAGTTGACCTAAACGGGCCCAAAAATCCGAATATGATATATCACTTCCACACTTCCATCAACTAGCACATATTCTCTATACTATCAATTTACATTCATTTAACAATCCATCAAGTTCATACTTAACACAATTCCAAGTATTATACTTGCACAATTCCTAGATCGCCATTTGACCCAATTCATCCAAACACTAGCTAGGTTATTTCACAATTCCATCAATACAAGGTTTTCATCATCCATAACTTACTAAACATGATTTCTCAACCTAATGAACAATTCCAACCATTCAAACATCAAGAAATCCAAGGTTTGTCAAAACCCACCTTCAACATCCACCATTAATGGAGGTTGAAGGTGATTTTCACCAAACCTTGTCTTCCTACCACAAACAACCATACATTTCATGTAAAAGCTTGTAATAACACATACTACAACATCCATAGCAAAGTTTAACCACTAAACACTAGCAATCACAAACCCTAGTTCATAACCAAGCGCAAGAACTTCAAGAATAGGCAAGAGAAAAGATGTAACTTACTTCTAAGATTCTTCTAACACAAGTAGTGACAAGATTTTGGATTTTCCTCATGGATTCACCACACAAAGCTCAAGAACAAACAAGAACACTTAGAGAGAGTTTAGAGATGGTGAAAATGGATGGAATAGTAGATAAGGTTTGAATGAGGAGTAAAAAGGAAAGAGAGGGTGTTTCCCCCTCTCTCAATACCGGACAAGGAAAGGGAATGGGGCCCCTCTTGGCCTTTTTCTCAATTTTCAGTATGCGTCTGAAAAGACCCGTTCGTGGTTAATTTATTTAAAATAGCAAACGGACCACAATTTTAAAAACGAAAGCATTTCCGGAAACAAAATTTAACAAAGATTTTAAAGATATAAAAATCACATTTTCATATCAAACATATCACTAGTCGGGTATTTAACCCCTTTGTTAAAATACCGCAAAAGACAGAAAGCTAACGAATTTAACATAGCATTTAATCAGATAATCATTTGTTAAAATACCTTAAGGTCAATAAATTACTAGACCGGGTTTTAGGATATTACATTATGTTAAGCACCCACACATGCAATGCACATGAGGGTAAAATAGTCATTTCCCATTTCTTCTCTTTCTATTTTTAAATTAAAATTTTTTTCCTCTTAATTTGTGTTTCTCATTCTTCTACACATTAGAAAAACCAATAAAAACCAGAAAGACACTCGGCGATACCCATCTTTGACGGTGACCACAGTTCCCGCCATCGCACACCACCTTGACCATACCCATTTGTCTTTGACCAACAACCACCATCGCTAGTCAGCTACCACCACCACCACACCCTTCTTCTTCTGATCTCTCTCCGCTTTAGTGGCAAAGCTCGATGAAGAAGATGGCCGGAGAATGACGGAGTTGCATGTTTCCAGTGGTGCAATAGTAAAATCGCAGCCCATGGGCGTGGGTCGTTTGAACCCTAGATCTTGATTTTTCATTTATGAATCTCCTCGCAGATGGAGGTTCAATGCCACATAAACCCTAGATTCGTCGAAGCCTGTATGCGCAGGAAGAGACAGTGGCGATAGAGGCGGAGGCAATGTCAATCTCTCCCCCCAAACCACCAGAAAACCAGTGGTGGTATCCGTCGCAGGTTGTGTGCAACTCTCTCTGTCTTGGACTCTCTCCCCCTCTCTCTCTCTTTCTCTCAAGGTTGTTAGTGATGGTAGCTGATGGCGGCATATGGTGGGTTTGATGGTGGCAGAGAGAGAGAGTTGAGATGTTATACGTTATGCAACTTTGATTATACAACAATGAACGATTGTAACTTATGTATGAATGGTTGTACACAAATGACGAAATGACTATTTCTCCCTCATGTGCGTTGCACATGGAAGGACTTAACAGAAAATGTTGGGTCACTGAAAAGCATCCCCCACTGAAGGGATTTAATGAAGACAAAAAGGCAAATAGTTACAAGAAAATCTGAGGATCAGTTTCTCAGATTGTGGGTAACTGAATCTGATCAGTTCTGATTTTAGTTACCCTGTTACACTATCTGATCACTATCTGAAACAACGATCAGTTCCCCGTGCGGAATCAGATACCGATTAATAGATCAAATAGTTGTAGCAGGTTCAACACACACTTGACAATAACACTGAACCATTGAACATATACATCTCTAAACAAAACTCTTAGTGAAGGTCAATGAAGCTGAATGCCATATGAAGAAGCAAGAGTATCCGAAGACTCATGTCTACCTGAAGCGTACAAAGGCCTGAAGTTTCAGTGTCACAGAAAGACACAAGTAAAGCACAAGTTAAGTGAATTGCTAATAAAGGGAATATTTTGCAAATCTTCTAGAAGATATCGGCGATCACAAGACGACAGAAAGTACTGTCAGAATTCCATTAGTAGTGCTCGTCGCATGAAATATCCTCTGCACCAACAGAATTCTCACACGTGGATTCGATCGATCCATTCCTTTGGCATCACGTTTCCCAATGCTATAAATTGAGGACTTAGCGATTGAATTCTGTGTGCACCCAACAAGGTTACACGCTGCTAAAATTACTCCAGAATTCTATTTCTTCGAGCAGAGTGTAAACCACCGGTTAACCCATTGTTATTTGATTTGAGAATTAAATCTCTGTAACGAAGGTGTCTGGTCTTGTGTCTGATCATTTGTTGATCAGAAATTGTCTTAAATAGTATATGTTGTTGTCTATCTCATGCAAGCAGTTTAGTTAGGATTTGTTCTTAGCTATTTCGCAAACTACTTGCATCTTTATTGTATCATTATTAATTAATAAAGAAAAGTTTAAAAACTGTTAAGTGTTGCCTTAATTTTTATTTGCTCAGTGAAAGCGTATAAGTGCAGTAATTCACTTATCACGGGACTAACAAAAAAGTTTAACACCGTTTAGCTTGAAAGACTAGGGCAAAAAATAGTTTCAAAATAAGAATTATTGGTATATATTTTTGAAACTAAAACATCATAATTATAATGTGATATAAACTTAAAGGACCATTTGTGTAATTTACTCTTATTTTATTTAGTGGCCACCTTTTTTACCTTAAAACCAAAAACTATATCCATCCTAACTTTCCCATTCAAGTTACATTTAAATCATAGAAATATAAAAAGCCGAAAAGGTCAAACTAAGCTTTTGGTTGTTTATATTCCTAGTCAGGGCTGGGTCAATGGGCTGGACAAGCAGGGCGACCGCCCCGTGCCCCAAACGCCAAAGGGCCCTCTATTTTAGTAGTTCTTTATATTTTTAGCCCAAAAAAATCATACCTTACTAGAAAGGCCTAAACTTAGCCCAAAATAAAAATTGATTGATGTTAAGGGCCCATTTTATATTTCCCCCGGGCCCCAAATCAGATTAAGACGGCCCTGTTCCTAGTCTCATGTTTAGTATTATAATTGTCTTGTTCTTGTATGCCGAGATTCCAAGTAAAATATTTTAGAGAGAAAGTAGTGTTTCTTTCAAAAAGAAAACATTTCTATTAAAATGTGAAAGAACAACAAAATAATCTATCGTTATGTTTAAAATTATGGGTTTCAGATAAGTATTAAAAAAAGACGCCGGTGACAATTAAGACAAACTTAAAACACTTTTTGACTTCACTTTTTGACAAAGCCGTGTAAGGAAATTTAGCTTTGTTGATATTGAGGAGATAGTTGGACTAAGAATATTTGTAATGGTCGCCAGTACCATATCATTCCAGTCATATCTCAGTTTTTCTCTTTAAACAAACATATTACCATACATCTGTAATGGTAAACAAACTTACGATCAAATTTTAAAATAGTAACATGCATCACTAATCTTCCATAATGTACAAGCAATCAATGCACAGTACACGCGACCGGTATCCGACATCAGCATCGCCCAATTTTACAATTTGATACATGTACATACAACATCAAGATTTGAAATTTGAATTATTCTGCATACAAAGTCAAATAATTTGTAGGGGTTTGGTTTATGCAACAATAAAAGTCAAACAATAGAATGTTACGCACGCGGCGAATCACACCTATATATATCTTGTACATTTTCATTGTAAACATATCACTATCTCACATTCCAACTTTGACTCGTACAGATTCGATAAAAGTAGACAAAATGGGAAACATACTTGTCGTGATAACTCCTCTGCTTCACGGACTCGTAAAGCTAGCAGGATTAACACCACAAACCATAGAAATAAAGCCCGGAACCGTGATGAATATTTGGGTTCCAAAAGAAACCGTCACGAAAAAAAAAGGGAAAACTCATTACTTGCCACCCACCAAGCCCGCGGTCCTACTCCTTCACTCTTTCGCCATGGACGGTATTTTCACGTGGTTTTTACAAGTTTTGGCGTTGACCCGAGAATACTCGGTCTACGTGCCTGACCTCTTGTTCTTCGGTGGCTCAACCACCGACAGAAGCGAGAGGTCAGCAAGGTTTCAGGCCAAGTTTGTGGCCAAAGGGTTGGGTAAGCTAAGAGTGGAGAAGGTGACACTCGTTGGGTTAAGTTATGGCGGGATGGTTGGGTTCAAGATGGCCGAGTTGTACCCGAAGTTGGTCAAGTCTATGGTGGTGTCGGGCACTGTCATAGAGATGACCGAATCCATAAGCCAAGACGCGTATAACCATCTTGGTTTGTCGAGTTGGTCAGATCTTTTGAATCCTGATACGGTGGATGGGCTAAAGAAGATGTTTTCGGTTGGTTTTCATAAGCTCCCATGGCTCCCTGATTTTGTTTATCGGAACATTCTGGAGGTATGTGTTTCTTTTTAAAAATGTCGCAACATTTTTATATTCTAGAATAACGAGTATTTTTACAAACAAACCACAGTTCTAGCAAATAATATGCATTGTATAAACTTGGTCTATATAATAATAAGGAGCTCGCTTCAGATAAATTGTGAAAATAAAGTGCCAAAAAGAACCGCATCATACTCGTATATATTTGTATTTTTTATATTATTGTCCGTCAAAAGTATTAGAAATAACGAATTGGTGTTATATTTCTGACATATGCAGAAAATGTTTAGTAACCGCAAAGAGAGAAATGAACTTTTGAAGGATTTGGTCATTCCTGACAAAGATGCAACCTCAACCCACTACCCTCAGGTATGAGGCTTACAAAATTTTATACGAAGTATAAATAATGAGTTCATTTAAAAGTTAATACATGCATGCTTATATTTTGTTCAAACTTTTTTAGTAATATATGAAGTATATATTTTTATCTTGTATAATAATGTGACAATTTTGTTTTATAGGTGATACATATGTTGTGGGGTGATGAAGACATGATCTTTGATCCTAACCTTGCTAGGACTATGAAAACGTAAGTCAATTAAATCCCTTTCTTCAGAAAACAAAACTTAGTTTAACAAACTTTATATTATATGTATGCACGTACGTACTTACGTATATGTATGTATTGCATGTATATAGAGATGGGATCGGGTCCAGAACCAACTGTGGATGGAACCAAACCCGAAATACCTGAGAACCTATTTCAAATGATTAGTATTCCTGAGAACAAAACTGTTTTACAAATATTAGTAATTTATTGATAATTTATATTCATAATGTAATCTAGTGATTATATCTTAATGTAGGCAATTAGGTGAGAAAACAAGGTTGGATTTGATAAAGGATGCAGGGCATTTGGTACCGTTAGAGCAACCGTTAGCATATAACAAACTCCTTAAAAGTGTTCTTGAACGTGTGACAAAAGGGCAATGAGTTGGTGCATGTATATTATTTCGATTGTTGAAGGGGTATTTATACATAAAGTTTGACTTGATGATCTTCTCTTTCATAGCTTGCATGTCAACATCTTCTCTTGTTGCTTGCCTAGACTCGATGAAGAATGTACCTAGCTATACAACTTCATCATTGATTCAAAATGAATATATGACCAGAATGACAACTTGCAAAGAGTTGTTTACCCCTATTTTTTTAGGATCATTTATGTATCTACATGTATACATATTCAAATACAAACATGTATATGTGTGTATGGTTTTTTTGTTTTTTCTTTTGAACGGCAAATCTAATCTACTCCTAAATAACTATCTATGTCCATTATAAGACTCGAACCCTCAACGACTAGGTTGGAGGCAAACACCTTATTGCTAGGCTATTGGCCATTTGGTATATGTATGTATGGATTGATATACTAAAATAAAAGAGCAGTTATTACCGGGAATTGATAATTTAAAACAGAAGATAAATTAAGTTGGGTGTTGGAATTTGGTAATACTATCCAACTTTTTATAAATAGTATAAAAACTAAACCGGGTGTTGGGTAGGACATACCCACGTGGCAGTCATTTCATTGGTGGACCCGCAGCCCATGGCCACTCCTTGCGTTGTGATTATTTTACACTTGATGGCTGTTGTTCCGCTCTTTATTTATAGATTCCGGCCACTTGCTGTCAGACTCCGGCAGGTGTCACTCTCCGGCGACTTTTTCCACTTCTATATATTCATACCCACCCACCCCACTCCCCCTGCTTATCCTTAGCAAAAATAGAAAAAAAGATAACACACTTTGACGTACAAAAACGTCTTTTTACATAAAAAAGGAGGAGCAGCCCCATTTTGGTTTTCGAGAGTTTGGCATGTAAAACGTAGTACAAACCTCTACCTAATCCCTTCATTTCATTTCACACACTCTTTCTTGATTCCCAAATGAATACCAATTTCAACCCCGAATTACAATGTTTTTTCAATGGGAATGACCACCTTCAAAATATGTTCACTTCGGGTTGGCCCGGGTTTGATGGTGATCAATTGGGTAACTATGGGTATATGAATCGAAACACAGTTTTAAACATGACACCATTAGGGGCAAATCGGACATTTCCACTACGGAATTCAAATTCACCTTCAGTTTCAGATTATGTGTCACCTAAGAAGAGGAAAGCTGAAAAGGGCCAAACCCTGCAGGTATAGTTTTTACTTATTTTATTCTGTTTTAGTGTTAAGTTTTGTTAACAAGTACATAATTTCAGTTAAGAGAGAGATATGATCAGCTTATGAAAGATAATTAGTTAATTACACATGTCAATCATTTTATGACAGAAAGATTTAGTAGGAAGCAATACAATTTTTCTTTCATTAAATTAACAAGTTTGATGTGTGACACTTTCAGGTAGTTTCTGAAAAAGAAAAGAAAATAAAAACGTGTGCTGAAGAAGGAGATTCAAAAATCACACATCAAAATAGTAACAGTGACAACAAACAAAATTCTACAAACAATTCATCAAAAGCTTCCGATTATATTCATGTTCGAGCGCGTAGGGGTCAAGCTACTGATAGCCATAGTTTAGCCGAACGAGTGCGTAAACCAGAATAAAAAAATTATATTAATTTAGTTTCTAATAAAAATCAATGATTAATAATGATTAATTATGACGTAATTAGGTAAGGAGGGAAAAAATCAGTGAGAGAATGAAGTATTTGCAGGGTTTGGTACCAGGGTGTAACAAGATTACAGGAAAGGCTGGAATGCTTGATGAAATTATTAATTATGTTCAATCTCTTCAAAAACAAGTAGAGGTAAATATATAATATAATTCAGTTATTATTATAAGTATTCATGCTATTTTAAAACTCATGTTTCATGCATGATTTGAGTTAAGCAAATTAATGAATAAAATATTGTATAATTTGGATTTAAACAGTTTCTGTCCATGAAGCTTGCTACTGTTAATCCCGAGACAAATTTCAACATCGATAATTTGTTCACGAAAGAGGTAAGAAGATTGATAATCATAGCAGAACATAATTTTGAGGTTACATGAGTCAAACGGGTCAGTCTAGATAAAAGTTGTATAAAAGTAGATGTGTCGAAAATTGCCTCAAGTATACTTTTTAATAGCATAATAGGATCATATCATTTGAAAAACTAAATTATTAATAAAAAAATACTTCGTATAAATAATTTAATCATAACTGATACACCTACTATTTATAAAAAATTCTAAAAAATGGACAAAAAATATTTCAGGTCAGCCCGCCAATTTTGCACTTCAACATGATTTCTAAGAATATTTGAAGTGATTAATAGTAACAAAATTTATGTTTTTACTATCAACAGGTGTTCACGACAAACGAATTTCAAGGACTCGGGTGTTCTTCAGAAACTGCAAATTCAGCACACTTTCAGTTGGATCAAGTGGTTTCATACTGTGGATTAGATATTGGAATTAATTCAGCAGAAGTGTCATTAAGAAGTATTAGTACTCCAATTTCAATCCCTGAAACATTTATGGATTTATCTTGTTTCAATGTAATTGCTTCTGATCTTTCCCCTTCATTTTGTCAATTGTAACTTTTGTTGACTAAATAATCAAGTCAAATATTTGAATTTGGTGCATAATTGCATATCAATGGCACGAAAAGAAAAGAAAAAAAAAAGAGTAACTAGAAAAGTGGGCCAATGTTACGGTTTTAGCAAATTATTGTATCCTACAAAAGTCATAGTTTATTACCATAAAACCAACCGTTTTTTATTACAGCCAAACGCAACGTGGGATGGTGATTTACAGAATTTGTACAATATGGAATTTGAACAAGGGACATTGATACCATTTCAATCCCATCAATTTACAGGTAAAGAGTGAAGTGAACTAAAAAAAATCCTTCAAAAATGATGCCAAATGAAACATCATACTGACGAGATAGTGACCAAAGATAGACCCACAAAAGTTGGAATAATTTTCTAAAAAGATAATTGGGGTCCATGTTCAATAATCAAGAAAGTTGCATAGCAGTTAATAGTTATCTTTCTTAATCTTTGTCTTCCTAAATAATATAAACTTTTGGGTCTTATAATAAAGCTAAAATGGATTTTAATATCTTGAACTTGTTAATTGAGTTGTCCATAGTACCCAAATTTTGAAAAAAAGTCAATCTAATTTCATACTTATATTTTTTTAGTTACACAAAAGTTATAAAGGAAGTAAATCATGTAACAAAGTGCAGCCAAATTAATGATTAAGGGTATTAAATTGACTATTTTTGTAAGTTTAATGTACTATGCAATATCTTTAACAATTCATATTAGTAAAATCAACCAATTTAAGGTACTAAAAAACATTTTAGCCTGTTAATAACCATTAGACAATTTTGATTCATAAAAGGGAGAAAAGCAAACTTGAAGATAATGTTATTATGCAATTCTAGTGTCACGCCATTAGAAAGACTTTACCTAGAGAACAGTACATCTCTTTTAGTGGTATATCATAATGAGCACAACTACTAGTAATGGGAATAGATATAAAGAAATTATTTATACGAAGTATGTTTTTCAGGTTCAAATGAAGTAAGCAATTTGAAAAAAAGTTGTGATGGGTCGAAGAAATTATAGCATGGGTTAAAAGGAAAAGTGCTATTAATACTTAATTTTATTGATTAGATACATACTCATGTAACCGATTAAAAAAATAAATACAACTTAAAACTTTATTGCTTATAATTTAGAATTTACAAGTTTTAAAGTATTTTTTGGTTAATTGAACCAGCCTTCAAATCATGTACCTCAATTATCAAAGATGGAAACATAGGCAGGGACCAAGAAAATGACAGACAATATAAATTAACTTCAACCATGATCATAAGCATTCTTAATATGGTGGTCCATTATCACAAATTGCCTAAAAAATGCAACTTGCATTAATTTAAACAGAAACAATTGAGTAGACAACAATACGAAGATATTACTACACATGCGATAAATCTGAAGTTGTGCGTGTCTGGTTTATATATATAATATTAAATCAAACGCGCACAACTTCTCATATATAGCATCAAAGAATGCTAGGCACACAAATGCCCCTAGCAATTGACAACTCAAAAAACAAATAGACAGAAACGGTCGCATTGGCACACTTTTGGGACCGAAAGAGACATACCCCGTGCAATAAATGACGAGAGATCTCATTCTCAAATGGGCCACAAGCATAACCGATCCCTCATTCGCTTAGTCTATCACTCTAAAACTTCCAAATATAATTAGTTATTATATAATTATCGAACCATGTTACATCAAAAGTAGCTAGTTTAGAACTCAAATATACTACTCGATGTCCTAATTATGTGGGTATCGACTAGCGCGTGCAACCACGAGTATGTTATTAAAGATTAATATCTTTATTGCTTATTGGTTAAATTTACATAAAAGTCGACAAGGTGGACCATGAAAACTACCTATGCGTTTTGCTGCATATACTCGGTCTTAGGGCATTTTAAGAGTCGCAACTTTCTTTCGTTTTCAAGCCTTATAGTAACAAAGACGGGTGAATCAAACCCCATCCATACCAAGATCTTATTGCCTCACAAGATGGTGATATATATTATTACCTTTTTATCACTAGGCCCACTGCAATAGGGACTAATTTGTTCATTCATTCTAACCACAAATGATGGTGATCGGTTAGTTGAATTTGGTATTCATATTATATAGGTGAAATTACTAAGAGGTATCCGGTTCAATCCACAAAGAGTGTGTTGAGTCAGCTCGCAAAGCGAGTCGGAACTATGTTACCAAAACAAATATTCATTCTTAAAGCACATAAATTTCTCCACTTCATATAATGCAATTGCAAGGAATGTTAACATGAATACATAAGAAGAAAAATTATCTTACTAAAGTGTGGATCTCAGTTGCGCCAACAATTTTTTGGGATCATTATATTACATATTTGGCCCACAAAGCATGTGATCATCATATCATTTCAAACACCATTACTTCTAGGCTATCACTAGACGGTTAATGTTATTGACAGTTTGTAATGATTAATAGTGGGGTTAAGGTGTAATTTGGATTAGAACTTGGCGTAAAAAAAGGAAATGAAATGTTGTGTTTATCTTTGGTTGGAGGGAGAACTATGCTTTTTAAACTATGGTGTATATCTACAACAAAAACATAAGGATACACACTAAAGAGTAGTAATACAGAGTAATGTATTATAATCTATTCAGAACCATAAAACAATAATAGCATATACATAATATTTAGTAGAACAAATATAATGTACAAATGAAGAAGGAAAGCAATCAATTTTAGCAAGCAATCAGACGAAATGCAAATTTTGATGAATGTATTTATCTCTTTTCCACAGAAACTACTGATTCTTCCCCAGCTTCAACTGTCTCGTGTAATAAATCTATTTATTTTCTTGAATAATTAAAATTAATATAGAAAAATAATCATACCTATTCCAGGAACAATTATGACAGGTGCTGCTTTGCAGTTGTGAAAGCAATACTCGCTTACACTTCCCTTTAATACACTGAATAAACCAACCAGAAAAAGAGTGAACATATTGTGAGTGAGATTAAGAATACCTTTACGATATAATTAAAAAATAAAAGAATACCTTTGCATTAGGCTTCGGCCCCTTGTACCCATGACAACTGCTATAGGCTTCACAACTTCTGCCTCTTTGCAAATTGACTTGCCTGCATCTCCTTCCACTATCCGAGTCACTATTTTTACCTGTTTTTAAATTACAAATAAATAGAAATTAAAACTCATTACATAACCAGGAATAAGTTAACATACTGGAAGATGGTTTCATGTTGAACCCCCAGACACTAAACTATTTCTTGAAAATTATTTAGTAAGAGTTTAGGCTTCAGATAAACATATAATTTAAGTTAACCTAACGGTCAAATTTATTACCAATGAAATTGTGCAAAATAGAATTGAAACTTTATTATAAGACAGATGGAATATTAGATATGGAGACTTGTATCACGACTGACTCACCGTAGAAACCTTCAAAGCCTCCACGGAGAGTTTTTCCATTAACGTCTGCGATGCTTCATAAACGATATTGTTCTTCAAACCTAACCACAACAAACAATTTCAATCGATTACAAAATTAAACATATTTGTGTTTGCTTAATTATAGTAGTATAACAAATTGTAAAGTCGTTTCAGCTTCTAAATCACAAAAATTAACTTACTGGAGACAGAGTGAACGAGATGAACGGTGTCGCCGGCGCGGCAGAAGTGTTGCAACGCCCAATCGAAGGCGTGTTTGGATTTAGGGCCATGATCGACGGCGACGATGATATCACGGCTGGGCTTTTGGGTCCAATTGTACTCTTCTTCTTCGTTCAAAGTTTGCATTCTGAAACTCATTTTGTCGAATTTGATTAGATCTGGAAGAGGTAGCGTGTTGATGAGAACGGTCAGCCGCCTTCTTCCGGCAACCACCAATAAGTAGCTGGAATCGTGTGTCTGAAAGCACGCGATTAAATTAGTAATTTAATATTCACCAAATGTCTGTTGAATATTCGTAACAACGTTAGTAGCTGCTGCGTTTTGACTTTGACTTTAGGATTTACTCGACATATTTTCTGAAAGATTAAAATTTCGTCTCCATATGGAAACAATAAAAAATCTAATTTACCCAGATTTAAAGAAAATAGTACTCGTGTAAAGCAACAAGTATTATTTATATCATCGATTCAAATTGTATATTTTTTAAGTTTTAAATTGGGGTAAATGTTAGAAATTATTCCTGTGGTTTTGGGTGTTCTAGTATTTTGTATCTAAACTTTTTTTTTCAAAATTAGTACTCTTTAAAATTCTGCTTTATTATCATTTCGTCCAAATTTGGCTGTTAACTAACGGAATATGTCAAAAGAGTGAGGGTATTTTCGTCCGTTTGCCTTTTCTGCCCTAACTCCAGATTCTTCCCCAACATTCACATTTGTCTTCTTCATATCTTCAAGTGTTCTTCATCAACAAATCATAATCTCATGAACCTTAATCTTAAATTACGATCTACTAATGAGATTTATGATTCATAATATGCACTAAGTCACTTGAATTTCGTGCATTAAAAAGTCAAATTGTGAAAAAATCACTTCCAATTTCATAATCAGAATATCATGGATCCAAAATTCATAGATTAGTTCCAATTTCAAGATTATCATGTATTGCAAGTAAAACAGGGACAAAATTAACGCCATTTCAAAGAAGATAGATGAAGTTTTTGAGATCTGGAGAAGATAGATCTGGCTCCGAAACAACAGATGAGTATGAAATCGATGAGGAAGAAGATGACGACGTGGATGAAGATTTTGAGATCGTATCGTGACATTGCTTGTTGACGGCGTAATATAAACCCTAACGCCGGTCACTGCTTCGTTCAATCGTTCCATCTGCTTCAAAAAATCTGTTTTTCATTTTCAATTGTTCAATCGTACATATCACTGAACGCTCCAATCGTTCAGAGAACCCCAGTTTGAAAGAACCCTAACTTGAAGAACCCTAATTTCGAGGGTAGGAAGAAATCTGATGGTGATGATGAAGAATAAAGATGGTGTTGACCCATTGAAAGAACCTGATGGTGAAGAATCTGATGATGATGATGATGATGAACCCCAATTTGAAAGAACCCTAAAAGGAAGAAAAGTTATAAAAATTAAAAATTGAAGGGGGAAGAATCAAGATGAAGAACATGAAGGAGGAGGGGTAATTTGGGAAAAATGACAAAAGTATCGTCAGTTAACAGCCAAATTTGGACGGAAGGACAATAAACTAGAATTTTAAAGAGTATAGGGACAAAAATTTTGAAAAAAAAAATGTAGGGACAAAATGCCAGATAATCCAAGACCACAGGGACAATTTCTGACATTTACCCTTTAAATTGCTATCATATATTTGTGGTTATACAATAGTTAAATTTATCAGATTTATTATATAGAATAAATTTTCAATGAATTACTAAGGGATGTTTAGGATTGCTTATTAAAAAATAAATTGTGTTTTTGAAATTAATAATCAGCAGTTACAAAACATGATTATAAATAAATAATGTTTGAATTTGATTATTATGTTTGAAATCTCAATGATCAGATAATCACTTTTTCTAGTGTTTATCAAACTTGATTATATGCTTAGTTTAATAGGTAAAATGTAAATAAACAGTTTTCAAAACTCAATAAGTACCTCTCAACATACTTTTCCAAAACTCCATTTTGAAACCACTAAAACGCAAATAATTGATTATTTCAAACTTTTTGCCAAAACTCGTTTTATATTATTTGCGTTTTCAAAACGTAATAAGCAAATAATTCAACTTAGAGGGTGTTTGAGATTGCGTCTTGAAGTAGATTATTCATTATTTACTTATTACGTTTTGAAAAGGCAAGCAATAAACGTATTTTACTATTTAGTACCAACCAATTCCAGCTTAATATACTTCTCACTATTAGACCAGTTTAATCATTCAAGAAAGTTTTTACTACAAACTCAATTTTCAACTTGTTAACTTGCAAATAAATCAATTCAAACTACATCTTATAACATATGGATCAAATAAATGAAACAGCTACAAAATGCAGATTACTCGATTCAAACAGATCCAATTTCAAGTTCAAAACTTTAAAACCACCTATTAAAACAATAACAGAACTGCCAACATATCCATCTCAAAAGCAGAATTTTAATACCAAACAAACCTACTAATTCAAGTATTGGTAGCCCTAGTGTAAATCTGTTGGCTTGAATGTGCAGAAACCATACGGATTGCACCTCTAGACATCAAATCCTTGATTGCCTTCCTTGCAAGTGATCCATTAATCTGTCAACACCATACAAATTATAATTGCAATCAGGAATCCATGATCTATAGATAGAATTATAGAAATATAGGGAATTGTAACTAAGCAGATGAGATTTCCTAGATCGTCATCTACTTATAGAAAACTATAAATACGCAAATTTTACAATTTAAGATCTCTTTATAACTTAGGTGTAAAACACAATTAGCACTTGAGAATTTTCAAGTTACAATGACGCCTGCAACCTAAGGATTTCCAAGCACCGATTTACGCAAACAAAAGATTACCATAAACTACAGCAATTCATATGCTAAATTTATAAAATGTTGGATAGATTTAATGAGAATGTTATACAATAAACAAGAAATCTATAAATCACCGAGTATGAAAGAAGATTTACCCTAAGACGATCAGATAGAATCGAAGGAGTGATGAGCTTGAACTTAGGGGCCTCAACTAGCAGCTTTTCATAGGTAGCTTTATCGAACAACACCATGTTGTTAACCTTCTCCTTTTGCTTCCCCTTACTCCATTTCTGCAATATAAATCTAAATCCATAAGCATCAAATTCGTTTAATTCTATACCGTGAAAGAAAAATAAATTGATGTGAATATGACCTTCTTCTTCTGCTTTCCACCGCCGGATTTTGCGGCCTTGGAGGACGGTGGGGGAGCCTTCTCCTTCTTCGGCGCCTGCAAAGCAATTATTTACGATTTAATAAACAGCGAACGTAACGATATGAGGTAAAACTGTATAGAGATTGACAGAAGTGCACCATCTGATAGGCTTAGATAAACGGTGAGCAGCGGCGGAGTCCGGCGGACGAACAGGGGGAGATTGTGGTGGTGGTTCGCCTGACAAATTGTAAACCCTAGATAAATTGGTGCTCTTTGTATATGTAGTTGCTAAAGCCCATCTATCTGATGGGCTCAGCCTCTAGTTGGGCTAATTTCTCCTCAAAATTCCGAATAAATATGTGGCCAAATTGTTGTTTGCTTTTAACAGGAGCAAAATCGGATTGGAAAAGCGGAAAAACTAATGTTTTAAAACCCGGGTTTGACCGGCTGGTTGGACCCGGTCTAGCCAGAAAATCAAAGTATGCCGGACTGAATCAACCGGGTCAAAATTTATTTATGAACCGCTTCAAACCGCCCAGGTTAACTGTAAACCCAGTCAAGATACTACCTACTACCTCGAGTTTGAGTTCGTTTAACTCGTACTCGAGTTTGATAATATACAAGCTCGAGTCGAGTTCGAACAAAAAATGTTGCTCGATTAATTTCATGATTCGAGCTTAAAAAAATAATATTAGGCTCGACTCGCTCGAAAGCTCGTTTAAGTATCCGAATTGAACGAGCTTAGCGAGTCCAACGAGCCTAGTTTTTATATAAGGTTTTTGTATTTTAAAACTTGAAATATATGTTGGACATAAACGAGTTTTTTCGAGTTTGTAATTCATTTACAAAAATATTGAATCATAAATAAGTATCGAGCTCAAACTCGAGCAATATATAAATATTCGAGCTGGAGCTCGATACAAATTAAAAATGAGTTGAAACAAATTGAAAACTTATTCGAGGAGGTTCAATTCGAGTAATTATTAAACGAGTTGAATCTGAATTTACTGACTAAAATCGTTAACATACTCATAGTTAGACCAAAAGGTGAAACAAACTACAAACTTTTGATGCAGAGCCGCAGAGGGTATAAATGAAATTAAAATTTGGAGCTACCTAAAAATCAGGTAAGTTAGTTGATATCCGGAGGATTTCAGTTTAACCCTCCACGTGGTCATTCACCATAATCATTCCGGCTGCCATTCACATTACCAACTCTCTCTTTTCTCTCTCTCTCTCTATATGTATATGCGTCAAAACAAGGTGTAGAGAGAGAGAGAAGGATAATGGGAATCGAACAAGACCTGGTCAAATCAATGTAAAATTCCCCCAAAAAAACAGTACAAATCTCTCTGAATATTTAATGGGTGGTTTTCAAAATTCGAGGGATTTTTCCATGGCGGATGAAATCAAGCAATTTTAAACCACCCTCTCCTTTCTCCTGTCCAAAAGGTCCTGCAACGTTTGTGTCAATGGTAATTTCTTTTTCCTCCATGATTTCTGCTTGATGTATGCACACCTTCTTGTGTAAAATGCCTTACCTAACTCTTAATGTTTGGTTCATTATTGTTGTTAAGAAATAATCATTTTTTAAACCAATTTTTTTTACAAATCACCAAGAAAAAAGGGGATAATTTAGCATTGTACGTTTATTCAATCAATAATTAATATATAAAATTTTGTTTGTTTGTTTATGTATGTTTGGATTGGATTTTGCAGCATGCGCGCCTATGTAAAAGCACTGGTATGAATTTCCAGGTTTCTTTTAGGGTTTGATTTTCAAAATCATTTGTTCATTTTATATAGTTTTAATTTATTTAAAAAGGTGTAGGCGTTTGACAAAGTCCCTAAATTCGGCACCACAATCAAACTTACACGCTGCAACCACGGACCTCTTCATCGCCCCATTCGATCAGGTATCTTATTTTAATTTTTCTTCCCGTTCACCATTGCCGATTTACATTTGGTTTTTGAATCATTCGCTTATGGGCAAGAGGATTGGCCTTTTTATAACTAAAAGTGGGTGTTTAATGTATTAAGATATGGAAAAAATGGAGGTGGATAGCCCAAACTGCATGGAAAAGAAGGGTAAACACAACTCTTTTAAGCAGAAGGCGATCAGTGCCTCGAGGAGGTTTAGAACTTCGTTGACTAAAAAGGGAAGGAGGGACAGCAGAGTCATGTTTTATGTGGTTGAAGATGTTCATGATGCAGAGGAATTGAAGGCCGTCGGTGCTTTACGTCAAGCTTTAATCTTGGAGGATATATTACCTGAAAAACATGATGATTACCATACCTTGTTAAGGTTACTAGCTAATTTTTCTTTTTTATAAAAACTTAGCGTATATATGATTATAGTTCTCGTATTATTTTTTTGAGTTATGAGGTCTTATGTATTATAAATACACTTTGGACAATTCTCAACCCATTTTACTAGTTACTAGATTTTCTACAAACCCTTTTTGATATTTTGGGTGTATAATTTTCACATTTTAGTAAAATTTTTGAGTTGAGTCACATGTTAAAACGTGAGCATAGTTTCTAATTTTTTTGATATATAATTGGGGAACCAAATATGATTTCAAAAATTATATTATTTCAATAATACGTTGTATCTTTTTCTGAATAATATGATTTAGGTGGTTTAATGTACGTATTCAAAATACACTTTGGGCAAACCCATTTAACTAGTTGCATTTTGAGCTAGTTTTCTTAATGTTACCCGTTACAGATAAAACATAACCTGAATTGACCAATTCGTAACCAACTTTCTCAAAATTTTGCCACATATATTTAACTCGATATGGGTGAACTTACAACATTAATTCTTCATCTCTACAGATTCTTGAAGGCCAGAAAATTTGATATTGAAAAAACCAAACAAATGTGGACAGATATGATCAACTGGAGGAAAGAGTTTGGTGCAGATACAATCATGGAGGTATTAAACCAATCACCCAACCACCATATACATAACATTTCCAATTTCATATCAACAAACATATTTTTGTAGGATTTTGAATTTAAAGAAAAAGAAAATGTGATTGAATATTATCCTCACGGGCATCACGGGGTTGATAAGGATGGAAGACCCGTTTACATTGAGAGACTTGGTCAAGTTGATGCTACAAAGCTTTTGCAAGCAACAACATTGGAGCGTTATGTAAAGTATCATGTAATGGAGTTTGAAAGGACTTTTAGTGACAAGTTTCCAGCATGCTCAATTGCCGCTAAAAGACATATTGATCAGAGTACCACTATTCTTGATGTACAGGGAGTGGTAAGATATATATAACTAATTATATATATATATATATATATATATATATATATATATTTAGTATGAGATAATTTAGTTAAATTGGTTGCATGGTAATGAACCAGGGGCTAAAAAGCATGAACAAAGCGGCTAGGGAACTTATTCAAAGTCTTCAGAGCATTGATGGTAGCAACTATCCTGAGGTATAATAATCTCAAATTTATATAATATACACTTCTTATTTAAATAAATAAATATTTATTTATTTTTTGATGTTTCTTATAGACTCTGTGTCGCATGTACATAATCAACGCTGGGTCTGGCTTTAGGATCTTGTGGAACACAGTCAAAACTTTCCTTGACCCAAAGACTACAGCTAAGATTAATGTAAGTTTAATTACATGTGCCAATTTCAACCCGTTTAATATTGAATGGGCTGATTCGGGTAATGCACTTTATATCTAACAGGTCAAACGGGCAAAATTATGTATTAATTATGCATAAACATTAAAACTCGTTTTGACAAGTACCAAAAGTTGCAAATTTTGACATTTACCCAATGCGCCTTAACTTTACCTCCTAGTTTGTACCAATCTTTTAACCTCAAATGAAATTTCGATTTTTCTTGAACTAATGAAAAGTCAATGAAATTGTTGACTAGGTTTTGGGCAACAAATACGAGAGCAAGCTCCTGGAAGTAATCGATGCCAGGTACATTTCTTAAATAGTTACCAGATGATCAATTACATGGTTTTTTTTTCTTCATGTAGTAACTTTACCTATATTTTAAATATTAATATTAATTCATATTTTTTTCCTTGTATATATATTGACAGTGAACTTCCAGATTTCTTGGGTGGAACCTGCACATGTACAGGTAAAGGCGGTTGCATACGATCCGACAGAGGTCCATGGCAAGATCCAGATATCATGAAGGTGCGTTTTTTATTTTTTTAAATATATTTTTTTTCATATTTCCTATGAGATTTTTTTATTTCATTCGGAACATCACTATTTATATTTAAGCATTCTTAAAGTTAATTCGTGTGGCAGATGGTCCGTAATGGCGAACACAAATGTTCGAAGGTTGCATTCCTAGAAGAGAAAATCATTTCTGAGGATCAACCTACTAACAAGGTAACGCCAATTTGTTTTCTAAATCTTTTTTTTTTTATTTGCAAATGTCATAAAATAACAATATTCTTTTAGTTCATTTTGGTAATTACTTGTCTTTCCTTTGATAGAGTACTATTAATAAACAAGTTTCTTTCAAGTTGGAAAACAAAAAGCCGACACAACTACCTCCTGTTCATAAAGAAGTAAGTTGCTTTCGTGTTTCTTTTCTCAAAAAAAAAAAAAAAAAAAAAAAAAAAAACTTTTGGTACTTGAAATTAAAATTTTAAGGGAAATAAATAAATCTCTAATTTTGTAGCATCCTACAAACAAAAACATTCCAACCGCAACTGAGAGGCCAATGGTTGCCAAGGCTGCTGATGCAAGTTCTTGTAAGCCAAAACAAAATCTTCCCCTTTCTAAAGGTACAAAATTTATGGTCAACAAACATATTATCAACCGTTCGAGAATATGACAAACAAATTTATAGTTCTAACATTGATTTATAATAGTTCCTAGTTGTTTAATTGTCACATTAGAATGCTTATGTTTATTATTCGACTAATTGCATAAAAATGTAACCAACTACGGGTCAACTTCTATTCTAGGTGATCCAACTTTTTCCACAAAAAAACTATCAAAATTTCTTAAACTTGATGTAAAGTAACCAATTTTATTCAACTTAAGGTAAATAGATCTGTTAATGGGTCAAAATGATGACATACCATTAACTTTGACCACTTTGACTTTTGGCTGTCGTGACGCCTTTAAATCCAATCAGTTATCAAATTTTGAAACTTAAATGGTTTTTTGTCACAAAACAACAATGTAACTAACAAAAGTTGGTTACCTTTTTATTCAATCAACCTCTATTATGTCACATTTTTTTTTTTGGCCAAGACTTTGGGAATCAATATTACTTGAACATAGTAGATGACTAGATGAATGTTTTTGTGTTTTAATTACTTATAGTTTATTTGTATTTCGGGCAGTTAATTACATCTAAAACCACCTAAAAGAAAGAATTACACTTTTCTCTTTTTATAGATACAGGTGGTGATGGTTTCAAGTATACATCCATTAGTAGGCTAGCCAACAACTTTCTTGCGTTCCTGATGACATTAGTAATGGGAGTTATGACAGTTATTCGTATGGCATGTAGCGTGCCCAAAAAACTTACAAACATGACTTTATATTCTAGTGGATTTTTAGAGAATAATAAAAAGAAGAAACAGTTGCAAACAAACAACATTTCAGCAACCGAATATGTAACTTTGTTGAACCGATTAGCTGATTTGGAGGAAAAGTTCACTCTTCTTGATAGTAAACCAGTTGATCTGCCACCCGAGAAAGAAGAGATGCTTAATAATGCTTTGAGTCGAGTTAATGCTTTGGAAACAGAGCTTGCTGCTGTTAAGAAGGTGCTTTTAAGATTCTTGTTTTTGTTTAACTATCGGATAACGGGTCAAAATGGGTTCGGGTAAAAAATGGATATTTTTAATTGTAAGTCAAAACAAGGTCGGGTTAGATCGCACCCGCCTATATTTTTTAAAATAAAATAAAATTAACATTAAAATAATGGAATAATGTATGCAGGCTCTTGGGGAGTCTCTTACTCAACAACAAAAGTTGGTTACATACCTTGAGAAGCAAAAGAAAAGGCGAAAGAAGAAGTTATTCTGTGTCTGTTGAAATATTTATGCACCAAATATCGTTCCAAATCATACTAAGAAAAAAACAAGTTGCTTTCGCGCATTTATATATAGATTTATTTTTATATATTACTACTCATCACCTGCTGTATAGCAACACGATGTACATTTGTTTTTGTCCACTTAATAAAGTTTGGCCTTGAAACTTTACCTTCTAATTCTAATGTATTTTTTTTATGTTAGATTAAGTTTTTCATTTTGGTTTATAGGTTTGCTCACTGGTAATTATATTCAATTATGTGTGAAGACTAAGTTCAAATCTTTGCAAGATTGCAATTTCAAGTTGGAGGTTCAACATTTTTGTAATGCTTTCTAGTGTTTAACTTATGATGCAATTATTTACTCATATATCTAAACCCTCTGAATTTCAAGATTTAACATTAGCAATAATTTAGTCATATATTTTTAAAATATCAAATCAAATTAAATTAAATTTCTACAAACGAAAGATTATATACACAATCAAAACCAAATGAAAGACACTTCTATTGCACATGACATTATACATATACAATAATATAAATAAATATTTGAACTACATATATTGTACTAGCTTCAAAGTCAGGATGATGGATGGTTCCCTCTGAATATAATCAATTACTTGCATATAAAGTTCCCTCTGAATTTCTTGTAAGTCATTAACTAGTAGCTTAAGAACTTTAAAGATCAGCAATTTTAGACACAAAATTAACATACGATTGTCTACTACAATGACATTAAAGATGATAACTAGCGAAAACTCAGACAAATCTTCCCCTATATATGGAGCCTATATTTGAATTAAATTTGTCAACATGTCTATTTAGCACTTTCTGATTGGTTCCTTTTGCTGACATGTAATTACCTATAATGCCAGCTGTCAAGCATTTGATTAAAACGTGTTTGGAACCTCTACGATGCCCTAATTGTTTCTCAAGCCGCTGCAACTGTCCAGCTATCCCATGGAGAATACACTGGCCGTCGACGATTCATGCAATTTTCCTTTGGTATTGCGCCCTGTGCGGTGGCTTCACCGTCATCATACAGACGGACTTTGTATTCTGGGCGGATGATTGTCTTGATGCGCCGGTGGTAGGATTAACGACATCAAATGCCAACCTGTCATCTCCGATAACAACAAAATTACCGGCACTCATTTTGATCCTCAAATTACCTGGTCCCAACATGTCATCTCCGATGACAACTCCACAAATTACCCATCTCAGGTCTGAATTCAATTGCAATTGTTTATTATATGTTTGATATGTAACACCAACTTTAGCATGTGCAAACAAATGTGTTTTCTGTTGAAGACATCACACTATTCCCGTTGGAAAACTTGGCAATGGAAAATGGAACCAATGTTATTGATTGTAAATTCCGCCATTGAACAACATAAGAAAAAGATAAACCATATAAAAGGAGTTCCAGGTTAAACTTTTTAAAAGTTAATTTACAGGTGTTACCAGGTATTTAACTATTAAGTTTTTTATTAGGGTTTAGGATGTTGATTTCTAATTTCTCAGGTTAGTTGGTGTTGGTGAGTATTTTTTTATCAGTCTTGCAGCTCCATTGATAATGCCCCTTATATCAGGTACCAATCCATCTTTTACCAACTAATCATCCAATATTTGTTCATTCCATTTTTTAAATTTGCAAGTTTCTTTTTTTATTACAGAGAAAAACTTGGTTGGGAATATCATACCTGTGCATACCAACTGGAGTGGCTATTGGTTATGTTTATGGTGGATAGGTAAATACAAATATTTTCTGAACTTTTAAGTTTTAACAACAATCCCTGAAGAAAATATTATTTCTAAATCTGTTGGGGCTGCTAATATTGTTTCTCTTGGTGACTAATGGGTTAATTATGCAACTAACCCATTAGTCAATTGAACCCATACAAGAAGTTGATGATCAATATTGGTTCCACACACTAAGTGACAAGTGGAATGTAAGATACATACATACATTTAATTATTATTATTATCATATTATTTGTTTATCTATATATGTACTCTTAAAAGTTCAATATAATGCATTTAGGCCTGTTAATTATGACAGATTTTAAACTTAAACTTATTTCTACTTTGGGTATCATGTTAAATACCACAAAAATAAAAAAAAATTGCTTACATGATTCGAACACAAGACCCTTTGCGAGTAGTGACTATGTGTTAACCGATTGATCTAAATGATACTTTATTTTATCCCAAATAAACAAACAACAATAAATAGAAAACATATTGTATCGAACTTTCTATGTATAAGAAAAACCATTTAACATAACAAATTCAGTATGAAACGCACATTCAAAATCAATACCACATTCAAATATCTTAAACATGAAACTACTTTTAGAAGGTCTTACTCTCTCTTTCTACTTTAGAAAATATCTTAAACATGATAAAATGTTAAAAACGCAACTTAGGGGATTCGAATACGAGACCTACAGGAAGTCAGACATCCACATTAACCAATTTGGTTGGTTGGTTATTTGGTTCTTCAAACACAGGTAGGTAATAATCATATAGTAGAGAGAGGCTAATTGGTATTTTTGGTCTTCTTTTTTCCGAATTGAATGCGTTGTCCGAATTTAGCTTCTCTTATGAATTCCCATAAATAAGTATGCATATAACCCCCGTCATTTAGCTGGAAACATTCCATTTCCTTTCATACGTCCAACTAATTAGCCATAATAGTAGCTTGAATCAATTAGGGTTTATAAGGAAACAGCCAATTATTCCGTTTTTTTTTTTTTTTTTTTTTGAACCGGCAAATATTACATATGTTAGTGGTTAGAAATTTGTATCACCTAAATATTCCGTTTCTTTTAACCCTAAATTTTCCAACTACTCACAAGTTCCTAAATTATAATATGGAAAGAATGAATTACTCCATAAATTTTTTTGAACGGACACGATTAGTGTTTTGATCAACCTCTCCATAATCATAGTCTACATATCCGATTATTGTGAGCAGTACAAATAAGGAGTTTAAGATTGTTGGTTATATTTAAGATTTTCGTTTTACCCAACAAATAAGAAGTTTAAGAGGTTATTTTCACCTTTCGGTGCAATCAATGAAGGTATATACACATGTTAATTTTCATTATTAAATTTGTTTAATGTGAATCATTTCATGCTCAATTTGATTCCATGATTGTTTGAACCATATGTGGCTTATCAATTTCTAAACCTAATATCTAGCTCGCAAAATGAGTTTTTCGTATTGCAGGGCTTTACATGGCCGGTGATGGCAAACAAGTCAAATGTTGGGATTTAGAACAAAACAAGGTATAAAATCTCTCTAATTTTCAGTCACCCTTTCTTTTCTTTTTTTTATATATTTGTTTCATAATTTTTGTTCCTGTCATTTGTTTCTCTCTAATTGCAGTACTCAATTTTTGTTCATGTTCTTTTTGTTTTCTTTTTCTTAAATTATCGCAATTCATTTCTTTAGAGCTAATTGTGTCTAATGATCAAATTTCATGGTATGATGAGTTAAATAGGTTTATAGCAGCTGAAGAGAATTCTTTTGGGACTGCTAATGCTCATGCGTGCTTCCGGCTAAAGTTGTGAAATATCTAAAACATCTCAGATCGAGTGTTGAGGACTTTATACGGTCATATCATGGCCATCTTACTGGTCTATATTGCTAGCACTTCCCGCTATTGATATTGTACTTACTCGAGGTTGTGATTCCGTTTTAGGGTTCGGTAAAAATGAATTTATGATTGAAGTTTTTTAATTTCTCTATACTGTAAGTTTTTTAATTTATGATGAAACTTTGATGAGCACTCATGTTTATTAAATTCTCTAACCACCATACCCTAAAATTTGTTTCTAGCCCATTGATATATGATTAGGAATGCAAGTGGTATTTAATAACAAAATGTTTATTTATTTATTTTATGCGTGAATTTATTTGATTTGTTATTGTGATTTGATGAATGTAAATGGATCTTTTAGTCTCAAGTTCTTTAATTTGTAGCATGTGTGTTTGTGTGATTAGATTAGATGGGTAAGAGAAATGGTGTATGCAAATTTTTATAAATGAGCCTTGATTAATGGGAATGTGCATGCTGCTATAGGCCTCTACAGTATCGGAAGCTTGAGAATACAATACCTTAATGCCATATAACGTATTCTTAAATTCTTATGACATGGGTTCTTACGAAATAAAGGATTTGGTGCGTAAGGCAGTTTGATAAATATATATATAAAAATAAAGAGAAAGTAGAGGGAAAAAAATATTTACCGTCACCCCCTATCACCACTATACCGGACAACCTTAGCAACTTGTAGGATAGGTGATCTTCGAATAGTGGACCCTGTAATCTTTTTGTATGCGTTAAAAATCTCTTCAAAGAGCACTATATAACTAATTTACCAGACTATTTGAGACATCACAATCCATTCTTGTAACATATAAGAGGGTGCTAAGGTAAAAAAAACAAAAGGGGTCTTTCATCCGATCCGGTTTGGAACCTGTTTTTGGCTTGTTAGACAGACTTCGTGATCGCTTCGTAAACCGTCGGTTCAAGATCGGATCGATGTTTTAGGGTTGAACCGGTTTGATAACCGGTTTTTTGTTAACATATCCTTAAAACCAGTTTAAAAACTGAAAAAATAAGTTTGAACCGGTCTGAACCAGTTTCAACCGGATGTACCCTCACTTACCAAAAAGCATAATTTTGACATTTGTTTACTAAAAATTGAACCGGTTTTTAAAGAAGTCCATTTTCTCTAAAAAAAAACAAGTGACTATGCTAAGGTGATGGATCCTAGGGGTGTCAAATTTGTACCGAATAAAACCAACCAACATGCTACCAACCGAACCAATTAAAGTTGGTAGCCACTATGTTGGTAGCCAACATGTTTGGTTGGTGGTACTGTACCAATCGAGTATTCATGGTACGGTAATGGTACAGATATTTAAATACCATGGTAGTACCATACCAACCAATATATATACATATATATAAATTAATTCTTACAATATATACTTACATAAATTGTGGTCTAATTTATATCTTTAAAAATCTCTCCACCATACAATATATATAATTGATTCTTTAACATAGATAATATTTATATAGCATTAATAAATCATCTTTTTATTTATCTTGTTTCTGAGTTAGGAAAATTTATTAATATGTTTTAAATGATGGATGATGGTAAATTATCATATTATAAAACATATATTGTATTTAATATTTTTTTTAGTTTTATATTAGTTTGTAATCTTGGTATACAATACCAATCTGTACCAACCAACATTGTTGGTAGCCAAATAAATTGGTATCAAATATACTTGGTATGGTAACGGTAGTCAAATTAGTGTAGTTGGTACGGTACACGGTATGAGGAAAATACGTGTGGTACCGTACCATGTTGACCCCTAATGGATCCATAGAGCCTAAACAGGCTAAATTTTCTTATCGGCCCAAAGCAATGGAAGCTAACCTAACCAGCCAGCTATCATGATTGGTGCTTCACCTATCATTATCTAACAGGCATGTAACCGTAGTGTTTCTAGCTCCAAAATCAGTGAAGTTACAATTATACCCACAACACACCCTCGATATCAAATATCTACAAGGGTATTTTGGTACACGATAAATACCCAGATCTACCCAGCCCAATAACCATCCCCCAGTCTCCACCCACCTCCCAGATCTACCCCAACAAACACCACGACCGTCTCAATTCTCTTACAATCCTTTTCTACAAAAACCTATAAATCATCATCTCTTCATATAAAAGATCTCTCTTTTCGAATTTTTACCGCTATTTCTCCAACCCCTTTGCTCAAAATTAACCAATTTCACGCCTATTTGTCGTATAGATTTTGCTATCCGTTTCAAACTTCAAGAAACCCTAAAGTGAGATGATGTTTCGATTCTTATGAAATTCAAGTGTTTTAGATCTAATTTGTTAATCAATTTTAATAATATTTCATACCGAAGCTGAACGATTCTAAAATTTTGAGCTTTTTTGAAAAATTAGGGATTAATGGCAGATCAAGTATTGGAGGGTAGCCAACCAGTTGATCTTTCAAAGCATCCTTCCGGAATTGTGCCTACTCTTCAGTACGTCTAGTTTCGATTCATGTTAATTGATGAATGTAATTAGTATTTTATTGTTTGGTTAGTGTCCGATAGAAATTGTTCAGTTTTTAGGGTTGATGTGATTTTTTGTATGAGTGTTGACTAAATGTAAGGTTTTTAACAACTGTATAAGATAAAATGCTGTAATAGTTTTTCTCCCTATGTTTCAAATGTCCAAATAGTTTTGACTTTTGAATTTTGACCATGAGGGTTGATGTTGATGATTAACAAAAGGGAAGTTTTGTAATGTTTTTACTAAAAGTTGTAGCATATGTATTTAGGAATATTGTGTCTACTGTCAATCTGGACTGCAAGCTAGATCTCAAGGCAATTGCATTGCAAGCTCGAAATGCAGAATATAATCCAAAGGTATTTTGTTTTCATAATTGTTATTATATGTGTAAAACATGGCCATTTTGTGTTAGTCTCACATGTATACATATTTTTTATTTAAATTTTAATATATAATTAAGTATGCTACATTGCTAATGTTTAATAACTTAAAATTATTCACCGCCTAACTATCTAAGCCAATCCAATCACAAACCCTTTCTTAGGTAAAAAGACATATGTACCCTTTTAAAATCTCGTGACAACTTTAAGCTCTTGTGTTGGTGATAATTAATTGTAAATGTTGTTAATTCAGCGTTTTGCTGCTGTTATCATGAGAATAAGGGAACCAAAAACAACTGCTTTAATCTTTGCTTCTGGGAAGATGGTAAGTTTTTTTTTTTTAACATTTTGCTTCAAGTCATATTTTTGCAGATTAAAATTATCACTTCCTTTAATAAATGACCACAACAAAATACCTTATTAAACTAAAATAAAAATCTCGTTTTGTGCTCCAGGTTTGTACAGGAGCAAAGAGTGAACAACAGTCTAAACTTGCTGCACGAAAGGTAAATCAACATTATAACACCGATTCAACCATAACCATTGAATATAAAATATAGTAATTTGTGTTATCTTATTTATTTATTATTGTTAATCTTACCTAATATTGTCCATTTAGTATGCTCGTATAATTCAAAAACTCGGGTTTCCTGCCAAATTCAAGGTATATTCACATCATCCTACTACAAATCTACTCTTGATTGTTTTTTCTTCTGTCTATATATAATTGAACTGCATATTAATTTGTAATGATGATTGTAGGATTTCAAGATTCAAAACATAGTTGGGTCTTGTGATGTTAAATTTCCCATTAGACTTGAAGGTCTTGCATACTCTCATGGTGCCTTTTCAAGTGTGAGTTCATAATAATAATAATAATAATATAATGCTTCTGTTTTGCATCTTGTAATTACAATATAATAACATTATGAACTGTTTGTAATATTTTATGCAGTATGAACCAGAATTGTTTCCAGGATTGATTTATCGAATGAAACAACCAAAAATTGTTTTGCTCATCTTTGTTTCTGGAAAAATTGTTCTTACAGGAGCTAAGGTCTGATTTATTTTACCTTTTCCATATTTTATTTTGAGTTGATCATTTTTTTTTTTATCTTAATTTAAATTGTGTTTCCAGGTTAGGGATGAAACTTACACTGCATTTGAGAATATATATCCGGTTTTAACTGAATTTAGGAAGAACCAACAATGGTAAAACCACTTTTACTATATTGAATTTTCTTTTTCATTTTTAAGTTAAACACGATTTTATATTTTTGTTGCAGATCTATGAATTACGGGCAAAAAGGGGATTGGGTTGAACTTTGACTTTGAAATTTGGATACAAGTGTAAATATGTGGTGGAAATCGATGGCTGAAAGATGAAGTTAATTAGCCCATTTTCTTTGGTTCTCTGTTTATGATTGTTTTTAGACCTTTTTGAGGAATTGAGAGCTGTTTGCAAGTCAATAATGATTGAAAACAAGCTCTCTTTGGACATGTTTTTCAATATCTTGACTTGTTTTATGTGTTAACGTGAAACGGAGAATTTAAAATTTTGACTTGTTTGAACTTTGAAGTGAATGTTGGTAATAAAATACTATTCTCGAATCACTTCTTGTTGGGTAACAAGTTGAAATGGTTACTTTTTAGTATATGTTGCGTCAAGTTGGGTTTGACTTTTTTTTTTTTTTTTTTTTGCATTTTCTTTTCTGACGCATATGTGAAATGTTGCTAAGAAACATCTAATGCCCTTGTTTCTCCTTGGAAATGTAATGCACATTACTTTGATCCTCTTTTGTAAATGTCAAATTAAAATATAATCGTAATATGTATCAAGTTAAATGTCCTTTTTGAAATTATAATATTGAAAAAAGAAATTAAACAAATGAGGGGTATTATGGGGTATTCAGTTAGTGTCGCTAGGTTTACTAATTTAGAGAAACTAAACAGCTTTGACGTGCAGAACTGAATTAACCCATTTTTCATCAACCGTTGTTTTGTGGAGCTTTCGTCACTAACCCTATATTTTTTTACACTTTTTCTAAATACTATTTATTATGTCAAAATACACAATTTTAGCAAAAATAAGTTAAAATCCAGCTAAAAATAAGTTAAAAAGTCGTTCAGATGTATATTGGGTGGTACTTTATACACTATAAGTTTTAGTCATACACTATTAATCTATGTTTTGTGAGGTTGTACATATGATAGTCTAAAACACAGGTTAGTGGTGTATGACTAAAATTAATGGTGTACAAATCACCACCTTATATTTATATGCTCACATCTCTAAATTTTTGTTCAAAAGTATTGATTATTGTTTAAATATAACCATTAAAACATTAAGAACTTAAAATTCCGGTTATAACTTATAAGTGAATATAGATCGATCATATATGGAAACTTATTGTCCATATTTTGGCATTGGTATGTTGTCAAATATGAAAATTTTATCAATAAAAAAACAGTTAGATGAAAAAATAGAATTATCTTAACTGCAGTACGATTAGATTGACCTTTGTTTTTGGGCATGTCTATTAAAAAAAATTCTAAAAATTCCTTATCATTTAGATGGGAGCGTACACCTTTTCCTCTATTTTTTCAGTTGGCAACTTAGATGACCTACAACCTAATAATTAGCGTTTTTAAACTTTTTCACTCTCATCTAGTAAATAATTACCCAAGTAAAAATTAAAAGCGTGACCTCTAGGAACTCATTTGGGATATGTGACTTGTATGCATATCTAATATTGTTAAAAAAAAATGGGGTGGAAACATAAGTGCATATTAAAATATATTAAATTGAATCTTTTACAGAACAAACAACTAGGAAATTAAAACTTCTTTTACATTGCATTTGATAACAACTCAACGGAACCCTTGTTTGTTTAGTTAGTCTTTACCAAAATCTGCATTGTAATGAGCACTAGATTCAAGCTTCTTCGCTTCATTCAGTTTCCTAACAGCCTTCCAAACACAAACACAAACCAATATTATTGTTATTATTATTAACCAAATAATAATCATATCTTATAAATATTAAAAACTTAATTATTAACTAATACCTTCATGAAATCTTCATGGATAACATAATCACGTTCCGCCCGAATTGCAAACATACCAGCTTCAGTACACACGTTACGAAGATCAGCACCATTAAACCCCTAAAACAATACACAATCAGTCAACATTTCTTAAAAATAAGTCAACTACAAACGTTGACTTAATTAATTTAATACCTCAGCAAGTTTCACAACAGCCTCATAATCAATTTCACCATGTTTAGCAATCCCAGAAGCATGAATTTTCAGAATCTCCATTCTTGACTGCTCGTTTGGTAACGGGATTTCTATTTTCCTGTCCAAACGACCTGGACGAAGAAGAGCTGGATCCAGAACATCAGGTCTGTTTGTCGCCATTATCATTTTAACCTAAACTCAAAAATCAAATTAAATTATTAAACGATAAAAATTAATAATGAATATTTTTTTATTATTTCTTTACAAACCTTGCCAAGTTGGTCAAATCCATCTAGCTGATTGAGTAATTCCATGAGTGTTCTTTGAATTTCACGGTCAGCACTTGTTCCTTCACTAAAACGCCGTCCACCAATCGCATCAATTTCATCCATAAAAATGATGCACGGCTGCAATATATTAACAAAATTAAAACTAGAGTAAATTACAGAAATTGTCCATTTAGTCTTCTAAATTCTATGATTTTGTCCCACAACTTTTAATTTCGTTTTTTTTTTGTCAATGTACTTATTAAATTTCGCGCTTTTTGTCCCTATGGTATTCAAATTTCATTGTTTTTGTCCTTCTTTGCCCTCAAATGACCTAATTACCCTTATAAAAAAAATTTGAATTATTTAACTATTTTTAATCTATTTTCTATTTCGCTTTTTCTAAAAAAAGAAAAAGGATTAAAAACAAAAAATTATTCAGAAAATATATTTATAAGGGTAATTTGGTCATTTTAGGGCAAAGGACAAAAAAAATGAAATTCGAAGACCATAGGGACAATAAACACAAAATTAATCAGCTTTAAACCCATTTGACCCGAACCGACCCATTAATATGTAAAAACATTACTTGGTGATCACGTGCATAACTAAACATTTCCCTGATCAATCTTGCACTCTCTCCAATGTATTTATCAATAATGGCACTTGATACAACCTACAAAATATTCCCCAAATGTTAAAATTAAAAACACAGGTCAACAAGTCAACTGCCATATTATATTATTGTAGTATATAAAAAAAGGTACCTTTAAGAAATTAGCATCTATGTTGCTTGCAATTGCTCTAGCAAGTAACGTTTTTCCAGTACCAGGGGGTCCATACAGAAGAACACCCTAACATCAATTCCATCAACTTTAAACCAAATATTTCTAAAAGGGTAAAATAGTCATTTTACAGCTGGGAGGGACGAAACTGTAATTTAGTAAAAAAGTTATAACAGAATACCTTGGGAGGTTTTATTCCAACTCTTAAAAAGAGTTCAGGGTTCATTAAAGGCAATTCTATAGATTCCCTAAGTTCACGAATCTGATCAGAAAGCCCACCAACTGCAGAATAACTAATATTACCAGGATCTTCATGAAGCATGTTATAAACAACTGGATCAACCTAAAAAATGTAAAAGAATTAATTATTAAATTAGAAAACTGGTTGGATTATTTAGAAAAAAGATACTAACTTCACGAGGGAGTGCTCGCATAATGGTGAGAGTTGTCATATCAAGAACAACTCTAGTGCCAGCTGTCAGTTTTTCTTTATCCACTTTACTGCGACACCCGACTACATAGCGGGGTCCACTACTTGCTTTCACTATCACTGTAATGTAACATAATATATGGGATTTGTTAGTTTAAAGACAAAAAAGAAAAAGAAAAATGATATTGGAAAAGAATTTGTTAGATACATCTTTCATCATCAAGAGGCCTGAGGACTTCTCCTATGATCTGTCCAACACTTTGAAGAGACTTCAAATCATCTTCTGTTTTCGCATAATCTTTCTTTGTAGTCCGCAAAGTTTCTCTCACTGTAAAAGATAATTAACATTCTTAATATTTCTTTGCAACAACTAGGGTTCAAAATTAATACAAGTTTAGCAAGAGGATTATATCCATATGAACTACCAAGATCCTATAGTTAGATGCTTACATTAAAAAAAACTCGCTAACAATTTCTGCAAAACATACGTAAATCTCCTAAATTTTGTAGAAATCGATTAAAAGTATGATCAGTAAAGCACACGAAGCTAATAAATTGAGCATAGCATAGGTATACGCAAATTAAGTATACCAACGAGCATTAAATCTATAAAACTACGGACCTACTTAACCTAATGTGGAAAAACTATACAAATAGATGGCATTAGGTCTTTCAAATAGAAATGTTATTGAATCTGACCTCCTCGAACTCGAGAATCAAGCTCTTTATGTTGAAGCATCTTTTTCCGGTACTCCGTAACGGCGGCACGGCGACGAACGGCATCTTCGCCCTCACTCGACATCGGAAATTTGAAGTCGATGGATCTCTGCGCTGTTGCTGATTGATCTGGTTGCTACAAAAGATTAAATCGGTGCAGAGAATTCCCAACTTCTTGATCAAGAAAAGAACTGATTTTGGGCATTTAACGGATGCATATATCCTCTAAATAATACACTCCATTTTAGTTTGTGATTGGGCTTGGGCCCAAGTTTCAACCAATTCATATTTTAATGTAATTGGACCTCATGTGCACTTTGTTTCTATTTTATTGAGTACAACACAAGAGTATATGTTATGGTTCGAGACTTCGATCAGATAAAAACTTATTATATTGTCAGGAGAAAGTTTAAAATTTGATCATCGCAAATATTAGGTCGCGTACATTACAAGAATAAGTTGAGCCACCTCGGGGATGCCCATATAACGGGAATATCATTTAGAAAAACACTGCACAAGAGCTCTTTTGAATCATTGATTCATTGAGAACAAAGAACATTTGTGAATCCATGTTGGTGCTAAATATGGTTTTTCTTTTGGTTCGTACTTGCTCGATTGGTTAATAAATGTGTGTTTTCTTTCTTTCTCGATGCAGAAAGGAAGGATTGTCCGTGTAGTACACGGGAGAATCAAGAACATTTGAATGCATGGGAGATGATCAATGTTTGAACGATCTAAAAAAACAAGAGCGCTCAATCATCAAAGGGAACAAAAAACATTTAGATGCAGGGGTGTCTTTGAGGAGGTGCAACAGGTGCAGCCGCACAGGACCCATATTTCGGAGGGGGCCCAATTTTTTATATACCTCTTATATGTATAATCTTAAAGTTTCAAGCCAACTGAATAAGTTAACAGGAAAAAGATTAAAAAGTCCAACTTTTTTAATATATCTTGTATATAGGGGCCCATTTCTTTATATTCGCACATGGCCTTAGGAATCTCAGAGACGCCCCTGTTTAGATGATATCACACAACAATAAATGCCATATGTCGTCCACATTCAAACACAAAGCTTTGTGGTTCACCTATCATCGGATTATAAATATCTTGTGTCGTGTCCATTTTCATGTCATGGAAAAAGCCAATAAGGCCTAGTTTGCACAACAACCCAATCACTAGCCCTTTGTTTGTTGTATTTGATCTTCGTTTTACCACATATGAAAATCAAGGGGAAATTAGCAAATACAAAAATAACTAAAATACTCAATTTGTCAATGTAGTTTACACTAAAGTTTTTCGTTAATCAAAATCAGTAAAAGTTCGATTTTAAAAATGAAGTTGAGGGACTAGTTTCGCCAAGTTCTCTAAATTAATAGGAAAATGGGATTGGGTTGCCTAGTTTGGGCTTTAATAAAAGCCTATATTCGTCAACTTATATACGGTCCATACGGAAACACGATAACTTCGGAGAGATAACTGCAACGGCAAGTTTCGGCTTCAGATTTATAAGATTTGCGATCGTAATTTTGGTTAGGGGTGAGCATAGGGCGGTTTGGGGCGGTTTTTACTTAAAACCAAACCCCGAACCGAAAACTTCGGTTTTTAAGAATTGCAAACCGTTCGGTTTCGTTTTTTTTTTGTTTCGGTTTTTCTCAATACATCGGTTCGGTTTCGGGTTTTTTTCGGTTTTTTATTTTCCTAAAAATTCTCAATTTGTTAACTTAAAAGTTATAATCCGATCCAAACTTTCAAATTATAATTCATTTCGTTTATAAATAGATTAAACAAACTAGTAAGTTTTTATATAATATAAACACCAAACCATGTGAAAAAGTCCAAATGATATACTTAAATATTTGTTTTTAAATAAAACATCAAATCTTTTATGGAGATAAATAATATTTGTACAAAATTTGAAATATATATAATGGCGGGGCGGGGCGGTTTTTTCGGTTTGATTTTTCATATGCACCCGAAAACCGCCCAAAACATTCGGTTTTTCCAAAAATTAAAACCATTCATGGCGGTTTTTCAAATGGTTCGGTTTTTTCGGTGCGGATTTTTCGGTTTTTTCGGTTTCGGTTCGGTTTTTCGGTTTTTATGCTCACCCCTAATTTTGGTTAAGAAATTCGCCTTTAATCAATTGCTGATTAACTATTGTGATTACAAATCGTGTTTAACATAACCAATTCAAATGAATGAAGATCGATAAAAGTCTCGATATACAGTAGGTTAATTTTTGGATTTGTAGATAATTAGGATTTTCATAATTGTGTTTTGCTAATGTCTTACTAATTAGTTAAATTTTTAATACTGTATGTGTTAATCCGCACAATTGATTCAATACGCAACGAAATGCATGAACATGCTTTTATTGCATATGATTTGGACAGAATTTTATGATTGATGTTTTGATCTTAGAATAAACTTGATGACTGCAAATTCGAGATGCTACAAATTAGTATTTGTTGGATCAACTAAACTACGATGACTACTCTCAGAAGATGACAATGGTTGATCAAATGAAGTCTCTTATGATGAAGAATTGGAGTCCATTTCAGCATCTATGGATTCTTTTTGGTACATTTCTTCCACCATTGGCTTCCATAGACGAACTCTTGCGTTTATAAACCAGTTTGAAACCTGTTTCGTTTCATAATTATGTAATCTAAACCAAACCCTTATTTGCATTTCAACTAAAAATGTTTACAAGTCTCCAAAATGGAATTGAAGCTCGTTTGTTTGGGAAAGCTTATTAACTTTAATAAGATTAATTTAAACTTATTAAGGTTTAATAAGCTTAAAAGTCTTCTAAATAAGCTTTCCCAAACAACCCCATTGGAGCTGGAAACAGAATGGCATTTGCAAAAATAGCAACCATGAATGGTGTTTTAATTGCATAAAAAATTCTAGTATAACTTTTCATCTCCATTATATAAAAAATTGGAGTCTTTTTTATCTAGAGAAAACAACTTTGAAATTTCTAATAACATGTTCAAATCTTTTCCTATTCCAGTTTAGAAAACAAGAGAGTTGTTATATCTCTATAAAGAAAAATAGTTAGAAAACTATCGAGATAAGTTGAATAGGAATTTATATATAACACTGAAAAGCGAGTTTTCTCTTTTCTAAAAATGTTTTTCTTAAACAGTCCAATTTGAACACAATTTCAGTTTTTTCGCATTTTCCTTAAAAATTTTCTAGAAAAGTGCCACATTTCTCTACAAGCATTGTCATGGTGAAGTTGAAAAATGCATGAAGATTACCTGATTTCTGGTCAACCCTGTTTGTCTAGCTAGCATAGTCTTTTCTGAATCTTTTGGATACCTAATAACCACACAAAATCCGAGTCATCAATGGAAAGAATTTGGTTATATGACATTGGAATAAAAACGTTTAATAAAATACTACCTCTGTATCAAAATAAGTGATACACTTTCCATTCAGGGGTGGAACAAAATAAGTGATACACTTCCAAAACTTACCTTATTTGGTAAAAAAATTGGGACTCATCTCCACTAACAATCTACTTTAATAAAGTAAATTTACCCTTTTACCCTTACTTTTACTTTTAAACATCATTAATATCATTTCATTCAAAAGAAGTGGGACCCATTATCCACTAACTATCCACTTTAATCTATTTTAAACTACTTTTTAATCTTTTGCCTCAAAAACCGCAATTCTTCAAATGTATCACTTATTCTGATACGGAGGTAGTATAAGGAATCATAATGAAGTTAAAGAGTAATTACGGATGAAGAAAATGCTCAAACAACCATGACGTAGAATCCACACACATCTTTCGGGCAGCCCTCTTTGTGGCCTCCAAATACGTTCATTCATCATGCCAAATTGATGAACACGTGTCTGTTTTCTGAGCTGTTGATCCACAAATTTCAGTCTGGAAATCACAATTGAATCTGTCTCACCAAGGCTTCTTGATACGACTTTTATTTGGGTTTTAATCGCGTCTTTTAAGCACCGAAAATGGGTTGAAATGGTTTGGAGAGCGAGTGATGTGTAGGGATTTGCGGCCCCACATCTTGCGTTTGCATCAAATGATGATATAAGGATTTGCATTTGATGGTGATATTGTTTGTATCTTCTATCAACCTGTGAAAATGTTACATATAAAGTGTTGGGTTTTGAGATCTTGATTTTGCTTTCTTGAAAACTTTTCTGGTTCTTAATTAGTAAATATTTAATTTTGAAGAAATGGGATGGATTTTTGTTAGCTTTTATACAGGTTTTGAAAGATAGTAGACGTAGAAATCGATCCATGGAATTCGAATCGAGCATTTTGTTCATGTTATTGGGAGATTAAGGTGCCTAGAATTGCAATTTGGAGCAGATTATCATGTTTTGAAGATGCAAATAATACTTGGCAAAAAGTCTAGAAAATTCATTTATTTGCGTTTTGGGCATCCAAAACGGACAAGTGTGAGGTAGTTATTGCATTTTGAATACTGATTATTTGCATTTTACATATTAAGTAAATAAATAATCAAGTTTGTCAAATACTAAATATAATGATTATTTGATTATTGAGATTTCAAACAATATAATTGAATTCAAATAACATAATTTTTTTAGAATCACGTATTATAATCGTTATCCATTTTCAAAACGCAGAATATATTTTCAATCGATAATCACAAAAAGTCCCTAAGTTGTTTAGTTTTAGAAAAGGTGGCATTTAGAAAAGTTGTAGGAAAAATAGAAAACGTGTTAAAATCCATGTAATTGTTCATTTAGAAACAAGAAACTCACTTCATTTAACATAAACGATAGTTTTTTCATCTTTTTCTGTAGCTCTTGTTTTTCAGCAGCTGATAGCAGGCCCGAATCTTCGGATTCCCCAAAAACTTCACGAGAATCATTCATGGACTCGTGTTTAGTTTGTTTTTGTTTCATCACTTTCTTGACATTAACAACTTCATCAAGAAGTTGTTGAGCTACAATTAGATACTTGGAATCAGAAATCACATTCCCAATTCCATATCGATTGCACTCAGAATCTAAACAAGGAAAACTGAGGTTAGGATTCTGGTAATGATTGGAATGGAATTGGGTTCCTGAGGTCGGAATATTTAAACGCAATTGACCCATTAACAACATTTCATGACTCCAACAATCTCTTAATAAATCAAACTCATTTCCACTAATTAATTGGTGATTCCGAAGAGGATGCATTCTGCAGAGGTTCTTTTAATCCTCCATTTTTGAAACTTGGCATGTAAGTTGACATGTTCTTCATGTATCTTTTTATTGAATTTTCTGCAAAAAATTGAATCTTTATGAAGGCTGATTCAACTGAAGAGACATTTAAGTTGGAATCAGACAAACAGTTGGTGAAATGAAGCATTAATTGGTGGGAAAAAAGGACACCAACAAATACATGATTACTTTCAACCAGGGTCAAATGGTGAAAAAAAATCAACAATGAATTCTTGTATTTTTATTTTTCCCACAAAATTTGGGAGGTGATTTGCAAAAAGTGATGTGTAAACAACAAACATGCATATATAATGCTGCATCATGTGCATTAATAATCTAATTTTATGGTGTACAAATCACCTACTATAAGAATTGTTCAATTACCTGAAAATATAATGAAAAATATAGGAAACCTCTTTAGAGTTATAAACCTCTAGCTCAAGCATGGTGATGGAAGGTATTAGTTGCGCGCTGCTTTATCTACCAAATAATCGAATTTTTTTTTCTTGTTGGCAGAAGGGTAAATTGGTCCACATATCTATGCATTTCTGATTTTAGCTTATAATTTTACTGGGAAAAATCACCTATGATATTCCCCCAATAGTCCTATACAACAAGTCAACAATAAGGGAAAATGATTGACTTAAGCATATTCTACACTTCTCGGCTCATATACCATACATCGCAAGTTTTAAGCTAAGTGTATAACCATATTAAACAATGATTTTAATTAATGTAATAAAAATTATGGTGTAAAAATCACATCTAAGTGTTAAAAGGTATTTGGGCTCGTTATACAAAAATAATTACTTACGCTTTTTGTTTACGCTTTTTGTTTGTTGTTAGAATATATTATTGTTAATTACAATAATATATTCTAACAATATATTCTCACATTTGTTAAGTCAAAGTTTCACCCTTTTGGACCAAGTTACACAAGTTTTTTTAACTGCTAACACACACTTAAATCTATCATTTTTGTTCTCAACATGATTTAAACTCATATTCTTGTGGGGCACCTAGACACCAGATATCACTGGGCTATAAGATCTTTGGTATCGAGTTACACAAGTATTTCATATGTTTGTCTAATTGAGTGAAACTACATGGTTAATTACATCACCATCTATAGCATCTTCGTATATATTATCACCTAATCCAACAAATACACACCTTTTTACCATCCTTCCACACACTCCTATCTCCTTTACGCATAAAAAACCCAAAAAAGCACGCAATGGAAGGGCAACAGAAGCATCATTAATCAATGAAGATAATGATCGAGGCTCATAAAATTAAACATGTTTATGTACAATACATATGTTGATCTACCTTTTAATCCTTTTTACCTCATTTTCTCAAAAGATGCCGAAAAGGAGGCCCTTCGTCTCACAGGAGACCGGGGTTCAAAGCTCACTGAATAACACTTTAGGACGATAAATAAAAAAGTCTGAAAACGATCATGAGAATACCGGTTGAGACACATACAAGGTTAAAAACTTAAATTTTCCCGAATAACTGAATAGGAATCTCTCCCATTTAGGCCGTTTATTAACTAGCCCAACCCATCCTAACATTGCCTATTGGCACCTCGATAATTTAACCGTAAAGATCTTCTTAAATTATTTGGCAAATAATATTTTTAACTTTTTTACTGTAAAATAAAATAAAAAAACGTCTTACATTTTGACGGTAATTACTTCAACTAGAAAACAAATTTATAAAAAATGAAGAAAAAACATGGAAACTCCTGGTCTCCGATTTCCAGTTTGTCTGAAGTCTGAACGCTGAACTCTCAAGTCATCCATGGCAAAAACCAGCGCCACCAGAAAAACCCTAGATTGTTATACCATCAAAGCAACCGATAAATCCATCAAACGTACCTTCAACTTCATCTAATTCAATTAATCGTCCATTTCATATGATTTATTTCTAACGATTTGAGGTTTTTGTTTCATTTTTCATCAGCCGGCGACTGCGTGTTGATGCGGCCTGCAGATTCGTCGAAACCGAATTATGTAGCTAAAATTGAGAAGATTGAATCGGACGCCAGAGGAACTAACGTCAAAGTTCACGTGAAGTGGTATTACCGGCCGGAGGAATCGATTGGTGGCCGGAGACAGTTTCACAGCACTAAAGAGGTTCTTCTCTCCGATCACCATGATGTGCAGAGCGCCGATACTATTGAAGGAAAGTGTACGGTTCACACTTTCCATAGCTATTTGAAGCTTGATGCTGTTGGAAACGATGATTATTTCTGTCGTTTTGAGTATAATTCTACCACTGGATCCTACAATCCTGATATGGTTGCTGTGTATGTATACATTTTATCTTTATTTTATTGATTTCATACATCAATTTCAGTGTTTTTATAATTGTTCTTGGGAATTATATAACCAATTGATGTGAAATTGTGTTAAATTGTCAGGTACTGTAAATGTGAGATGCCTTATAATCCAGACGACTTAATGGTTCACTGTGTTGGCTGCACAGATTGGTAGGTTGGTTCTTATTTTTACATCAAACATTACAAATATTACAACATTACTGATGATGCCTTTGCTGAATTTCAAACTAGTTCAGTTTTTAGATAATAATAGGTCTTAAAAGAATATGAATTCATATTTTGAGTGATTGTATGTCTTCCTAATGGGAATGTTATGTATCTAGAAATACAATGATAAATAATCAGTAGGGGTGGCAATTCAGGCCGGGTTTGGGTGCGTGGGTTGGTTGGTCAGAAACATTCAACCTACCGATATGTTTATATAACGGTTTATATAACCCTTTTAACTAAAGAGCTTAAACAAATTAGCGGTTTAAATGGGTCAAACAGATCAAATAGGTTGACTTTTTAATGGTGTATGCAGAACCTACTAAGGTATATCTATTTTCAAATATATCTCTAAACTACTAAAATATAGAAGAAATTACACGCATAGTCCATGTGGTTTGCCAAAAGTATTGGATTTGGTCTGTAAGTCTCAGAAAGTGTCGGATAGTCCCTAAATACGAAACATTGTCACGCTTTTGGTTCTAATACTAACCTCTCCTAAAATTCGCTGTTAAAAAAAGGTTTGTGATTTTTGGGAGGGAGGGAGGGTGGGGGTTGGGTTTTGTTTTATTTTCTTAAAATTAAAATTTATCTAAAAAGGGTAAAATTGTCATTTAAAAAAATAACAACAAATTTTAACGGAGGTTAGTATTATGGATCAAAAGTGTGACAATGTTTTGTATTTAGGGACTATGTGTGCACTTTTGGAGACTTAAAGACCAACTCCAAAACTTTTGGTAAACCACAAGGACTATCCGTGTAATTTACTCTAAAGTATAAATATATCTAATTTTAAATATATTTCAATAACCAATCGGGTTGGCGAGTCGAACCATTTAAATTATCGTCAGCTTAAACCTAACTTGTTTAATAAACGGGTCAGTTGAGTGGGTCCAAAACTGACCCGAAACTTGTTTGCGTCAACCCAAACCTGTATTTTCGTGTCGGTATCAGAAATTGCGACCCCTAATAATCAAAACTGTGTCATAGTCTTTATACTTTTACGTCATTGCCAATCAATAAGCATTTTATATTACTCAATGGTTTGAGGTTTAGGATTTTAGTTGGCAAAATAATATGACAAAATTTCGGATGTTTTTGGGTCAGGTTTCATCCGGCTTGTATAGACATGACGCTAGAGGAAGCTGAAAAAATTGAGCATTTCTTCTGTGAGAATTGTTCAACAAATTAAACTTAAACCCGTTGTTCAATACAAAAACAAACAATATGGCAGCAACAGTAACAATATGAATCAACTTGAAGGGTCAATGTACAACTGTACAAGATGGTAAATGTGGTATCCAATGAACGTTGCAAAGATACATTTTATATTTATAAACTATCATGTTATTAGTTGCATGAGGGTAAGTTGGACAACTGTTATCCTAATTAATCTTTGGAAGACGTGCAAACATGTCGGATTAGTTGCAAATTTGCTTCATCTAGGCGCTACGATTATATTAAATAGATTTCAAATAATAAAACAAATCTAATATAAAACACCATAGAAAGAAACTATTATCATTGTATAAAAAAAATCATTAAAATGCTATAAAAGATATACGAAAACCTACTTTAAAAAATAATAAAAGAAATCAAACACTAAAACAAAAGCTCATACTATTCATGAACTGTTGCAAAATGTTAGTTATAGTAACTAGAGAAATATGTATGTATATGTTAATGAAGACGGTTAAGTTGGTTGTCAAGTTTATGTAATTTGGGGCTTTCCCACTTTCATATAGCCTGACTCTGTTAGGGTTGGATATCTCTTATTATTGTTGTGTTGTTGCTTAGTGAGTATAATATAAAATTTAAAAATTGACAATTTTATAAACATTTACAAATGGTTTATCATAGTGGCGTATACATAAAGATAGATAGGAAAAAGTGTAAAGCACAATGGCAAAGGTTGATACCAATATTGATGATTGTGTGGCTGGCTCTAAAGAGATTTTTTGAAGCCAAATTCAAAGGGTAATGTCTTCTCATGACGAGATAGCGACAATGTTGAATGGAGCACTCACATTTTTTGACCTTTGACACGTCTTATTGTATAAGATTGATGTAACATATATAACAAAAATCAATATCATCATCATTTAACATAATAAATCTTTCATTTCCCAAGATATAATGAACTTTTTTTGTATACATCATAATGGATCTAATTTATTTGTAGAAAAACGAGTTTGTAGTACAATCACTGGTTGTCACATGTTTACAATAAGTTATTTAACCTGGAACCGTGCTACAAACTCGTTTATGAGTTAACAAGTTATGACAAAAATGAGTTGAAAGAGTCTTTTGTTAACCTAATTATTTTTTTTATTATTGATCAATATCAACTATTTAAATAAACAAATAGTAAAGCGTATCTAGAATAATGATATAAAAGTTATGCATACTTTCTAGCGTAATAGGGTTGTGGAAAAGGTGTTACCCGTTCCTTTATTGGACCAGAATCGTGTGCGCTTGTGCGGTGAGGGCCCACAGAACTAGTCTATTTCAAGTATTTTCCACCACAAGTGGTGTGCCTTTGAATTCTATCCTATCAATTATTCACATAACTATCTTCAGTTGTAAAGGAATCCCTTTATCTCACAACTCATAAGAGACTAAGATTTAAACCTCATAGGATTCACAGGAAAAAGTCTTGAAAACAGTTGGAAAATGTGTGTTAGGTCACATATATCACAATCAAAGGCCAAAATATGAATAATTGACAACCCTATCAATTATTCATATCTTTGGCCTTTTCCCAAATATTCAATTACTCTTTTTCTTACTTAGATTATTTATAGTCAAACTACCAATCCTTTCATGGCCTGCACTCACCAGTTCCAAGACTAAAAGTTTTTGTCAAGACTCGGAACGATTTTCAGTATTAAGCTAAAAGCCTAAAATTACAAAATCAGGAAATTTAAATTAACAATTAAGCCAAAAAAAAAACATAAAAATGACACATAATGAATTCATAAACTCCTGTTCTATCTGTTGCTCGTCTTTATTGATCATAGTCCTCGAAAACAACTCGTCTCCATTTTTGTTTATGTTTTGGTTGTAGAATCGTCCTTCGGATGCCAAAATCGATTGAAAAACATCACCGAGTCACCTCTAACCGCATATCCCTCTGAGTTACGGTGCCAGCTATAATAAGCATGTGTTCGGTTCTTGATCTCCAAAGTCGCATGACCAAAGCTCGCTTCTCTATATGCTGAATACTTTGGTTGTGGTTCCGTCATACTGCATTAAATATTATAATAATTATTTAAAAGGAAAATGATTTGCTCCAAATATAAACCATCCAAAATTCAAAAACTATTCTTACTTGTTTGCTAAGCCTTCAATATTTCCCCCATCGCCAATGGTTATATACACAGGGGCAGATTGGTCAATCACCGGAGTGCATTCTCCGTTGATAATGTTATAAGCAATATTCGATATACGTTCCTGTAAAATAGATATATAAAGAAAAATAAATATAAATACACTCGTGTCGAATCAGTGTCCATGTATCATGTATGATGCAAACTCAAATATGGAGGAACATGTCATTATGTTCTTCAAAGCCCAAGAGCGTGTGAGGAAAGGAGTTGCACTAACTTTTTTGTTTTATTTTGGACTTTGTTTTAGGCCCATTTTCAGTCCCATTTGTGTTTTTTGGCCCGTTCGAAAATCTAGGTCTTATTTAGAGTTTGTTTGACACATTAATTGGAAAGTTTAGTTGATTTTATGAAAATTGAGTTTTTTTTTCTATAATTTGTATTTTTTATTGAACAGGTTTTGAAGACCAAATATACTGTATTCTTTAAATAAACGTGATTTTTGGATTAGATTTTCTTGGATATTCTAATAGTCAATGGGACCAATCTTTGTTTTCGTTTTTCACTCTACATCAATGTAATACAATTTTGGGTATTATATAACATACCGAGCGTTCATAAGCATGAACATGACCAGCAAACACGAGATCAACTTTGTACTGCACGAACCATGGCTCAAACATGACTCTCATGGTCTCTCCTTCCATATAATGGTAACTATTACTATTGTACCATGGTGAATGCATAAGAACAATTAACCACGGGGTTTCACTTCGGTTCACCTTCGGGAACTCCTCGAGTAGCCATTGGTATTGCGGTGTATACATACCTACAAAACCCAAATTACATTAAGTTGTTCCTTAACACTAATTTCAATTTACAAAAAAAAAAAAAAAAAAAAAAAAAAACCCAAGAACCGAGTCCTAACCATAAGCCGAGTATGAAGACAATACAATAATATACGATGAAGCCCGCTTGATCGAATACCAAAGTGGTTCCGTACTTCCCGATGCCTGAAAGGGGACTCGATACCGATGAAGAAACGGCTTAAATGGCTTGGTTTCGCCCTGAAAAAGTCAAACATATTATTAGGATATTGGGGAGCTCTGTCACCTCATCAACCACACCACATCATTTTTACTGCCACATCATCATAATTCATACAACAAGATCAAACGAGGTACTTACGATACTAGGCTCGTAATCGAGCTCGTGATTTCCCGCGGTCCAAATCCACGGTTGATAGGCAGTAATGCGTTCGGCAAACCTCCCCCAACTATCCCATCTCGAATTATCATGAAACATATAGTGATCAGCGTACGAAAGATCGCCCACAAATAACACAGCTTGCCCTTTTATCGGGTTCATTTCATAATGTGTGAGTGTAAGATTCGAGTCAAACGTTTGACCAAGATCCCCTGCACATGGTTATGGTTAATCAAATCAATACTCTTGTCGATGAATCGAATCACTCCATGTGCACCAAAAATATTTTCCACAAACAAAAAACATATCTTTTAAATTACAAACGTTACGTGCAGATTTTAATTACCAGAATTTCATTTCTTAATAAATTTATATAATAACAGGGGTAAAATGGGAAAATAGTAAATTATGTCTAATACTTTATGAGTATTTTGACTTCTGACACGAAATAAAAAAAAAATTGGACTTTGGTCTGTTTGGTTTTTGCCGATTCCAAGAAAACCTTACCCATGATCCCAAATGTGTACGGGACATCCGGTCCGACCGCCGGTGGAGTCATGAACCAGAACCGCCTTGTGGTGTGACCGGTCCCAAGCTCATAATAGTACTTAGTGTCAAACTGCGATATATATTTTTCAAGTTAAACAATAAAATTTGAGTTTAAAAATATTGAATTAAAAATCCCACCTCTAAATTCTTGATTTTGCAATGATGAATGAATCCAGAAGTGTAATTATAGTATTTATAAGTCGTGATTCCGCCGGTGGCTTTATATTTTTTATTGGATTTTACGGCCCAATAAACCACTGTGCTTGAACCGGGTTCATCCTGAGTCACCCATGACACAATAACAGATTTCCCCACATGGTCTCCCTGTGTTATATGCACCTACCCAGAACCAAACAAAAACAACGTACAACTTTTAATAAACAAAGCACAAGTCATTAAGGCACACTTGTTTATTTATTTATTTTTATAACAATAGTACCTGTTGAGGGGCGTTGTAGCCAGGAGGATGAGAGAAAACATCACTACTAAAAGGCATATCAATTGATTTAGCTTCTTTTCTAACGAAAGAACTTGTAATTCCGCCATTGATGAATGCTGCATGGTACAACATTAACAGCACAACGTACAACAACCCCATTTATGGAGTAGAAGTATAGCACACAGTGGGTGGTGGTGTTAGTGTTGGGTTTGAGACGGAGGTAAAAGCAAAGAAGAGAGCATTTTATAAAGGAGATTTGAGAGTGAGAGTGATGGTCAACACTTTTTGGTATAAATTCAAGAGGTTGATATTTAATCGAATATAAATTGGAATATATGTCTGGTTTGAAAAAAGAGTTTGTCGTTACATGTTATCCATCGATCTAATTAATGGTTATAACTTAAGTCAATTCAACGAATTGATTAATGAACTTAATTACTTTTTTAGTGTGATAAATGATAGCCTTTGTCTTTGGAGCTTGATTAAGACGTATGCTAAGGGAGTTTCAGCTTGAATTCGGTCAACCGACATTAATGACATCGTTGTTTATTATTATTTGAGTTTTGTTAACACGTGACATAATACATATGATAACAATTGTTAAATATCTATTTTACTAATTTATTAAATTTAATCCAGGATTGGTTATGACCTTACTCTATTCCTTGTCAAAAATAGCATCATTAGAGCTTCTACTAATATCGGCTATCTAACTCTCGGGAGATCGGGGGTTTTGTCGGGAATCGGTGTGGTGGTGGTGCTATCAAGAAGAACTTCAGCATTACAAAAAGCAAAATATGACTTTACTATAAAAGAAATCGTTACAAACAATGAGAGGGTAGAAATGCGAATTTTAAAACTTTTAGTAGTGTATATATAAATTTTTGTTGCATAAAAATGGAGTAATCAACTACCATTTTCGCTAATAAGCATTTTGAAAGTTGATTTGATCAGTTTTTCAAATTAAATTTTGTCATTTTTATTTCAAGAAGAGCCTATTAAATTTTGCAGTATTTTGTATGTGAACTATACTTTATTACTGAAACTAATACTTCCACCATCCTAAAATTATTATCCACATACAAAAATCATACAGTTTAAGAAAAATGTATTTATTACACTGTTTAACCAATAAATTTTTATCTTTATCACTTAATTATTTTTTGATTGGTGGAATTTTCAAGTTGACAATAATGTTGTGACAAACCAAAAACAAAATGTGGACAATAAAATTGGGACGTAGGGAGTAGCAAATTACCTATAATAACAGTTTTTAAGTGCAAACACATCCTCTTCATTGAACAAGAAAATTAATAACATCCTGTGAGATGCAAAGGCAAAAACCATATATTATGACTCGCAGACAACATGCCAAAAACAAAAGCTACATAACAACAAATGACCAAGGTGATATAGCCGAGCATAAATCCAATCTTAAGTCTTTAGTTGAAGTGTAAATAAGTAATCTATATTCATTTATTCTTCATAACTGGAAACTTTATTACTTTTGCAGATCCAAATATAATATTGACCAAACAACAACCTGTCATGCCGCCTTTGAGCGATCTGACATCCAATTGCAATTGCTTCCGCACTGATATCCGAAATCTGACTTTTAACCGATCGAAGATTTTTCTCCATAAGCTTTTAATATATTCGCATTCAAGAATAGCATTATCGATTTTAATTTATAAAAATACCACATTTAGAGCAAGAATTGAATCAAAATTGATATCGATGCAATAAAAAAGTACACCAAATTAGAATGTTATAAATGTGCATCAGAATAGAGCAAATTTTAAGAGAAGAGAAATGGTATTCATATCTACTATTTCAGCCTACTTCATGTATGTGTCTACCAATCAGAAGATGACATATATAATTCACTAATTTCCTTTCCTAATATCATCGTTTAATTTTGACGGCTATCTTGGTCATATGAGTAGACACAAATAGTCAGTATAAAAGAAAATATAGAACCGAAACAAAAGAAAACATCATAAAGAACATCCAAGTCAAAACCAAAAGTCAACATCTAACAACGATAACAATCATGAGCATTGAGTTCATGAAACACAGGCACAAGAAAAGTAAACAGAACAAGTTCTCAAACACCAGGCTACACAACTTCCATACTAACTTAAGTTATACGGCAACACGAAAAAGGAAAAAAACAAAAAACAAAAAAAAAAACATCACGAAATCATGGATGCATACGTCATGCTCCTAAGGATGTCTGATTCATGTGATTAGTTGGTTGAAACAGGGCGAGCTACTCGAGGCCTCACTGGAGTCTTTGAAGGACTCACCCTACACAATTTTCCCAAATAAATATTTATTTAAAAGGATTTTTTTATCTAAAATTAGTAAATAACAACATACATCTACATTTGTCCCTGCTTAGTTAATGTACAAAGTATTTGTCCAATTGGATCACTAAAAGATAGTTTCATTGTACAAAGTTTACATAATAGTTATCATTATGCGTAACATTTTTATATATAAATGTAACATATTTTAAAGATTGTTTTTGTAGTAAATATTTTTTAACGATCCAATTGGGACACAAACGAGCATATTCGTGAAGTTTACCTGATTGGTTGTGCTCCTAACGGCTGCCCACAGCAATCGAGTGCAATAATTGCACTTTCTGCCTGAAAATTATTTCCAAAAAAAAAAGATATTTAATTGATTGAACATTTTCCCCCAAAATCTAAAATTGTAGTTACCATAACAAACTCAACAAACGCAATGCGGGTTGAATGAACATTATCCCCCAAAAGCCTCAGCCGAGAAACCTTCATGCAAAAATGTCAAACCAAAATTAGAATTTTAACAAAAAAATAACGTGAAAAAAATTCAAACTTTTTTAGGACCGATTTAACCTCGCCACATCTTGTTTCAAAGAAGTTCTTGACCTCAACTTGAGAAACCTGCACGAAAACAATTATTTAAGACACAATAATTTATACATGATTTATTAAAAATTAAATGTAAACACGAAATCGGTTTCAAACCTTTTTGTCGATATTTGTACAGTAGACTGTCCTTGCACACATCTCTCTCTCATCCTCTGACTGAATTACAAAACCAACAAAAAAATAACTAACTCAACCATATTAATCTCTGAAAACTACTGAAAACATGTTCAAATGTTTTCGTTTTCCAGCTTAGAAAACAAAAAAAAAAGACTTTTCTACATCTGTAACGGAAATTAGTTAAAAACTATAACGACCGTTTTTCACAAACTTACGTATAAAACTGAAAAGTTGGTTTTAATGTTTTTTTGTTATCTTTTTTATGAATTTTTTTCCATGAAAGTTCATTTTGAGCACGTTTTTTGTTTTTCGAGTGGAAAACTCTCTAAAAAGTATCACATTTTCTTACTAAATGCACCCTAATAATTTACAACCTTAAATAACTGCATGTAACTACACATTCATACCCTAGGGAGGAAAGTTGGATTCACGGGAAGGATGGCAGTTTTCGAGGGCAAAACAGTAATTTGAGAAAATCCAAGCATTGTACCACAAAGATTAAGCGCTGCCCTTGCAGAGTCTGCAGCGTATTTATATTATCTCATAATCTTTAAAAAAATATAAAATTTATAAATAATTAATAATTTAAAACCACAATATCTTACTCTCATCAGCAAACTCGACAAATGCAAACCGGAGACGTGAATGCGGGTCGCCACAAACTCGGCAATCCAAAACCTTCACAATAACCATATTTTAATAATTTAATATCTTTTTAACTTATGATTAAGAATTCAATTAATTAAAATTTTAAAAAACAGATTCTGACTTACATGTCCATAGCCGGTAAATAAAGCAGCAAGTTGTTCTTCAGTGACCTATTGAAGAAATCGATTTTGTAAATAACATAAAATCTATGTAACAAATGTTAAAATTGTATATTTGTATACAATAAAATAGATGATTTAATATTAAATTTTGCTCACATTGTGATCGATATCAGAGACATAAACAGTTCTCTTAATGCTATCTTCTCGTTGAGCTCTAAAAGCCCTCCCATTAGACAGCCGTCGAGCATTGCTATAGTTATTTTTCATCTGTATAAAAAATTAAAAAAACTAATCCATTTTTAGGTTGTTGGAAATAGAAAGAAAACGTAAAAACTAATGCGATTATTCATGTTTCTAAGAAGAGAAAAATGACATTTTAAGTAAATGAGTGATATATAAGCGACAAAACGTAATCCAAATGACGTAAACTTTGGACGCGTTTTAACGAATGTTGGTAATTAACAAACCAAGATCATCTCATCACATGAACACCAAGAAAATAACTCTAATAACATCAAGAAATTAACAGAACACCATAAAAAATGATATTTTTAATAAAAAAACTGACATATTTGATTGCTAAAACACATAGCAAAGTCAACATAACACAAATTCAAGAATTTAGAGAAATCCGTCAGTCAATTACACAAACTTTAATTGATCATATCACAGCAATTAAACAGAAATCAAGAACAGATTCAAGGAAACCCACATGAATATTAATTTAAAAAACATAAAATTCAGATTAAAAAGAAAGGATTATACCCTTCGGTTATTGGGGTAGCCTTCAGTTCCATTTTCAGGGTAATTCTTGAAATAAGCAGGCTGCATAAAGTAATTGAGGGCAAATTCAGGTTGATCAAGATTCCGATCAACCGGTGAGTATGAAGAAGGAAAGAATTCCTTAGCCATAGGATTTAATTTCAAATTTGACAACATTTCAACAAATTCTTGCATTTTCATTTCTGATTTTGATTCAGAATCAGAATCAGACCCTTTTTTGGACTCAACAACACAACCACCATCATCATCAGAATTCACTAAATTAACATTCTCACTATCAACAGTTTTGACAGTAGAAACCTCAGTTTCAGGACCAGCAGCCATGAAATCGAAAGGAAACAAAAAAGATCAAATTTTTATCAAGAAAACTGAATCAAAACCTCAAAACCCAAGAATTTTTTGTAATTGCTGATAAACAAAGCAAGCAGTGTTGTGTGTGCTGATAACTCAAAACCCTATTTTCTCTATACGGAAAAGATCAAGAAAGAAAGTTTTTCATCAGATTTGCGTCATCTATGGAGGTTGTAAAATTATCTAGAAATAAATATATTCTCTCTTTATATAGGAAAGAAACAAAACCCATAAAGATTAAACAAGACCCATTTGTAAAAACCAAAATCAAAATCAGAAATGAAGATTAAATTGCTCAAAAAAGAAGGGTTTTTGAGCAATTTGATCACAGGATTGTGGTGGGTTTCTACGAGAGATACAGGTGGCTTTGTGTTTGGCTTCACCTCACCTTCTCTTTGTTGTTTTTTTCACAAACAGAAACGGTGGGATTTGTTTCATAAAATTACAAAATAATATTATTTTATTATTTATAACATTAAAGTGACCGAGTGAAAAGCTTTAAATTGGGGGTGTCAAGACAAAAAGATGACTTAAGCTTTGAATTTTTATTATTTTCTACAACTACTTCTTGTTATGATTATTTGATTTTTTTTTCAAAAAATATTACTATTAAAACAGATTCTCTCTAGATGATCGAGTTTATGCTTGAGATGTATACGACCTAATCATTGTCATAACCATTTCCAAATCTTCATCTAGCAATTTAGCAAATGTTTCGATTTCTTGAATCAAAATAGTAATGAACCCAATTGCAAAAATACCATTTTTATTGATTATTTAACTGATTTTTGTGTTATCCTTTTTGTATAAAAAAATGTAAAAAAATTCTTGGTTTGTTGCAAAACAATGAATGGTGTGTTAGTGGTCCTTAGCATTGAAAGCATTAAGAGAAATGGAGGAACATTTTGGGAAAAAAAGGTACCACATGGGAAAGTAAAAAGGATTCACCTTTCATTTGTTTTGAGCTTTGAGAAGGAGAGTTTGGTGGAGCTTGATCATGATGCTTCATTTCATGGTGGTCATATGTTTTGATGCCAACCTCTAGGGTTTGGTTTGTGTTACCATAAAATTGTAGAAAGTTATTAATTTTTTTCTTTTTTCTTTTGTCATTTGATAATGAAAGGAGTAATCGAATAAAAGTGAATTTTAAGATTCGTGCATTTATGGATTTCAATTCAATATTTAAGTATTTGTTAATACCTTAAAGATAATTCTTCTTATTAAAATACTTGAATTTTATAGTCATTTAAATCACCCGATTTGCTTCAACGTTATATTCTGAACATGAAAAATATTGTTGTATAAGAGTTTTAAGTTGTATATTATTATGTTTATATATAAGATAGGTATATAAGACTAAATATTTCTAGTGAAAATGAAGTCATAATAAAATATTGATATATTTTTAAGGGTTTTGCTAATGACAGCCCTTAGGGCTGTCAATAAGGCATAAAGAGTTGTACATCAATTCAAAGGGTGTGGTAATTCCTAAAATCCAGGAGTTAGTTAAGGGTTGAAGTACAAAATTATGATGCATGTCTATTGACAGCCCTAAGGGCTGTCATTAGCAAAACCCTATTTTTAATCATTTCTCTTATCACAAGTTTAATAAAATGATATGTATTGTACACTCTTGAGATTTATTAGTTTTATATGTATTTAATTATAGAATGAAAAGAAATAAAAAAATGTCAAGAGATGATGATGATGTTAATTATATTTGTTATTTACATTGTGTGAACTGGCCTGTCAAATGTGTCTTTTTCATATAATATGTAAATTATTTTAATCTAAACTATCATTTGTACTAAAATCAATAATATATCAACAACACGTTTAAATTTGTTGTCTATTAATTAAAAAAAATATTGGTGATGAATGTGGGATAGACAGAAAGATCTTGAGCAATAATTAAATTAAGTCCATAAAGGTTAGTGATAAAGATTGTTAAACTTAAACCACATTTGGTCAATAAATTTTTAATCACAATAAATAAATAAACAAAATTTAAAGTTTTCTATTATTAAATAAATAAATTAAATACACATTTTTATTGGGTTTCCTTATTTGCCTCTCCTTGCTTTCATCTTTAACCATATTGTTCCAACCTCATTTTAATTAATGAGAAATAGTATTAATGTATACTATTTGTGATTACTTATGTGTTTATTTATTTGATCAAGATATGTGTTAAAATAAAGAGATTATATGAGAAAAGAAAATTAATGGATCACACATGTCACATTATGGTGAATAGCAACATAAAGTATGCATTATACATAAATAATAGACATCAATATCAATTATCTGAATTAATTTTTTACATATCTTTTCAAATAATATAATACGAAAAATGGATGTATTATCTACTAAGACCAATGGTACTTGGTGCCTACTCTTTATGTCTATCTGTATACCTATTTATTTGATCATCTCAGGTGTCAAAATAAATTGATGATACGAAAAAAGTGCCTAATATATTCGTCATATCTTATCCATTTTCCCACGTTTTTATATTGAGAAGTGATATTTAGTCTTACCATTTGGTCTTACTCATATTACTACTTACTTGATAGGATGACATATGTATTCAACCAATTCTCTCTTGTAATATTATCTATTGATTTTGACACGTCTTCATCTAATACGTAAGACTATGAGTAGGAGCAAATGGTGGAACTAAATATCATTACTCTTTTATATTAACTTTTCCATTTTCTCTTATTTTTATATTACCTTTTAATTTCGTCTTATCATCATCTTTCCTAATATATTGGATCATCTCATTTTACAAAGAGGATAATGATCTTTAGAGTAAGGTTATAAATTATCTATTCGGGCCCGGACCCGGAGAGGGTTTTGGATCTCATGTTTGGGGTTTTTGAAATGAATTTTTAAGTTATGGGTTGGGTCCACTATTAACAACTTGAACATTCCACATGACGGGATCCATTTGTCACAAAGGTTAGACTCGGGGCATTCCTTAATGAATCTATTTCCACGGCTATTTGCACCTTAGTTTAACAAGGAGTGTAAATTATGTGGCAAGTGGATTGGGTGTTGGGTTTTGTGTCTATCAACCAGATAACATACGCATCCAAAAATAGAAACAATTTGCTAGTTGATATACAAAATCATAAATCTACAAAGCTAAAGTAACTAGTTATAAATCAATATAAAGCATACATTGTTAGTGCTCCACGAGAATCCTAACGACCGAGTTCTTTCCATCTTGCAAAAAATTAGGATCGAAATAGAAATCCTCTAGTGTCGTGTACCCAAAATCACGATTGGACGGGAGGATATACTACTATGTAGTATACAACGCCCGTTGAGAACTTCGACTATACAAACCCGAAACCGAAATCCCGAAGAACTTCGGCGACAACAGTCAGCGCGTGCGGGGGAGGCAACAACGGTTTGCGGTGGTGGACGGCTGTCGGCGGTTTGGCTAGGCCAAAGTGGTCGACGGAAGGGGGCGACCGAATAGATTGGGCACAAAACAAAAAGGGTGTGTAATGCTTACCCTAAGAGTGGGGGTGATCGTTCGGACTCCACATAAGCTCAAAATGGCTCGCCACCACACTGCAAGTGGTGCGAGTGGTGGCCCAAGCCAGCGCACTAACAAACTTGGCGTGAGTAGGGGTGTTCTCGAGGTTTTTTTCAAGGTATTTTATTAGCAAGGGGTATTTTAATGATGGTAGAAGGAGTATTTTGGATTTTGAATGTGAAATGTGAAATAATAATATGACGCAGAGATGGCGGTTTGGCTTAAACCACCATACTTCATGCTCTAAGCATTGTGTTTATAGCCCATTAACCATAATCCTAATTATGGTAGTTCTAATTAGGTCTAGTTTATTACCAATGGTCCCTAAACTTTACACCTATTTAAATAACTTGTAAATAATGAAAATCTAGTCTCTCGATTATCGTGTCCAGTTGTTTCATGAGGCAACCTAATTAAGACTTTAAGTTTACACAAAGATTTAACCACTTATTTCAGACAAATATGTTGATGAGTGAATATTATTGGTTGTAGAAGTCGAGAAATAACCAAAATGATCGAGGTTAATCGGAAAAAAGCTATTAGATCCAGTTTTGATGAAACTATGTTTAAAGTTGCGTTTAGATGTTGTTTGTGTATCACTAGCAGGTTACCCGCGCAATGCGGCGGGTACCCTGTAACTAAATTTGGCGGCGATCAAGTAGTTGGTGGTGACGACGGTAGTGATAGTGGCTGATGGTTGTGCTCGTGCGGATAGTGGCAGCTCGTAGTGGTTGCTGGTTGACTGAGCGTTATAAGTTTATGCGTTATGTTGGATGTTTTTTTCTGATTAAGCAAAGTATTAAGTAGATCAATTGGTTAACACACAGTCCGTACTCGCAAAAGGTCTTGGGAATGATTCGTAAAGTAGAAAATTTAAGATTAAGTTTAAGATTAAGATCTTCTAAACTTAGAAGGTCTAAATGTTTTAAGAAGGAGTAAGATGTGTTTTGACTTGTTTTTGTCAGCTACTAATCATAGAGCAACCACTTACTTTGCTGGTAGCCAAAGTCGGCACAAATGAATCTTTGTAGTCATAAGAAGGTATTTCTTTTTTAGTACTAGAAATTGAACATTTGACCTCTGCAAAAATTACTTTTATAAAAATTAAATTCAACTATTAGGTCACTACTCTTATAAACTGAAACACTTGCAACTATTATATTTAAAGTAACCAAACGGGCTCGTTTTAGTTTGTGAGTTACTTTACACCCTACAATCCTACATTGTAATGATTCGTAATTCCTGTGCCATTATTATTCAAAACTTATATTATAAGATATTAGTACTTTAGTAGAAAAATAAGAGACGCAAAATTGTTGGCAAAATATTTATCAATCACTGATTTTTCTTCCACACTCTTATCATAAACATCGAGTTTGTAATTTTGGCCGAGTACATGTTTTTAAAGAGTTGGACTGGGCTGCCACTTAGGTTGACTGACTGATGGAATTGGACTTGGGACAAAGCAGGCCAATCAACCCTTATTCTGTCGGCGGGTACGACAAGACAGTGGGACACAAGACTTCTTGTTTTACTCAAAATTTTTAGTTCCCGCTTTTACATATCGACACATAGGTTATTAATTAGTATTAGAGATGGTATATAGTTGGGATGCATATTTTGTGTGCACTTGGCGGATCCATTGCATATTAAGGGGTGCAAGGTCCCCACTTAGTGGGACATTTTTATGTGAAAATTCTTTTGATAAAATTAAATTAGTGTAAAATAGTATATGGTCCCCGGTTAAAGTTTTGTGAAAGTCCCGGTTAACTTTGGTCCTCGATTCGTCACTTGTGTGCATGTATTTACATCTATTTATTGTATTATATACTTTGAGTCGAGCCTAAACGAGCTTAAAAGTATCGAATCAAGTAAATTCAAGTTCAAAAGTATTGAGCTAATTAATAGTAACGTTCTTTAATATTATTATTAATATTTCAATATATAATAATCAAGTCAAGCTTGAATGTGTCGGTTGGTTAATTGAGCCAAGTTCGAGCTTGAAAATATGAGCTCGATCGAGCTTGAGTTGAGCTTCGAGACTTATAATCATGCTCGAGCTCGAGTTTGACACTGTATCGTCTCGACTCGGCGCGATTAGGCTCCTATTAACACTTTACTTAAAAAAATAGCTTCTAAAAATAAAAGTAAACTCTAACTAATTTAGATAATAGAACATTAAATACAAAATTAAAACCAAATAGAAATAATTTCACTCAAATACATCATTTTGAATTGATCATATAGTCTATCTCCTAATTTAAATAATTCACAAACTACACAAACCAAGAACCCAAAAAAGGTGTAACATATATAAACCGGTATCTACATTTTTATATACCGAAATAAATTGATATAATCAACCTCTATTTTGTACAAATACGAGCTAGTAACCTATAACTTATACTAAATTACGTAAAATTATGTTTTATACACTGTAGGTATCAAATTTTTACAAAAATATTTCAGAAATAAGTTTAGCACTGTATAGTTTATTTTCAAAAAAATTTGGGACACAACTTCGGATATAAATTAACCGCGAAGCATTGCAAAAAACAAAGTATAAAGTTTGCTATTCTTGCTACTTTTGTGCTCGACATATGTGTTGGGGCCAAGGCGAATATAAATGTTGGGGCCCCTGTCCTAATCGTAAAAGTAAATGTAGAAAGTGCAAAAATATTTAATATGATCCGTTATCATTTCTAGAGACAAAAATACAAATAACTGAATCCAAAATCTACTCCTAAGTTAAAAAACTTAAAACATGAATAACAAAAGGGAAAATTATGTACGATAAATCAAACAGCCACACATAAGAAGCATAAGAATAAATGATAATTTTAACTTTCTTTAATTATAAATAAGAGTTCATCAAATGGGCCCCAATTTAATTTTATGGTATAGGCCTGGCCTATCTTTCCTCTGCCCAAGGTCGGTACTGCATATGTGTTGAGACTTTGACAAGTCAAACCTATTTCCAGGTCAGCATACAAATGTGTCAAAACTCAAAAGTTGGAATGTCCCACTTCATTGTATGAGCTAATACAAATTTTCATTAAATAAATACAATTACAAAAAGGGAAATTGACGAAAAACAAATACAAGATTGAAACAAGAATATCAAAACCAAAGATGAACAAACAAAGTTTGGTTGAGTCTCGTGAAATTCACGATCCCCTTAAAATAGATTCGTTGTCTATTTCCCAGGGTAAAACAACCGAGTAGTTTTACACTACCGGATATAATCCAAGCCCGAACACTAATCGAAAGTTCTTGTGTTTAAGGAACACTATCAATGGAGAGCATATGTGATGCTTGTAAGTGAGTAGGAAAGTATATGAATTTGTGTGTGTTCCTCCAAATGACCAAACCCACTATTTATAATGGAAGATGGATGGAAGATGGTCAAGTGGATTAATGACATACATTATTGTCATTAAACCAATTCATTACAAAGATCAAAACAACTAATTCAAATAAATTTTAATGACAAACATTAAAATTATAAATATTATTATTAGTAATATTATTTGAATACATTCCACAAAACCGAGTGGCAAAACCGAACCAACATGAAACCCGGGAGACGAGCGTGAATAGGTTCAAGTTCCTACGAGTTCATTTGTTTTATTTATTTGTTCCATACACCCCAATTTGAGAGTCGATATCTCATTCACCACACTCCATTTTGGACATACCAACTATTAATTATATATACTTAAATATATAATTATATGTGTCCAAAATTTTTCCAACAATCCCCCACATGAATAGAGATCGATCGAAAACACAACAAAATTTCGATAAATGTTCAACAGTTAAGTCTTGCAAAGGATAGGTAGGTGTTAGCCTTTGAACCTTCCCTTGAGAAGCACACTTAGTCTCCTAGCAGTCAGTAGACGCGATGTCCTTGAACTGAATCCGCCTTTTGTGTAGACGACAGTATACATTCTCACAAGACTCTCCCTAACTTGTTCATATCCTCTTATCGTGCCCGTCTTGGTCATGGACACTGCCTGGTTCTGCGAGAGCTACTAAGAATTGTGCCCCAACAATTCCATTCGAAGCGACCCCACTTCTCCCTCACATAGGTGATTCTCTACAAGGAATCATTAAAAGCCATAGTGCTTATCCTCATTGTCACTGAACTAGGAATGGACTAGGAAGTAGTACAATGTACTCCCTTTAAGAATATTTGGAGGAATTCCGTTACCCCCACAGTGACATCCCTTCGTTTATACAATTAGGTTGTCCTATTGAACCTAGATCTTGGGATCTCCAGTCAACTAGGTTAGGTTTCCTTCGCATAAACTTTATTACAAGGGCTTTAGTCCCATTCCATTATAACTAACTCTCTACTTAAGCCTTTTCATATGCAGATCCGCAATGTTATCAAGATAGTTAATCTTGATAACTTTAATTGAGAGTAGTTATCATATCGTATTATGTCTTATCATTATACATTGTACACTTGACTAATGTAAATGTAAGACAATGATATATACCAATTTATACATCAAATATTTGGAATATCTTCCTTAATTGATGTAACTTTAGGAAGATGAATGAATACCTTAGCAAGGTACCCCCACATTCGTACGTATTTATAAGACAGTTTTCTTTCAAACCAAAATCCGTATGATGTTTCATCTAACCCTTACGAGGTATCTTATATAAAAGATACGTAGTCGACATACGACATACCCCCACATTTGTACGTACTTATGATACGGTTTTCTTTCAAACCAAAGTTTGTACAATGTTCATTTTATCCTCACGGGTATCTAATATAAAAGATAATTAGTCGACACACGACGTACCCCCACATTTGTACAAATTAATGTATCAATTACTTTCTATTAAGTAAAATTACACCCTTTCGTATATATGAAGGAGTTTTGGTTATTTCTTTCAACCAAATGGAAGGATGACTTTGTTATTTTTGTGAGTTGAATCAATATGGAATGTTGGTGGTATGCAATTCAATTAATTAAAACAAATTTAATTAAATTTATATGGCATAATCAACCATGTTAAATATTTAACAATTTAAATGAACAACTTTATTAGTATTTTATCAAAATCGCGGTTACAAGTCGTCACATTTAATTTTAATATTTTTACCAACAACACCTCAACATTTTGATAACACAGTTCCATTGGATTCAATCACAACCCAAATAACAAACTTAGTAAGCAACAATCCGGACACAAGATTTTATGAATCCCCGGAACATACAAGATGTTGCTCAACATGACATCATTTCCGAAAGCCATCCTTACGATAACATTTCCTTCACCTTTGATATATGTGGTAGTCGAGTTTCCCATAAAAAGTTTTTAATCATTTTTCAACATCTTTGAAAATGATAAACATATTTTTATCGAAACACACATGACGGGTAGCACCCGTATAGACATACCATCCACTTGAATCGGTTCGCACCATTTAATTTCGACAAATCGGAAATCATGGCCACATTATGCACATCTTCCTTCATGTACATTTCCATGTTAGGCATTGTCATAACATTTGTCATTTTTTCCAAATAAAAATGCAAAATTGACCAATTAGCCTTAACAATCAAAATGTTCCAATTAGTAGTAAGATATATTTCAAGTATCATCTTCTCAAAAATAAACTCAAGAAGCCAAAGACTATCTTGTATCTTACTCATTAATATAAACCAACATTTTTCCCAAGTCTCACAATTTGAAAGTAAAATTCTAGATGCCAAAGCAATCCATAGATATAAAATCCGAAGAATTTAACTTTTACCAAATTTGAGAAAATTCAAGTAACCAAAGTTATCTTGAAATCTTAAAACAACAAAACCTTTTTATTTCAAAAATCTTATAATTTCCAAATATCTCACATTTTGAGACCATATTCAAGAAACCAAAGTAATCTTGATATGTATAAAATGGAAATTAAAATTTTTCCAAGAAAGATCTCTATAATTCAAGAGAACAATAATAATGCCAAATTTCAATCCAAACATTCGATTTCCAAATAGTCTCACAAATTAAAACCATATGTCAAGAAGCCAAAGCTACCTTGACATGCATAAAATGGAAATAACATGAATGAATGTACTTTTCTTAAATTCAAAATTTTGAAAATCATAAAGTAAACTCTCACAAGATTGAGAATAAATTCAAGATGCCAAGGCAATCTTGATAACTAAAAGTTATAAAGTTTTAAAACCAAAGATTCAAGTACATTTTCTCACTATATGAGATTAAATTCAAGAAAACCCAAGTTATCTTGATACTTGAAACAAAATAAATCAAAACATTTATATCAAAAAAACTTTTAATTTCCAAATATCTCACACAATGAGACTATATTCAAGATACCAAAGTATTCTTGATATGTATAAAATGGAAATTACGAAAAGTTTATAAAATATTTTCTCAAACAAGTTCTTTATAATTGAAGAATAACGACAATATTATGAAATATAAATCCAAAATATTTGATTTCCAAATAGTCTCACAAATTGAAACCATAAGTCAAGAAGCCAAAGCTACCTTGAGATGAAGAAAATGGAAATCAAAATCACTTACAAACCAACATAATTTTTACTAATTAACAAATTTCACAATGATATACAAAATGTTTGTAAGATTTATTTCAAATATCATCTCTAATGAGAATCAACTCAAGAAGCCTATGACTATCTTGAACCTTACAAACAAATATGATTGCAAAACTTATAATTAACAACAATAATTTTCACAATTATAAATATTAAATCCAAAATTGTTTTAAACAATATATCAAGTTATTTAAAATCAAACTTTAAAAACTTGATATAATAAACTTTAAATCCAAAAATTTGATTTAACAATTTATAATAAACTTAACCAAACATCTTCTTTTACATAAACATTTCAATCAAAAACTTTTTCCGAATCAATGCTATTAAAAAGCAAAAATCGAAAAAGAAAATATGTATTTTCCAACCGGTATTAGCAAAGAGAGGAAAAATCTATTTTAAGTTTGTAGGAGCTAATACCAATTTTCATTAAATAAATACAATTACAATAAGGGAAATTGACGAAAAACAAATACAAGATTGAAACAAGAATATCAAAACCAAAGATGAACAAACAAAGTTTGGTTGAGTCTCGTGAAATTCACGATCCCCTTAAAATAGATTCGTTGTCTATTTCCCAGGGTAAAACAACCGAGTAGTTTTACACTACCGGATATAATCCAAGCCCGAACACTAATCGAAAGTTCTTGTGTTTAAGGAACACTATCAATGGAGAGCATATGTGATGCTTGTAAGTGAGTAGGAAAGTATATGAATTTGTGTGTGTTCCTCCAAATGACCAAACCCACTATTTATAATGGAAGATGGATGGAAGATGATCAAGTGGATTTATGACATACATTATTGTCATTAAACCAATTCATTACAAAGATCAAAACAACTAATTCAAATAAATTTTAATGACAAACATTAAAATTATAAATATTATTATTAGTAATATTATTTGAATACATTCCACAAAACCGAGTGGCAAAACCGAACCAACATGAAACCCGGGAGACGAGCGTGAATAGGTTCAAGTTCCCACTAGTTCATTTGTTTTATTTCTTTGTTCCATACACCCCAATTTGAGAGTCGATATCTCATTCACCACATTCCATTTTGGACATACCAACTATTAATTATATATACTTAAATATATAATTATATGTGTCTAAAATTTTTCCAACATTCATTTTATGTCCAAACTCCAAAGCAAATCATGCACGTAAAATTGGAATGTCTGTCAAAAGTTGAAAAGAGTAAAATAACCTTCTACGTGGCATTTGTCAGTCGGTTGGCTAATGTTGCCACCTGGTCCAATTGTGGAATCCAAATTGACGGTAGAACTTTATTTATCCAATTTTCCAAAAACCTATTTTTTATTAAAACAATGTTTTAAAATCCGGGTTATTACATGACCGGTGCGATTGCCAGGTTATGGGTCAACTGGAACACCAAAAACATAGAAAAAAGTATACATAAAATTACTCCAAATCACACCTAAACAATTTGTGTTAGCTATCTTGACTTATACTTTATCTCCATATTCTATGACAATAGTAGTGTTTAACCGAAGAGACAAGTGTTTGCCCATTTTGTCATAGGTAAGCTGATCGACTTGCAAAAGTTAATTTGTTAAACACCCAATTTCACAGAAACATAAACTAATTAAATTGGAAACAGAAAATTCATCCGAAATTGATGGTGCGTCCCGCACCAGAGTTCTTATTATGCTTTTTAATGTATGTTTCATGCAGAGATGAGAGCTTCTTTTAACATTGATGCAGCTATCCCACATCGCCAAGATGAAGATATTATCGATTACAGTAGCTCCCAACATTGATGCAACCAGGGGTGGAGCTAGAAAATTCCACGAGTGGTAGCACCCTTGTGGTGATATAAAGAACTTTTTTTGAAATATATAGAGTTAAAAAGAAAAAAGTTGAAATATATGGGCTGAGGAAAAAAACACTTGTAGTATAGGCTAAGAAAGGAAAAAAAATTGATTTATAAAAGTAAGAAAGACAAGATTCGAACTCTAGACCTCCCCTATACATGCACCAGGTGTTAGCCAGCTGTGCTAGCCAACATACATGTAAAATTTGACTTTTCGAATATATATTAATGTATTCAAAATACAATAACAAAAAAAAAGTTCTGAAATTTTAGCGTACCGAAATTTTTCGAGTAGTGGCACGTGCCACCGTGTGCTACATACTAGATCCGCCCCTGGATGCAACTATCCTACATCGCCCAGATGAAGATATCTTCCAGCACTAGGTTTTTTTCTTGGTAACCGGGTCGGCGGGTATCACGATAACCGGCTGGGTTTTAAACCGGTCACTTTCAACCCGTTTCCTTTACTAGGTCCCGGTTGAACTGGTTAAACCGGCCGGGTTATCCCGAATATGATTGAACCAACTAAATTCAATCGGAGCTTTTACAAAACTTTGAGTGGAGATATATAGAAATTTAACACTAAATTTTTGTTATTAATATTTTTTCACATGAAAGTGGACCACCAAGTAGTGGTCATGCACCCCACTTAGTTCAACATAAATCCGCCCTAGCTATCATGTTGAACTGGGTGATGATAATGTTAAGTATTATAATGCAATAAATACAAAATATAAAATAAATATCATAAAAACTTGAATATTTTTTAGAATTATTAGGGAACTATGAGGTGCCCATATTACAATATTATGAGATATTCAAATACTCAAACCTTTTATCTTTAGCATAGTGATAGATATATATAAATTCATATATGACATATTGACATGACTAGGCTAAACTGACCCGTAGCCGACCAAACCATAAAATTTATGAACAAAGAGATAGACGGTTATCGCCTTGGTTAGTCATCCCAATACTTGGGACCTATGACACATCATGTCGCTTGATTGTAGTAGTTTACCCTTTCCAGTTTCCACCTTTTATATCGTTGTCTAACATATTTTGTATATTTTTAATTAACTTTATAACTACATTATACATTTGTCGAACTTAGATTTGTTAGTTTTTTCAGGTAGTAATTGGTGAATTATAACTGATTTTCTTGTTGGTCGAGTATAGTGATAGTGGCATTATATGAGTCGAATTTCGTAATTTGACCCTTTAACGTGATTAAGTGCATGATTATACAGGGAAATATGATATTGTTACACTGATCTTTCTACTTATTTTATCGATACAAATGATAAAATTAAAGGATTATATTATGAAGAAAAAAATTAATAGATTATACATATCAATCATTTTGCGGGTACGAAGATGAAGTAGGAAAATTTAATATGAATCAATACAATTTTTCTTGCGTACATAATTACATTTCTAGTAGATAGCATAATGATATTTCTTCTTTCTTATTCTTCTTAAAAACATGGTACCAACATCATATGTTCTTAACTAGCATATAGTACCCGCTCGATGCCGCGGGGATTCTAATACGATGCGCAATAAATGAGTTACTTTAGTAGTGTTCAAGTTGCACACCATTTAGCAATGTGCACAGCATGTGTTATTTTGTTGATTGTATCCAAACTTATTATGTCGATTCATATCAGTTAGTTTCACTTCGCGTAGACTATGTGTTACTCAAGATAAAAAATATTTTTATAATAATAGTTAAAAAGATTTTTTTTATTTATATAAAAAATTATTGGTTATAACATAAAAGTTTTGATGGTAAATCATTATTTTAGAAAGTATATAGTTATTAAATATTAAAATTTAGCGGAATAAATACTTATTTAAAAAAAAATAAAGTTTAGGGTCTAAAATATAACTTTAGGAAAAAAATTTAGGAGAATAAATAGTTATTTTCAAAAAACTAAAGTTCAGGGTGTAAAATGTAAATGCAGAATAATAACTTAAAATAAGCAAAAATGTATTGCAACCATGACTTGAACCCGCGGCATTTGGGAACTTGTTACCTTCGAGAAAGGCGGCCAACCATCTGGGCTACCAAGCTTTTGCGTTTATTGGCGTCTTTAATAATATAAACATAAATTCAGAAAAGACAAAAGAACAGTGTTCACCAACTCTCTATTGCTATATATATTGCTATATAATTAATACATAAAAATGATCGAAAGCACACATACTTCAAATAAACTAGATAAGCTTTCCTCACTTTTACTAAGTAAATATTAAGACTTCAATTGTATATTAAAATGAAGGAAAAGAAATGAAAATAGTCATTTTTTATTCCGGTCTGAAATATACTGTGATCAGTAACTTTATTGAAAGTAACATTGTTATAATACAAATATGAATCATTAAGTTTATGATTATTATATATGCAATAAGAAATTATAAAATATCTTACAACGTACATACTTGAATTTCAATTGTTACTAATTAACAATTAACGATTCATATTTATATTCTACAAATGTTACGCTTAATAAAATTACTGACCACCTGTGAATTTTCACGAGTTATAACCTTGTTAGTATATATTAGTAGGGTAACGGCGCAATGTGGTGATGGGTAACCTATGCAATTATATGTTGCGACGAGCAAAAATTATTCGGTTACGTACATATTTTATTTAATAATAGCATGGCACTCATGTGATGTGTTATTAGGGTTGTTAATTGTAATGAACTAATGGTTCACAAAAAGATGAACATCTTCAAGTGTTTTTTGACCTATTCTTGAACATATCATATGAGATGCTCCATGTAGTATAGGTTATTAGTGAAACGTTAAAGGAAGTTTATCATTTTTGTAAATTAGTCTTGAGTGATAAATCTCAGTACTAAAATCAATCAATCCTCAAATCACCACCACCACCAACATCACATGTGATTCAACACATCAACACCACCATCACCAACCCATGTGTATTAAATCACATGTGATAGTACACCTCCGACCACTACCACCACCACCCCCCCATGCGTATTAAATCACATGTGATTCAACACCGCCGATCACCACCACCACCACCACCAACCTATGTCGGCTACCATCTCCACCACAGGCAACCCCTCAGCACTGTCGACTGCTTGCAATCACATGTGATTGCGGCGGCGGGCGGAGGCCGGCGGCTGGAGGTGGTCGGTTGTAACACCGCAAAATTTAGAAAGCGTTCTTTTTTTTTTTTTTTTTAAATGCCCGAAGGCGATTAGGTTATCCTCTAGGTTAGTTTAGCGGAAGCATAAAGATAATAATAAGTTTAGGTTTAGGTTTACAAACCAAATGTCCCAAAATAAACTTCTAACATTAATTATTTAAACGGTGTCACTTAAACGACATGGCTCCTTTTTAAAACATATCAACTGAGCTTGGTCAACCATCCCGTCCAAAGCACCGACCACCTGAAAAGATTCAACGAGGGAGGGATTAGCACAAAGCTAAGTGAATGAATATAATCTACAATTTATGTAAAGCCCAACAAGCTAGCATAGACATCCCTACGGTCTAAAGGCCACGTATCTACGAATCATCGTCCACTAAAACACGGAATTTCTAGAACATCTCCGATTGGGGACAACATTGTTTGTTCGAGAAGATCGGGGTCCTGCCGGAGCCTTAAACCATGGTCGGCCAAACCACGGTAACCGATAGCGTTTCGTGTCCAACACCCGGGCCACAACCTCCCTTAACCATGCAACAAATACAGGTAAGGTCGGATACCCTTTAGTCGACACCCCTTGCTCAGCGCACTGACTTCTCAAACCTCGGTCACCACGTCAAACCGAGCCTCGGATAACCACACACCGAGTTGTTGCTTGAATCAATCAAGGTCTCTACCTTGTGCACCTATTCATGTATGGCATTCCCTAACACTAGGCATACATAACATCAAGCAAGCTAAACAAAGCCCAAAGCTGCAAAACCCATAAATCGCGTCGCTATCTATGAGATAGCGACGCTATCTCCAGAGAAATCGCGTCGCTATTTCTTGAAGCTTCGCGATTTCGACTTTCTGTTTCTGTTGGTATCCCGAAACTACATAGATAGCGTCGCTATCTATAGATAGCGGCGCTATCTTCCCCAGACCTGCACAATTCCTGCATTTTCCAAGTATGCAATATACCGAACCAATTGTAACCAAACACAAGTTGGAGGTTAAATCCACTCACCGAAACCTTCCACTTGCCGAACTCAGAGGTCTAATGTTTCTAAGTCCCGATCCCGATTCCTGTACACCAAAGGAATACCGAATTAGTATATAATTCCACCAAATTATAAACAATGTTAAATATACATTTAACACTAACACTTGCACTAACTAGATAACCAAACACTTTAAATCATCATATGAACATGCCATGACCATATTATACATACATATCAAGTCAACTAGCCATATTGCATTTCTTACACTCAAACGGGTCAAAAACCGGATTATTAAAACCATAATACTTTCCATAACTACAATCATGTAAACAACTTGCAATTCACCAAATGTTACCAATAACATTACTAATCACATAATCCTAACAAAATACTTACACTTTCACAATCCAAGTTATTTAAGTCACTTTACTACCCATTGGTCCAAACGGGTCAAAACAACATTTTTACTTCAACACTTTCAAGCACAACTATAATTGCTATAATCACACCATTTAACAATTAATAACTAACTAGTTATTTTAACAAGATCAAAACTCCATCCTAGATCATTATTAACCACCAATTTCACTAGTTCATGAAATCTCCCAATAACCATCCAAACACCACCCAAGCTCAATCATTTAGCACACATTCATCACAACTAACAAGTCATAATCAATTAAACAATTCATCAAGTCATGACAACCAACAATCCAAGTATTTTACTTCTAAAATTCCTAGTTCATCTTTTCACCCAATTAGCCAAACACTAGCTAGTTTACTTATCAAAATCCACCAATACTTGGTTTTTAACATACATAACTTACCAAACATGTTTTCTTAACATAATGAACAATTCCAAGCATTCAAACAACAAGAACTCCAAGGTTTGACAAAACCCACATAACCTACTTTTTAGCATAAACACCCTAACTTGTACACCTTGCTAAAATAGTTGTACCTTGTGCTAAATTACTTGTACTCAAGCAACAATACATGCCAAACTTAGAGTAAACACTTAACACACCATCTAACACAATAATCGGTTCATAATTTCTACATAACCTTAAACAATTGTTCTAACTAACAATTTCACCCAATTCAAGCCATATTCCACCAAAATATACAATTCACCAAAATTAGGGAAAAAAAACACCTTCTTCCCAAAACCACCATTGATGGAGCTTTATGAAAGCTTCATCCAATGAACTACAACTAACAATTCAACACATACAACTTGCAAGAACTCAATTAGACACCACAACATGCATCAATTCAAGATTACAAACAAGATTCATCAAGAAATTCATAAAAACCCACTTAACTCAAGAACCCTAGTTCAACAAAACTCAAGAACATGAACCCTAGCTCAAGGAGGAAGAGAACTTACTTAGATTTGCTTCTAGATTCTGAAAATCACAAGGAAGAGACAAGAACTTCAAGATTTAAGCATCAATTTGGAAGAAACTCAAGAAAATGAGAGTGTGTGTGTGTGTGTCGATCTAGCAGCGAAAGAGAACAAGAAGAGACCAAAAAAAAGACATCTGCCCTCTTCACTAAACACGTACACACCCCTTTCCCACACAGGTATTTTCATTTAAACACAGTACAAGAAATTAGGTTCGCAGATAATTTAATTAGACCTAACCAACTCCAAATTTAACAACGAAGATATTTTTAGAACCCCAGTTCAGAAATGAACCCAAATATGTAAAAATCACATTTTCACTTAAACATTTCAGAAACAGATATTTTAATCCCTTGATTAAAATATCACAACAGGACAAAAGGTCAAACAATCAATTTAACATTTAGTCAAATTATTCCACATATGGTCAAATAGATATTTTCAAATATCAAAATATACCTAAAACAACTAGGCCAGTTTTAGGATGTTACAACTCTACCCTCCTTAAAGAGGATTCCGTCCCCGGAATCCAACAACAAAATCCAATTAGCAAGCATTTAACACAATACGTCTACAACTCTAATCCAATCACTTTCACGTATACATGCTCAAACAAAATCACATCCAATATGTCATGCATTTTATAGTATACTTAACAATTCCAACTTTTCCATATAATGTTCCCGCAAAACATTGTCATTTCAATTAACAATCTATTCATTTCTGTAGTCTACACTTACTCCAAATAGTCTCATTACTCATATAGCATTTACCATTCATAACAAATTAGCATTTTCCATGCCATAACAGTTAATCAACTAGCATAAGTTACAACATCATTTCCATACACAAGGTCACACACTTACTTCAATTCTCAAATACCTACTCGTTTCATTCTTTATTCTAACGAAAATTACAATCATGCACAGTTTTACTCGTTAAACGACCCATAATTTTAAGAATTTCCAATAAAATTCCCAGTCTTAATCAATTAATTTTCTTTTCAAAAATACTCTTTCATAACATAAAGTCACATCAATTTTGAACTCATACTAGTCAAAATCAAATCTTAAGCATACTTACTCCATTTTGCACATTTTGACCCAAGCGGGTCAACATACCATAATCATTTCAAGACTATAAGTTAGCATTTCAAGCATGTTAAGATGCATATAACAACTCTCATATGATCCACTTATTGAACTACAAAAATGTCAAACAAGTATCAAGTCAAAAGTTGTATTTCACCGATTTGATACATAATAGACAAACGGGTCAAAACTTACAATTTAATTCGGACATATTCTATTTCGAGGTTAACTATTACATAAACTCACAAGTAACATATAAAGATCTTTATGGTCAAGTCATGAACCACAAAATGCACTTTAGTCCAATTTTAGCATACTAGGTCCAAATCAAGCAATTCTTCATAACACTATCAAGTCCTTAATTAACAATACTTCTAACAATCATGCATTGTTCCATGCTTAATTGGCCCTATTACACGGGGAACACAATTTCATAAAGTCAAGTTGCACGTTTTGATAAAACTAGTTACAGTTTTCACAAGTCAAGTCTACCCCACATATCTCATTACAATCATGGCAATACAAATAGCAACAACTTTTATACCCAATTAGTCATACCTATGACCTAACAGATCAAAACAAAATAAAACTTGTTTTATTACGTCCATAACATGTTAAGGTTTTTAACAAAACCAACTTATACAATTAACAACGATTATCATCATAATCAAAGTTTAACAACTAAAAGCATTCAATCCAGTCTTGACACTAATTACCTTTAACGGTTCCACATTGAGAAATTTATCATATCTATTTCAAACATACAATTCACAGTTCATTAACATGTCAAACTCATGTGATGACTAATAAGCATTTTCAATTACAGGTCAACTTTTACTTAGACTTCAAGTCAACCAATCACAATTCAACTAGTTCTTAACTCTTACCTATTAACATCCAAATAATAAGGTAATTTCATCAGTTCAATTCGCAATTAAGCATAAACAACTTCTATCATTTCTATCATGATATTTGATCTAGAAACATAACTCTTAAGACATAAAACCTCAAAATCTCAATTCAACAGCTTTTATTACAATCAATAAAACATCATCATCGCCTTAAGCACTTTAAAAATCAAAAATTTAAAATTGTAACACCACAATCTTAGAGCCATTTTTTTTTTATTAACATAAATCATTTCTATACAATCATTTAAATCTAAACACTAGATTTAATTATAAATCACATTTTCAAACTCTTCTCAAATAATTTCATAATCAATGCAAATCATTTAACAGTATCTTTTATCTCCAATTATTACTATCACAAGTCATCTCAAAAGATCTACACACACAATTCAGTAGTCATTTTCAGATTCCAATTTCCACATAGAGTACAAGTCACAATTTGCATCATAACGTTTCAGGTCATTTAGGTATTTAACATTGACTGACTGTCATAATTAATGTCTATAACAAAAAACAAACATCAATTTATTCACATTGCACAAACATTTCTGATTCTCACTATACAAGTCACTACATGTAACCCGACATGTCACAAATAAAAGTTTCACTTTTTCACATAACAAACACTAGTCCTACTTGGACTATTCAATTCACGCATACAATTCCATCCATTTTAATTACAAGCATCACATTCCCACAGTTTACAATAGTTACTACTATACTCAATTTGATCCATGGTCACATATGTTGTGACTGAAACCGACATACAACCGATTCTCTTCGCTTCTCCTAGAGTGAAGGAACAAACAAACAGTTACAATCAACATATCATCAATTTTCACAACATGAAAACGAGCAATTTTAACCACCGAGACACTATATGTGTCCCGACAAACAAGAAAGGATTCAATCTCCTATATCATTTATTCATAACTTTAATTAACTAGACTAATCCATACATCATGTCACTCTAAACTTAGTCCAAGTTTCAATAAAAGGAACATGTAAGCATACCTCATTTATATCTACAACACTCCTGACACATAAGAAGTATCCCAAATCAACAAGCAATCAATTATTCTAATTCAAGTGACATAACACACTGAAGGTAAGCAGTTCAGTTTATCACAACATTTCACAAATATTAGCTAAGTAATCTTCTCAATTAACAATTCTACATAAACACAAGTATTGAGTTTAATAAAGCATACCCGAGCTATCATTGTCGGTCCACGGTTGGTGAAGATTCCCCGACCACCCCCGTCCTTGACCCACAACCCATTCTCTTTTCCCAAGGTCAACTTCCATCTTGCCCAAATTGCCCTCCTCTGATGTACTTCATTTTCCCCACGTGCGTATATATGCTCCTCGGGGAGTTCTCGCATCATTACTTGATGTGCCAACATTTCCTAGGGCCAAGGGGGTCGGGTTCTCTTTACCTGTCATATCTATAACAATCACAACAACTCACGAAAGCTTAGTTTAAATCGTTAGTAATCACATACTAACTATAAACTAACTTCATTCACCGTTGCTCTAATCCCACTCATCCGGAATGCTTGACCAAACTCGAGCCACGATTTGGGAATGGAACACCAACCCCGTGTATCCATCGCCAAACCGAAGCTCTGATACCAAGTTGTAACACCGCAAAATTTAGGAAGCGTTTTTCTTTTTTTTTTTTTTTTAAATGCCCGAAGGCGATTAGGTTATCCTCTAGGTTAGTTTAGCGGAAGCATAAAGATAATAATAAGTTTAGGTTTAGGTTTACAAACCAAATGTCCCAAAATAAACTTCTAACATTAATTATTTAAACGGTGTCACTTAAACGACATGGCTCCTTTTTAAAACATATCAACTGAGCTTGGTCAACCCGTCCAAAGCACCGACCACCTGAAAAGATTCAACGAGGGAGGGATTAGCACAAAGCTAAGTGAATGAATATAATCTACAATTTATGTAAAGCCCAACAAGCTAGCATAGACATCCCTACGGTCTAAAGGCCACGTATCTACGAATCATCGTCCACTAAAACACGGAATTTCTAGAACATCTCCGATTGGGGACAACATTGTTTGTTCGAGAAGATCGGGGTCCTGCCGGAGCCTTAAACCATGGTCGGCCAAACCACGGTAACCGATAGCGTTTCGTGTCCAACACCCGGGCCACAACCTCCCTTAACCATGCAACAAATACAGGTAAGGTCGGATACCCTTTAGTCGACACCCCTTGCTCAGCGCACTGACTTCTCAAACCTCGGTCACCACGTCAAACCGAGCCTCGGATAACCACACACCGAGTTGTTGCTTGAAATCAATCAAGGTCTCTACCTTGTGCACCTATTCATGTATGGCATTCCCTAACACTAGGCATACATAACATCAAGCAAGCTAAACAAAGCCCAAAGCTGCAAAACCCATAAATCGCGTCGCTATCTATGAGATAGCGACGCTATCTCCAGAGAAATCGCGTCGCTATTTCTTGAAGCTTCGCGATTTCGACTTTCTGTTTCTGTTGGTATCCCGAAACTACATAGATAGCGTCGCTATCTATAGATAGCGGCGCTATCTTCCCCAGACCTGCACAATTCCTGCATTTTCCAAGTATGCAATATACCGAACCAATTGTAACCAAACACAAGTTGGAGGTTAAATCCACTCACCGAAACCTTCCACTTGCCGAACTCAGAGGTCTAATGTTTCTGAGTCCCGATCCCGATTCCTGTACACCAAAGGAATACCGAATTAGTATATAATTCCACCAAATTATAAACAATGTTAAATATACATTTAACACTAACACTTGCACTAACTAGATAACCAAACACTTTAAATCATCATATGAACATGCCATGACCATATTATACATACATATCAAGTCAACTAGCCATATTGCATTTCTTACACTCAAACGGGTCAAAAACCGGATTATTAAAACCATAATACTTTCCATAACTACAATCATGTAAACAACTTGCAATTCACCAAATGTTACCAATAACATTACTAATCACATAATCCTAACAAAATACTTACACTTTCACAATCCAAGTTATTTAAGTCACTTTACTACCCATTGGTCCAAACGGGTCAAAACAACATTTTTACTTCAACACTTTCAAGCACAACTATAATTGCTATAATCACACCATTTAACAATTAATAACTAACTAGTTATTTTAACAAGATCAAAACTCCATCCTAGATCATTATTAACCACCAATTTCACTAGTTCATGAAATCTCCCAATAACCATCCAAACACCACCCAAGCTCAATCATTTAGCACACATTCATCACAACTAACAAGTCATAATCAATTAAACAATTCATCAAGTCATGACAACCAACAATCCAAATATTTTACTTCTAAAATTCCTAGTTCATCTTTTCACCCAATTAGCCAAACACTAGCTAGTTTACTTATCAAAATCCACCAATACTTGGTTTTTAACATACATAACTTACCAAACATGTTTTCTTAACATAATGAACAATTCCAAGCATTCAAACAACAAGAACTCCAAGGTTTGACAAAACCCACATAACCTACTTTTTAGCATAAACACCCTAACTTGTACACCTTGCTAAAATAGTTGTACCTTGTGCTAAATTACTTGTACTCAAGCAACAATACATGCCAAACTTAGAGTAAACACTTAACACACCATCTAACACAATAATCGGTTCATAATTTCTACATAACCTTAAACAATTGTTCTAACTAACAATTTCACCCAATTCAAGCCATATTCCACCAAAATATACAATTCACCAAAATTAGGGAAAAAAAACACCTTCTTCCCAAAACCACCATTGATGGAGCTTTATGAAAGCTTCATCCAATGAACTACAACTAACAATTCAACACATACAACTTGCAAGAACTCAATTAGACACCACAACATGCATCAATTCAAGATTACAAACAAGATTCATCAAGAAATTCATAAAAACCCACTTAACTCAAGAACCCTAGTTCAACAAAACTCAAGAACATGAACCCTAGCTCAAGGAGGAAGAGAACTTACTTAGATTTGCTTCTAGATTCTGAAAATCACAAGGAAGAGACAAGAACTTCAAGATTTAAGCATCAATTTGGAAGAAACTCAAGAAAATGAGAGAGTGTGTGTGTGTGTCGATCTAGCAGAGAAAGAGAACAAGAAGAGACCAAAAAAAAGACATCTGCCCTCTTCACTAAACACGTACACACCCCTTTCCCACACAGGTATTTTCATTTAAACACAGTACAAGAAATTAGGTTCGCAGATAATTTAATTAGACCTAACCAACTCCAAATTTAACAACGAAGATATTTTTAGAACCCCAGTTCAGAAATGAACCCAAATATGTAAAAATCACATTTTCACTTAAACATTTCAGAAACAGATATTTTAATCCCTTGATTAAAATATCACAAAAGGACAAAAGGTCAAACAATCAATTTAACATTTAGTCAAATTATTCCACATATGGTCAAATAGATATTTTCAAATATCAAAATATACCTAAAACATCTAGGCCAGTTTTAGGATGTTACATCGGTGGCCGGTGGTAGTGGTGGTGGTGGTTGTATATTGAGTCACATGTGATTTGATGATGATGGTGGTTAAGGGATATTTTGATCCAATAGTTAAAATTTGTTACTTAAAAATTCATAAAAATCAAATATTTCCTTTAATACAACTCTAGTTATTAATATTAGTTTTATATTACATATAACATTTATAATCATCTTGTTTACTAATTACACATTATACCAACTAATGAGGTTTGGTACGAATCCTCTAGTATACGGACACCGGACGCCCGGAAGGACGGACGGTTCGCATACGGTCCGGAACTAGTTGCGTAACGTTGTCATCATTAAAATACAAGTTCCAAAGACCTTCGATTAAGCGTGTCCGGGTTTCAAGGGAAAGCTATCTTCGAGCCATGCTCGCATTTAATGAAGGTAAGGTCTGATGCTGACCGATGCCATGGTCCGGTGGATACAAGCAGGTAGTAGGCGGCGGACCGAAGGGTAATGGAAGATACGGACCAAAGGCCGTATCTTATTTTCCCGCTCCTAAAACCCGTCTTCCTTTCCCGCTCAAACGTGCAACCCTATAAATAGAAGGTAAACCTCGGTTAAGGAGGCATTCAATACTTATCATTTATTACTCTTACCTATAATTCCTTATTCCCGATTCGCATCAGACATCACGTCGATCACATTAACTTACTTAAGCATCGGAGTGTCCTCCTGGAAACGTCTTCCGGAGGGCATCTGACTTAGGGTTGTTTTGTGATTTCAGGCACCTGACGCAGGAACCAATCGATCCGGAGTGTCTCGAAGTCAGGACGCAACACCAACCTTTTCATGTATTGCGGACGGTCTCACGAAACAGAATTATTAAGTGCATGTACATGTTATATAACTGAAAAAACGTGAACATAATCATTTTGGATAATTTTTACACGAAATTTTTTACTTCATTTATCACGATCATTATTTATTATGATTATACTATTAACTATAAAATTTGCATGTTACGTATGAATTAAAAATTGTAGTGTAAAAATAATTCTCTAATATTTTTTGTTGGGTCTGATTGGTTATACATCTTTAACTTAACGAATCGATTTATTTGATTTTGAAGGATGATGAAAGCAAATAAAACAAACAGAAACGTGTTGGGTTAATGGTGTGTGATGTGATGACATTAAGATGAATATGGCCCATTATCCATAATTCCTTTTTAGAGGACTAAACGCGGGTTTTAGGCTTTAGACGTGTATCATTAATAATTTTTTTCTTCAGAAATATCTTAATGATCTTCTAATTATTGTATTTCTATTCTTTTTTTTCAATTGATTTTTGCAATTATTAAATATGAAGAATGAAATACTACATAATATAAAATCTGTTGTATTAGAATATTTCTATATCATTACTTGTACAAACTAAATACAAACAGTAGAATAGTTAGTTAATACTGTTATAATTAATCGGATTTTAATATAATTGTTAGTATAATTGATCAAGCTAGAAAATCAGTGACTAAGTATTTTTGAGTTTTGTATTTATATTAACCAAAAAAGTTGATAAGGATGATTTCATCTTCTAGTGCTCCTTAACAAATTTAAATTGTTTTTTATAATAGGGTTTGGCTAACGCATGCCCTAAGGGCATGAGATAATAATTAAGTGTTTAATGAACTTAAAATTTTCATATTTCATCTTAGTCAATTCTATTTGTCACATGTATTAAATGCATTTGCATACAAGAATGGTAAATCTTGATCATTGAATGCTTCTTATCTCATGCCCTTAGGGCATGAGTTAGAAAAACTCTTTACAATATTAATACAGACCGTTTATTAACTCGTTAGTTATTACAACTGCCATACTTTTATACCGTTGAAAGATACATGATATATTAAGAAAATGAGATTTTATTAACAACGGTAAGAGTTCTCTTTAAAAACTTACTTTTAAAAACTTACTATAAAATGAAAGGTAATTCTTAAAATGTAAAGGTTGACTATTGATTGTGTACACGTTACTAATTCATATCTTATAATCTTAATGACATTCATTATTTGTTATCATTTTCTAAAAAAAATATTACTGTTAAAAGAAACCTAAATGTTTCATATCATATGCCTGAAAACACATACTATAAAAATCCTAATTATAAAATGATTCGAAGAATAATTATGTGGCAGTTGCTAAGCTACCACTTAAAGTGTTTTTTAGGCGTAATTAACTAACTACCTAACCTTCCTCCGTCATTAGCAAATTGTTTAGTGTTTTCCCTTGTCCACCTTTCCGTTTATAGAATTCTCTAGTCTCGTTTGAGTCATACTTCCAAGCTCATTTTATTTTATTTTTATATTTATTTTGGTTATTAAAAGATAGTATATTAGTATATGTATGTTGCCTACATTTATTCATAAACCATAATATAGTTGATACAATAATTTTTCATATTTTACCTTTTTTACATTTAAGTTTTTTTTTTTTTTTTTTTTTTTTTTTTTTTTTTTTTTTTTGCTGTTGTCGGCTTTCTTTCTATACATTTCACGTAACTCTATCATTATTATTATTATTTTATTATGTTTAAATAGCATTATATTTTATACAATAATAATAGTTTTATATAGTGTCTTTTATTATATTCATCTTATTATTTTATATAATTGTAGTGTACATAGTAAATTTGTAAATAATCCAAATTATTTTATACAACTGTAGTGTACAAGTTAAGTAAATTTGCAACTAATCCAACATGTTTGCACGTTTTTAAATGTCAACTAGGATAATTATTGTTCAAGTTATACTCACGAAATTAATAACATGCTAACATATTACTCTTCCCGTCCCAATTTATTGTCTGTCTTTCCTTTTTTGGTTTGTCCCAAAATTATTGTCAACTTAAAAATTCCACCAATAAAAAAATAGTTAAGTGGTAAAGATGAAATTATATTGGTTAGACAGTCTAATAAATGCAATTTCCTTAAACTGTGTGATTTTTGTCTGTGGACAATAATTTTGGGACGAAGGGAGTACTTTATAGAGTAAATTACACGAATGGCCCTTTACGTTTATAGTAAATTTCATCAATGGTCCTTTAGCTTCAAAAATTACTCTGATGGTCCTTAATTCTGAAAGGTTTTTCACCAGTAGTCCTTTACACTAACTGACGTTAATTTATTCTGTTAACTCACCACATGTGCAATAAACGTGAGCGTAAAAAAATCATTTTTAATTTCTTTTCATTCTTAAACTATTTTTTTTATCTTAAATAAAAGTTTTTAGTTTAAGAATAAAAAGAAATGAAATAAAAAATGACTTTTTTACCCTCATGTACATTGCACATGGAATAAATTAACAGAAAAAATTAACGTCAGTTAGTGTAAGGACCATCGGTGAAAAACCTTTCGGAATTAAGGACCATCAGTATAATTTTTGAAACTAAAGGACCATTAGTGAAATTTCTATAAACTTAAAGGACCTTCTGTGTGATTTACTCTATGATATATATCTTTGCAACCCTTCACGAAACACAAACCCTACCTCCTCATCTAATAGATGTTTCAAAGAAAATTACAATATTACAAAACAGTTAATAAATGTTTCACCAGAAAATAAAATTGCAAAACAAAATGCAAGTAGTTGATATTGAGTAACTAATATAGATGGTGTTTAACAAGAATCCATAAATCCATGAAATTTATATAAGAAAACAAAACAAAAATCATGCAAAGCGGTGAAAAGTCGAGTTCAGGACCTTAAATTAGGGGTGAGCATAGCCGGGTACTCGCCAGTTCCGACCGGAACCTCTTGTACAGGTTCCTCAATTTTCGGAACCGGAACCTCCGGTGCCGGTTCCGGTTACCCTGTTTCTAAAATCGTAAAATTAAAATAAGGTGTGAAGCTTAAATATTAATCATTTTTTGTCATTCTACTAACTAATCTTTGAATAATCATAAACTCCAAACACTTAAACATATTATTGTCTATATATTATATCATTAGAACACTATATTTAGACTAGATAATGACTAAACTCATTAAAATAATACAAAATTTCTTATATTGTTACATTTGGACATTAAATTTATCTTATATATAATATTTTAACAAAAATAGACCGAATAATCGCCGGTTCCGGTTATCCGCCGGTTACCGATTCCTAAATTTTGAGAACCGAAACTGGCGGTTCCAAAACGATTCCGATTCTAATTCCGGTTACCCGTTTTTTCTAGCTCACCCCTACCTTAAATGATGAATATTGATCCTCACAAGAAGGCCAAGGTGGTTCCAAAATCTACATATGAGGACCTATATCGTTAGGATGTTGCAGGCTCCATAACTCTCTGAGGAGCAAAGAGTACTTTTCAGTTAACTCGATTTTTTACATATAACAACGACACACAATCAAGTTAAAAACAGGGTGTAGAGTAGGTGAGATATAGTACTTTTACGTGAAAGTACTGCTTCCTAAAAGACTTCCGACAAAAATGTGTCGTGGAAAAAATGTCATGAGTATATAATGTGAAACATGTGTGACATATAAAACATTTAAAGTATGTAAATGTACAGTTCTAAAAGATCATATAAGACATATAAAGCATGTAAACTGTAACACCTTAATTTTCAAAACACTTTTTAAAACATATTTTTAAGTAAAAACATTACAATTCCGATATTCCTCAAAATACGGTTTACCAAAAATCATCAAAGTTTGTCAGAGTATTAAAGTCGGTGTTACAAAAACAATATCATAGCCATAGGATAAACGAGAACTACCTACGAGCTCCCGAGCTAAACAACACTAGGCCACTTCTAACGCGACCCTCTAATCCATCGATCCTGAACCTGAGTACATAGCAAAAACACAAACATAGTACGTGAGACAAAATTGCCTCGTGAGATACATGGGTTTTAGACCTGATAAACAAATAGTCAAATAATATCATTTAATCTTAAAATAATATTACTAAGTTTGTTTTGGGTCACTTTATCACTTTCATCATTGGCCAATGTCAAGATAATCGGAATGCCTCCAATCTATCAAGACCATCATTTCCACGGTAATCGGAATGCCTCCAATCTACCGGGACTCATAGGTATTGGGTAATCGGAATGCCTCCAATCTACCACGAACCTTAAGGTACCGTAATAACCGGAATGCCTCCAATCTACTACGGCCCTAGGGACATCATCATCATCATCATCATTACTTATCTTTTATCGTTATGAGCTTATAGCTCCATCTTTTCTTATTCAATCATTCATTTAACCATCATACAAGCAATTCATCATATATCACATAAATGACTAAATTACTTAAAGACTCGATAAAAATCATTTAATCATAAAAACATTTACTAGCTATATACCCACTTTGAAAGTTCACATGTACTCACCTTAGCCAAGCTAACTCCAAATCGTGCCTGACAACAAGAATCCTTGCTTTCCAACTTGTGAAATGTCACCAATCTTTAGGCCTTCTTGACCTTTGATGTTTAGATCCTTCAAGATGGTGAAGATTTGAGCTCAAGAACACCAAATTCGACCTTTATCTCTCTAGAAACGGCTGCACCACGATCTGGGTGAGAAATGAGTAAACCCTAGCTCAAACCCGATTTTATTCTGCTCGTCCAGAGTTAGCGACGCGATCAATACTTCGCGTCGCGAAGTTCCCGTGTCGTGACCCCTTCGCGATCGTTACCTGGTCGTGAACTCTGATCGCCAAATAACCCAATTCCCTGTTTGATGTTCCCGATCGGGAACACCAGTTCGCGTCGCGAACTCTAGCAGCCAGCAGGGCTGCACTTTTCGGTCTTCGCCTCGACCCGGTTTCGTCCATAACTTTCTCATACGGTGTCCAAACGACACGAAACCAATTCCTACGGTTCTGAAATGAATTATCCTTATTTACCATATTTTTCCCAAATTTTATATTATTCAAATTTCGGGTCGTTACAACTATCCATCCCTTAAAAGGATTCCGTCCTCGGAATCAACTCAAGGATTTCCGATCCTCATTCCACTTCCAACTTATGATTCAATAATACTTACGCAATTAATTGCCCATTTGACCCGTTATACCCCACTTGGGTCAAGGGTCCAACTCGGTTTCCAATACCCGAGCGGGTCAAAATTTCACAATTTGACCTTAGCATTTTCCATCATTTAACCAAACTCTATATTCCCATTGGGATGATATGACCCAATCTTTACTAATAATAATTTGACCAAAATGTTAGTCAACTCATCGCTTTGGCCAAATTGTCAACATTGTCCCATCTTTGACTTAAGCACAAAGTCAACAATATCTTGGAAACTTTCCTTACCCATTAGTGGTTCCATTAATCATCAATTCCTTAAACATCAATCTTACACTCATGGTCCAACAACAATCATACTCGATTTCCAGGTTCCATTCGAAATACCCAATGGTCAAAGTCGCACCCTTTGACTACAATTATTTCCATTAATCCATTACCCACTATCTTACGTATGAAGATGATACATTATGCCCTTATCCTTGACTAACCAATTTAAACGAAAGTCAAACCCCATTTTGACTAAAGTCAACAATCTACTAGTTGACTAACCTTGACTTTATGAATAAGGTCAACTTACCTTGCTAAATTCCACATATTCTTTATAACTAAGGCATCGCTTCCCAAGCTTTTCATTCCCGATTTCCTATTTAGATTTCCTTTCTCAATTGTTCCCTTTTTCCTCGATTTCGATTTCCACAATCGATTAACAACTTCCATTTAAATTAATACCAAATCTCTATTACTTTTTTAACTTTCATCCAATTACTTATACCTTTTACAATTTCCTTCAAACATCTTTATACCATACTTGAATTTCCCGATTACCGGCTCTAGAGTCTCAATCGTATCCAATTGTGGCCTAACCACCCGATATACATCTTTCACCATTCATTGGCTACTAACCACTTTGCTTCCTAAAGCATTCCTTTTTCATGAACCATTAACTTGTAGGTATCCCCTACTCATACCTCTACTTAAACAGGACCCGTGTTTTCAATACAAATTCTCATTTGCCACATAATTATAGCAATAACTTAACCATAAAGTTCTACATACAACAGATATAACTTCACATTCCTGATACATCAAATCATACTTTAACTACTCCACCGAGATGATCGGAAAGCCTCCAATCCATCAGGGCCCAAACTGTCACAATGATCGGAAAGCCTCCAATCCAAAGTGACTCATCCAAAACCATTCCATCTTGCATACAATTCATGTATGCATCATTACACTTAGCATCATGCTATCATTTTCTTTCACAATTTACCTTCAATTTTCCTACTCATACATTATACCACACGGTATACACATAATCATTTCTAGTGCTTCCCACCAATCTACTCATTTATCAACCGACCTTATTCGATCCATTCTATCATTACTAAAACTTCTAACTTTTCTTCCACCCGGTCATCATGAGTCAACCAATCACAAATTGATAAATCTTGACTTTTGCATGAAGTCAACCATACTTCTGCCAACTAACAAATTCTCTACTCGCAAGGTACTACCCGCAATTTATCACTTCCGGTTTTACTCATCATTATTTCCTTAATAATTGTTCCCGTTTCCTTTTTACTTAAAGTCCTCCCCAATTAATCCGAGAGTCGCACCTTTACTTAAAGGTCACACTCACATTTACCGTTTCTTGACCTTCATTTGGTCACTCTTGCTATCACTTAGTATTCCTTCAACCATTCTTGTACCCCACCGATCAATTTCATAACTTTTTATTCTCAAACATCGGTATTAGATCCTCTACCGAAACCCATTCTACAATTTCACGAAATTTTTACCATATCTTGGTTACCAAATAATAAATTGGTCTCTAGGAGTTCTCTTTCCTCATATTCTATAAACCGTAGGCATCTCCTACCCATACATGTCCTAATGCAACCCGCACTAGCAAACCAAGTTCTCATTTAACACGTAAAATTATAACAATACAAATTAACCACATGGTCCTACATTCATCTCATTAATACATAAACATTATCATACGGACATAACAATCCATAATTCAACTATCACATCAAGATGACTGGAAAACCTCCAATCCATCAAGATTCAACCAATTCTCATTAATCGGAAAGCCTCCGATCAAACGGGATTCCATTCTAAACCCTCCTACGTCACATACCATTCTAGTATACATCTTTTCACATCCCATAACTTTACCACTTTCTCACTCATTCAGTCGGTTATTTATTCACCATGCAATTAGCACACTCCCCATAGTAACACCTTATCATTTTCTTCCATCTTTAATCTATTCCCCATTGGGCATACTACTTACCGCGTTTCATATAACATTATCTTTTTCATCATCATATGCTTTCAACGGCCATCGCATAATACACGTGCATTGTACCCCGCGGGTAAACTATTAAAATTTCCGATTACTATTTACCGTTCAATTACACATTGACCACCCTTAACCGATTCATTTCCTTATTACCAAATTTCCAAATCTTTTGTCACCACTGGGTAACCACCAATCTATTTCGTTAACCATATTTCACCGGCCAACCTGGTCATCTTTGAGTCAACCAACCGACTCCGGTCTCACTCGTGACCCATGACTTAGCACCCAATAGCTCAACACTCGCTGTTCCCACCTTTATACATCGTGAGACTTAGAATTAATCCTTTCCCAACCGTAGTCTCACGCTACTCTACGCCACATACCGCCATATCGTTACTATAACACGTAACCAACAATTATTTCTTACCCTTAATATTGAATTCATCATTACTGTCACCAAGTTTGTCATGGCTATATGCCACCTTTTTACCCAACCACTTTCAACAATCAAAAGTCGTCATTCCCGACACTTATTCTTTTCCACATATTTCTCATTTATAATTTCTAAGACATGACTATACCTTAGTCATTCTTTTGCTTACCATTCACGTGTAACAATCATTACATTGTTTATTCGGATTCCCGCCGAATATCCAAATTCCATTTCCAAGGATCCTATTCCAAAAAGGAAAATTTCATCCATAGTAATAATTCTTATCAAGACTTAGTACTTCATTGTACTACTACATTTCTGTTAGAAATACTCACCATATCTCGTGTCTCATCCTTTTTACATATTAGTATCAACCCTTATATCCTTACTATATGCGACACATTTGTCTATAGTCCTTTCCCATACATGCTTCCACACACGTCACTAACCGGGAAGACTATTTCCAAAAAAAAAAAAAAATCCCCATGTCGTACGAATCGTTTCCAATTTCTAAAAGCACCAATTCGTGCAACAACCAAACAATTAAGCCATAATCACATAACGTCAATCTTCACCTAAGATCTCCGAGGCTGCATCATGAACCCCCCTCTAGATTTCTTTCCGGGAAGACTTCCCCTTTCAACTCACTCGTGAGTTCCTTTCACAACATATTGTACCGCACTCTCTTTCCAAAAGTTTCATACTACACGTTCCACCGCGTCGACGCCTCACCCTTTAATTATATGGATGTCAAACTTATCATATCTTTCTTTCTTCGCTTGCTACTCTCTAGCACTTGCTCAATCCACCGAATCCACCGATCGTGACCTCCAGTTCAGAACTTCCGATTTACCCCACGGTCTTACATGCTATGACAACCTTATACAACGTCCTTCCATTTCTTCCGACTAGGTCTGGCTACCTCTTTATGTAGCTACTTCTCACTACGGGCTTCGCCATTCGATGACTCTTCCTTCGTACGGGTATTGGAATCATTCCTCCCACCCTTAATCATACGGTCATCAATAGTCTAGTTCACATTCTCATTCATAACTCTTCCCAATTTAGTGGAGCTCGTCCACTTTTCACATTCATTCTTTCGCCATACCAACGTATTCAACAAACAAGATTCAAACGGTCAGCTCAACAGTCAAAAACAACAAGTTTAGATCAAAACATGGCACTTATCATAGGGGTCGACCCTATCATACAATGCCTTACGGTCTCAAAAGACTCATATTGCACACTGCATAACAACTTCCATAGGTCCCCTAGGTTCAACCCTAAACTTATCATAAAGTCTCAAGGTCAACCTATCGATCTCAAGGAATCTTACATTCCTATTGCTACAGTCTAAGACTAGGATGGACATCCAACCTAATTCACTTAAACTATAGCTCTGATACCAAGTTGTAACACCTTAATTTTCAAAACACTTTTTAAAACATATTTTTAAGTAAAAACATTACAATTCCGATATTCCTCAAAATACGGTTTACCAAAAATCATCAAAGTTTGTCAGAGTATTAAAGTCGGTGTTACAAAAACAATATCATAGCCATAGGATAAACGAGAACTACCTACGAGCTCCCGAGCTAAACAACACTAGGCCACTTCTAACGCGACCCTCTAATCCATCGATCCTGAACCTGAGTACATAGCAAAAACACAAACATAGTACGTGAGACAAAATTGCCTCGTGAGATACATGGGTTTTAGACCTGATAAACAAATAGTCAAATAATATCATTTAATCTTAAAATAATATTACTAAGTTTGTTTTGGGTCACTTTATCACTTTCATCATTGGCCAATGTCAAGATAATCGGAATGCCTCCAATCTATCAAGACCATCATTTCCACGGTAATCGGAATGCCTCCAATCTACCGGGACTCATAGGTATTGGGTAATCGGAATGCCTCCAATCTACCACGAACCTTAAGGTACCGTAATAACCGGAATGCCTCCAATCTACTACGGCCCTAGGGACATCATCATCATCATCATCATTACTTATCTTTTATCGTTATGAGCTTATAGCTCCATCTTTTCTTATTCAATCATTCATTTAACCATCATACAAGCAATTCATCATATATCACATAAATGACTAAATTACTTAAAGACTCGATAAAAATCATTTAATCATAAAAACATTTACTAGCTATATACCCACTTTGAAAGTTCACATGTACTCACCTTAGCCAAGCTAACTCCAAATCGTGCCTGACAACAAGAATCCTTGCTTTCCAACTTGTGAAATGTCACCAATCTTTAGGCCTTCTTGACCTTTGATGTTTAGATCCTTCAAGATGGTGAAGATTTGAGCTCAAGAACACCAAATTCGACCTTTATCTCTCTAGAAACGGCTGCACCACGATCTGGGTGAGAAATGAGTAAACCCTAGCTCAAACCCGATTTTATTCTGCTCGTCCAGAGTTAGCGACGCGATCAATACTTCGCGTCGCGAAGTTCCCGTGTCGTGACCCCTTCGCGATCGTTACCTGGTCGTGAACTCTGATCGCCAAATAACCCAATTCCCTGTTTGATGTTCCCGATCGGGAACACCAGTTCGCGTCGCGAACTCTAGCAGCCAGCAGGGCTGCACTTTTCGGTCTTCGCCTCGACCCGGTTTCGTCCATAACTTTCTCATACGGTGTCCAAACGACACGAAACCAATTCCTACGGTTCTGAAATGAATTATCCTTATTTACCATATTTTTCCCAAATTTTATATTATTCAAATTTCGGGTCGTTACATAAACAGTAAGACGTATAAATTATGTAAAGTTTTTGTAAAACATACTCCATCCGTCCCAATTTTATTGTCCACGTTTCTTTTTTTTTTTATGTCTCAAAATTATTGTCCGCTTGTAAATCCAACCAATCAAAAAATAATTAGGTGGTACAGATAGAATTATATTAGTTGCACAGTATATAATAAATGCACTATTATTGAACTGTGTAAATCTTATTTGTGGACAATAATTTTGGGACGGATGGAATATGAAGTATGTATGCATGTGTATATATGGCATGTAGAGCCAATAATTTCATACACGGCATTGCAAACTTCTAATATTACGTATATAACTATATATCATTGCAAACTTCATTATTATGTATATATCCTTCAAAATATCAAAATTCTCACATATATCCTTTAACCTAATTTGATAATATTTAATTTTTTTAAAATTTAAAAAACAAAATCATAATCTAAACTAATGGTAAAATCGCCTAAAAACCTTTGTCGAAATAAAATGCAATTGTCGCATTTGGCAAGATTATACCCTTGACGAAAGAAAAAACCTTTGACCACTAAGGGTATTTAGGGTTTTTTTACCATTAATTTAGATTAGCATTTATGTTTTATTAAATTTTAAATGATTTAAATATTATTACATTAGGTAAAAGGATATATGTGAGAATTTTTAGGTTTTGAAAAGATATATACGTAATAATGAAATTTGCAAGGATATATATGTAATATTAAAAGTTTGCAATGACGTGTATGAAATTAACCCTTTTTTAAACAAGTTTTTTTTTCTTTCTTAACCTAAATATTACAAATGTTTTCTTTCTTAGCCTAAATATTCGAAGCCTTTTTTTTTCTTTCTTATCCCAAATATTTAAAGTATTTTTCCTTTATTTTTCATTTTCAATTCCTTAAATTGCTTTTTTTTTAATAATTAAAATGTGATAAATTTGAATAAGCTTATAAAATGTATTTATACTATAAAATACAATATACTTTTATAAACTCTAATTTTTTATAATTAAATGAGGGTAAATAACATAATGAAACCATACTTTTTTATGTTAAAAAATAAATGAAGTAAATTAAAGTTAATATAAAAAAAGATTTTACATTCATATAAAACTAAACTTACTAATATTACGCTATAACATACAATAAAATAACATACTTCCTCCGTTTCAAAATAAGTGATGCAAATTAGAGTATATGATTTTTGAGACAAAATATGATAATGAATGTTAATTAAATTAAATTTGATAGTTAGTGGAGGATGAGTTCCACATATATTGATTAAAGTGAATTTAATGATGTTTAAAAGTAAAAGTAAGGGTACATGTGTCTTTTCACTTTATTAAAGGAGATAGTTAGTGGATGTGTTCCCCACTACCTTTTATCAAATATGGTAAGTTTTCAAAGTGTATCACTTATTTTAAAACACCCCAAAATGAAAATCACTTATTTTGAAACGGAGGAAGTATAAAGAGTTTTGGTTATTTTTGTAAATAAATGTACATTTTAAGATAATAGTGGGAAGATACGATTATACTTACTCGTTTTAAAACAAAATCCAAACAAAAAGGGGATGGAATGATTTATTTTTTAAGAATAGAAAATTTGATGACAACATTAACGAACAATAAGATTTGGTTTGTCTGCTTTCTCTAAGGATGCAACACGTGGTCACCTATTTCATGTTTAAAGTGGGTCTCCCTCCCCCACTATTTATATCCCCTGCATTTCATCTTCCTAACTCACATCCTCTGTTTCTCACTCATTTTCAATTTCCATCAATGGCGTCAACACCTTCAACTTCTTATACTTCAATTTGGGCCAACCCCAAAACAACAACATCATCATCATCTTCTAAATTCCCTTCTTCACTTTCAATTTCTTCAAGTAAGAAACTGAAACGAGTCAATTGTGCTCTGCAATCACCTTCGATTCTAAATTCACCCAAACAATCCCCCTTTCAATTTCCATCTTCCACCCCGGGATCATGGAACTTGTTACAGAAACTTTCCGCCATGGCATTGGATGCAGTCGAAAACGGTTTAATCGAGCACGAAAAAAAACACCCTTTACCCAAAACAGCTGACCCAAATATTCAAATCGCCGGAAATTTCTCTCCGGTACCGGAACAACCAGTTTGCCACTGTCTACCCGTCGACGGAAAAATACCGGATCATATCGACGGCGTGTACTTGAGAAATGGGGCTAACCCGTTATTTGAACCGACTTCGGGCCACCATTTGTTTGACGGTGACGGTATGATTTACGCCGTGAAGTTTGATAATGGGTCGGCGAGTTACGCTTGCCGGTTTACCGAAACACAGAGGCTTGTTCAGGAACGTGCTCTCGGTAAGCCGGTGTTTCCTAAGGCAGTCGGAGAACTCCATGGGCATTCCGGCATCGCGAAATTGTTACTGTTTTACGCACGTGGGTTATGTGGGTTAGTTGACCATAGTCAGGGAATTGGGGTGGCAAACGCCGGTTTAGTTTATTTCAACAACCGGCTGTTAGCGATGTCGGAGGACGATTTGCCTTACGAAGTGAGGGTTACCCCCACCGGAGATTTGAAAACCATCGGACGGTATAATTTCAACGAGCAATTGAAGTCAACAATGATTGCACACCCGAAACTCGACCCTGTTTCCGGCGAGCTTTTTGCTCTGAGCTATGACGTCATCAAGAAGCCGTACCTGAAATACTTCCGGTTCTCGCCGGACGGAACGAAATCGGAAGACGTATCGATCGATTTGGGGAAACCTACGATGGTTCACGATTTCGCGATCACGGAGAATTTCGTGGTGGTGCCGGATCACCAAGTTGTTTTCAAGATGTCGGAAATGATCACCGGTGGGTCTCCGGTGGTGTACGATAAAGAAAAGGTGTCGCGTTTTGGGGTACTCGATAAATACGCGGAAAACGATTCAGGCATCAAATGGGTTGAAGTTCCGGATTGTTTTTGTTTCCATTTATGGAACGCATGGGAAGAACCCGAACACAACGAGGTTGTCGTGATCGGGTCCTGCATGACTCCGGCCGACTCAATTTTTAACGAAAGCCACGAAGAATTAAAAAGTGTATTATCTGAAATTCGATTAGATTTAAAAACAGGGGAATCAACACGTCGAGCGATAATTTCCCCTGAAAATGACGTCAATTTAGAAGCTGGGATGGTGAATAAAAATCTTCTCGGACGGAAATCAAAATACGCGTATCTTGCAATAGCCGAGCCATGGCCAAAGGTTTCCGGTTTCGCGAAAGTCGACCTCTTCACCGGAGAAATACAGAAATTTTTCTACGGTGACGAGAAATTCGGTGGAGAGCCGTTGTTTCTTCCCCGGGACCCGAATTCCGAGAACGAAGATGACGGCCATATTTTGACATTCGTTCACGATGAGAAGACATGGAAATCGGAGCTTCATATCGTTAATGCGATGACGTTGCAATTAGAGGCAACGGTGAAGTTGCCGTCTAGGGTTCCATATGGTTTCCATGGTACATTTATTAGTGGTAAAGATTTGGAAACACAAGCTTGAACGAAAGTGAAAAAAGACGCCGGAAATAAAGTTTCATTTTTCCGGTACGGCGTAGTGTACAGGCACTCCGGTTACAGAGGGATTTTGCCAGAGGGATGGTTGCAGATACGTCCCCGGGGAATCTTTCTTTCCGGAAAGTTAAACCTCCGATAACTTTGGGGGGTTTGGTAATTATAAATATTTTGGGTTGTTATTGGAAATATATAGTATTTGAGGGGCCAGCTTGTAGCCTTTTGTGTGCGTATAAATTGAAGCTCAGCTTGGTTCCCCGTTTACCATCTGGATGTAATTTAGCACCTGTTTGTAAATACTATATTTTATTTAATGTAAATAAATGGCAATATATTTCTCGTAACATTACCTAATTTGTCTTTTAACAAATAAGTGACTGAGTGAGTGAGGAGTATTGATTGTGATAACTAATTGGGTATATTGCAGAATCAATAAATTACATTATGATCTTGTTAGAATATGCTCTGCATATATTCATACTAACTTCAAAGCCCGCCCGATGGGGCGGGCATGCTTCGAAAAATAAAAAGGAAAATATCAATAACAAAAAATTGAAGACATAAATATGGTGATCTATTATTGAAATGGTACACACAATTTAGTGACGAAATAAAACTTCTTTGTATACGACGTTTGTGGTTGGGTAAGTGTAATTGTTATATTGGTCATCATTATCAAGTGCTGAATGCTCGTACAATTTACAACAATGATGTGATGATATCTTTAATAAAACAGATAATAACTAATAAGATGATTTAAATGATTCTACCAACAATATCTTCTCACTATTTGGATCTGGATAACTGATTATCATTTCCTAGACTTAAAAACACCCATTTACATCATGAATAAGGTATGATTTAGTAAAAAAAATGCAGCTATAATTCCTTTTACTTATAGAAAATGCCTTCGGGCAGCCCATGTTGATATCTATAGCTGGAAGAAATGCCAAAACAATCTCTTGTAAAGTTTTTCCTTTAGTTTCCACCACATTATTTCTCACCAAAAAAATCCCACCGAACAAAACCAGAAAATTGACTAAACTAACACAACCAGAAAACTGTTAAAACCCAACTGGTTCCTTACCAGGTAACTTCAAAATCTTGTAATATTCCACAATTGAAGAAGCTTCAGTCACCACCATTAAAGAACACATACTAAACACCATCAAATCGAAGATTTACCCCTTTTGTGAGTTGAAAAATAAACAATAATGCAACATACGATTAAGTGAATAGCATGTATGACCTGTATCAAAACTTTATATTTCCATGACATTAGCCCATATGATACATATTCTAATTCAAGTTCTGCTGTAGTGTAAGTGTAAAATTACCATTGAATTTAAAAAACACATTAAAAACTATAAATGATTGAATTTAGCAGATTGATTTTAGTCAAGTTACCTGAAAAACTTTGTGCATGGCTTCGAATTGCTTCATAGACCAGATTGAAATGTTTCCATTAGGTGATGTAACCTGCACAGACCATAATTAAAATTTCCAAATATATAAACGGTGAAGGTGGGCATATGAGTGGTTAGGCAGTTTGGGCGGGTCAGGTAACATGTCAAAACAGACCGGGTCGAAAAGGAAATTGTTTTGTTCGTTAACTACCACTACAAAAAAAAATGTTTAATCCCAATCCCAAAATTTGATGCCCCAACATATTTAATAATGAGACGCAACACCTTAAACACCATATACCATTTTACACTTGAGATAATTCCGTATTATAATGGATAAATTAGTAGCAAGATTCACCTTAACTTCAGAATGGAGTTATACAGCTTCTACATTTACTCCATCTTTGGCTCCAGGCTAGCCTCTTTAAGTGCAGACTAAATAATAATAGAACTATTTTTATGTGTTCTAAATCAACCAATAATAAGAGGCGATATATTTGACTATTGAAAGTAACTGATTTTTTGCTTCTAGCAATTTAACCATCATCTCTTTGGGGCAAATGCAGTTTCCTTCCTACAACACAATAAAAATTCACAAATTATGGCATGACTAATGTTATGCAAAAAGCAACAGTTTAACAGAAATAAGATGCTTTTTTAGGAAATATATTTATTAATTAAGAATTAACCTGGTTAACAATTTTGCTTCCAAAGATATTTCTTCAGCACAAGAAGCCACCTAAATATTAAGTTAAAATATTAGAAATGGTAAATTATGGAAGAGTCACTTAGCAGGGACACAAACATATAAACTTTATACGTTTCTCACTATAATCCAAAATCACACAATTTATTGATCAGAAAGAGAAGAATAAAAAATAATGACAGTAAATAAGAAAGTGAAAAGAAAACAACATAAAGGGATGGATAAGATAACTCTAACCTGATTAATTAGTCAAAATTTGTTGCTGACTTCATGATTCAAAATAAGGAATAAGGGGGGTGTTTGGGAAAACTTATGTAAAGGGGCTTATGGCTTGTAAAAGGGCTTATCCCTTTTAAAGGGATTATTAAGGCTTATATAAGCTCATAAGCCATAAGCTCCTATAAATAAGCTTTCCCAAACACCCCCTAAGTTTTGTCTACTGAATAAAACTAATAGAAATTCATATATTCTGTAAGGAAGCTGATTCTGAAGCTTAAATTTTCATACATAACTACATCTTTGATAGTATCATAGATTTTAAAATCCACGGGCTAAATGAATTTCTTGATTTTCTTGCTCCATCATACTCTACACTTTCCATTACAATCGCAAAACAAAAGCATCACAAAACGGTAAAAGTATATCACAAATTACTTAGTCCTCCTGGAATTGTGTAAACCTGCTATCGATATGCAGAAGTAGCACAACAGTAAAATAGAAGATGATAAAATAAAAACAAAACCATTTCCAGATCTGCATATGCTAAATTGACAAAATAAAAACTGCTAATTCCATTTATCTTGATCTTGTGGTTATATAAACTGTCCTGAAAATACACATATTAGCATTATAACTTGCAGACGGATTTTATTAGAAGCTTTTGAAATTTTGTGACGACCACATACCTAACTTGTGGAGTTGATTTATTTTCTCTTTGATCGTATTTTACAAATGACCTATCATCACATCACAGGAAAACATACTTATATCTCATAAAAGGTGAAATCAAGAAATTCATAATAGATAATTAATTATTCAAGATTGAACTGACATATTAATAATTAATCGTAACAAATGACAAATTTTGAATGCTACTGGTAACTCATTAAAGAAAAAAATCAATAAAATCCAATAACGAATGACATATTAGAACCAAATCAAGAAATTCACTATAGATAATTGTTTTTTTGTGTTTGTGAAGAAAAATAGGTCTAAGAACAGGAAGCAACTTCGAGAATCAAGTTTTTTTATATTACCTTATTCCTTGACTCTCATAGTAGGGAATCAAGTTTTCTGGAAAGCATAAATAGAAACAACCCAAAATATATACACAACTATCAGAATAACAATTAATTCTGCAGCTGTAACAACCCCAAACAGCCCATATACAATACGCAAAATGTCCACAATCTGAAACTTGTGTTCTCTGGTTTCTTATTCCTACAAAAAAGTAACTATTCAAAATTCCTAATTATTTAAGGAATTAAAAAATTGGGTAAATTAGCAACTTACTCTTGCAGCTAACTCTGAAGGCTGTAAGTGTAAAATTGAATGCGAGTATAAATAACTAACTTATTCATGAAGTGCAAAAATGAAGGCTGCAAGTGTAAAAACTTGAATGTCGTATTGCTACTGCACTTTCTGAGTATAGTTAATTAACCTAATACATGAAGTGTACAATGTAGTATAGTTTGAGACAATAGGGTGCAATTGCAGATGATTCCACCATAAATTGAGATGCATTCTAGTCATTAAGGTATTGAAAAAATTATGTTTGCATTATGTACAAATTAGTAAAAAGCTCTGTTAAAATATTATATTTGTAATAATTAAAAATCAGTGCAATTACTACATTGCAGCCTAAAATTGAGATGCAGTTATTGCAATTATTCCAAACCCTAAAATTGCATGAATTAGGCTGGTCATTAGGGCATTAAAAGGTTTATGTAGAATATTACTGCAATTGATGCATTATAATAATGCCCTAATTCATGAAGTATGTAAATGCAAATAACATTATGTAGAATATGTATGTTGACTTTTATGGTCAAAGCAACTGCATTCTATCTAAATTAGGGTTGTTGCCAAAATATTTGTAAAAGATATTTATAAAACACTGTGGCTGCATTTAGGCTGCCTTCAAAAATTTGTTTTTGCCTTATGTCAAAATTTTGTATGCATTTTAAATGTAACAAATTTAATGTATTATACACTGCATCCTAAAGCTAAAAAAAACTGTAAATCCAAATTGAAAACAGAAGTGTTGAACTTCTCATACCGGTTTGAAGGTGGCTTGATGCTGCCTGCGGATGTTTGAAATCGGGTGCTACTGCTGTAAAAAAAAGTGTTGACACCGATATAATGATAGATTTATATAAAGGTTTTTTTTGTGTTTGTGAAGAAAAATAGGTCTAAGAACAGGAAGCAACTTACTTGTCAAAATCAGAGGGTTGATTCAAAGAGGGGACTTTCCTTCAGAACTCATTGAAATAGAAGTCGATGAAATACTTTGCAATTGTAAACATGATTCGAAATTAGAGACGACGAAAAAGTCTGATTAAGTTTTGAAATTCAGATTTCCATATCGAACCCCGAAATCGAAGTTCACAGAAAATTAGAAAATGTAGATATATGTATGTATGGTGGAATAAATATTAGGTGTAATTAACCGACTTATGACTGGAAGATCCATCTCAAGTCCAACATGCTCCAGAAGCTTAAATCCATCCATGTCAGGCATGCTTACATCACTAATTACAATGTCAAATCCATCTTTTCTTTCACGAAGCTGATACAGAGTTTCTATAGCTAGTCCACATGTGGTAACTGATGCAAAAAACAATAATTTTGAATGATTTAATGATGTTTAACAAATTTGATGAACTTTCTAGTGATTAAAAATGCAATAGATTGCTAACTTTGTGAAACTGTGTTGCAATTAGTGTTTCAATAACTTTTCTAATAACATCTATAATCTCAAAGCTTACTACAAGTTGTTAATTTGCAAATTCAGTTGGCTGATACACCGATTCATGACCTCTCTAATAGCATCTATGATCTCATAGCTTACCCTAAATCGAAGTATACACCCAAACCATAGCTTCAATGACAGTTAATAATCAAAAAAATTGGACCTGTACTTATGACGTCACTGATTATAATGACATCTAGTTAAACAAACAAATTAACTATCAATCAAATTCACTCAAGCACGCTTGCATACGTGAGCTAAAAATGAAATCAAATGGAGAAACAATTAGCGGTAAAATAATAACCTCATAAGAGCACTTCTTAAGCATCTTCTCGAGAATTTTCAACCAAGTAGGATCACAACTTGTGGGTCCACTTAGACCATTTTAGTAATCTTAGGCCTTTCGTCGAACAGGTGGTGGGCAATACCAAATTGAAGACTTCAACAGATAAATTTGAGATGAAAATACTCAAATCCTTTACAATATTGTATATCCACAAGCATATATAGGTATACTACAACATATAAAGAAACAAAAAGATGAAAGAAAACGTTTAATGCCGATTCAATAGACGAAAATTACCTGAATCATGGTTGTTCGTCAGTGGCCATCTCAAATTGGCTTTAGAGTCAATCTCCTTATCTGCAAGAGACTCGCAAATGACTCACAAATAATAATAAAAAGAAATGGAAAATCATTATCCGCTTGATTATTCCTGTTGGGATGCAGTCGAATGAAATCTGGGATGCAGTCGATATTCATGGGCATATGAAGATTGGGATGCAGTCGAATAATCCTTAGGATGTGTATGCCAGGGATTGCGGCGAGAGACGTGGATGATGAGTATTCACGGGAGATGTTGACGTTGATTAGCGGCGAGAGGTAGAAGAAGCAGAGCTGCGAGAGAAGTGGAATGAAATGTCTGTGGTTTAACCCTAACGCAAATGACTCACAAAATCGTGGACGAATGATTGAATTACACGTGGATTAATGGACCAATCACAAAAGCTGCAAAGTGCTGAGTTGTCGAATCAAAATCGGATGTACCTGCATATATAGGGGAAGATGTTTATTTGAATCAAAAGTGTGTGTTAAGCTATGGTTATGTTAGGTGCTAAAAACGGGATTGCAAAAAAAATTTATAACCTAAAATGTGACCGTGCATCATAAATCACTAAATTATTAACCTATGTATCATGTGGTCACACCCGTTTATTATATGGCTAATTTTCGACACAAACACAAAATACAGTGGTTAAAATTGGGCCTAAATGTGTTGACACTGCTAAGCTGATTAATAAATTTGTCAAAGATATCATAACAATTGATCAAAGAAACTCAAGTGTTGTGCGAGTGATCGATCACAAGTAGTTTGTGATCACAAGTAGTTTATGATCATATGATATAAATAGAAAATTAGTCAAACATGATTGATGTTTCTATATGCTTTCATGCTTATGTTTATTTCTTGATTGATGCTCTCGATTTGATACACGTTTATTTTACATATTGGCACATCGCACTTACAAGCTTCGTGTACACACACATTGACATATTTTTGTATACTCACAACATTCTAACACACACGTCATAACACACACTTTTATACACATATTCATACTCACATGTATATACTTATGTATGTTTTAAGACATGCGCACATATTCTCATCTATCTATACTCATATTTTCCCAGAAATTTTTCTGGAAGCAGTCTTTTTACCTTCAAGTATAGATATGACTGTCTTACATCCACCATACCCCTTATTTCAAGGGATTATGTATCATCATTTTTATAGTCAAACATGAGATACCTAAACATAGCAAGCAAGCATTCCACTTAAAAACCATAACGATAGCAACCTTTCAACATCTTCAAGGTACATATAACTACCTACCCATTCAACATCCCCAAAAAATACTCTATAATAACAGAATTTCACATGCATGTGTCAAGATGAAAGACGTCATGGGCCCACAATTCATGATGACGTGGAAAGGGATTTACTGGGATTCCAAGTTCACTTTTTAGTACGTGTAGTATTCCAATTGGTCCAACATTGTCCACCTCAGCAACCTGCCATGATGCAAACATCACTCTATGCCTCACCCACATGACTGGCACCTTCTTATTTAATTAACCATAACATAAATTAAGAGCACTATAAAAAAAAGAAGCATTGTATCTTGTGGCATGTCCAGAACCAGTTATATATAAGTACTAGTTCCATAACCCGCCCGATGAGCGGGTATGCTTCAAAATTTAGTATGTAGAAAAATACTAACAAGATTAATAATTTTAAAAATGACAAATAATGTTGTAGCTGTAATGATGAATTGGTAGAAAAATCGATACATGAAGAAATGTTAAACTACTATTAACCCAAAATTATAACGGATTTGTTTTCTTAATTTTCTGGTTTGAATTCACCAACTGCTAAATGGGACCTTAATGTCAAATAATAGCTCAAGGACAAAAAAACGTCATCCTATCCATACATCAGGGACCAAAACACAAAGAAGATAAACAAATAAACATCATCAGGAAACTCCTGCAGAAACCCCAATCAAAATAACAACCCTGCTGCCATGAACAGACGCCGGTGGTATAAATCTGCACAATTATGCCGTCAAATTCGCCGTTCATTTTCATCTTACGGCCACACTCTCGAACCCTTCAAACCTCCCCCAATTTCCCCTCAAAGAAGAGTAGTCGTCACTGGTAATCTCTTCTCCAATCAAAAATTAGGGCTCAATTTTAACATTTCGATGGAAAATTACTGAATTAATGTATCTAATTTCCGATTGTCGTAGGTTTAGGAATGGTTACACCATTGGGTTGTGGAGTAGAAACTACAGGGAAACGATTAATTAAAGGAGAAAGTGGAATTAGGGCTTTATCAATTGAAGACGTGAAAATGAATCAATTCGATAATGAAACTCAATCGTACACATTTGATCAGTTGACTTCCAAAGTGGCTGCAATTGTACCTTGTGGTACTAATTCTGGCAAATTCGATGAGCAATTGTGGCTCGAACCTGAGGTATTATCAATTATGTAACAACAATAAATCAATAATCTTTTCCAGAAGCTGAATTTAAGCACAATCCATGTCTAATTGTTTTCATTTGTTACTATTTGCAGCATGGTAAATCAATTGCTAGGTTTATAAGTTATGCATTATGTGCTGCGGATGAAGCACTTAAAGATGCAAAATGGATCCCCACTGAGCAGGAGGACAAGGAGAAAACCGTAATTTCCATATATAAACATGTTTCAAACCTCAGCACACACGAAAACAGGTAAACTGTTTTGACTGTTTGACTTTAAAAGTCAAAGATTCATAATACGTGTTTTCTTGATTTTATATTTTAAAATAATTACGGTTTGACATTTAAAGTCAAACCGTGCAAACATAAAAACAGGTTTTTTAAAATTACATTGAACAGAATTTGTCTATTAAACTGTGAAAACAGTTTGACTTTTAAAAAGTCAAACTGTCACATTATTTTAAATACTGTAAATAAGGTGTGCTAATTAATGTAATAAAAAGTAAAAACTTTAAATTTTTGACTTTAAGACTTTTTAAAGTCAAAGCTAATGAAAAACTTTTTGCAGTCAAACTTTATTTACTGTAATTACTGTATTAAATACAGTTTGACTTTAAATACTTTAAAGCTAATTATGTGTTTATACTAATCTATAATTGAAACAGTTTGACTTTTAAAAGTCAAACGTTGACAGTTTGAAAATACAGTAAATGGGTCAATAAAATTAGGCATCATCTTAAAGTTTGATATTTAAAAATTATTCAAACATTGTAACCTAATGCAAAACTGTATTTATAAAAACTGTACTTTTAAAGTAATTACAGTAAATACAATGTGAAACCGTATTTTTACTGTATTTCTATATTAAAGTTTTGACTTTAAAACTTTTTAAAGTCAAACCTAATGAAAAACTTGTTAAAGTCAAACTTAAAGGTAAAGACAGTAATAGTTTTAAAATACAGTAAATAAAGTGTAATAATTAGTGTAAAAAAAAGTAAAATACAGTTTTAACTTAAAAAAATTCGTTAAATACAGTTTATCAAGAATTATGTGGCTATGTTAATTAAAAATTAAACTGTGAAAACAGTTTGACTTTTAAAAAGTCAAACTATCACATTATTTTAAATACTGTAAATAAGGTGTGCTAATTACTGTAATAAAAAGTAAAAACTTTAAAGTTTTGTTTTTTTTAAAGTCAATCCTAATGAAAAACTTTTTAAAGTCAAACTTTATTTACTGTAATTACTGTATTAAATACAGTTTGAATTTTAAAAGTCAAACGTTGATAGTTTGAAAATACAGTAAATTATTCAATCAAATTTGGCATCATCTTAAAGTTTGATATTTAAAAATTATTCAAACATTGTAACCTAATGCAAAACTGTATTTATAAAAAGTGTACTTTTAAAGTAATTACAGTAAATACAATGTGAAACCGTATTTTTACTGTATTTCTATATTAAAGTTTTTACTTTAAAACTTTTTAAAGTAAAACCTAATGAAAAACATGTTAAAGTCAAACTTAAAGGTAAATACAGTAATAAGATTATGGTGTAGCGTTTGATTGAAAGGCTACATTAATCAAATTCTACATATTATATTTTTAATTACTGTGTGAAACTGCAAAAGAAGTTTATAATCGTACGAAATTTATACAGTTGGGTTCTATTAAAAGTGTAACTAAACAACTAAAAATAGGGATTATAAATTACCTTGCAATAGAATAGTTGGTAGTGTCCTCTTGATTTGTTTTCCTGCAAGGTCACCGAAGCAGTTGATTAAAAAACAAAATTTATTCAATATTTTACCAGGCGCAGGTCAAGAGGGCCACTACAATAAATTGCTGATTAAAAACAATGCAGTATCACAATTGATAATTATAAACAATGCAGTCGGATAAAAATGCAGTCAAAGAATTAGCTTCATAAAAATCTTTATGCAGTCAAACATATGAGGTATTCACGAAAAAATAATGAAGACAAAACAATTGAGAATCTACGTAAAAAAATATATTATAAAACGAATAGTATAAACCTTCAACTTATTGCAGTTCGATCTTTGCAGGGATGAAAGGGTTATGTTTTTCGTATGGTGTGCATGGATTATATAGGGGTGGATATCTTTTTTAAATTGAAATTGAAGATGAATGCGGAAAAGATTGTGCTGGATCTGCAAGGTTAATCCGAAATATGGTATGTTTGAATTTTAAAATCATTCACATTATGGTGTTTACTAATTTCCGTAATTAGTTGGCAGAGATTAAAAAACCGCATATAGTTGCCTGAATTACAGGATTCACATTGACTGCATTCCAAAACAGAATCGGAGAAAGATTGGGTCATGCCTGATATTGCGGGTTATTTTAAATGCTCACAATGGACGTTCTAGAATGTTGCAGGGAATGAATGGACCAATGCCGTAATTACACGTGGCATTGTCCACTAATGGGAGGCGTCCGTGGTGATGAGTTGGCAAAGGTTCAACATGTGTAGCCTCATATATAGGGTAGGATATGGTTGAAATCACCAGAGACGTGGTCTAACAACAAAAATATAAAAAATACAATAATTATAAAATAATACAATTTTCAAAATCAGGCCATTTTCATTTCATGCATGCAAGATATATATCTGAAAGATGCAGAAAAAGAATTGATAATCATTTGACTATTTTAGACAGTAGTAGTAGCAGCTTATATTTGACTATTTAAAAGTCAAACATGAATTCTGGTGTCAAGTCCAGATGGGGACCACGTGACCCAGCCCATGTGAAGTGATCTAAAAATAATAATAAATCTGATTCTTTTCCCGAAATAGAAATATAAGTCAATTCATTTCCCAGAATTTGGCAGAGTAGAAGAAACACATGATGCATACTACCAAATTTAATAACTACCCATTACAAGTTTTACTCGCATGCTTTATTTAATAAAATATATATGTCTGGCAAAAAATATAATTTAATAATGTGTGTATTTAAAGCACCTGCGTGTCCCATGATGCAGAAAACAGGGTTGACTCATCATTATTTTGATTGTAAGTGTAACTATTACACGTCAGCATTAAGATCCTATGTAGTTGTGTATCCTGATTCCAGGGAAGTTTGTTTTAAACAACTTAACACGATATGATTGATTAGGGTTTAAGAAATATACCACCTATTGTGAGGGAATATTCCTGAAATACCAGGATTTTGTATATAAATAGCAATACTAGTTCTATGAATCAGTTACTTATTTAATTAGTACACAACCTCAATTTGTGCAGTATAACATGATAATCAGGGTTGCCCTTTCGACTTCTCAAGGATACCCATTCAATTTTATTCCTGAAAATTGATCATACTATAATTTGAATTTTTAAGAAACAAACAAAATTCTCCTGGTTTTGAGATGTTCTTGATCTTGAGCTAAAATAATACATGCCAGAACAGAAGTTGTGAGTGTTAATCTTAACAGCCGATTGATGTCCACATCGGCTATCTGACATGATGCCAACAGCACTGACATTTATATATAGATCATATGATATAATTTAAAATTTTTAAAGAGTGTGTTGCTGGCGAATACAAATCATAACACTGATGATTTAAGGTAGGCTGTATGACATTGTTTGTAACTGCACATGTTTGAAATCATGAAATATTTATTTATTGTATAGATAGATTGCAATATAATGGTGCCCTTTCAACTTCTCCAGGGTCACTTTTGCATACGTATATTAACAACTACCTAACAAATCCATGGCATTATAACCAGAAAAGCAACCAACTTATGGATAATTATGTATAAAATGACGAGAATGGTGACCTTTCGACTTCTCCAAGGTACAGGGCAACATCATCAAAACATATCTCATATTGAATTTAGATACAAGAAATGATGACATGGCAAACTGAAATTACCTTCTGGTTGAACAATGACCGCTTCAGTTCAGCTATGCAACATCACTTGTCTTTTCTGTTCTTGCACATGACTCACTCACATTTTATATGCTGACCTGTATAAACCACAAAAAGGACAAATGTTCAGTTCAGGTAGCATGAATAATGTGTTATTCATCATAATAATATAGCCACACATTCTACATTGATATAATTCTCATTTATATTTAAGTAATATACTCTTCACAATTAACAGACCAGCTGCAGAACAGCATCAGACATGTAACTTGTGAAGAAGCAATCTAGTGACACATTTTCTGATTCATATATTCTATTTAATTGTAAACAACCTCGGACTTGTGCAGTATTATAACCTGCCCTTGTGACGCATTCCTGATTCCAGTACATATAAAATGACCACAAATAATGTTACCCTTTCAGCATACTCATTCAACATGCCAAAACATTTCATATATTGTGATTAGATATAATTTTATATATTCCTAAAACAACAAGGAAACACCGTTTCTCATGACTTTGCTTCCACTATAAATGCAATGTTTTGGGGCATTATTTTGAGAAATGTCTTGGGAGGTTTTGCCAAAGATTATATTTTCACAACTAACACTCATTTTTTTCAATCATTTGAACATGCTTGGTGCACCTTCTAAAAGTGATTTATTGTCACCATTTTACTCTTAATTTAGGAGGTGTTTGCAAAAGAGGGCTCTCACTTGTAATGGTTTTTGTCTCTATTGGGGAAGAACGATTTTATTTTAACAAGAATGAACAAGGGATCCTCAAAATCACAGTGCAATTCTTCTTCCCTTAAACTCTTTATATTTCTGCATTTTGAATTGCATTTGTACTTTATGTATTGCTATTTAACCGTGCATATAACAAGAATCAAAAGAAGGTTTGGAACCTTATAGGTTTTCACCTACATCATGATTCGTTTAAATTCTCATATCTCAATAATAACTTAATGTTAAAATCGATCAGGCACTCCTATTACTAATGAAAGAGTTGTAATCTAAAGGATGAGATTATGATGATAAGGTACCAAACTAGGCAATGTGAAATTCAACATATTCCATGCATAGAGAATCTATCATCTACAACATATACTCAATAATTGTAATATATTCCATGAATAATTGCAGCATGTAGATATCTAATTATCAGTCCTGTATTCTCTAACTTTATTACGATCAAGCAGATGCTTTCATTACGTTTAATCCACCATTATCTATGTCAAACATCAAACATGGAGATTCTAATTTCATCTCATACAATCCGTAATTTTCGATTCTTGGGGTAAAACTGAATTTGCCTAATTATTCATCGACTGTGTAGAAATCGATATCAAGAAGTTGAATGAGACCTGATGACCACCAAATTGGCGATAATGATCAGCATCTGCAATTGCGTTTTTAGCTCTTTATCATGATCAGTTCAGCAGTTTCCCCAAAGCCCAAACATTCCCTTTGACAAGGAGGAATGTTTGACAGCACGGAATTTACCCTGGTAAAATTTTGCTTTTAATAAAAGGTTTTTTGTAATATAATACGGAATCGAACTCGGACTTGGACTCAAAAATGTACATGTACTTTGAGACAGTTAGTGGCTTATATTTGACTATTTGAGAGTCAAACATGATATAGGACTTTGTGGCTAGTGGTGTCAAGTCCAAACAGTCAGTATAACATGAAGAGGTAACGTAATGTATCAACACTGTTACCCTTTCGATTTCTCCAGAGTAGAAAGAATACAATTTCAATATTCTTTTTCCAAAAATAAAACTTATCATATTATAACCTTGAGCTAAAATAACATAAAACAAATCATACATATTTAATTCATCAAATCTACACTACAAGATTCATACCCTTCAACATCCTCCATTGCTCCTTTCAATTCCTTCAAAACCGCATATATTTCACCACTATTTAAATGCGAATCATCACCAGAAACAAATAAATGCGTATTTTGTCCCAATTTAATCCAACTACAACCCGGATACTTCTTAATCCCCTTTTCTTTCATCTCACTTCTCACAAACTTCACCCCTTCCCACCGACCCAAACCCGCATAAATATTCGAAAGCAACACAAAAGAAGCCGAACTTTCGGGCTCCAAATTAACCAACTTTTCACTGGCCCGTTTCCCCCTTTTTTCATCCCCGTGTATCCTACACGCCCCAAGAAAAGTAGCCCAAATCATACCATTTGCATTTGTTTCCATTTCTAATTTATCAATAATCTCTTCAGCTTCCTTAAGATAACCCCACCTACCCAAAAGATCGATCATACATGAAATATGATCCATACGCGGTTTTATCCCGTATTCATTCGTCATAAAATCGAATATTTCACGTCCTTCTAGAACTTTTCCCGCATGGCTACATGCGGTTAGTACTCCAAGGAACGTGACATCATCGGGTTTTATATTTAATTCTTTCATTTCGTGAAAGATTTGTAACGCGTTCTCGGCATACCCGTTTTTCGCAAAACCGACTATCATCGAGTTCCATGTGATAACGTCTTTTTTATAAACTATTTCCTTGAAAACGCGTGAAGAGCTTGCGATATCGCCACATTTAGCATACATGTCCACAAGCCCACTACAAGTCAACTCATCAAAGTCAAACCCGGTACGGAAAACAAGCGAATGGACAACGTTTCCGTCTTGTAAAGATGTTAGCATTGCACATGCTTTAAGGATGATAACAAACGTTGCTTGATCCGGTACCGAGTTGTGTCTCCTCATTTCTTGGAATGTTTCAAGCGCTTTTTCACTACAATCGTTTTGGATAAAACCGGATAAGACAGCTGTCCACAAAACCGTGCTTTTAGGGTTTGGTAACTCTGAGAATACTACCATTGCGTTTAGCGGGTCCCGCGAGTTAAAATACATGCCCAAAAGAGCAACCGCCAAGAATTCATCGTGTAAACAAAAACCGTATTTTATGATTAAATTATGAATTTGTCTTCCAAGATTCAATTTTGAAGGATCATTGCAACCATCTAATAAGGTTCCTAATGTAACCTCAGATGGATGTAATAATCCTCGAGACAACATATCGGTAAATATATTTACAGCTAATTTAATGGAATTATTTAAATTATATCCACTAATTAAAGCATTAGTAGAAGCTATACTTTTCTCTGGCATGGAACTAAAAATTTGTTGTGCATCTGAAATGAACCCGCATTTTGAATACATATCAAGTAGCGAGCTTGCAGCATAAAGACTAGTTTCCATATTTAATTTAATTAAAAGGGAATGTAATTGTTTTCCTTTAATTATAGATTTAATATTTGCACAACCACTTAGAATGCTAGCAAAACATACCTCATCGGGGGTAATACCGTCATTTCTCATTTTATTAAACATGTTAAAAGCCGATTCTTCTTCTTGTTCTTGAACAAACCCGACTATCATTGCATTCCAAGAAACATTATCTCGGTTTTTAATCATGTGAAATTGTTTTCTAGCATCGTGTAGACAGCTGGACTTTGCATACATATCCACCAATGCATTTCCCACAAATAAGTTGTTGTTGAATTTGTTTTTAATAATAAGTGAATGCAATTGTTGCCCTAATTCCGGATTTTTTAACGAAGCAGAAGCACTTAGAACACTCGTGTAAGTATATTCATCAGGTTGGAAACCAAAATGTGTCATGTTTATGAATAAATCAATTACTTTGTTGGAATTTTTATTTTGCGCATATCCTCCGAGCATTGTGTTCCATAAAATGATATTTTTCTCATTTAATGCGTCAAAAACAGTCCTTGCAGAATCCATATCTTGACACTTTGCATACATATTGATTAACGAACTACCCACATAAACATTTGAACCTAACCCTAGTTTGGTTGCTTGTGAATGAACTTGTGACCCTAAATCAACATCAAATGTACTTGCAATTGCACTCAAAACACATCCTAAAGTGGATCTTGTTGGTTTAATTCCCGATTTAATCATACTTCTAAAATAATCGATAGCTACATCATAATAGCCTTCACGGGAATGGCCTGAAATCATAACATTCCATGCTACAACATTTTGGTTAGGCATTTTATCGAACAGTTGGTGTGCATCATTAAAATGTCTTGATTCTACACACGCGCTTATAACAGTTACAAATGCTACTTGATCTGGTACACGACCCGAATTCAACATATCTGTGAATAATCTTATCGCCTTTTCAAAAAAACCGACATGAACATAACCCGAAATCATCGATGTCCAAGAAACTGTATCTGGGTATATAGAATGATCAAATATCTCCCATGCATCATCAACACGCCTACATTTTGCATACATTTCAATAAGTGATCCTTCACAAAATGAATCGCTCATAAACCCTAATTTAATAACATGACAATGCACCGATTTACCTAACATAATGTCGCTTAATCTTGCACAAACTGATAAAACAATCGCGTAAGTGAATTGATTTGGATAAATCCCAGAAGCATGCATAACACCAAACATTTTTGCAACATTTTCCAACATTCCCTGTCTTGAGTACATAGATAAAATTGAATTCCAAGCCAATGTATCTCTAATTTCCAACCGGTTGAAAGCTTTTTGTGCAAAATCCATGTTGTTGCATTTTGCGTGCAAGTCGACAATTGCATTGCCAAGTTTTCCTTTTGAATCGAATCCAAGAATCGAACTCTGGGCATGAATGACGTTAATTGTTCTAGATGCTTTTTCGATTCTTTGAGGCAATTCGTCGAACAGTTGGCGGGATTGAACATTTTTACAGTTTTGCAGACATATTGTCAGAAGACGAGAATATGCTTGTTCTGCGTGAATCAAAATTGGTTGACACGTCATCGGACATGACTTGGTAAACTACTACCGTGTGTTTTTACTATACCTGCAACAATGGAGAAAAATGTGGAATTAAATGACATAACAATCCATAATTATAATGATAAGTTGGTGCAAATTTTGATGCGTGAATAAATGTTACAGAAATAAGACTTTTTTGTATACAACATTTGTTGTTAAATTACAGCGGGAATGTATCTAGAACTGAAATTATATGTAAGGATGATAAATTGGTCATTAAATCAGAATAGATTCAGGCCAATTAGGCGTAAGGAAATGAGGAGCACCTGGTAAAGCTGCAGTCAATGGAGTTTAGGAAACGGCGACTCCGGCTTCACGGCGGTAAGAATCTGCGGTGATAAAGAACGATTTGACGAAAAGAAGGATTTTTGTGGACTGTGCGGGACGTTGAAGATGATCGAAGTTGATGTACCGCCGTGCGTTTGAGGAATTATTACATTTATCAAAGGAAGTAAATTTACTATATTATCCTTAATGATATTGAGACTTCCTCCTTTTTAAAATTTACTATATTATCCTTAATGATATTGAGACTTCCTCCTTTTTAAAACTGCCCACAAGCCCTTTTATTTTTTTTTGTGTTTTGCTAATGACAGCCCTTAAGGCTGTCACTAATATGCATAAAAAGTTTGTACATTGATTAAAAAAGTAATATTCCTAAAATTTAGGGGTTGTCTTTTGTTATTTTGTCTTCTTAATGACGAATGGCTGTCATTAGCATTTTCCATTTTTTTTTAAGTTCTAAAACAGCTCCTTATTGTTTGATTCCATGTTTCTATTGACAGTATTTCCAATTTTTTCTTGTTTGATCCATGTTTGGTTTACGTGCTAAATTGTTATATTCATTATGGTTTGATAAACTTTAGATTTATGTTTGGTTTATCATTAGGATTATGTTATGATTTCTTGAACATTTATTGTCTTTAACGAAGAACCGTTTAGGTTAACTTTAAATCTTTGCATGTTTGGAATGTTAATTAGTAATTTATCTAGATCATAAAAGTGTCGACATAGTGGATTAATCTCCTTAACTTTTCACTTAGGTGACCTAGTAGGCCTCTAGGTGAATAGGGGTCCGAACCAGACACCAATAACTTAGGTGTAACTAAAAGACTAATCGTGAGAGAAGCTCCTAGAATTAGAAGGTGGCGGAAATCCAAGCCTTAGTTAGAATCGATAAACAGAAGTGTGACCTTAATACGGTTTTTGAGAGAAGAAATTCTTAAAAACCATATTACGAATATTGTGGGAAGTTGAGAGAAGTCTAGTTGCCCAACTTCTAGAGTATCATATCAATCGGGTCTTAACCAACCAAACATACGTCTAGAGGGATTCGGTCATATTGAATGTTTTTCTACACTGAATACAATTTTACTAAATTTCGTATTGTCATTTGTCATCTTTAACTTAAATTCATTTAATTCTAAGTTTTAATAAATAAATCAAAAACCATTTTATAATTTATAGTTAGATTAAACGATTTATTACGAGTCATCTTAACTATTTCTTGAGGAGACGATACTCGTTTTTACTTACCTTCATTTGTCTAAGAGTGTAGTAATCTAGATTAGGCAAAAAAAGATATTAAATTTTATACATCTTTGTTCCTTTCTTTATAAAACATTAAGAATAGTTTCTTTTAAGTAAATCACATTAAATGTCATGTAATTTTTAGAATTTTACAATTTTATTCCTACAAATTTTTACGTGATTTTGTCTATGGTTTTCAATTTCCCAATTTTTATCCTTCCATCCAACGTCGTCTAAATTGATTCGTTAACATAACTTACATGTCAAGCATTTTGGTGTCAATCCTAATGTCACATACAAACCATATAATGCTATTGATGTTTGTGTCAATCATAAAAGTCATAGATACATCATTCATTCATGAATGCGCATGTATATTCAAGCAATTTATTATTCAAAACGACAATTTCAAAATACACGAACAGATAAATTCGTAACAATACAAGTTCCCAAAGGCACTTAGGCACAATATTGCAACTTATAACATGCGATATACCTTTTACTTTGCCAATGGAAATAATATAATTGTTTCTAGTTTATAAATTTATTTATTTATAATCTTGGTGCTGGGCGAGAAAGTGGTGCATCCCACTCAGTCACAATATGGTTACGGGTGATCTCTTTGAGTGATGTACAACCACTCAAAGCCATTGTTAGCTCAAATTCTTCACGTAACATTTGAAGTACCTTTTTTACCCCTGCTTCTCCTTCAGCAGCCAAAGAAAATACCACTGGTCGCCCAATCTAAAATCAAATTAATTAATTATTTTAGTAACAAATGAAAAATATAAAAGTAACAATCTATGTGTACTTACAAATATTCCAGAAGCTCCAAGAGCCAGTGCCTTGAAAACATCTGTCCCACGGCGGACCCCACCGTCCAAGAACACGGGAACACGGCCTTGTGCAGCTTTCACAACCTAAAAACAAAAGTTAGACACATTTTTTAAAAAATTTGTTACACGAAAAATGAAAAAATTGTTATTAATAAAGCACAAAAAATTTAATACCTCTTCCAAAGCCATGATGGTGGCAGGTACATAATCCAGCTGGCGGGCCCCATGATTAGATACAATAATGCCTGCTGCACCAGCTTGAATTGCTAATCTTGCTGCATGATTAATAAAAATAACATGTTAAAGTGTTAAACACGAATCGTAGATAACAGAGTAAACTACATAAATCGTCCATGTGTATTGTGTGAAATTACAGATTTCGTCCCTCGACTTCTTTTATTACACGAATAGTCCCTAATTTTAAAACTGTAACATCAAGGGTCCCTAAAATCTTAACGACCTTTTTTGCTTTAAGGACCGCTGGTGTTACAAGTTTCATAATTAGGGACTATTTATGTAATAAAATAAATTAAGGGGCGTTTATTGTAAAAAATAAATAAAAGTTGTTTTTTTTTTCTTACTGTCTTCAGCAGTGATGACACCCTTAACCAGAATTGGCATGGTGGTTATGGTCTGGAGCCACTTGACATCCTTCCAGCTCAGAGTTCGGTCAATTTGACCAGCAACATAAGAAGCTAAACCAGAGTCATTAGCCTGCAATCCAAACAACACGGTTAGAGTCACTTTGACCAGTCAAAAAATGAGTTGGACTCAACTTACTTCTTCCATTTTCCCAAGATTCAAACCCTCAAAATTCTTCAAAGTCAAATTAGGCGGTAAAGTGAACCGGTTTTTTATATCAGCTTCTCTACGCCCGAGTCTCGGTGTATCAACTGTCAGAGCAATCGCCTTAAAACCAGCTTTTTCAGCTCTTCTCACAAGTTGAGCAACAACATTCCTGTCCTTGTACACCTAAAACAAAACCAGGGGCAAAATCGTCATTTTACTTGTGTTAAATGATTAAAATCTAGAAAAAAGTGAAAAGGGTTTGCTTACATAAAGCTGGAAGAAGCGAATTCCAGGTCCTGTTGAAGCAACTTCCTCAACACTAGATGTTGCCCATGAAGACAATGTCTACATAAAATTTTAAATAATTATGTTTCATCCCTAAATGACCAAAATACCCTTTCCCTCATTTAATAAAAAAGATTTGGGAAAACGAACCATGATAGTTCCAGCTGAAGATGCAGCTCGTGCAGTTGCATACTCGCCTTCAGGGTGAGCCATTTTCTGAAAGGCGGTTGGTGCAATCATAATAGGCATTGAAATCTTGAATCCCAAAATTGTTGTTGTCATATCAATTTTGCTTACATCAATTAGGATACGTGGCCTAAACCTATTTAATTTTACCAAAAAAAAACACAGATTCAGATACCCTTTTGAAAAAACATATCATTTGACATTTTAAATTGGTTTCTAAAACAAGACTTACAAGATTCTTGAGAAAGCGTTTCGGTTTTCTTCTAGAGTCCATTGGTCCTCAGCACCAGAAGCATAGTAGTCATAGGCCTGTTTAGGTAACTTTTCTTTGGCAATTGCCTGATACTCACTAACATTTGTTACTTCCATGTTTCTTGTTTATCCAAATGATTTCTCCAAGAAATCTTGATTTAGCACAAGAAAAAACATAAAATTAGATATTTTTATTGATAAAGTTTCCATCTTTCTAGATATTACTAGATGCATTTAGAGAATTAGCATGTTAAATAAAGTAAATATCAAGAACACTATGAGTCAGACATAAAGATTGCAAATTTACAGCTCAAAGATGAATAAAGTAAGTATCAAGAACACTATGAGTCATAGATACTAAGAATTTGAAAAATTAAACATACCCACTATAGGATTAAGCATAAAGATTTCAAATTTACAGCTTAAAGATAAATAAAGTAACTAACAAGAACATTATGAGTCATAAATCCTAAGATTTGAATAATTAAGCATACCCACTATAGGATTAAGCATAAAGATTGCAAATTTATATCTTAAAGATGAATAAAGTACGTATCAAGAACAAATTTACAGCCATAAATACCAAGATTTTGATAAATTAAACATACCCACAACAGAATTGTCAAATAAAGATGAATAGACAAGCAATGAGCAGATCAATATGCGTCAAGTTGACACATTATAAGCATAAATTATGAATCCAATAACATAAATTGAAGAGAGAGAACCTATTCGGCAGTTGGGTATTTCTGTTTCTATTGGAAAGAGTGAGCAAATCCCAAGTATAGATAAGCAAAAAAAAAAAAAAAAGATTAATAAATTGAAGAAATAAAAGACAAAAACAGGTTAAAGATAATATAAAGACAAATCAGAGGAGCATGTGTACCAAATTAATTTAAAGAAAAAAATTCAAGATAATGGGATGAAGACAAAATTAGGGATGAGTAATGAATGGATACCAAATTCGCTTAATTGTGTGTTTCACAGTTTTTCTTCATTATCGCCATTTTATATCTTCTCCAAATTGAAAGAATAAAAGTCGCAATCTTTCTTTCATTTTCTGGCGAAAGTAAAAAAACATGGATAAGATCACGAGAACTGAGACGATGGCCATTGGTATAGAGCTTTACTCAATCTTGTGAGATAGAAATAAGAAGCTTATGCAAATCTGCAATGAAGGAGATATTGTATTGTCAAGATGAGGGGGCCAACGTGATTTTCAAGTTCCATTTTCGTTTTTCTTTAACATAATAAATTAAGTACACAACTAATAATCCTTTTTAGAGATAATTGTTTTTATATCATTGTAAAATTCATAAATTATTTTTATATCATTCTCAAATTCATAAATTATATCTATGTTTTTCTAAATTTTATAATTACTTTCATATCCTTCCAAACCTTTAAAACCTTTTTATGTCCCAAAACTTATTTTATTATATATTAAATCGTAATAATATCGATAATACATAAAAATAAACATGATTTCTAATACATAATCAACAGATTTATTGCATGCTTATTTGATAATTATTGATATTATCACAATTAAATAAATAATAAAATAAGTTTTTGGACATAAAAAAGAGTTTTAAAGGTTTGAAATGATATAGAGGCAATTACAAAGTTTAAAAGGATATAGAGATAATTTATGAATTTGAGAAGGATATATAAATAATTTATGAATTTTATAAGGATATAAAAGTAATTATCCCTAATTTTTATATAACAAAAAAAATCATCAAACTATTCATAAATACTAAAAACATTTATTTTTTTTGAACGGCAAGATTATATAAAATTAGCAAAATGCTAGAAAACTACAAAGGATTACAAAGCCAATCATTTCAACTAGTAATTTTCCTACCTCTATATTTTAACCAAGAAAAGGAAAATAAGCGAATTAAGTCAAACAAATCACATTTTCTCATTGGATGAGAAGAAAACGTGATACTATTACGATATTTCCAAAGCACCCAAAACATAGATGCTAGGATAACATATAGACGATTCTTGTTTTTGAAGGATCTCGAGCTATTATCAAACCAAGTGAGCCAATCATGATATGAAGAAAAATTAGGAATAGAGATATTGCACCAAATCCGCATCAGATTCCAAACGCTTGAAGCAACGTTACAAGTGAAGAAAATATGATCATTTGACTCAACATGGATATTACAAATCAGACACATTATAGAGTCAATTTCTAAACCACGCTTAGAAAGGTTTAGACGATGAGGAAGCCCTATCTAGGCGTAATCTCCAAATGAAAATATTCACCTTTCTTGGAAGGTTGTTGTTCCATGTTGTGGTTGTATTTATCAAAGGAAGAATAGCATTATCAATATATTTTCTCGTATTAGATACCGAGAAAGTTTCATCGTCACCTAGATTCCATATACATGAATCGGGAGCATCAGATAAATTAGTATTACGAACCTCATTTGATAAAATGTGAAACATGTCCTCAACACGTCCAAAGGTTACCGGTCGGCGCCATTGCCAATTCTAGTTACCTGATACGAGCCGATCATTTATAGTACAATTTTCATTTAAATCCAAACGAAACACCTGTTGAATCGAGAATATAAAGGTTCTTCGCCTATCCGAATAGGAAACAACCTGTTGAATCGAGAATATAAAGACTAAAAACATTTCATACATATTATATATAATATACTTAAATATATTGTTGTAGAAATAGGAAATTGGATCCTTAACGAGATCATTTTAGGAGGGTGTTTGAGATTACGATTTGGAGCATATTATTTACTTATTTCGTTTTGAAAACATAAATAATCTAAAATGAGTTTTTGACAAAAAAATCTAAATTAATCAATTATTTGCTTTTTGTGCCATTCAAAACGGAGTTTTGAAGAAGTAGATAAGGATGTGCTTATTGCGTTTTAAAAACTGATTATTTTCATTTTACTTAATAACTAAATAAATAATCAACTTTGTCAAACACTAAAAAACTGATTATCTGATTATTGCGATTTCAAACGGCACAATGAAATCCAAACAATATTTTTCAGAATTACGTTTTGTAACGGCTGATTGTCTTGTTATCCATTTTAAAACTAATAATCTACAATAAGCAATCCCAGAAGCAAACACCCCCTAAAATCATAATTTAACCAAAATACAACCATACGATGTTAGTGATGCTCATACTTCAACAAGCAATGAGAAGGTATGATCAATAATAATATTGATGAAACCTGAGCAACCAAGAAAGTTTGCCTCAATAGTGTCACACACACGAACACTTCACGGGCACTAACCGAATATATAAACACCATAAAATTTAGACATAGATGGAAATACACAAGAGAATACAACAAATACAAAGTCTTCGAGGTTGTGAGTACAACAATATTTATAGACGACTATTGAAAAACACATTAATTGCTTTGTTTACGTGCGCTTATGTTCTAATCAACGATTCCATATCTCTCCCTCAAGTGTTGAACAAAGTCAAAGACTTTTGGCAATTCGGGAAGAGTGTTAGACACACTCTCTTTGTTCTGAATGCATCTTTTAACCCAAGCATATAATTTCGGGCACTCGTGTTCAAAGTTGAAGTTTCCATAGGTTTCATATGCTTGAAACCATGAATAAAATGGGATTAAAGAGATATCAAGATAACCGAAACTTTCACCCCCAAAGTAAGGTTTGTCTCCAAGCTCTCCTTCAACTAATTTAAGGCAATCTATGAACTCTTTCCTCGATGCTTCGTGTTCTTCCCCTTTTGTTGTGTACAAATTCCTCCCAGTTTGGTATAACTACACATTTTCGTGCACAAAGTTAGATTTGACTTGAAAATTAGTCAACCCAACTTTCAATCGGTTTGTGACATCCAATTAATTAAAAACCCTAAAAATTATCTTGGAGGGTGAATTAACCAACAACAAACAAAAATACAAAATCTTAACCATAAGTAAATAATAATAAAAATTCTAATAATAAAGCTAAACAAAATCAAGAAAAGTGAAAGGTATCTACCTACCTTCTTGTCAATAAAGTCAGCCCAATATCTAGCTTGAGCTTTAGCATAAGAATCAGAAGGAAATAATGGAGCTTTATGATTCCAAACTTGATCAATATATTCCACAATGATGCTAGACTCACAGATGGGTTTACCGTTGTGGAGGAGAACCGGGATTTTCTTGTGAACCGGGTTGGAGTCCAATAGCAACTGGCTTTTATTCCTTAAATCCTGTTCAATGTACTCATAAGGAATACCCTTTTCAGCAAGAGCTATCCTAACCCTCATACCGTACATGCTTGCCCACTGATCCAGTAAAACTAATTCTTCTTGTTTCGCCATTACAGAAATCGAGAATCACAATTTACGCTATGTTTATTAAAAGTATCGCCATTAAAATATTGATCAAGTACCAAAATGCAATATAGTGCAACATATCATGCCATATCACATCAACTGTATACGTCATATGTACCCATTATCTACCGAGTACGACTAGACTAGTAGGTAAAAGAAACCATTTTTGGTTGGAATTTTTCTTAGAGCATCCAATGGTTAATCTCTCAAATGCTTATTACTTTTGCCACATCAACATTCCACTAATAAAAAACTCTTTCCTAAATAACATCTTCAATGGTTAACCTTTCTAAAAAGCTTTTTCTTTTACAAAATTTCTAATTTAGCTTAATCTATCTCAAATGTTTTATGAATACCCCTATATATAATTTGACTTTGAAATCTTACTAAATATAATATTTTTTAAAATATTTTCATACATAAATATTGTAATAATTAGCATTACATATTAAATAATTTATTTATTAACTAATAAAAATATAATAAAGAATTTATATATAACATATCTAAGGTTTAAAATGAAATGTTATTATACATGGGGGATTAAAAAAGACAAACATTAAAAGATGGTTAAAAGTCTTTGCAATAAGCTTTTCAAAAAGCTAGGTATCCCAATGGTAAAAAAGTCTTTCAAAGACTTATTGTAATAGTAATAAGCTTTATAAAAGCTACCATTGAAGATGCTCTTAGTACCTTTAGTTAACAGAAGATAATAATTTTGGGAAAGAAGTGTTTGAACTTTGAAGTTTGTCAAGATATACAAGATGAGATTTTTGTTAGAAATTTTAATGTGATTAGGTATATCCTTGTTGGTATTCAGTGTTGACAATTAGATTACCCGTAATGGGTGACCAAACTACCTCTGCGCCACATCAGTTTTCTCTCTCTTGATCAAACACATTACAAGACTGTGATCAATAGCCCGTAATGGGTGATCATTCGATAAATATTTTTTTTAATTTTAATTTAAATTAAAAACAATACATTAGTAATAAAAAAATATTACATTAATAATAAAAAAACATTACATTAATAATAAAAAAACAATACATAAATAAATTAAAAATACTAAAAAAACAAACTAAAAATCCAAATTATATTTGGCCTTGATTTTCGCTTTCCTCGCCAAAACCCACTCAAGTTTTTTGCCGGTGAAGTGGTCATGCGGTTCATTGTAGAATTTCATGTGCTTGAGCTCTTGGTTATCTTTTTGAATCTCCGTGAAATCAGATAGGGATACTTTGCGGAAGTCAAAAAACTCTTTTGTGGCCTCTTTCCAATGGCCGACTAATTCCTGAGCCGATGATGGCGGTTCACCGAAATCTGAACTTTGAGCAGTTGATGACGATGCCGCTGCTTTCTTCTTCGCCTTGTCCCGCCCCATTGGTCGAGGGGGTGCAACTTCCACTTCTTCATCATACTGATCCTCACCACCCCCTTAACCTTGAGCAGCTGATGATGACGACGTCCTTGATTTTTTCCCACTAGCCTTCGCGAACATCGCCAACTGTTTTGGGTATTCAACCTCCTTCCACTTTGGATGGTCCTTCAACAATCTCCAGCACTCCACCTCTGTGAACTCCCCTGTATGTTGAGCCCTAAATTCACCACAAAGCTCGCTCGTACAAAATTTGGTCGTTCGCCCCACTTGGGTTTCTTCGTACGAGGTTGTCATAAATATAACAAAAGTTTGCAATTTTAGGACGAAGCCTGTTCTTCCACTTGCAGTTTAGTGAGTCGTATGTTCGGTTCGTCTTACCCACTTCGCTCGCAAAGTAAACTAACACATCCTGCCAAAATCCACATCGCACCCTGTAGTTCGCCTTAACGACATTTTCGGAAGTGTTGATCCAAGCCTTGCATAAGGCTATCTCTTCGGGGCATCGTCCATGTCGCGCTTCCGCCGGTCACCCCCTTTGTCGGTGGTTGACGCCTTTTTGGTACCTTCTTTTTTGTTGGGGCTACACCGCGCTCGTCGGAAGACTCGACGTCGAGGGGCGCGGCGGGTGTGGCGGGGGAACCACTTTGTGTTCGTGGTTGGTAGTCGTATTGGTCAAGCCCGGTGAAAGGATTAAAACTTTGGTGGTCGTATTGCTCCGTACCAAAATAATTTTGGTATTGTTGTGGTGGTTGTTGATATTGTGGTGGTTGTTGTTGTTGTGGAGGGTATGGTCGGTATGGTTGTTGGTAGTAGGGGGAGCAAATGGATTATTTTGATAACCTTGTGGGATTGGTGGAGTTGTTTAGTGTACGAAACTTGGTGGTTGAAAGTTGATCGAGGGTGACTGAGAGGGTGTGGGATTGTTTGCTTGGCGTCGAGATTTTGAAGCTTTGCCCTTGTTCTTGGAGGAAGACATTTTTGGAGAGGCTGATTGAGAGAATTGAGTGTGTGTTTGGGTTTAGAAAGAAATGAGAGTTATGAATTATTTGGTAAAAGAATTGGGTATTTATAAGGTAAAAAAAGGGGTTGTTGGTTTATAAGAAAAGAGCCGTTGGGGAGGGTATTGGAGCCGTTGAACGGTCGACTGGAACGGTCGAATAGTCGACTGTTGGAGATGCTCGACGCGTCGCCGGGGGAGGGGCGTAACGCGGGGGACGCGTCGTGGGGGCGGAGGTGGCCGGTCGCGACCAAAGGTCGGGTCATGCATTACAGATGGTCTTATGATTTCATATCCATACTTGAAGCATAAAGCGAGCATCATACTAATTAACAAATAATTTACCGAATTAGCATAACGGTATCAAAATGATTAGGTGTATTTATTGTGGACAAAATTCATGAATGTGTATTTACATTTAAAGAAAACAAATAATTTGTTTTTTCAAATCCGCTTGTAAAAATGATGTAAAGCAAAAGTATCCCGTTTTCAGGTGAAAATGTAAAACCAAAACGTTCTAGTATAGATTTGGGCCCATTTGTTTGGGCTCACAATTAGGTTTAGGTTAGGGTTACCGATCAGCCTTATATAAGCTCACCGCATAACCAAAACGTTCAATATCATCATCGTCGTCTTCTCTCAATTTGGGATTCAGTTCAGTATTTTAGAATTAAGTTTTTCTCTGTTCTTATTAAAATTTCCGATTTTCAATTTACCTAAGAATAGATTTCTAATATTTTATCAGTAAAAAAGCCAATTTGCAGAGCAAGACCGTCTATGAAATGTGACGAAAATTGCATTGAAGGTTGGCGAAATCAAAACAACATCTGCGATTCTCCGTGCCTGTCAAATCCTTAATTTTGAATACGGCCTCGAACAAATCGCTACATTTATTTCGATCCCTATTTTTTTCAATCGTTTTAACAAATAAGTCCTAGAAGGATTAATGGCAAAGGTTTTTTCAATTTTGATTGACTAATAGTATTAAATGTCTGATTAAAACGAAGCCAATTTGCAGAGCAAGACCGGCTGTAAAAAGTGACGTGAATTGCATTGAAGGTTGGCAAAATTAAAATAACATCAGCGATTCTCCGTGCCTATCAAATCTCTTTAATTTTGAATACGGCCTCGAACAAATTGCAACATCTTTTTCCTTATTTTGCATTTTTTTGGTTTTCTACTATAAATTACTTCGTATATTTTAGATCTGAGATTTCAAACACAAAAGTTAATATATTTTCGACGATAGAAATTGATAACTGTCTTTTTCAACTTATTTATTGATTTAGCTTGATTAAGATCTTCTTCAAATTTCGTTTCCACACTTCTTTTATAGCTCATATACTAAATCCAATGGTTAACTTGAATGCAACGAGAGTCTGTTCTAAAATTCACTTTCGAAAAGTTATTGAAGATAGTGTATACATAAATGTCATTTTTACGTTACATAAATTAATGTTTTCTGGAAAACCATTAAAATGAGTGCTGGAGATACAAGCATTGTGACTTTTTCAATTGAGAAAGTGTTTTGATGTTATTGTAAATAAAAGCTTGCTTGGATCATTTTTATAATGTTCCCCAATACATTTTTGGGGTATTAGACCGCAGCCAATGGTGGCATCCTTCCCCATCAGTAGTTTTTGTGTGTGGGTGAGGGTGTTAAATGTAATATTTTTAAGTGTTAGTGATATGTTATGGTTTGATACGACTGTGCCAGTAGCGTGTCAGTAAGGATGTGTTGACGTGTTGTTACTGATGGGTTTATTGACGGTCAATTATTGGGAAAGGCCTTATGTATATTAACCAAATAATTTAAACTCATTTTTAAGATCTAGCAAGTGTAAGACACCGTCATGATTATAAAATGGTCCCAAATCGCAAATTTACACAATCTGACTTATTGGAAACCTGAATTCAAGTAAACTGAACTGTTGAACGGTATAACCTTAGAGCATCCCAATGGTTAACCTCATAAAGACTTATTACTTTTGCCATATCAATTATCTACTAACAAAAAACCTATTTAAAAAAAAACATCTCCAATGGTTAACCTTTCAAAAAGTTTTTTCTTATTAATATTACTAGTTACCTTTATGTATCTCAGATGTTTTATAAATGCCCCTCATATATAATTTGATCATTTTTATAGAATTTTATAATACTTAATATACTACAAAATAACAAAACTTATCATCATTCTTGTTCTTTATAAAAAATATTAAAATATGATAAAATTATCATTTATAGTTATAAAAATTATAAATAGTTCATATATAAATTTATCTAGGGTTTAAAATGTAAAATTAGTAAATATGAGCACTAAATAAATCAAACATTGAAAGATAGTTAAGAGGTTATGGAAAAATAAGTCATTGAAAAAAGCTTTTAAAAAAGCCCTTTACTCCAATAGCAAAAGGTCATCCAAAGACTTATTTAAATAGTAATAAGCTTTTGAAAAAGTTACCGTTGGAGATGCTCTTAGAGGAAAAAATAACCCAAGTATTCCAACATAAACGTTGACTACCTGCCACCAAATTTGTCGAAACAGCAGCCAGACAAATTCGGTAACTGATTCCTGCAGCATCAACTGCCAAATCATCGGTAAAAACTCATACGAACGTATGCATCGGATTGTTGCACCTTGTACTCAAAGCTTTTCACAAATTTCAATTCTACAAAATAGTTAAAATTAATTTTGAAACAAAATTTTTGGACCTTGACTATCATTTGGACCTTGTCCCAGACAACAATTTACTTAAAAACTAAATCTCGCGGTAGACTTGAAATTGTTAAATTTATGTTCTAGAAATGAAACAATTTAATCGGTGACAAAAAAGAAAAAAATGAAGGAATCGTCTAACTGGTCTGGGTTTGGTTTTTTAGTTAAAATGAGTCTAGTGGTTAACAATCCATCACAAAGTCTTAAGTTTTTCTTTTAAGTGTGAATATGTCCACATCGGCTGGATAAGGCAACTTTTTCAGATTCACGCTCTTATAAATTGGCAAGCTTCCTGATGATGCGTAAAAAATCCGGGTTCTTTTTATAGGCTCGGATGGTTTCGACCCGGTCTAAAAAAAGAGGCTTCTAGACATTGTCATTACTTCAAAGAGGTTTCGAGATATGAAAACACGCAAAACATGACAAACGAGTGAGGAAATAGAACGTTAGTAGTCTTTCATCGGGTGGTGATTCCCCGTAGGTAACTCTATATTATAGCTAAAGTTTTACGCCACTTTTCCGAGAAGTGATTGAAATGACTTTGTTTATGGCAAGTTTAAGTTGGTTTAGGATGTTTTTTCCTAACTAACGTCATCTTGTATTGCATGTGATTTTCTAGTGATTAATCTTTATCTATTATCTTTTAAGACAATACATATAAGATTTTAATTGAGGGAGAAAGAGTTATCTCTTTGTCTGCCTTGCTCGTTACCTCCCACCTCTTTTTATAAGCCTATACAACTTGCCCTTGCCCATGGAGTTTCAAGTTAACATGGAACAAAAGGAATATAGTTTAGGGGGAATATCATGATGGCTATTTAATATTCTTATTCGTTTCTATCCGTTCGTTTTTATCTAGTTTCTAGAAGAGTAATTTGTAAACATTTAATTGTATAGGTTATCTCTTTATATCAAGTGGTATCTAAATGGGCATGCTCTTTTACTAGTCTTGTAGTTATGGTGATATGTTACTATATCCTATTTTGTAGACATATGTTATCATATATGTTACCTCTTTATATCAAGTGATATCTAAATGGGCATGCTCTTTTACTAGTCTTGTAGTTATGGTGATATGTCACTATATTTTATTTTGTAGACATATGTTATCACTTCCAATCAAACTGAAATTGAAGTTGAAGATGACACCTTGCAATTCAAAATGAAAATCTATAACTGGGTTGGCTGTTGGCAACCTTGCCTTTTAAAACTGGGTTGGTGGAAAAATCAGATGTTTATTTTGCGTGGAAAAAGCAGGTACAATTACAGGTTGGGCCCCTTTGAGCCTGCTATCTTCAGGTCCTCATACAGATGACTAATGGCGCTTAAATAATGAACATAACGACGCTAAAACCATCAACATATATAGAGATTAATGTAATCCTAATCCTAATATTTTATAAAATCATGAAAACTAGCTAATTTAAGTTATTAATCACATCCATACCATTTAAGTATTTTAAACCAACATTAGAAACTCATAAAAATAGGCAGAAACAAAATGATTGTATAAACATGTTTTTTGCCTTTTAAACTAGCGCTGCATTATTTTCGTAGCATCAATAATGCAAAGAAATGAGCGTTACCCAGACCCCAGTTCTATGAATCATCACTCTGTTATGTTACCCTATGACTAGATGCATTTTTGTTCTTTTTATAGCGCATAATGGAAAGTCCTATATATGATCTATTAAACGAATTAAAATATGAACACTCGAAGAAGAAAAATAGTAGTAAGATGTTTGGGAATAACTGATTCGTTTTCTCTGGTTCATCAATAATTTGTGCTTTTTTAAAAACCCGGTTGATATATTTTAGTAAACGGGAGTTTGTCAAAGGAAAATAACATGTTTTTTAAAATTTGATAATGTGAGGTATTTAAAAAAAAGTTGCTCACCAAAATGTGCATAAATCATATTTCACATATTTAAGAGAACATTAGTTGGAAAATTAGAGGTGTCCAAACACATTCAGATGATTAAATTAAGGTCGAGTCAAAACGTCTGTAACACTTTTGTTGCTCTTTTAAAATTTAAAGAAATCGATTCGTATGTTATGTATATCATTCTTAAGAAATGACATTCTGTTAAGCAACCTCAATGACTCCTTTAAATGCAAAGTTTCAAGTGACGGTCGGTTTGCGGTTCACCACATCAGGAAGTGGATAGATTTGAAACTAACAACTCCGGGTTACTTAAATATGCCATAGACGATCACGATACCATTGAAAATAAACTGTTTGGTTTGGCGAGTAGGTTTGAGACGTATACCTGTCGCCAAAAGCTTGGAGAAGAGAGGTGCAAATGTAGGGACCACAACGTGCAAAACTTGTAATCAAGACGATGAAGATGTTGACCACGCCTTTCTCTGGTGTTCCTTAGCGTCAAATGTATTAACCTGGATATTCAATTGGTGCGGAATTCCATTTCCCATGTTCAACTCGGTGGTGGAGCTCATCGAATTCGGGACAAACTGGAGCAATTGTCCTAAGAAAAGAAAAATACATACTATGATTATACAGTGTACTATTTGGTGCTTGTGGAGGTCAAGAAATGACAAGTTATTTAACAACATTTCCAAGGCGCACACGGTGGTCGCGGGTGACATTATCTCAACAAGTTTTATGTGGTTAAAACGTAGAAGTAGATTATCTTGTAATTGGTTTGATTGGAGTGTTTCGCCATTTTCGGCCGTGGTGTAATTTGGACTTTTGTTTTCCCTCTTAGTATCTTGCCAAGTTGGGCTCTTTTATAATATATTTGCCGTCTTAAAAAAAATGACATACTCAAATTCTCATAAACATGTACTCCCTCCGTCCCACAAAAAAGTACCTATTTCTCCCTAAACTTTTGTCCCACAAAAAAGTTCTCATTTCTCAAATTGATGGGGGTCCACTCAATAAAATAATATAATTTTCAAAGACCCCACTACTAACTATCCAATAACTATCTTTCTCTCTCCAATCAAACCTTATATTTTAATCAAAACTAATACCAATTACCCCACCACTAACTATTTTTCTTAAGACTTGTGCCCATGAGAAATGGGTACTTTTTTGTGGGACGGAGGGAGTATTAAATACAAGAGTAAATTACATGTCATGTGGTTTAAATGAATTATGGATTTCGTTCATTGGTTTTTAAAACATAGATTGTACTTAATTTTGAAAATTGTAACACTAACTATTCTTTCAGTAAAATAGCCATTAGGGACTTTTTAATATTTACCAGTTTCCGACATACGAATTATTAATGTAACATATTTCAGAATTAGTATACTATTTTAAAATTACGGACCATCCTTGAATTAGAAAAGAAAAAAAAAACTCTGAAGAATGTAATTCGCATATAAGAGTAGTGAAGGAAACCGGGTATCGATACATACAAATAAATATATCATACGCAACAGAAAATAAACAACAACCCCGATCCTATAGTATCACAACTAGGACAATAAGGAACAAAAATCCACAGGGGGTTCATAGCAATTGTAGCTGAACTTCTAAAGGGGATACACGACTACTGCATTCATGAACCGAGCTGCTAGACGCTTTAATAATCACCACAAGAACAAACCGTGTGTGTATTCCGTATGCCGCTCCCTTAGCACTAAGACGAACCACTTGCCGAGATGGATTTGCTTCGGGTTTCGTGTTCACTCGCAAAGGGTGGGATGCAAGGGGTATTAGGGGTTTGCATGACTTTATAATTAGTTTATTCCCTAGCACTACTCCAGATTTACACATACATTAATCTAGTTTAGGGTCAAATATGCTAACTAACGTTAACTAATCAATAAACTAATAGTTACTTAAGCCAATAAATTATTGAACAATAACTATGATTAATACAGTACTAAATATTAATATTTAAATCTCTTAAAAATTAACTTAACTAGTTAATTATTCACACTTTGTAATTATTACTTGGTTCGAGATTGGGTATACAATCGTGTGACCTTTTTATGATGTATCGGACATGACGCCACATATACATCATTATCTGTGAACATAATCCAGCAAGTAGGCAGAGCGGGAGCTCAACCACACTGGAAACTTAGGCGCGGTCCACTCCTTCCTCCAAGCGCGTGATGGGTGAATATGGTGCGGAGATTACGCGAAGTGAAGGAAGGCGTGGTGGTAGTGTTGTACGTGTGTCTATAATAGTCGTATGTGACAACTTCGATTATGCTTTTTATGAAATTGGGTAGTGGTGAATGTGGTAGTAACGTAATAGTGACCACTTGGTAAATGTTCTAAGCAGTAAAACAGTAAAAGGGATGACAATAAAAGTTCTGATATTCGACTAAAAGCAAAATACCCACCCAAAATTCCACCAAGATTCCTACTTCCACATTCTTGGATTTCATTTACTTCATTTTGTAACCACAAATAAAATACAATTATTTGATGAAAATTTACTTTAAACTATTTTCTAAATAGCAAATTACATAAAATATCAAGATGATAAATTCTGATTTCGAATTCTACATTTAATTTTTTTTTCTTTTATTTTGAATAACAATATTATACCTGTTTACGAGATTCTCGTTCATTACTATAAAAGCCAATAATATACTTTTTAATTTTCTATCTTTCTTTTATATAAAAGGATTTTGATAATGGCATCCAAGACTGTAATTATCAGAACTCTATTCAAAATATATTTAAAAATACAATGTTGTTATTTATGAGAAAAATGTAAAAAAATTAGTAAATTACCTAATTGGTCACTTACGCATCCGGTTGTCTTATGCTTGTGCCACGATGTTGTCGCCATTATTAATTCACCAACCGATGCTGTCGCCTCGTTGGTAAGACTCGTCGGCTTCAATATTATGGTTGGATTTTGCGGTTCAAGAAAGAGAAGAGATGAGTTTTGGTAGGGTTCAATATATTTTAATAGAATATTTAATATTTCGTGTGTGTTATAATAGTGGCCCCAAAAACTGAAGAGAAGTGTATTATTAGCATGAGTATGTCAGTTGAATGTCAATTGAAAATGTGAGCTGACGCTACGTTGAATTGACAAAAACTGATGACGTCAGTTATGTGACTATTAACAGTGGTCTAATATGGTTATTAATTAGATAATATGAATACGGAGAATTAATAAATTATACGGCTCATGTTTATGTTAAAAGAAACATAAAATAGACATATTTAGAATTTTCTTTTGTATAAATAAGGATTTTTTTTTACCCAAGGAATCTAGTCTAGTGGTATTGGTGAAAAAGATAAGGTGTTACCCATGACTAGGGGTGCTTATCGGGCCAAAACCGAACCGAACCGAACCGATAGAACCGATAACCGATAACGATGAATTTTCAAAACCGAAACCGAACCGATAACATGTTATCGGTTTCGGTTCGGTTCGGTGTCGGTTCGGTCCGGTTTCGGTTCGGTTATTTTAGGCCAAATGTTCATCCTTTTCCGAAAACCGAACCGAACCGATAGAACCGATAACCGATAACGATGAATTTTCAAAACCGAAACCGAACCGATAACATGTTATCGGTTTCGGTTCGGTTCGGTTTCGGTCGGTTATCGGTTCGGTTCGGTTTTTTCGGTCAAAATGCTCACCCCTACCCATGACCAAGGTAATGAGTTCAAGTCCTATCGTGGACGTGGGGTTTATTCCCCATAGGTGGATGGTTCAAGAGAAAAAATATTGTCCATGTGAATGTCACTATATAGGCTTGAACCACTAAATTAATAAGTGGCCGTTAAAAAAGAAAATAAGGATTTCCAAAAAGTAGTTAATATATATAGTCAAGAAAGAGTATATATCACGGATGTTAGTTGAAAAGAAGGATCCAACGACCCAAATTAAATTTTTCTAGACATGACACACAGAAAACACTAACAACACACATCGATTCCAACTCATCACTCCACTATCAACAATGAATTCAACAGTAAAACTTGAATCATGAAACCTATGACCTTAATTTTCAACCAAATTAAAATAAAATTCTTTTTGGTAGAAAAATTGAAGACCCAATTGTCCAATTTGTTAGGCCCAGCAACAATGGCGGAGATTGTGATCTCAACTTTAAGTAATTCACTCAAATGTCTCGTCTCTATCCATCTCTCTGTGTCACATGTATAAAGCAACAGAGCAACACACATTGCCCCCAATTTTTGATTTTTTATTCTCGAACCAATTATATAAACCATGATCATCATGTATATATCGAGTGTTGACTCCCTTTTTCTTGATTTTATTGTTTTCCATCCACCAATGTCAATCACTCTCACTCTCTTCTGTCTTTCTCTCTCTAAATCAATTGAATTCATTGAGGTGGACGGTATGAAACAAGGCACTCGAATCTAGAAAATTTTACCGGTATGCATGTATATATGTATATATCAATATCTATGTATTTTTCTCTTTCTTCCTTATCTCTTTCATTTTAATGCTCGCCCATCCTTTCATTCATGTCACAGATTCACCTTTTTCGTGATCGAAGTTAATTTGTCTTGCATTTTTTGATGATTAAGGTTATAACTTGTGTTTTGATTCTTGTTATTAAAGCTTAATTATATTGCCCTCCAAGTGTTTGATAAAATGCCTCACTGAGTTTTGATGCAGCTTAGATTGCTAATCCTTTTATTTTTTTCCCATCCTTTTTCCACTATGTTTTTCTTCATAACGTTGTCTCTTTCGATGCTCAAAAATACCACTATTTTGGTGTTGCACAGTAAATTCTTGATTGCTACATCTTTCACTTTTATCATACTATTTTCCTCTTAATAAAACCAGACCTTAATTCCTCTGTTTCTTTGCTTATTTTCCTCTTTTCTCATTGTTTGGTATTCAAATATGACGAAAAATCTTGATCTTTTAGGAGTGATGCTGCTTATGTTATCGATTGTTGTTGTTGTTGATTCGGTTAATGAAGAGGGTGCTATTCTTTTGGAGTTCAAACTCAATCTTGTTGACCCAAATAACAATCTTGATTCTTGGAATCAAACCGATTCGGTTCCATGTAATTGGATTGGTGTAACTTGTAGTAATGATTATAAGGTAACTTCTATAAATCTTCATGGTTTAAACTTATCTGGCTCTTTATCACCATCCATTTGTAAGCTTTCCTTTTTAACTACCTTAAACATGTCAAAAAACTTCATTTCTGGTCTTATTCCTAATGGTTTAGCTTCTTGTAAACATTTGGAGGTTTTAGACCTCTGCACAAACAGATTCCATGATCAATTCCCATCTCAAATTTCCACGATTTCTTCCCTAAAAATCCTTTCTTTATGTGAAAATTACATTAATGGCGTCATTCCCGAAGAAATTGGGAAATTAACTTCATTACAAGAGCTTGTTATTTACTGTAATAATCTCACTGGAATCATTCCCAAATCCATTGGTGGATTGAAACAGCTTAAAATAATTCGGGCGGGTGTGAATTCTTTATCGGGCCCGATTCCTAGTGAGATCAGTGAATGTGAAAATTTGGAGGTTTTCGGGCTAGCCCAGAATAATTTAGATGGCCCGTTTCCTAGAGAGCTTCAAAAGCTCAAAAATCTAACAAGTTTGGTACTTTGGCAAAATCTTTTATCGGGTTCAATCCCACCCGAAATCGGGAATTTTAGTCGGTTAGAATTGCTTGCGCTACACGCAAACTCGTTTTCCGGGAACATTCCGGAAGAAATCGGGAAACTCACACAATTAAAAAGGTTGTATTTGTATACAAACCACTTAAACGGTTCGATTCCACAAGAATTAGGAAATTGTATAAAGTTAGTTGAGATTGATTTTTCTGAAAACCGATTAACCGGATTCATCCCCGAAAAACTCGGGCAGATAAAAAACCTTCGTTTGCTTCATCTTTTTGAAAATCTTTTGGTGGGTCACATTCCAACTGAGATTTCAAATCTAAAAGAGCTCAGAAAACTAGATTTATCGATAAATAATCTAACGGGTGAGATTCCATTAGGGTTTCAAAACATGCCATTTTTGGAAAGTTTTCAGCTTTTTGATAACCATCTTGAAGGAAGCATCCCTCCATTGATAGGAGCAAATAGTAATCTTTCAGTTGTTGATATTTCCATGAATAACCTTGTGGGTCCCATTCCTCAGCATCTTTGTAAATCTCAGAAACTGTTTTTCCTAAGTTTAGGATCGAACAAATTGTCGGGAAATATCCCGCACGGTTTAAAATCATGCAAATCTCTTATACAGTTAATGTTGGGAGATAATTTGCTCACGGGCAGCCTTCCTCTTGAATATTCAAATCTTTATAATCTTTCAGCTCTTGAACTCCATCAAAACCGGTTTACGGGCCCGTTGCCTCAAGAAATCGGGCAGCTCAAGAATCTAAAAAGGCTTCATTTGTCTGATAATTTCTTTTTCGGTCATATTCCGCCTGAAATCGGGAATTTGGGTCAACTCGTTACATTCAATGTGTCATCTAATCGGCTTTTTGGGGATATTCCTCGCGAGTTAATGAATTGTTTAAATCTCCAAAGACTGGATCTTAGCAGAAACTGGTTCACGGGTCATGTTCCTTTTGAAATTGGGAATTTGGTAAATCTTGAATTGCTTAAATTGTCTGATAACAGAATAAACGGGCCAATTCCAACTTCAGTAGGGAAACTGGCCCGTTTAACCGAATTGCAAATGGGCGGTAATTTTTTCTCGGGCAGTGTACCTTTCGAGCTTGGGCAACTCACTGCTCTCCAGATTTCACTTAACATCAGTCACAATTCACTTTCGGGCACAATTCCACAGAATCTTGGAAACTTATTGATGTTGGAATCATTGTATTTAAACGATAATCTACTTGTTGGGAAAATTCCCACAACAATCGGGCAGTTGGTCAGCCTTTTGGTCTGTAATCTTTCTAATAATAAATTATTCGGATCAGTTCCAGACACTCCTATTTTTAGAAGGATGGATTCTAGCAACTTTGCAGGAAATGAAGGACTATGCATTTTAAATTCAAACAAAAATAACTGTTTATCACCTACAATTTCACGATCAAATCAACATTCGGGCTGGTTTCATAAAGGGTTTTCTAAAGATAAAGTAGTAAGCATAATTTCTGGTACAATCGGGCTTTTTTCTTTGATATTTGCTATTGGTGTTTGTTGGGCCATAAAAAACCGAAAGCCCGTTTGTGTTTCGGTACAAGACGAACAAATGAAGCCCGAAATGTTGGACAGTTACTACTTCCCAAAAGCAGGGTTTAAATATCAAGATCTTGTTGAAGCAACTCATAATTTTTCTGATGATGTCATCATTGGGAAAGGAGCATGTGGGGTGGTTTACAAGGCGGTTATGAGTGGTGGTGATGTGGTGGCGGTTAAAAAACTGAAATCCGGCGCCATTGTTGACCGAAGCTTTCTTGCTGAAATATCGACACTTGGAAAAATTCGTCACAAAAATATTGTAAAACTTTATGGTTTTTGTTACCACCAAGAATCGAATCTTTTGTTATATGAGTATATGGAAAATGGAAGTTTAGGGGAGTTACTTCATGGGACAAACAATAATAACGGTCGGTTTCTTGATTGGAATGATAGATATAATATCGCGTATGGAGCGGCTGAAGGGTTAAGTTATCTTCATAATGATTGTAGGCCTCATATAATTCATCGCGATATTAAATCAAATAATATTTTATTAGATAAAATGCTTCAACCTCATGTTGGTGATTTTGGTTTAGCAAAGTTGATGGATAATAATACTTTTTCAAAATCAATGTCAGCTGTGGCTGGTTCATATGGTTACATTGCTCCAGGTATACTTTTCCCTTACTTTCACTTGTACCACAAATTTTAGAGTAAATTACACAAATGGTCCTTTAGGTTTGTACCATATTACATAATTGGTCCTTTAGTTTCATAAAGTACACTGGTAGTCCTTATTTCTGAAACTATTGACACGTTTGGTCCTTTACCTAAACAAACGTGAGGGGGTAAATCTGTCATTTTCCCTTTCCCTTCACCATATTGAAATCCATAAAAACCCGTCTGTTTGACGGGAAAGCTAACGTTTATTTTGGTAAAGTACCAAACGTGTTAATAATTTCAGAATTAAGGACTACCGGTGTAATCTATGAAACTAAATGACCAAATACGTAATATTGTACAAGCCTAAAGGACCAATTATGTAATTTACTCTCAAATTTATAATTCTTATAAAGTTTTGTTTATTTTTCAGAATATGCGTACACGATGAAAGTAACAGAAAAGTGTGATATATACAGTTTTGGGGTGGTTTTGTTGGAGCTTGTTACTGGGAGGCCTCCAGTTCAACCGGTTGACCAGGGTGGGGATCTTGTGACATGTGTCAGAAGATCGGTTCATGGGATGATTCCGGTTTGTGATGTGTTTGACAAACGGTTAGATTTGAGTTGTAAAAAGACAACAAATGAGATGTCTTTGTTTTTAAGGATTGCATTGTTTTGTACAAGCCCATCACCGCTAAATAGGCCCACTATGAGAGAAGTCATAGCAATGATGATTGACTCTCGAGAAGTCAAAATTAATTCACCATCTTCAGAAACGCCTTTAAATGATGCTAATTCATGCAAAGGTTAGATAAAGTTTATTAAAATTATCTTAATTTATATATGTAATCAAAATTGAAAGTGATTTATAAAATGAATTTGCAGAAATGGGCACGTGGCACTCGCGGTCTTCCTCTTCTCAATCTGACTCGGATGATCTGAAGAAATAATGGAAACTTATACGGTTTATATCTGATTTTTATTTGTACAAAAAAGAGAAATAACATTTAACATATTTTATAGTTATGAAATGGAAACTTATACCGGTTTTACTTAGTAAAGTCAACCGGCATAATATTTTATGTCATAGCATATTAGCAACAGACTAGAGCTAGAATACATGTAGGAATTAATGATTCTGAATTCAAGTTTAGAATTTGTTGTAATGCTTATACCAACATTAATGATTAAGTTCCAACTTGGATGTTATTTAAATTAAAGTTTAATAATACTTGTATTCTATTCTATTATGTGAAGTTGAATTTGTTGCAAGTTTGGGTGAGTGTGATTAAGGAGGAATTATGTGGCTAAAAGATATGAGTGAGTTGCACCTTGACAATTTTAACGTTGTTTCCTCATATCCAGGATCAGCTGCCACCAAGTTTCGATTAAATCCAGAACCAATCACATTCACAATGTATGCACACTATATTCACTCTAATAATTAACCTTTTTTAATCAAATTACCAGCCGTACGAAAGCAAGAAAAACAGCTTTCCTAATACAATAAAATCCATTAATTAACATTCATTTCCCAATATTCCATCTTCGTTCTTTCTCCACACACTTAATTCTTCTTCCATTTGCAACAACTCTATGAGCCATTCGTCCTCGAGAACCGATAGAAACCCTAACTCGTTCAACCGCCACATTCAACCCACCAACTCTCCGTACTATTTGTGACGGTTGTTGTAAAGTGGTTTTCTTCTCAACACTTTTTCTCAACGCATTCATTTCAGTCGCTAAAGGTATTTCCACATTTTCATTTTCAGCTTCAATTGTCGGCAATGGTGGCACAAATTTGGCGGTTGTAGTTGGTAGAGGAATCAAAGAGTTTCTTCGTGGGGCCACCGATCTCACTGGGGCCCGTTGTGATGTCATGCAAATGGAGGCCCGACCCGTTCGTTTTGGGATGATTGTGAACCGGTCTGGTAAATTCGGGTTGTTTTCTTTTTCTTTTACATATTCGTTTTCCGTATAGTCGTCAAGGTTGACCAAGTCTCTTGCTGGAGGAAGGGGTGCGGGTAGTTTATAGTTGTAGGTGTTTTTCTCAACAAGCGGTTGGTTTTCTTCAAAGTTTTTTTGAAAATTTAATGGTTTGGAAACAAGTGGTGGTCTTGAAAGTGTTGAATTCGGGTCATCTTGTTTTTGTTTAAATTGTTGTGCAAGTAGTTGTGATTCCAATTCTTTAACTTTTTCTAGCAGATTCTTGTTTTTTAACTCTTTTTCTTTCAATTTTATCTCTAAACCATGAAACTGATCTTCCATTTTATTGATTTGCACATCTTTGTTCTTCATCTCGTGCTTGTACTTGTCGACCTACAACACCATAAACAATGAGCGTTATATTCGATTCGATTTCCTCAAATTATGGACGATTAATAGCAAGATTAGTGGATTATATATTTATAATAGTAAAATACCATTTGTTTGTATTTTAAAACTTCGGAGCTTTCGATTTGCTTCTTTGCGGGACCCAACTCGATTCCTCTCACTCTACTTGCAAAATTGAGGGAGCAAAGCGATTCGCTTAAATCGTTTTCATTTGGACTAATTTGCACAAACATTAACGTCTTCGAATCTCCACCTAAACAATTTACATCAACAAATTTCGTATTATTCAAAACATCATATTACAAAGTTTAAAAATCGAATCTTTCTTTCATTGTACCTAGAGAATCTTGAAGCAAATGAGTGAGCTTTGAGTTTCTGGATAAAGAGAAAAAAACCCATAAATAAAAACCTAAAAGATTTAAGCTTGCATTATAAAAAATTACGAAAGTACCTAAATGGAATATGTGGGCTTTTAGTTGCTAAAGCGGAGATAACGTCACCAAGTGCAGAAAGTGAACGGTTAATATTTTGGGTTTCTTTGAGTCTTTCTCCAGCTACTTCTGTTTTTGCAACCCGTTCACTTCCCGCTAAATCAACTAACCAAAGTTTGCTCCTTGTCATTTCCCCATTGACCAAATTTTCACCTTTGACCATCACACAGTGTATACTGCACACACAAACAAACACTACCATGTTAAACGGGTGGGTCGGGTCGGGTAAAGATTAGAACGGGTCAAAATGTTGACTGACCAATGAGATCGGCTACTATGCTCATTAGCATTGGTTGACCCAACTGCCCTTGAATTACTGCCCTTTTTCAAAACCTCCCAAACCTCACTCATGTTGCTAACGTGAGCCTCAACTAGCCCAGGAACATGGTGCAACCCTTCACCAACTTGCCTTATTTCAAGCCTACAAAAAAAAAATAAAAAAAAATTAAACATTCTACATAAATATTAATAATATTTAATTAATTTATTTACCTCTTTGCAGCTGCTACTCCTGGTTGTGAAGTTGGAAGCAATAATAAATCACGAATTTGCTCATTATAAACTTCCAAAACACTAACACAAATTTCATACTTCATTTGATTTTTCCGTTCATTAATCACACGAAATAATTCTTCAAGAGTCCTGAAATTAACCCCACGGTTTTCTTCTGTGCCTTCCATTGTAAATGTTTTTCCTGTTCCCGTTTGCCCGTATGCAAATATGCATACGTTGTATCCATCAAGAACTGATGTTGCAAATGATGACGTGTCCTCAAAAACATCAACTGTTTCAAGATTTTATGTTAATAAATATTAAATATGAAAAAGAAAACTTTTTTTATTGTGTGGTAAAATCAAAATGAAAAAGAAAACTTTACCTTGGTTTGCTTCTGGGTTAAAGACTGAATCGAATTTGAAGTTTTTTTTAAATTGTGCATTTGATTTTATTTTAAGTTCACCGTCTTTTGAAGCTTCAAAATCAAATGCCATTGATGCTCCTTGAGCAATTTCTTCTGAATTTAATGGTCTACACCGACAAAATACTCTAATATTTCCTACAAAAACGCATCATTATCATAAGTTTTTTTGTGACATGTGACATTATTTTAGAGAAAAATCTCACCTTTTAACTCTTGGATCTTGTTGTAAAGCTCTTTTCTTTCTTTAGCTCCTTCGTTGAATCTGACTCTAAGATCTTCATGTTGTGTGACTTGTTCATTGACTATCAATATGAAAAACATGAATTACTTTTGTTCTTTAAATTAAATAGAGTAAAAGAATGTAGAATTTACTTCTTGATTGAATGATAGAACTCATGTCATTCATATCAGCGGCATGTTTTTTGTAAATCTCTGCATCTTCTAGAAGCTTAAGTTGATCCATTTTCATTATCTGTTTCCAAAAAACATTACATTTTATAATAAGAGTTTGGCTAACTCATGCCCTAAAGGCATGAGATAAGAGACATTTAATAAGCTTAAATATTCCTAAAAATGTTTAAATAATCATTAATGAACTTCATTCTTTACTAATTTATAAGATTCATTAAATACAATTTCAATTGTTTAAGGAAATACAAGTTCATTAAATTGACTCTTATCTCATGTCCTCAGGGCATGATTTAGAAAATCCCTTATAATAAATATGTTAAAAACATTACCGAATTGAAAATAATAACTTATTAAATACCTTTAGTTTTCTTGACATGTCTCTTAAAGATGAAAACCATTTACTTTTTTCTTTCACTTGACCCTCAACTGCAAAAGCTGTCCAAAACAACTAAATTAGATTTTTGTACCATGAAAATACCGAAAATTTAAACCGCCATTTATTAAAAAAAAATACCGAGTGATCCAACATGCATTGATTTTCTCATAAGCTCATTTTGAAGTTCTCTTAAAGACTTCAAAGCTTCTTCACATTCTTTACTTTTGCATTCATTTTCCATCTTCATTATCTCCAATTCCCTTTTTGCTTTCATCAACTCCTCATCATTTTCCTAAATAAAATAAATCCAACTATTTGTTAATCTAAAAGTTTTTATAATATAAAGTTAAAAAAAATAAGAAAAGGTGAAAAGATGATTACTTCACAAGGTGGCAATGGAAGGAGTTCAAAAGAAGCTTCTGGACTAGCACGATTTTCATTTGAATTAATTGGAGTATTATTGTAATCATTCATCTTTGATTCTTCAGAAATACCATTTTCAAAAGAGAGTTCGAGTGAACACCGTTTTAATAATTTGGGTGAATCTTCATAAGTTCGGTTGGGGATGTCAGGTGATGTTGGGCATATAGCTAAATCAGGTGAAGTTAAGGAAAACCCTAGCTTAAAATGACCTAGAAATCAAGAAAATGAAAATAAAAATAAATAAATCTAGCTTGAAATAATATGAATCTTGAAATTTTATACAAAAGTTGGAGAATTTCTAACCTTTCTTCACATTATTATCATCATCATCATCATCATCAATATCAACATCATCTTCTGGAACAATTTCTTCTGAGCTAGGAATCTTCCATGAAATTTCTAGTTCAAGAAAGAAAAACCCCAATTAGTACAAAAGGACCTACTTTCTTCCAAGAAAATAAATTAAAAATCTAGTGATCAAATTCATGTATCTTGAAAATTTATATAAAAGAGTAAAAATAGGAACCTTTCTTCACATCCACATCATTGATATTTTTTTGGGTCCCAATTGTTTCCGAGCTTAACTTCTTCCAAGAAATTTCTATTTTAAGAAAATAAAAACCCTAATTAGCCCAAAAAGGTTACTTTTTCCACTATCCAATCAAAGATGATGATAATTGGTACTTCACTCACCATCAAGAACATCATTTCCAATTGGATCCATGCAATCTTTATCCCTAGATGCTTCACGAGTTCGATCACTCAAATAAATATCTGTACCAAGATACAAATTAGACCAATTTGGTTCAAAAGAAAAATACCCATTTCAAGATTCAAAAAACCCAGCATAAAAATTGAATCTTTAATACACATTTTCACCTTCAATCGTGTTAAAATTCAGATCATCAGAATCAGCCATTACAGAAGCTTCAAAGCTCACAACAGGTGCTGTCAATCACAAGAAGACCAGAATAAGTAAAACACGTAACCAATTTGAAACCCTAATTGAAATACAAAACTACAACAAACAGCATACAATGAGATCGGATTTCGTAATTCTGTTGCTGTTGCTGCCTGTGGACATCAGTGATTAGAAGCGGGTCAAAACGGTTATCTTCCATTGATGAAAAGAGGGGAGATTTATATAAACTTTGAATTAAAAAGGGTAAAATGTCTCGAAGAAAGAGAAAGTAGTGGGAGGAATGAATTCTCTGCCCAAATCTTTTTTGTGTGTTTGCGAGTGTGTGTTTGCGTGTGTGATGCGATGATTTCGTTTGGAGATGATTCACTTTCTGCCGTTATGCGTGATACACAGAAGACCGTTGGGTATTTGAATTTTAAAGTTTTCAACCCGGGTTGGATCTATAAATTTGCACAAATTGACACTTTATAATTTTTTACTAGCTTCAAAGCCCGCCCGAATAAGCGGGCATGCTTCGAGAGATATGTAGAAAAATAACGAAATATTAATACTTTTTAAATAACTTAACAATCTATAATGGTAATAATGAGAAACATATTTTGATACATTGATAAATGTTATATGAAATTTATAGACGCAATAAAATTTCTTTATAAACAACATTTGTTGTTGAATTAGTAAATCATAATACACCCACTTATCTGACTAATAAATAGACACAATAAAAGATATATTATTAGAAGCATTCAAACAACAATGGACCATGTCATGACCAATAGATCAATAAATTAGAAAACCCGAAATAATTTTTACAAAAAATAATATCATAAAATATTTCAATCATAAAAAATAATAAAAGTTACAGGTCAAACGGGTTGAAAATTACCCAAATTGTAAAGCGCCAAAAATTACATATTTCAATCTGCACAAAATTATCCATTTTGACCCATAAATTAACCTGCCCGTGTTTCCACCTAGGAATCGGACTTCACCCGGCGTTTTAAGCATTGAAACACAAAAATAAATTAATAAGAAGATTATTATTACCATAATTTAGTACAAGGTGACATACATGAATGAATTGCTTGTTTTCACCCTCAAAGGTTGAAAATATAGAGTTTGAATCAGTTACTGTATGTTTATGTGACACGTTGTATGTCTTGCATTGTTGAACCATAACCAATTTCCAAAGCAGTTGATCCGGGTCCTTTTGAACTTGCACCAAGAATGTTTTTTACATTAGAGTCACAAAAATGTAAATATACTTGTGTCTAGGAGTTATCTAATACAATTTTAATGGAAAACTAATGTGCCAAATTGAACAAACTTTGAGCCTTGAGACTCATTGAAGAATGGGGTACCTTGATTTAATCGGACCAATAAATTGGACGATAACCAAAAATGCTTCTGATAACCTAGCCCGTACTCAAAAAATTCTAAATTATATTGACTTACATAGAGCGGAATTGACTGAGGAAAGTGTGATATGTTATCCAATAAGTTATCATATGTGACCCGTTTGCAACTGGCCGGCTAAAAACACCCTCTTACATTACATACCCATAAACACGCAAAGCTCAAGACACCAGACAATACAAAAATTAAATGATTGAAAATCTAGCAGACGGCAGTTTCAACCCGTTTAAGAGATCATATCTTCCGCAAGCATGCTGCAATGAAGTTTCATGGAGGAAATGACATGTGTTTTGAAATTTCTCTGCAACAAAATTATTACCTTTAAATTTTACATCCATATAATCTCTATATAGAGAAATTAAATAAAAATAATAATAATTAAAAGTTTTTTCCTTTCAACAACTAGTTAATATTTTTCCTTTTGTAGTAAAAATATTAAATATTACATTAATGCACTTTGTCTCTTCAATTTCGTAAATGCACTTTGAAGCAGAAAGAAGGAATAGAAACTCACGTGTTCTTGGTTGTCAAAACTTCTTCAATCTGTTTCCCTTTGACCCATTTAGTAGCTGAAACCACAAATGTAGCAATTACAACCGCAATCAGTATGCCAAATATATTCATATACTTCTAATTCACCACAAATTAAGCACTGAATAAATGCTATAACATCAATAATCTAAATACAAATTGGCATAATTAAAATAACAGAGATAGGGTTTTAAACCTTACTTGAATCGATTATGATGTGGAGCGACGTCGGACGTAGGAACAGATATGGCCACGAGCAATTTTAAATATGAAAAAAAAGTCAACTGGAAGCGAGTGTATATCTTTTCCTTCGATTATGTAATTGTTACACACAAAATCGATTATGTAATTGCTACCCACAAAAGTCGATTTATGATTTCTTAAGCAAAATTGATTCTGAAATTTCATCAAAATATCAATTTAAGAAGATGAACATCGAATTGATGAAATTGGAGCAAAGGAATGAACGACCAAGAGAAATCAAGGGAGTAAAGATTCTTAAATATTAAAATATCCCCATATTATACTGCAAGGAGGTAATTTTCGAAATAAATTTGAATTTTGGGAATAAATTCTAATCTTTGATCAGTTTAAATCCCGTGATTTATCCCCATATGTTTGATAAAATCCCGTAATTTTAGTGTTGCTATATAAAGTGCAGGAGGAAGTTAGTATTTTTAGGGAAGATGCATCATGGTCAATAGGGGAATTACATGTAGCATTTGGGACCAATGAGAGAGCTTGGAATTGATTAGTTGGCAAAAAAAGTCAAATCTAGGCCTCATATATAGGTTAAGATTGAGAATTGGGTGCGAACCGACCAAACTTTGATCACTCATTTGTTAGAATTTTCTTCAAAACTAGTTAGACTTTTTCTTAAAAAAATATATATCATTTCTATTTTAGCTTTACAAAGCTTTTAAAAAAAATGGTACGTGGGTTTTCAAATCCCGGATACTCTCCCTCTTTCTGCCATTGCACTCATGCATGTGATTTGAAATGCGGTAACTGGTACAATATGTTTTCCTTTTGCTCCAGCTTGAGTGCCACGTGGTGGAAATAGGGGGAGTATCCGGGATTTGAAAATCAAAATACCACATTTTGTAAAAACTTTGTAAAAGAACAATATAGCGAGAGAATAATTCTCAATCAATCATTTAATAAAAAATTTAGATATTTAGGTAGAAATATTTTTTGATAATTATCCAAAACTTCTTAAATGATTGGTTAGAAATTTTCATTACATAATTCACCAAAATTTGAGTATTCACTTCCAACTATATAAATGATACGGAGTACATTCTTTGAAAAATTCTATAATTATTTTTGAAAAATTTTCAATTTGTTAAGACCATGAAAATGAATGTTATCTAACATACTCTCCGTAGTACAAACAATATCATCATAAAAACCTTAGGAGTGGAGTAAACTAAAAGCCAAATAATACATGTGAGGGTTGTTTTTTGTGATGAGAAGTGAAGAGAAGTCATCATATAAAAAGTTGGGCCGGGATCGAGCAACTTGGCCCACAAAAGGGCAAGAGTTGATACGTTGAGTCGTAGTTGTGCATCGAAAGAAACGAGCAAAACTCTAATTAAATGAAGTGGCATTGACTGTGTCACACATAATGGAGCGGCAACTAGTAGTGACAAAACTCCATAATAGTAGAAAAAACTGAAAACACGACAACAGCTGGATCCGAAGAGGTCAGTGGCAAAGAAAGCCACACTGCATGAACACCAACAGCGCCATGAAAACAACAACATGTGGATCAATAGAAATATACAATAACAGCAACGTAAAGGTTGTGATGGCAAGCCATGACAAATAAATATATATAAATAAACAACAACCTCAGTGAACACGAACGAAACCTGGAGCTAAAAACGCAATTTCAGCAAAAAAAAAAAAACTAAAAATCCAAATATTCCGGCCGCCGGGCGGCGCGTCGGAGCTGATGAAGGTGAACACATTTAGATTATGTTCGGAATTCAATTACCTAGCTGCTAGTGGCGGAGGTGAGATACCACCTTCAATAATAATGAGATGTGAGCGAAAAACGGAAGAACTGCTTACTTTTCCGGGCAATATGTTAAGGCGGGAGGTGGCAGATCTACGGATCTCCGTTTGGGGCAATTCAAACTTATATAATGGTGTTGGAGGTGAGATTCAAGGATTTACGAATCCACACAGATCTGAACTAAAAGAAGCATAAAAAGAAACGCGTCCCCGAGGTAGAACAACAAAGAGCAATGGGGCTAGCTAGGTCATAGAAACTCTATGCCAGAGAACCTTGGGCTCTGATACCATGTAAAATAATAAAAATCCCATAGAGATAATTGTATTATTGATCACTATATAAATTACAAATATATCTAGAAATCTTATTAGACCCTAAACTTATCTTTACAATTAGGCTTGAGTCATACAATAAACTATATTATCCAACAAAACTAACAATGTATCATTTACTAGGGTGCCAAACCTTCCCTTAGCATATACATTTGTTGATCAAATATGATAACAAATCAGTTGTTTCACTATTTTTTCATAAGGAATATGCTAATTAGTTGAATTCAGTAAAAAAAATATAATAATTTGTTAACTAAGAAACAAAATGAATACTGTGCACGAGCTGTGTGTTCACTTTCCTTCCTTAAAAACGAAAAAGACATGTGATTAATACAAATAGTGAAAGACGGTATGCAACTTTTACGTATGAAATTGCATGGCTAATATCCACCGTAAACAACCTACACCCCACGGCACACCACTATAAATCACTACTTTCACCATGCACCTTTCTCACCATCCTTCCCAACACAAATCATGACAATATCCAAAATTCCAAACACAAGATTTGTAATGGAGGTTGCTCCACCGCAGTTCATTGTGGTTGTTAGGCGCCCATTCACGGTTGTTCTTGCTACCATCAATGAAGACGAGAGCTAGATACATTTAAATCTTTCTTTTATTTTGTCTCAAAATAATGTCTTGGATTCAATCAAGACACAAACATCTTTTTTAAATCTCGGGTTGCTTTTATTTAATGTTTTTGCCATGCTATGTTTTAGAAAAGAGGTGGCACGTTGGATGTTAATTTGACACCAATTTTTTTTTCTTTGGGTCGACAAGAAAGTTGTCCACCCTTACTTCATTGTAACAATGACGGGTTGCTAAATGAGAATAATGAGCTTCAATTCGTTATATATAATGTTCATCTTTTTTATGTATGGTTATGTAATTATTGAGCATCTCTGTGACTACATGAATTTATAAGTATTATTGGCATTTAATTTCTTTTGTTGGATATAGATATCACATTTGTTAAATTAAGAAGAAAGTGCATTTAAGGAACTTACTTTGTAAAAATAAGTGAATTGTCAAATTAAATAATTTAGATTACAATCGTTGTATATTTAAATGCTAGTATTAGCCTTTTAGAAGATGTAGACTTGTAGAGTACAATATGAATTGAATGATTAAAAAATGCATCGCTAAAAAACATTAGAAAAATGACCGGCCCATATATGAGTTCTAACAAATGACTCATTTTCTCGTACTATTATGAATATGACAATTGACAACTGTATTAGATATTTCATAGAGTTTTTTAAGCACGTAATATAAAAACTAAGTTTATAAAAAATTATTCATTCAATTATATATTTATATGGTACATACATGACGTATAAATTTATGAAAAATAAGAAACTACAATTGTAATATTAGGTTAATTAAATGACCATTTATGAAATTAACTTTAGTCTTTACTATATACTAGCCGGGTACCCGCGCAATGCGGCGACGGGTACCCTGGTAACTATATTATGCGGCGGGTGAATGTTGTTCGGTTACACGTTTTTTTCTACCAATAAATGTACAAAGAGAGACTTCTACAAAGTTCCCTAAAATGGAAAAATGCAAATGGGCTATTTTTTTAACCGAAATGGGTCAAATGTGTATTAATCGAAACAAGTCCCTGGTGGATCCATTTTAAATTATTTTACTTATTTTTTTTAAATTATTTTTTTTTCACGAAAGCGTGAATGTAATATTAAGTTATAGTAAAAAAAAAAGATTTTCTTTTAATAAATATATAGCCTAAACCCTAAACCACTAAAGATACCTCATAATCATACAACAAACTGCTTCAAAGGCAGATACTTTGTGCCACCACATTCACCAGCTGGATTAAACACCATAAGTTGAATACTAATTCCAACCTGTGGTGCTGAGAGAAAAATACCATCAACTTTGTGGACGAAGCCATAGAATATTGTGCATAGACCTGTAAATAATAAGCAACATCTGCTATAAGCCTATATAATATGAAGCGTTTGACTTTTTATTGCAATTTACAAATTACAACACTGCTGAATTGCTGATAAATGAGGGAAGAACACTTACTTGTACATTTCGTACAATAATTTCTTCAAGTTCTCATCAAATGTATCAACACGCTTGTTGTTTGGCCTTAGTACGGGTCTGGATACAACACAACTTCGAGTGGAGTTACAAATTGCATATCAGCCGCTGAAATAGTAGACGTGGTCATATATATTAGTTTCGAAAACTCAAACTTAATTTTCCCCCAAAATTCTTGATATAATGATAGAAGTTCTAATTGCTCGCAAAAGTTACCAAGTTTTGCACTAAACTTGACCTAATTTTAATCGAATGTAGACATATAAATGAGCATTAACAAGAGAACTTACGAGAAGCTGATTCATCTTTGTTTTTCTCTAAGAAACCACGTTTTTCTTGTGCTTGAACGGCCATGACTGGAGGTCTGTATTGGTAATTCGAATAGAAAATCGACCGGCCATCGAACAAAGTTGCTGGCTGGAAGCTTGTGAGTGTAGGGTGGAGGACGGCTGTGAAGAATCATTAGGGTTTTATTTGAAATTCTAATCATCTGAAGTATGTTGGTTAGGATTTCGAGATGTCGATTCGCTTCTCAAGATGTCCATTGAAATGACCTAGAAGGATTTTCAGATTTAATTAGGATTTCGACGTTTTGAAAATTCTGAACCATAAAGACAAAGATGTCGATTGAAATGCCCATCTGTAATTCGAATTTCGAAACCCACTCAATTGTATTGAGTCAATTGAGCTGTATATTTATCCGTTTATTAGATATGTGTTTATGATTATTGTCGTAGTCGGAGGCTAGCGCAGTTGGCCTTTTCACTGGAATTTGACCCGTAGCTTTTGAGTTCGACTCCCCGCTGATTCAAATTTTTTAGCAAAAGTTGAAAATTCCAAAAATGGAAAGAATTTGGCTGAATTTACAATATGTTATTTAGGGAAATGTCTAAATGCTTTATAAGTAGTAGAGATAGTTCTTACATTTCTCCCCTAAGGCTTAGAGCATAAGGTGTCACAGGCTGTTTTTGAATAGATTTTGAGCTTATCAGGAGAATCTCTTACGAATTATATTTCGCAAGCTGTTTTGTGTTTAAGTTAATTATTAACGATTTCCATTCATTTAACTTTAAGTTTTAACAATGTATAGGCCTAACAACTATGGAGTATGGACTATGGACCATTTAAATGTTTGATAATCCACTTCATACGCAATTTAATTAGTTAATTTGATTATAATAACTTAAACATATCATCGATAAGAGATCCATGTTCATATCTCTACTTTTGATACATAGTTTCAAGACCAAGAAACCCAACGTTGAAGTTAAAGAAAATGTATTAAATTGAAAAATGTAAATTATAGATGATATTATTTCTTACTGTATCTTTATATTCATTTGATTAATATAAATATGCAAATAAAATAACAAAATTATGAAAAAGAATTAACAGATTTCATATATCAATTATAAATTAATTTATAAGAGAGAATATAAAGTTATAAAATTCAGTAGAAACTAGGAATTAATACAATTTGTCAATATAGATATGTAAGATATGTAATGAGATATAGACAAAACGCGATGGGGGTCAGGAATAACTACACAAGTGTTCACGTTCCGTAAAATAAATTAATAGCTTGCTCATTTTCTCAATACATATCTCATGCGTTTCAAACTAGGTGATACATTTTTTGTTTTAGAATGTTTCAAAATAATTGATATATTTTAAAACTTATCATATTTGAAAAAAGATAGCGGGGTTCACACCCACTAATTATCTCATTTAATATAGTAAAATGACACATTTACTCTTATTTTTACTTTTAAACATCATTAACTTCATTTTAATCAACCACTAAAGTGAATTTAATGATGTTTAAAAGTAAAAATAAGGGTACATGTGTCTTTTCACTTTATTAAAGGGGATATTTAGCGGGTGTGGTCCCCACTACCTTTTACCAAATATGGTAAGTTTTCAAAGTGTATCACTTATTTTAAAATACCCCAAATTGAAAAGTGTATCACTTATTTTGAAACGGAGGAAGTATAAGTGATATTTACACAATAAAAGTTACTTCCTTCAACACTATATATTTTAAAATATATAAGTATATAAAAATTATAAGTTGTACTATATGAATAAGTTCTAATGTAACTATTAGTCTATCACCTCCCTTGTATGCATATGACAATCTTATGTGTTTCTAATGAGACATTATAGAATATAAATATTGTATTATATCCTAGTAGATCTTTTTATTTTATTATTGTATGCATAAAATGATTAATATGTGAAATTTATTAATATTCTCTTATAATCTCATCTTTTGATTTAACTGTTATATGATCAAATATATAAAAAAAAATTACTAGAAAGTAATATGTCTCTAAAAAGTAACTCACATAATGCTAAACTCTTTGACATGAGGTGATATTCTTTAGTCTTGTGTCACATGTAATGTTCGTCTGTCAAAATTGTTAGCATCGAAATCCAATTATACTATTCTCACAATACAGCAAACATGATTTCTTTTTATGTATGATCTTAATGTAAAGTCTTGCCCTTTTTCTCATTTTTATCATTAACAAGGGGTGTTTTCAATATTATTCATTTCACAATCAAAATGCATGTATTTTAATAAATATGTAATTCAATTTTTTAGTTAGTTGATTAGTAATAATAATAATAAAATATTTAATTTAAATGATAAATAAATTAAAATTTAGCCAACATTAGGACTGTGCCAACAGGAAAGCAAGCCGCTCGTCACTTTATCAACCGATGCCGTCGCCCATTAGGTTTCAATTTGTCGGTTGGATTATGCGGTTCAAGGAAGGGAGGAGATGAGTGTTTGGTGGGGCCCAATGTATTTTTACAGGTATTTATTATTTATTATTTTGTATGTTTTATAATAGTTGGATCCAAAAAACTAAAAAAAATGAGTATTGTTAGCATGCGTATGTCAGTTGAATATCAATTGAAGTATAATTAATGTAACACTGATTTGACAAAAACTAATGATGTCAGTTTTGTCATTGGTAGATTTAAATAAAAAAACAATATTAGTAGTAGTAGATTTGTTGCCATAAAAAAGGTAGTAAACATAAGTGAATTTAGAGTAAATTAAAATTGATAGATAAAAAAAATAAATCTAAATACTTTTTAGAGCAAATACGTGTAAATAAAAAAGTGAAAAAGATACTTCATAAAAATGGTAACTCACACGCGATATATGAAGTTATGAATTCACGCAAAAGTAGATCCGATCCCTGAAATAACCCCCTACACTCTCTCCCTCACAAGGTTTTTGCTTTCATTCTTCTGGTAGTCCATCGTCGTCTTCTTCGTGGAAACCCTAACGACCTCAATCTGACCGGCGATATCATCTCACTCCGACTTCCGGATCTACAAATGGTGAGCTTCTCTTTCTTCTCTCCTTAAATTTTGTCTTACTGCTGGAACTACACCGAATTAGGTTTTGTTGTGGTGTTTATAGTCGTCGTGAAATTTTGTGCTGCTGGAACACGATCTATCTGTTATTATTCATTTATTCTAGATATGCAGTTTGATTCCCTTTCTGAAATCAATTAGATCTGATTGTATGAATTCCTCGATGTATGCTCGATCCCGTAACCTATGTGTTATGCATTTCATTTCCTTTTAGGTTTAGAGTTCATTGATTTACTTTATACTGTGCGCACTAGCAGCTCTACTTGAAGCATTATACTATTGTAAATAACTTTGAATTTCTATGCATGTACATACTTCCAAAATCCTAGAGAAACTGGATTATACTGAACAAACGGACAGATAGTTCTTTTAACGGCAAGGAATTGAATCAATATATAGTAGCTGTTAAAAAAATATGTTTATGATATAATTTAGAATAACATGTAGTATCCATTTGGCTTTGGCTGCTTATAGGTATTTCTATAAATAGTTATTGTTGAAGTTTGATCCATTTGGGAGATCTTTTACTATATTGTCTGCCAAACACCTTTTTCTGTTATTCTGTTTTAGAATAATGGAGAACCGTGTTATCGATTTAAAACAATCATACAGAGGCTTCCTAAACAGTTAAACCCTATATAAAGATCACATCAACTGCAGTGAAATCTCCTAAACTTGTCACTTGTAATTGATTAGATTTGATATCCTTATTTTGTTTTAATTTTATATTTTATAGGTTTGGTGATAAACTTGGCTGCATCAGTGGTTGAAGTTGATTGAAGTCAATTAAATCCTTACAAAAAATGGCTTTTTCATTTCACTCTAAAGGGGCTATTTTGGTCATTTTCACCTATGTGATTTTAACCACACATCTCTGCAACTGTTTCTATTTGCCTGGAAGTTACATGCACACATACTCAACAGGCGATGAAATATTCGCAAAAGTCAACTCATTAACATCAATTGAAACAGAGCTCCCCTTTAGTTACTACAGTTTACCATATTGCCCTCCAAAAGGCGGAATAAAAAAAAGTGCTGAGAATTTAGGAGAATTACTAATGGGAGACCAAATTGACAACTCACCTTATCGTTTCAGAATGAACATAAACGAATCTGTTTTCCTCTGCACAACACACGCATTAAGTGAGCATGAAGTAAAGCTTCTGAAACAAAGAACACGTGATCTGTATCAAGTCAACATGATTCTTGATAACTTGCCTGCAATGAGATTTGCAAACCAAAACGGGATGAAAATCCAATGGACGGGTTTTCCAGTAGGGTTCACACCACCTAATACTGAAGATGATTACATCATCAATCATGTTAAATTTAGGGTTTTTGTTCATGAGTATGAAGGATCAGGTGTGCAGATAATTGGAACAGGGGAGGAAGGTATGGGTGTGATTTCAACTGCAGATGATAAAAAAAAGGCTTCTGGGTATGAAATTGTCGGGTTTGAAGTATTCCCGTGTAGTGTTAAATACGAACCCGAAAAAATGTCGAAATTACACCAATACGATCAAGTGGATTCGTTAAATTGTCCTTTAGAGCTTGAAAAATCTCAAATAATCAGAGAACAAGAGAAAATATCTTTCAGTTATGAAGTTGAATTTGTCAAAAGTGATATAAGATGGCCGTCTCGTTGGGATGCTTATTTGAAAATGGAAGGTGCACGCGTTCATTGGTTTTCAATTTTAAATTCATTAATGGTGATCTTTTTTCTAGCTGGAATTGTTTTTGTGATCTTTTTAAGAACCGTGAGACGCGATCTCACACGTTATGAAGAATTAGATAAAGAATCACAAGCACAAATGAACGAAGAATTATCCGGATGGAAACTTGTGGTTGGTGACGTGTTTCGCGAACCGAATAATTCCAAACTTTTATGTGTCATGATTGGTGACGGGGTTCAGATCACGGGAATGACAGTTGTCACGATCTTATTCGCCGCTTTTGGATTCATGTCACCAGCTTCACGAGGTATGTTGTTAACAGGAATGATAATTCTTTATCTTTTTTTGGGAACTGGTGCTGGTTATGCTGGAGTTTATTTATGGAAAACAATTAAAGGTACTTCAGAAGGGTGGAAATCGGTTTCGTGGTCCATCGCGTTTTTTTTTCCGGGTATTGTTTTTATAATCCTAACTGTTTTAAACTTCATTCTTTGGGGTAGTAACAGTACAGGTGCAATTCCAATTTCGTTATACTTTATTTTATTATCACTTCTGTTTTGCATCTCGGTCCCGTTAACTTTATTAGGCGGGTACTTGGGTACACGGGCCGACCCGGTTCAGTTCCCGGTTCGAACCAACCAAATCGCCCGTGAAATACCCGCCCAAAAATACCCGTCATGGCTGTTGGTAATAGGTGCGGGTACTTTACCATTCGGTACACTTTTCATCGAGCTGTTTTTCATTCTTTCGAGCATCTGGTTGGGTAGATTTTACTATGTTTTCGGGTTCTTGCTCGTGGTGCTTATGTTGTTGGTGGTTGTTTGTGCTGAGGTGGCGGTTGTGTTGACTTACATGCATCTTTGTGTTGAGGATTGGCAGTGGTGGTGGAAGGCGTTTTATGCTTCGGGTTCGGTTTCAGTTTATGTGTTTTTGTATTCCATGAAGTATTTGGTGTTTGATCTTCAGAGTTTGAGTGGGCCCGTTTCGGCTGTTTTGTATCTCGGGTACTCGTTGATTGTTGCAATTGCAATCATGCTGTCTACAGGTACGATTGGGTTTATTACATCGTTTTATTTTGTTCATTATCTGTTTTCTTCAGTGAAGATCGATTAGGGCTTTTAAAGCATAAAATGTATCAAGCATTCAAGGTTAGATATTTTAGTAGTGATATATGTTACTCGTATATTTCTTTTATGACTTGTTATGATTGTTTGTTTTAACATTTGAAAATTTTACATGTTATGAGTTTTTCTATGTGATAATTATATGCTTTTATTCATATATTTGCTTCGTTACGATAATGGTTTAAATCTGTTCAGAATGAGCAGTTTGAAATAGTGTTTGAGTTATTTATCATATATGATTCTTATAAGTAAAAATCATGCAAGTAGAATTGAGTTATTAGAATTTTTGGATACCCTAATTTTTGTATTCGGATTTGGATTATAATTTTCAAAATTTTCGTATATTGGATATCCGAAAATATATTTTTTGCTACCTTTTTATATTTTTTTATAAAATATCTGAAAAAATATCTAGATAATTAAATTCTTAGATATTGAAATATCCAGAATTTCAGATTCTTAAAAATCAAGCTACAATACATTCAGAATATCGGAATGGGTTTATATTTGATTCTGTCTCGGTGTCATTAGTCTTATTATTAATTTTAGACAAAATTTGATGTGTTAACCCAAAATTAGGGGCATCGCTTTGTTTTATGTAGCTACTAATTTTTTGGAGTTGAACTACGACTTACCTTGATTTATTTAGACTTGCCTTCTAAATCAGTTTTTTGTTGCAATTTAGCTCGTTAACAAACTCAAATCCGTACATCATCAATTTAAAATTGTACAATTTAGCTTGTTGACAATTTAACTCAACTGGCTTAAATCGCTCCTTCTCAAGCCCATACATACAAAATTTAGCTTGTTGACATATAGTTAAGGACTTAATACAAAATTTACAGTTTAGCATTTTAGTCCGTTGACAATTCAACTCAAGTGGCTTAAATTGCCCCTTTCTCACTGCTCTCTTCTCAACTAATCACCGATTAACCGCCCCCAAATGTTCTCAATGAAACTTTCGAGCACTAAAGGGATACGCAACAAAACTCATATTATACAAAAAAATATCATTAACAAGAGCTTGTCATGTACTCATCCAGATTATTGACTCGTGTATTACTCGGACACCTGCTATTATCGAGTGATAAATTTTAGATACAACATATAATTCCCATTACTAGATGACAAAAACAAGATACAATCGTGAAACATATCATATATTAATGTATAACTATTGTAATTGAAGATTGACAAATATACAAATAACAAGTACAGTGATAGTCCGCGCGTTGCTGCGGAATCTTTTTAATTCGTATTTATGAACTAATATTTGTAGGATTCTTTGTTATAACAATAAAAATAAAAATATTATTATGATTATTGATACACTCTTAGTTTAAAGTGATCTGAATAAAGATGTTAGAATTTAAAATTTTCAGTTAAAAAATAAAAATTAAAGGGATATGATTAGCATAACACCTAATATTTTTAAACCATTCAAGTATCTAAACTTTTGAAAATTTTATACCTTATATCAATAAAAAGTAAATAAACTAATTAATAAATGACTTTATGTATAATAAAATCTAGTCCAATTTTATTAGTAACAAAAGCAAATATTTTAAATGAGATAAAAAAATATAAATTATAAAAATCTAAAGTTAAAGCAAAAAAAAACCGTGATTATTTATTGGGGACCAAAATATTTAGTATCGAAAATTAGTTATTACCTGATTTTAAAATTTATATATTATAATACTTTAAGGGTATATATACAAACTAGCTTCATGGCCCGCCCGACTGGACGGGCATGCTTCAAGAAATAATATGCATAACTATAAAAAAAATGTATAAAATTATACCGTCAATTATTATTGAAATGATGAATAAACATTCCTATATACATGAATAATTATTATTAAAATTTAAATCTAAAATAATACTTCTTTGTATTCGACATTTGCCTTCGACGTTTGCCTGTTTTTGTTGTGCAGTTTTTAATTCTGAGATTGTACATATCTGACTGTTATTTCAGATTTAAATTTAAAAAACCCATAAAACATTTAAAAAAAATGTACGCATACGTTATGTTACCAGCGGTAGAAGGAAATCCATATTCATCAAACAATCGCATTAAATCTCCGAATTGCCCATGAAGATCACCAAACACTTTAATTGGAGCTTTTAACTGAAGAACAGTTGGTACGTGCAAAAATAACTGTTCAGCAGCATAACAAAGCTCCCCAACTTCATATGAATCAAGAAAAAACCTCCTGTTAACAGGTGGTTTCCAGTTTTGAGGTCTAAGCAAATTAGATATAACCTGTAAAAACACATATTATAATCTGCCATCTATTAACAAATTAGAAATAACTGTTCGTGCAAAAATAAATTTTAATATACATATTTTAGTATTATTTAATATAAAAAATTACATTATTAAAAAAACATACCTGTCAAGCTTTTAAGCATGCATTGCGCCAAAAAACAGGGTTGCGTATGGTATTTCTCCATTTTCTACAAACACAAGCTGCCTTCCCCAAATTGTATGGAGTCATTCTAGCAAAAATCTATGTAAAAGTGTTCTGATACTGATTAATAATTGTTGGTTACAAAGATCATTTCATAAGAATTTAGTAGAAAGTGTAGTTAAAAACACAAAAAGTTATAATACCTCATATAGTAATTCATATGGTAAGCATCTATGTATCAGTGATAAATCAACAACAGGCTTGTTATATGTGCTACCAAAAGGAGCAACTGGTCTTACATTAACCCTATATAGATCTGCAGTCACTCATATGAACAAAAAAAGAATACAAAATGTGAAAAAGTAACATATACCTCATTCTGAATTACATAGTTTTGTCATTACATACAAAAATTACAACTTGTTCTTCATTTATACAGTTATACTATATTTCAGAAGTCCTTCCATAGTTTTATCAATTTTCCACATTATGAGGCAGACTAAATTGTCCTAAATACTGAAATTTGATTGACATTAATGGCATTTCGGCAAGTAAAACACAAAATTATTGACATAAGGAAAACAATCATAACATTACAACTATTACCAAGCCATGGCCTTCGTGTTATGAAGAACCTGCAGCCCTCAACTGCGAGGCTGATTCGAGTTTAGCCACGATATTTTTAGCATAATCTGCAAGTCAAACAATAAAACTTAATTAACAATCAAAATCACACCAAATTCTGTACCAAATTAGGATGAGTCTTCAATTGAAATGGGCAACTACAATTGAAACGTAACAAATTGACGTATCGTGTGAAATGCTCCTAATTGTTGAGTAAACAATTTCGAAAATTGAAATCATACCTGAAGCCATGATGAATGACGATGATCTGTGGGGGTTGTTGGTGAAAATGGGAAGGTTTCAGTTTCCTCATTGGTTATGCAACGACCTAATTATTATATGGCGTTTGTGTGGTTCGTAAATTGTAACACCGACTTCATATATCTCGAGTTGAACGAATTGAATTTCAATTTAATAAACTCTTCCTCTTTCTCAACGAAGAACGAATTGAATTTCTAAACTTCCTGTTCCAGCAACTCAACGAAATCAACCTCTTCTTTCGACATCTCTCCACCGGTCACAATACTATCTTCGCCGGTCTGCCGCCGTCATCATCGCCGGAGGATTTGTGTTGTGGTTTGATAAGTTTCAATCGTTTTTTGAGTTCTTTGTAGGACAAAAACTTGTCTATCCATTCAGCCAGATTTCCGGATTGTTCAAACTCTTTCCGAATTTCATGATTGTTAACTGATTGGTGTGAAATATGAGTATTGATTTGTAGAAACGTGAGATATAGGAGGATGAAGAAGGAGATTAGGGCATGAATATAATGACGGGAAAATGGGACAATATGCGGTGAAAGGGGAAAACACGCTTGTTCAATGGGCAGATTTAACCCTAAAATCTTTTGACCCCTAAAATCGTTGGCTATAGAATGCAGGGGTGAATCTCGTGGCCAATATGGGAATTACACGTGGCAAAACCGGCCAATGAGAGAGCTCGGAATTGCCTAGTTGTCAAACCCAAGCCAAATTAGGCCTCATATATAGGAGAAGATTAAATGTTATAGAGGAGTTTAACAAAAATAAATAGAAATTTCGAAAGAATTTTTTTTGCTGGAGTCAGACATGTGGTGTTCTCCGCATCATGCTTTAAAGTTGGCATGTAAAGCCATTTATCCAACTTGTATTTAAAGCATCATATTAATTTAATATTAATTGTATACACAAAATAGTTAGTAGGTAAAAAGGAAAAATTGCAAAACTTAGGGGCAGAAATTGTAAAATTTTATGAACAGTGAAAATGGAATGGTAATTATATATATAGAAGAATGACACACATTTGAAATGAATTCTCATATAATAACGAAAATGTCATTTTAATAGTAAAATGTTTAAACTTGTAATAATTTAAAAACTTTTATAAAATATCATTAAATTAAATATTAAATTTGGAGATGTTATAGTGAAATTTATAAACTACATAAAATAATACATGGAATTAGGGGTGAGCATAGTAGGGTACCCGCCGGTTCCGACCGGAACCGAAACCTTTAATACCGGTTCCTCAATTTTCAGAACCAGAACCTCCGGTTCCGGTGTCGGTTCCGGTTACCCTGTCTCTAAAATCTTAAAGTTAAAATAAGATGTAAAGCTTAAAAATTAATCATTTTTGGTCATTTTATGTATTAATCTTTGAATAATCATAATTTCTAAAGAGTTAAACACATAATTGTCTAACTAATATATCGCTAAAACACTATATTTAGACTAAATAATTGCTAAACTCATTCAAAATTACACCAAATTTCTCATTTCTCATATATGTAATATATTTTAACATAAATAGATCGAATAATCGCCGATTCCGGTTATCCGGCGGTTACCGCTTCCTAAATTTTGAGATACGGAATCGGAACCTCTTAGGGGGTTCCATAATTTTAGGAACCGGAACCTCTTAGGGCGGTTTCATAATTTTAGGTACCGGAACCGGCGGTTCCAAAATGATTTCGGTTCCAATCTGGTTACCCACTTTTTTCTGTTCACTCGTACATGGAATGTGAATAGTATAACTAAAAAAACAAAATAGGTGTACTTTTTACATAACCACCCTTTTTTTATTTCAAATTATGTACAGAAACATAAATATAAAAAAACAAAAAAAAAGTGTAATATGATTTTAGTATGAAAATGGAGGGGCGTCGGTAACATACGAATATAAGGGTGTCATTGGCATATTCAGAATACAGGGGTGAAAATAAAATTATGAGTTAATTACACAAATGGTCCTTTAATATGATACCACATTGCAAGTGTGGTCCTAATCTTTTAATTTCGACAAGTGTAGTCCTTTATGTTTACCGATTTTGCACGTTTGGTCCTTTAGGCCAAACGGTGTTAAATTTTTCTGTTAAGTGACCTCACATGAGGGTAAAATAGTCATTTTATCAACTTCATCTTCCTCATCACCGATCTATCATATCATCTTCCTCATCCAACTTATATACAACTTTTTATGCAATATGTACATACCAACTTACACTACCCACTCCATCATCTTCACCCAAAAATCAAAACCCTACGAATCTGTACATACATAATTGAGAATAAAAATGAAAAATTGAGAAGATTTAAACTTTTGAAAATCTCTTAACAAATAATACCTAATCGCAATAGCTGTGATTTTGTTTGTTTCAAATTTATGGCACACATCACCACTACCCGACGGATAAAAGTGATGGATGAACCCCATGAATTTTCATTAAATTCATCACAGGCCCAATTTCAATTTTAATTTCATTCTCTGTCAGGTTTAGTATTTCACACACTGACCCACAGGAATTCGTTCTCCATTTTGGCATTATTATTCATCGATCATTAATGGCTGGTCTTTATTCATCCATCAGACCCAATTCATCATCATCATCACATTCATCACCACAGTCTTCTCAATTTTTCAATTCAAAAATTTTACTCTTACTCACACTTCTTCCGCTATCTCTTGCACTCTTCGCCTTTGTTATTATTCATCGATCATTAGGGTTTTGATTTTTGGGTGAAGATGGAGCGGGTAGTGTAAGTTGGTATGTATATATTGCATAAAAAGTTGTACATAAGCTTGATGAGGAAGATGATATGATAGATCTGTGGTGAACAAGATGAAGTTGATAAAATGGCTATTTTACCCTCATGTGCATTGCAAGTGAGGTCATTTAACAGAAAAATTTAACACCATTTGGCCTAAAGGACCAAACGTGCAAAATCGGTAAACATAAAGGGCTATACTTGTCGAAATTAAAAGATTAGGACCACACTTGCAATGTGGTATCATCTTAAAGGACCATTTGTGTAATTAACTCTAAAATTATAAAATTATAAAAAAGCATGGTTTTTCAAACTAGCCGTTAGAACCTCAAACGCTCTCCACTTTGTCGTTCTCTCATAACCCATCAAGAACCACATTCATCTGCTTAAACCCACAACACAATTTGTTCAATAATTCTCCTTTTACGTCGAAATCTCTCTTTATTTGTGTAAAAATGTTCACAGAAGGGCTAGACGAAAGTGCACTCAACTGGGTTAAACAGGTACTTCCGCTCTTGATTTTTAAATTGCTTGAAATTATATTCTGATATTTATTGATATTTTGTTTAAGTTTGTATTCATAACAATCGTAATTTTACAGGGATCGGAAAAAGAACAAGTTCCAGCTCGTTCACCATTAAGAGAGACTTCAATCGATCATGAATACCTAATTCCCAAATCCCCTCTTTCGTTTAATTCCCCAAATTATAAATCCTCTAATTTATTACCACCCCTAAAATTCCATTCGACCCTTCTCGGATCTCATAATCTCGAACCCAATAATTTCAACGATTATGAAAACGATGAAGAGTATGATAATTATGATTATGATGATCATGATGAGAGTGTGGGATCTGCTTCAGATGATATGGACTGCACTTTTTCTGAAGGAGAAGAATTTAATGAAGAAATATTTGATGTTAATCCGATTAATGTTTCTGCACCAATTGGACTTAACAAGTCTACTTTGAATAAAGGGGTTATAAAAGAGGATCTTTGTGTTCAAGTTCCTCAAAAAAACAGAAAATTTACCGATATTTCAAGCTCAATCTCAGCTGCTAGCCGTTTGCGTGATTCGTTACAGACTCATAGTGCATATGTAAGTTTAATATTTAATCGATCTGATTTATGTTTCGTATAACACCCTTTATTTGTACCTACAGAAAGACTCAAACTTTGAGAGGTTTTTATTTATGGTATTCTGTAGAAAAAAGTCAACATGGTCAAAGTTATCAAAACTGCAGAGAGAAAATAAAAAACCTAACTAGGTCAAAAAACCCTGTATAGATTCTTCTGAAAGTTTGAGGATTATTATCAAGATATTTTAAAGTTGCTACCTTTTTTATGAAATGGTTTACCCAATATAGAAATAAGTCCAAAAGTTACCTTATAATGCAATTTTCGGTTCGGTTTATTAAATTGCAATTATTTTGACAATATTGTGATTATTGTAGGGTACTCCTACAGGTGATTTAGGCACACCAAGTGCACCCCCTATTTTTGAAGAAGTAGTACACGTTCCTGAGGTTGACTGTGAATTAAGTAAAGATTCTTCAGGAATTGAACAATCACAAAATGAGGTAAATATGCAAGAAAAAATCATTAGTGATGATGGTCAACTCGAGTCTTCTGTTAGTCAGAGGTTAGAAATTCAAACATGTACATGTTTCTGTTAATCATTTAGAATCGTTTGCAAAATATGTTTTTTAGATAATAATCCATTAATCATTTTATGCAGGGAAAATGAAGCTGTTAAGTCAATGCCAGAAACAAATTTACTCGATCAGGCACCTTATTATAACAGGTACTAAATCAATTAACTTTTTTTAAACATAATTCAATATCATTTAACAGAATGTTGACTTTTTACAGTGGTCAAAATCCATGGCAAACTTTAATAACATATGATGCATGCTTTCGTTTATGCTTAAATGCATGGGCAAGAGGATGCACAGAAGCACCTATTTTCCTAAATGATGAATGCAAGCTTCTACGAAATGCATTCGGGTATCTTAACTTATTTTTATGTTTATATTTTCTCATAATTTTATAAATTTATATTTTTTATAGATTACACAAGTTATTGTTGCAACCTCGGGGTTTCAAACCGGTAGAAAGTAGTTGTACCGAGAATACTGATAATAAAGCACGCGCTTTAAAAGTAAAGAAAGTTATTGGAAAAATCAGGGTTGAAGGTATGATCTTTAACTTATTAAAATCCAAATAATTTTAATATTTTCCTGATTTTAATATAATTATAATATATTTTTTCAGTGAGAAAGATAAGAATTATCCCACAAAGAAAACTTAAGGACACATACTCTCAACAAAGTGCTATTTATATGCAAGCAGGAGTTGAATATATTCGACATGTTTCTTCACTTGTAAAAACAAAAATCAACAAATTAGGAATTTCTTCATTTTCATTTCCATGTGAAGGTTTGTTATTTTTCATCCCAATATTTTATTAAAATTACCCATTTTTATATATATTTTAATTATTAACCGAATGTTGTTGTCGTGTTGTAGAACCGGTGACATGTTTATTACAACTTAAAAGTTCTCAAGAACATACAGAAACTGGATCAAATTTAGGGATTTGTTTGAGGCCAGGAACGGGTGATTCCCATGACTTGTAAGTTTTCAAATATATAAAAAAAATTTAAATTCTCGTGTCACATTTTAATAATAAATACTTCCTCCGATTCAAAATAAGTGATACACTTTCCATATTTGGGTGTATCAAAATAAGTGATACACTTTGAAAATTCACCTTATTTGGTAAAAAATGGTGAGCCCCACATCCACTAACTACCTACTTTAATAAAGTCAAATGACACATTTACCCTTACTTTTACTTTTAAACATCATTAACTTTACTTTATTCAAAGATTGTGGGACCCATTCTCCACTAATCATCTAATTAATCTAATTTAATCCTCATTACAAAGTTTTGCCTCAAAAAGCGTGAAAACAAGAGTGTATCACTTATTTTGAATCGGAGGAAGTATATAAAGTTTTAATGTAATCTTTTATGTTATATTAGTTTCCCAGAAAATCAAGGAGACGCCCTTTTGCTAGAAGTACATGGCGAGAAAAGAATTATTCAGGGTCGAGCAATTATTCCAGTTTCATCCTTACACGACAATCCCGTAAGTTATTATTTTATTATATAAAATAAATGATTATTATCAGATGTAATTATAAATAAAATTATTAATGTAAAAAATGCAGAATGATAGAATAAAATGGTGGCCAATTTATCATGAAGATAATGACTGCATTGGGAAAGCTCAGCTTTCAATTACAAGTACAATTACATCTGATGAAACAACACATCTCAAGGTTTGATTGTTAAAAAGTTTAAATCTTTTGCTTAAATTTTTTTCAAAATTTTTTTATAATAATTTTTAAACAGTGTGGGCCCGTTGTGGAAACACTCGCGTATGATTTACTTTTGGCGGCTGCCATGCGTGCACAATGTTTCCATGCACGTAATTTGTGTGTAGTTGAACCATTTAAATGGTTGTTAACAGAATTTGCTGATTATTATGGAGTTTCTGAATCATATACTAAACTCAGGTATCATTAATCCAATTTTAAACATGTTTTATATTTTTCAATTTTTATTTAAATTTTTATATATTTTTAGGCATCTTTCACATGTGATGAATGTTGCAACACCTACAAAAGATTGCTTAGAGCTCATATACGAACTTCTTGTGCCTGTTATGAAAGCTAGAACCGAAAGACGACTAACAAGACAAGAAGTAAGAAATTCCAAAACTTTTTATTTAATTTAATTTATTTTTCAGAAATTTGACAAATATAAATATCATGATCATCTTGCAGAAAACCTTATTATTAGACTGTGAAACACAAATCGAGAGTCTACTAGCACTTTCATTCCAAAACTACAAATCATTAGACGAAAATTCGACCACCGGTTTATCAGAAACACTAAATCCTTTGCCGGAAATGGCTGCTCCGGCGATATCTCCGGCGGTTCAGTTATATACTCTTATTCATGACATTCTTACTCCAGATGGGCAGGCTTTATTGACCAACTATTTACAGGTGAGTCAATCAATTTGTGATTTTTAATTTTTTAATAATGTTTAAATTTTGTTTTTTATAAAAAAAAAAAAATTGTTTTACAGGCGGCAGCACAGAAAAGGTGTAGGAAGCATATGGTTGATACAGATGAATTTGTGGCGAGTAATAGCGACGGATTTCTTATGGATTCTGTTGCAATTACTACAGCTTATTTGAAAATGAAGATTTTGTGTATAAATTTAAGTGATGAAATAAAGACGGATATTAAGATACATAACCAACATATACTACCAAGGTACATGTGAAATCTCAGCCACTCATCTTGTCAATCATTCAGAATAATCATATATGAACAAAACAATTTTGTCTTGTATATATATAATCATATAAAAGTCAACATAACCGTTTGTTGACTTTTCAGCTCGATTGATCTGTCAAGCATAACAGCAGAAGTTTACAGCAATGAATTAAGCAAACGCCTTAAAAAGTTTCTTGCAGCATGGCCTCCTTCAAGCCCACAATCTCATGTTAATGATCTTCTTATAGCAACTGCTGATTTTGAAAGAAATCTTGAATCTTGGAACATAAGGTTATATTATATATTTTAAATAACATTTCTTCGTCTTAATTATTAAAAATCATGTAACAAAAATTAAAAAAAAATAAAATCTTTATGTTTTTTAGTGTACCTCAAGGAAATGGTGTAGACTCAAGAAACTTGTACCATAATTATATTATGGTTTGGGTCCAAGATATGCAGTTATGCTTACTTGATTTATGTAAAGCTGAAAAAGTAGCATGGCCTGGTGTAATTACAAATTCGCCCTTTGCCGAGGAATTATATGATAAAATTAAAGAAATGTTGAGTCAATATGAAGTTGTAATTAATCGATGGCCTCAATATACCTTAGTCTTGGAAAATGTAAGTTATTTATTATTAAAGATTTATATGTTGCAAATATAATTTATATAATTTTGAATATATTTTGTATTGGAAAGGCGGTTGCAAATGTGGAAAGAGCAATTATGAAAGCACTTGAAAGACAATATGCAGATATATTGACACCTTTGAAAGATAGTATTCCCAAAAGGCTTGGAATTCAAGTTCAAAAATTAACAAGAAGACAATCAAATGCTATCTATACTATTCCAAATCAAGTCAGTTTTTTTTTTAATTTAATTTTTATTAAGTTTATGTAATTTAATCAAATAATTAAAAAAATTAATCATTTTTTTTGTGTGGCAGTTGGGAACTTTTCTCAACACAGTCAAGAGAATTCTTGATGTTCTACATTGTAGAGTTGAAGAGAAATTAAAATCATGGGCATCGTATCTTCCGGTCAACGGGGATAAAAAGTCAACTTATGGGGAGCAAATGAATGCAGTTACTGTTTTGTTTAGGACAAAGTATAAAAACTACATGCAGGCTGTGGTGGTTAAGCTCGTTACTAATGTAAGTAATTTCAATTAAAAAACATTTTATATTATTTTTATTAAAATTAATGATTTTTTTTATAGACACAAGCAAGTCGTACCACACGACTTGAAAGAATTCTTGAGGAAACAAAGGAAGCAGATGGAGAAGGTGAAATACGCGAAAGAATGCAGATTTTGTGTTCACAATTAGTTGAATCGGTTTCTAATTTGCATGAAGTTTTTACAAATCAAATATTCATTGCTAGTTGTCGCGGTTTATGGGACAAAATGGGACAGGTAATTTTTATATTTTCTTAAAAAAGAATGATTTTTATATTTTCTTTAAAAAAAAAGAAAGGATTTTTTATCATGCAAATGAACATGTATGACTTGCAGATTGTGCTAAAGTTTTTGGAGGGCAGGAAGGAAAACCGCGTATGGTACAACGGATCTTATTATGCTCTTGGAGTAAGTATTTTTCTGCATTTAATTTGATTTATCTTTTTATTTTATAGAAATATAATATGATTATTTTGTTTTTTTTTTTTAGATTTTAGATGATACTTTTGCTTCACAAATGCAACGACTGCAAGGAAATGCGTTACAAGAGAAAGATCTTGAACCACCTCGATCGATTGTTGAAGCTCGGTCAATTCTTTGCAGAGATACTAACAATGCAGCAGATACTTCTACCTATTTTTATTAAATAATTAGTGTAAAATTTCATTTACATGCCAATTCTTTTGTAAAGAAATATTCTTTATATGAATAATAATCAATTGTTTCTAAGTGTTTTGCTTTATGATGATAATGTGTTGATTTAAATTGACCTCTAACAAGTCAAATGGATGAACTTCAAAATTTAGGCCAAAAATCAGATTAACAGTTTAAAAATACAAGTTTTAAAATAATATTAACTATATTTCATCTATCAAATATGAAGTGACAAGATGAACACTGATAAAATAATTTTGTTTATTTTTTTAAAATGGCCAACTTTTTTGACTTTTTACATTCGATCATTTGACTTTACTAGAAATAATACTGTTAACTATGGGTAGTATCACAAGTTTTTTTACACTACGGTTTTGAGTTTCTTTATGGTCGTGATTGTAGGAAACTAAACATTAACCCCTCAAATTATTTATAATATTCAAATCATGCCCACCCAAAAAAGGTATAACATTTTGTTTGAAATAACAAAATTCACATAAGAGTATGCAAACAATGTTATGTCATCGGAAATATATTGGAAAGAAAATATCTTTGAACATATATTTTGTTATTTATTATAAAACAATATTTTGGTTGTACGAATATATAAGTAAATATTGTTTTGGGTATCATATGAAAATCAACCGCGGGATTACGCGAGGTAAAAACCTACTAGTTTAATCGGCCAATTGTTTTGACCCAATCCACCCATATTAATTTGTAATTTAAGATTCTTGATATTGTGCAATTTCTTCACACTTTTTGTGTTCAATTATCTTTATCAACTTCTCTTATGCACCAAATTACATCACAACAGTATAAACAAAAGGCAAAATTATGTTGCAAAAAACCAATATCTACTTTACTCAGCTTATGACAAATCTGAGATCTACATAATCATAGCTATGCCATCATGGAAGTCAAACTTGCAGTTGACTTACTTAAGAAATCCGACTCAAAAAGTCATAATCTTTGCTTCCTGCATGACACCCTTCTTTACAACTATGGATTTACACGTTTATCTTCTGCAAAAACAAATTACACGATTTAATCAAAAGTCAAACAAGTGATAATTTGTAGTCAAATAACTTACGTATAGATTCAGGATCTAAATGTACAAAGAAACTTGCAGCAACTATTAAATAGCAAAACACAAGCATTAATCCTTTGAAGTAATTAGATGTTCCTTCCTGCCAACATTAAAAATAGGGTAGGTTAAAGTGTAAAGTTTGATTTTCAGAGGACTGAATTTGACAAGTTTTATTTTCTCCAAACCTGCAACATGAAGGCTACTACAAGAACTGTCATGAAAAGAGTTGCTGTCTCAAAAAGTTGAAAATTTAAGTCCAGTGGTTGTCCAATTATCCATCCAACCACCACACAAAATGGTATCTACAATTATAATTAAAATTATAATAAATAAATAATAAAAATTAGAATTTTATAACAAACGCTATAAAAAAGTTAATATTTGTTTATACCGCAAACATGGATATTTGTGTTGAGGACCCAATCGCCACTCCTAAAGATATATCCTGCATAAATAGTTTTTGAAGAACATAAATAAAAGTTTTATAATTAACTAACTTTGTATGATGAATAATAATAATAATAAAAATAATAATTTGCTTACAAGTTTGTCTTTGATTGCAAACATGATGGCACTTGCATGTTCTGCTGCATTTCCAACAATTGGAAGCAGAATTACACTAATAAATGCTATTGGGATATTTAATGCAACCGAAGCGCCCTGAAAGATTAAATTAATTTCATTTAAATATTAAAAAAAATCAAAACTTAGTTAATTAAACAAGTTGATTAATGCTTACCTCAATAGTGTCTACTAAATATTCAGAAAGAACTGAAATTATAACTGTCAAAACACTAAGCCAAATAATACATTCAAATTTTGAGATATCCGGAGATTCTTCATCATATGAACTCTCATTATCCTCATTAGCTTCCTGATATTTATAACTTAATAATATAAATATATAATATATTAATATATAATAAAATAAAATCTACACTGTAAAAAAACAATTTTGAGGGTGTAATACCGTCGAACACCAACCTCAGTGATTGGCGAATACGAATTTTGTTGACTAGTCAACTGGAAAAAAAGATATGCACCATATGCTATAAGCATTATACAACTACTAAATCTTGAAAGTGCTAATTCTGATTTCCCAAAATGTAATTCGGTGTGAGTGAAATGTAAAACAGCTGGAAATAACAGACCCATAACTGCCATTAACAGCAACCCTGAGCTCATTACAGCATTTGACTGCACAACAATTTTGTATAATCTTAATATTATCAATAATGCAGAAATCTTTAACAAGTTGGAAAATTACTAAACTAACCTTGTTAAAAACCTGTTCTTTTTTAGAATGAACAATTCCTCCACATAAAAAAGCACAACCGAGAACAAGCAACATGTTGGATAAAATCGACCCGAGTAATGATTGTTGCACAACACGTAACATACCGTGTTTCATTGCATACATTGATATTATTAATTCGGTTGCATTTCCAAAAGTTGCATTCAGAAGACCGCCAACTGTAATTTTAATTTGTGTTAATTTTAATTCTGAATTATATTTAGAATGAATGATTTGTAACAAACCTGTAGGCCCAGTGTAGAAAGCCAGCTGCCTGCACAAAATATAGATCTTAGATGACTAATTAGCAAAAAAACAGTTAGTAACTTAATATTATATGATTATTATAGATTTAAATGTGAAAGATAATTACTCGGTAGCCCAACCCAACCGTTCTGCTAAAGGTATGATACCCAATAAACTCAAGAAGAAGACCCAACCCTGATTTAAAAATTAAAACAAATTCAAGTCAAAATGGGCATAAAGATGGTACTGAAATTGAATAATAATGAAAATAACTGACATGATGATTAAACATGTGATCAACAAGTATTGCTAGTGGGCCAAAAGGTATGAGTAAGTTAATTTTATCAGATAAAAGAGCAATCTTTATGCTGTTCAACATTGTGCTCCAAATATATTTCTTGCCAGAGATTCCTTTAATTGAAAACAAATCTCTTTTTGATGATATTGAACTGGAAAGACTCTCATTGGTTGGATCGATAATTGATTTTCCCTCTGGTGATCCCATCTGAAAGAATTTTTTTGTTATAAAAACTGATACATTTCTTGGTGAATATTGAACTATAGATACTGATGATGGTCAAAAAGAGGAAAAAACTCACTTCAATATGAGGATTCAATCCAACCATCTGCAGATTATTAGCGTTGCCCATGTTTTTGATTAATAATATTGTTGACAAACTAAAAAGCCAAAATTTATTGCATCTTCACTGAAAGTCTAACTGCTCCAATGAAATCCAACCAGAACCACTTAATACCCACTAAAAATCACTACACAAATCCCTGAATTTACCAACTTGAATCAAAGTAGGCAAAACGTCGAACACTTGGTGGGCAATCAGGATTTCTTTTAACAAGACAATCAAGTGCAGTTCACATGGTTTCTCGACAAGATTAATTAAGTATACGAAGGGAAAAAGGCTAGGAAGTTTCGAGGAAAGTGCGAATGTATGATTAAAGTCAACGAATTTGGGTGAGTGGCCATTAAATGTCAAGAAAATTGAAAATCTTTCTACATCGGATATTAGGTGTCTAAAATGAATGTAGAAAATTGGTAACTGTTTAATTTTTATTAGTGATTAAGTCTTTGATGTTTGCACGTCGCTGTTGATGTGGCGATTTCTTAAATTAAACGTCACGACAGACAATTGATTTAATTAATGATAAATTAATTGAATAAAGAGTGTGTGGATGGAAATTATTCATACTTCCTCCGATTCAAAATAAGTGATACACTTTCCTTTTTGGGGTGTATCAAAATAAGTGATACACTTTGAAAATTTACTTTATTTGGCAAAAATAGTGGGACCCACACCCACTAACTATCTACTTTAATAAAGTGAAAAACCCCTTTACCCTTACTTTTACTTTTAAATATCATTAACTCTACTTTATTCAAAAAATGTGGGACCCATTTCCCACTAATCATCTAATTAATCTAATTTAATCATCATTATAAATTTTTACCTCAAAATCCGTAAAATCCAAAGTGTATCACTTATTTTGAATCGGAGGAAGTATAATACAATAGGCATAGACAATTTACTGTTCATTAAAATTCTCAACGGAACGGACTAAAATGAAAACGGGATTGATACTTTTAGTATTGTTGCTAAAACAAAACGGATGAAAGTTGTCAGTTTTGACTTTAAGTCATTTGATATGCTGCATGTCCATTTTAATATTTAATATTGTTAATTTAATATTCCTTATGCAGTTAATATTCTTAAGTTAATATTTAGAAGGGATCAAAGGTAACTAGCAGGGTACCCGCGCAATGCGGCGGCGGGTACCCAGAAACCATATTTCGTGGCGTGCAAGTGTTGTTCGTTTACACGGTAATAATTGTTGCTAGAAATAAATAATTAAATGGAAATGTGGATATTGGTAAGAGTTGATGATTTACAGCGTCGTATATTTAATGTTATTGGGTAAAATGGTTTTCGAGTAACAGACTTTTGTTATTAAGTGTGGGTGGTGTTACCAAAGTGTAATGTATAGCAAGTGGTTAACACATAGTGATAAGTTAGGAGAGGTCTTGGGTTCGAATCTTATTAGCCGCGATTTATTTTTTTTTAAGTTAGAGAACTAACTAACAAAAGTGGAAAGGTCCTTAAAATCAAGTTTAAGGAGCTCATTAAACTTGCCTAATGGGGTAGGCCTAAATGCTTTATATAGTAGTAAGATAAGATAATTATAAATTCAATTTAGAGTAAATTACATGGATAATCCTTTAAAGTTATAGCAAATTTCTCTAATGGTCCTTTAGTTTCAAAAATTGCACTGATGATCCTTAAATTTGAAAGGTCTTTCACCGATGGTCCTTTACACTGACTGACGTTATTTTATTCTGTTAACTTACCCCATGTGAAATGCACATGAGGGTAAAAAAGTAATTTTTTTATTTCTTTTCTTTTTGTTCTTAAACTAAAATCTTTTATTTAAGATAAAAAAATTAATTTAAGAATGAAAAGAAATTGAAAATGTCTTTTTTACCCTCACGTGCATAGCACATGGGGGGAGTTAACAAAATAAATTAACGTTAGTTAGTGTAAAGAACTATCGGTGAAAATCTTTTCAAAATTAAGGATCATCAGTGTAATTTTTGAAACTAAAAGACCATTGTTGAAATTTGCTATAAATTTAAAGGACCATTCGTGTAATTTACTCTAATATTTATTTAAAACCGAAAAGTTATAACTATATTCTTAACTTATTATTTATTTATAAAACACTGATAATTTTTCTTTTAAAACCTTTATCATTGAAATGTTATAAATACGATTACAATGAACCTATTATTAAAATGATCTTTAATTTTACATTATTTCAAAACACATGTAAAGTGGTTATCATCGTACGATTAAAACTTTTGTTGTAATAGGATTGATATTATAAAATTACAAACACGTTCAGTTCTCGAATATATTTCATTTAACAAAAAGAAAAATATTAGCTTATTGTGTATTAACATTCTAACGGTAATTATTATGTATGTGCATTTTTAATCTTAAAATGTGATAAAATCTAATTTATACTAAATAAAGAATAAATTGTTATTTGTATCGACGTTATAATAAGTGTTATATCTTATGTATCAGTAACCTACACTCGCAGCGGAGCGCGACCTAACAATACTTGTTATAGAAGATATTATCAATGCATTGCAATTGCATATGTAAGACTCCGTCTACTTTAAGGTTTTTCAAAATGTCAATATCACAGTGGAAAATCTAGACTTTTTTAACTGTTCTTTGTAAAATATGGAAATCACGAATCAAATGTTGACATGTTTTTATTTTGAGGTGCCTACTTATATGTCACAGTGCCTATTATTTATGCCTACTTATATGTCTATCAATTTAAGGTATGTTTGGGAAAGCTTATTAATGGGGCTTATGAACTTATTAGCTTATTAAGCTCCAAATAAGCTTGAATTTTGAGCTTAATAAGCTAATAAGCTCATAAGCTCCGTTAATAAGCTTTCCCAAACATGCCCTTAATGATGACAAGTGTCAAAATCAAGGGATGATATAAGGAAAAATAATTAGTGAATTACACATGTCAAGTTTAGAGATGAGTAGACACATAAATATGCACAAATATCATTTCTCTTTTATATTTAACCAAATTAGAGCATTGAATGTTATAGATTGAGTCATATATCCATATACATCCATTTCAGTATCAACTAGCATCACCATACCATTCACAAACCTATATACACCTAGTTATTACACTCTTTTTGAGTCTATTAAAATACTCATTTAATCTCACTAAAAAAAAAAAAAAACACTGGCGCCAAACTAAACTTGGTGCAAAGCATCCACGATGTGGCATTGGGTCGTGGCTGCCACCTCATTTTGGCATGAGGGTGGCTTCACTTACTCTTTAGGCTGCTCGGAATGGGTCCAAAATAGACCGGCGTGGGGGTGAGGTGGAGGGGTAACGGTGTGGTGGTTTGGAGGAACACCCCCCCCCCCCCCCCCACAAAAAAAAAAAACGGCGTGAGGGGCGGGCGTGGTGGGGGTGGGCAACGCGGGATAACGTGTGTGAGGGGTGAGGTGGCTGATTGTGATTGGTTGGCATGATATTCTTTTTATCTTCTTTTCTTTTTTATTTAAAATAAAATGGAATAAAATGGTGTGGTGTGGTGGATATTTCCTAGAGATGATGTGGTGTGGGGGGTAGTGTGGTTGCTGAGGTGACAGATGATGTGGCAGAAAAAGTGGGTGTGGTACTCATACCCCATAGCCTTATAGAACAGGTCAAAAGGAGTACTATGAACATTTTAAAGGTGTTTTGAGAGTGCCAATAACACCGAGCTTTTTGCTGAAATGATGATGTTCTGTCTAAGATTGCACAACTAATTTTGTTTTCAACCTTTTGCGAAAATAATGCTAAAGGGGTATGGCATACCCGATTTGAACCATATGGCGACACGTGTCCTAGACTCCTGCAGCAGCTTTTCAAGGGTATGTGGTACCCCATACCCGGTTTCGGCGAAAAAAGGGTACCCTATACCCGATTTGCTTTTTCACTGAAACGGGGGACGCCATTCCTAGTTTATTGTCTGACAGGGGACCTCATACCCGGTTTGAACTTGTTTTGCTGTGTATAAAAGAAGCCTTCGGATCACAAATAAATTACACCTCCTACAATCTTTTTCTGTCAAAAATACAAATTTTTTATAAATAAAATATTCAAATTAAACCCCTATCTTCCAATCACAAGATAACACCAACTCTACCCTAGTATCAACCCTATATAAAACTCATACACTCTCCTCTTACTCTCTCTCTTCGGTGAAAAAGCAAACCGGGTATGGGGTACCTCATACCCTTGAAAAGCTGTTGCAGGAGGCTGGGACACGTGTCGCCATGTGGTTCAAACCGGGTGTGCCATACCCTTTTAGCATTATTTTTGCAAAGGGTTGAAAACCAGCATTGGTTGTGCAATCTTAGACAGAAAAACATTATTCATGCAAATTGCTCCAACAACACCAACACTAACACCAAATTTGTGTAAAAGATACAGTGTCATAAGATTAAATATTTTTGTTTTCTTCTAATTTTTGCAAATTGTGATTAGTTAAAGAAGTTTTTTTTTGTGAGTTTTAAATCAATATTATACAAATGTTAAAAAGGGGAATGTTTTTGGGCAATTGTTATTACAAATTTATATGACAAAAAATCATATAACTTGGCCTTAACAAGCCTCCTATATAGCTTTGGGTATGAGACTTTAAAGAGTGGGCAGAAATGATAGAAATACCATGTACTAAAAACCAAACAATTAAATTTTATTAATTTTAATAATAATGAAAAATTATTTTACTAAAATATTCCCCACCATAAATCATATGGTCTTAACAGTAATTGGACTCCTGACATAATGTTTTCCATCTGACCATTTTAATTGTCCAAAAACATAATCGTTAACTCCCTTGTTCTTCAAAATAACTTCAAACGTTTTTTCCTCACCGAGTTTTGTAAACTTCAAACTCTTGGGTCGAACCACAACCGATACACCATCCGGCTTAACGACTCGAGCCGTATAAGTGGCTGGTGAACACACGTTCTTAACGGTTCGAGTCACCGTGATCGAACCATTAAGGTTAGGTACAGTAATTGACGGATAATTAAAGTTTGTAAGACTAATGTTTTTAATTGGGCATGTGTACGGTGTTTCTGAGAATGCTTCAATTTGAGATTTGGTGTAACCGAGTGCACACATTAAGTCGAGGTAATCAGTTGTGGTCAGGTCATAAACTAGACCAGGGTCCATGGCTCGGTTCGGTTGGACATGTCCTGATCCGTAGCTAAACGGTGTTGCTTCAACATGTGATGCATTTGTCATTGGTTTAACCGTGTTGTCTCGTGTTCTTGCTGCATGATAAAAAAAAGGAAATTTTAATATTTTTATATGATTTTTTATACTCCCTCCGTCCCAATTTTATTGTCCACCTTTCCTTTTTGGTTTGTCCAAAAATTATTGTCAACTTGAAAATCCCACCAATCAAAAAATGGTTAAGTGGTAAAGATGGAGTTGTATTGGTTAGATAGTATAATAAATGTACTTTTCTTAAACTGTGTGATTTTTATCTGTGGACAATAATTTTAGGAGTGGTAATTATGACTCACCGGTGGTCATAATGGCGGATCTAATGGCGGCTGGACTCCAATCGGGATGCATGTTTTTAAGTAGGCCCGCAATGCCCGAAACATGCGGGCAGGACATAGAAGTGCCCGATTCAAAATTATATTGAACTCTGCGTGTATCTAAAGCAAGATTTGTTGGTCCTTGTGATTCTGTGTAAGCAGCTATTATACTCACACCAGGTGCAGTTATATCAGGCTGAAACATAACATAAACATAATTAATGTTATATTAATGCGACGATATTATTAAATAATGTTATATAACCTTGAGAATCTCGGGAGTGATGATGTTAGGTCCTTTTGAAGAGAAAGCAGCCATGAATGGAGCTGGTTTTGTGCCCAATTCGGTTGATGGGTGTGTGATGTAAGCCGTTGGAGTCCTGTAAGGAATCGGGTCAAACGGGTCGGGTCAAAATAGAGATAGGATGTGTAAGTAGGTATGGATTACTTACTTGGTTGAATTGAGATAACGATAGAGAGCAAGAGCATCGGTGTAAGTAATATGTGTAGCAGGAAGAACGTGTGAATCTGCAAATATCAAATTTCCAGAAGCAAAATCATTTGCAAGAATCATCCCGAATGCACCAGCTAATAAAGCTTCTTGCCCTGCATCAACCCGAGGATTAACACCGCCACCTGAACACACTAATATTTTCCCTTTTGCTTTTTTCGGATCCAATGATCCCGCTTGACAAAATTTCCTAGAAAATAACAAAAACATTCATCCATCAACTTTTTCCTATTTAGGTTGGGTATTAACGGGTCGGGTCATAAACTGGTCGACCCACCTAACCCGTTTAATAAACGGGTCATGCTTGCGGTTGGGCTGTTGATAAACGTGTCGGGTTCGTGTCGTGTCGAGACCTTAAACGTGTTGAGACCCCTAAACCCAAACCCGACACGTATTAATAAACGGGTTCAAAATGTTGACCCAGACCCGACACAATTAATTTCGTGTCAACCCGACCCACCCCATTTAACCCGTTTAAGCCGTGAAAATTCGCATATAGCGCTTAAAGATAATAATAATCCAACAACAAAAGTATAATAAACTCTCAAAAAAACCTAATAAAAATCCAACAAAAACGTAACGTAATTAGAAATTAAACCCAATATGAAATAAGAGCCCAATCTTTTCTACTACTAAGTTATAATATTTACGTATAGTATATTTAAAAATATAAAATTTATTAAAATAAATACATACTTAAACGGGTGATTCAGGTTACTTTCAAGTTGAATATATTGACACTAACCCAACCTGGCTAGACAACCGTTTACTTAAACGTGTCGAAACCTCTAACGAAACCCACTAATTTCGCGTCAGGTTCGTGTCGTGTATGATTTTGTCAGGTTTAAGTTCAACCCTCTAGTCTGTTTAAGACTTGTCTACCCATTTAGAACCCAATTATAACACGTTTATCCCACCTGCAGCCCATTTAAATGAATGGGTTAGATGACACCAACTTGTCAAACTAACCCGACGACCCGATTTCCTAAACGGGTTGTCTACGGGTTTGGTCGTGCCAACCAGTACATGAATAATAAAAGTATATTCCTTACGCATCACTAGCATTTGCATTTACTGCTTTGGCTTCAAGAGAAGTTATAATTGGAAAAAAGTTGTTTTTCGGTAACGCTTTAGTAGAAAGACTTTCACCCTGAAAATGAGTTTTAGTACACGTATATAATCAGGTAGTACAGATTTTTAACAAAAGTAATAAAAAATACGTACTGACCTTGAAGCGCATATTATTACCCAAAACAGCATAACTGTCGGTCTATAGTGCTAGCACCAACGGTAATCTGCCAGGTGGCAACATTGGACACGGTGGCATCCGCAGGCCCAGAATTTCCAGCAGAACAAACGACAACAATCCCATGTTTAACCGCATGAAACGACCCAATAGCAACACCATCATTAAAAAACGGGTCAGCACCACCACCAAGAGAAACAGACAAAACATCAACGCCGTCATGAATCGCCATATCAAAAGCTGCTAAAATATCTACATCAGAACACTCGCCTCCATGAAAACAAACTTTATAAGCCACAACTCTTGCGTTTGGCGATCCGCCTTGTGCTGTTCCATTCCCGTATCCAAACACACTCGCTCCTGCTACAAAGTTCCCGCCAGCTGTCGACAGCGTGTGGGACCCGTGCCCGTTGTGATCACGTGGTGAGTCCAAAGATGAGTTTAATGGGCCCACGATTGAAGCGTAACCTTTGTTGAAGTATCTTGCTCCTATCACCTTCCTAAATTATTCAAATTTTATATACTACCTCCGTATCGTATCAAAATAAGTGATACACTTCAAGAAAACACGGTTTTTGAGTCAAAAGATTAAAAGATAGTTTAATATAAATTAAAGTGGATAGTTAGTGGAGAATATGTCCCACTTCTTTTAAATAAAGTCATTTTAATGATGTTTAAAAGTAAAAGTAAGGGTAAAAAGATAATTTCACTTTATTAAAGTATATAGTTAGTGGAGAAGGGTCCCACTTTTCTACCAATAAAGTAAGTTTTAGAAGTATATCACTTATTTTGTTTCACCCCCAAATAGAAAGTGTATCACTTATTTTGATACGGAGGTAGTATTGATTTAATCCATTAATTTAAGGCCAAAATGCATTTTGATATCCTTGAATTTGGCTGGCTGGGTTTTCTACTACCCTGAACTAGTAAATGTGTAGCATGATATCCTGAACTTATGGTCGATTTAGTACCAACTCGCTAATTTGACCTTGTTTTCTCACGAGATTTGCTTCTAATATCAATATATTGAGATGAACGTGTATTTTTTAGTCTATCAAAAGCCCTAACGAAAGTAAGTCAAGCGAGAAAATATGATCAAATTAATGAGTCAGAGTGCTAAATCGACCATTTTGTCAAGTTCATGGTACCATGTTATAACTTTAATAGTTTAGGATAGTAGATGACCTAGTTAGCCAAATTTAAAATATTAAAATGCATTTTGCCTTAATTTAACAACATTTTAAATATATGGGTATAAATTGAAAAATTACGGGCAAGTAGAAACCTGACCGATTACAGTGGAAAGTAGCATCTGCACCATTTTGACAAACTCCTTTCCATTTTGATGGTATTGGTCCTATTCCTTCATCACTAAAGCTCTTTGACTCTGGCCAAACACCTACAATAAAAATAAATAAATAAATATATATATATATATATAGTGAATGACTAACGAATTATGACTATGGTGATTACCGTTGACGTATAATACTTCCTCCGTTTCAAAATAAGTGATACAAATTAGAGTTCACAGTTTTTGAGACAAAATATGATAATGAAGGTTAACTAGATTAAGTTTGATAGTTAGTAGAGGATAGGTCTCACATATATTGATTAAAGTGAATCTACTACTATAATAAATCAAAGCTTATATTGCCACATGACATTCTTAGAAGACCTCTATGACACGTGGCATAATATTAGGAGCTCTAATTTTAAACTTTTTTGCAAAAAATTGAATTAAATTTTATTTTCCTCCATATTAAATTACTTGATTGAAATCATAATTTTAAATTAATTATTTATTTACCTCAATATTTACCTCCACCCTTTTTAGAGATTTTCGTTAATATTTCAATTGAATTAATTTATTTTGTCAATAATAAATTAGAACTTTTAATTTAAATTAAAAATACAATTTATTAGTTTGAATTAGTTACTTTAGGATAGACTTGAAATTTTCCTTAAATTATCATCATAATTTACGGAACTCATAAATTAATAAAAAGTAAAGTTCATTAATAGTTATTTATATATATTTAGGAATGTTCAAGATTATTAAATGTCTCTACCTCATGCCTTTAGGGCATGAGTTCTTCATTCTACATCAGCCGAACTAGCATGTCAATTTTACTGCATTTCTTTTTCTGTTACCATTTTGTTTCTATAAAAAATGTTAATTTATTAGTGTTTTGTTTTTGCTTATATCGTGTTATATAATAGATATATGTTATTATTTGTTATTCAAAGTTTTTTTTTTAATTTTCAAATATAGTCAACTATTTCACTTTAACGATATTGCTTAATTAAACTTTTTTAAATATGGTTTATATAAGCTTAATAAGCTAATAAGTTAATAAGCCATTAAATAAGCTTACCTAAACATGCCCTTAATTGTATTGGACGTTAGGTTTTTTTTTTTGGTTATGTACATATGTTTTTTTTATTATAGTCAACTTAGGTTTAGTTGCATTGGATGATAGTTTTTTTAAAACTTGTTAACTACTGTGTTTTTTTTAATATTGAAGTAAAATTTATCTATTTCTATGTCTGTTAATTTTTTTTAATTTATTTGTTTTTTAATTTAATGCTTTTTTAATTAGGGTCAATGCTTTCAATTCATATGAGACAACATTATTTAGATATCATCGCTATTAGCTGATTTATATCTTGATCTTTTTATAATTATAACATGCAATCTAAAGTGGCTAGAAGTACAGAGTTTTCTTACAGATTCACAACCCTTCGTCTAGAAGACTAAATTGATTTTTTTTTTTTTTTTGGATTAGTTCATAAATAAGACTTTATTAGTAGTCTTAACACGATTCACTATAAATAGATAATTAATAGTCAATTCGAGAAATTCCCCACTATTTCAAATATGATTTGAGTTGTAGTTAAAACACAATTATCTATTTTTTCTTTTTTCTCTTTATAACTTTTTTTATTAGTGTATAAATTTTATACTTTATAGTAAATAGTATTGTGTTTGACTTTAGTAGTAGTCAAAATACAATTTAATATTTTTATTCCATTTTTGGATTAGTTTAGTAGTGTTAACATGATTTGCTATAAATAGAGAATTGTGTTTGACTTAAGTAGTAGTCAAAACACAATTCTCTACTTTTTAAAAATGTTTATGAATTGTTAGATTAGTGATACTTTATTAGTAGTCTTAACATGATTTTACTATAAATAGAGAACTGTGTTTGAGCTAAGTAATAGTCAAAACTATAATCTCTATTTTTCTGTGTTTTGTAACTTTTTTGATTTTTTTAAATAAGTGCATAAATCTAAAACTTCTAAAGTAGTATTAACATGATTAATTATAGGGTTTTGCTAATGACATCCCTTAGGGCTGTCAATAAGGCATAAAGAGTTGTACATCTGTGTTAATTCCTAAAATCCGGGAGTTAGTTAAGGGTTGAAGTATAAAATTATTATGCATGTCTATTGACAACCCTAAGGGCTGTCATTAGCAAAACCCTTAATTATAAATAAAGAATTATATTTCACTTGAGTAGTAGTCAAAACAAAACTTCTTTTTGAACGATACCTATAGGTCATGGGCAACACCTTACACCAATACTATTTCGCTACAAGCATTGGAGGGTTTTTTTTGTTTAGTGCATAAAATTAATAATTTATTAGTAGTAGTAACATGATTCACTATAAATAGTAATGTGTTAGACTTGAGTAGTAGTCAAAACCCAATTTAATATTTTATATTTTTTAGATTAGTGCATAAATAAGATTTTATTAGTAGTCTTAACATGATTCGTTATAAACAGTATTGTATTTGACTTAAGTAGTAGTCAAAATACAATTCGTAAGGATCAATGAATTTTATCATTTTATTTTCACGTAATCTTAAATTTTATAATGTTAATATAATTTGAAAAAATAATGAATTTATTTTGCGTTTAAAAGCATTATATGTTTTCTTATTCTACAGGTAATATTTATGTAATTAATGATAAATTGCTGTTTGACAATAAAAATTATAAATGAATAAACTTAATGACAGCCCGTGATTTTTCACGGGTCATAAACTAGTTTAATGATATTTAAAAGTAAAAATAAGGGTACATGTGTCTTTTCACTTTATTAAAGGAGATAGTTAGTGGGTGTGGTCCCCACTACCTTTTACCAAATATGGTAAGTTTTCAAAGTGTATCACTTATTTTGAAACATCCTAAAATGGAAAGTATATCACTTATTTTGAAACGGGGAAATATATAATATAGTGATTTAGTAATTGGTAATAAAGGCTTAATATTTTCTTATATAATATAGTGATTTAGTAATTGGTAATAAAGGCTTAAAATCATATTTTATTTAGTACCTGAATCTTTTTGCATTATTAAAGATTAAAATTTTGACAAATTAAAATCAAATATGTTTGCTGTTTTGCAACAATTATTAGCATATAGGATAATTAATAAGTTATGTTCTTTGGATGATATATAATGCATTTCAGTCGCCGTATCATGATGAAAAGTCAACGATCCAACATAAGTAATAACACAACGAGTAAATCCATATAACTATCTTCATCAAAAAATGTTGGAAAATTGGTTAAACTAATGAATGAATAATAAAAGAAAAAGAGATGAAATTATGAAAGTGACCTGTGTCAAGGTTTCCAGTGATTGTATTTTCACCAAATCTTGCTTTTTTCCAGATGGAATTAGAAGAAATTACACCATTATCTTCAACTTCAAGTCCCATAAAATCCCATGATCTAGTTGTATGTAGTTTTCGCCCTTGGTTCAAGAACACCGAAACTACCCTAGGGTGCCCTGCATTGGATAATTATTATAATATTCACACAAAATAATTCTACAAAATCTGAATCGTTAATTATAAACTACTTACTGGCTATCTGGATAGCTTCATCATCTTCAAGCATGGCAGCAAAACCATTAATATGTCTCGTGTATGAGTAAAAGATAGCATCTTTAGCCTTTTCTATACTGTATATAAATTCAAGAAATTAATCTGTTATTAAATAATTAAGATAAAAGCTAGAAAAAAGAAGAGTACCTTCCCAAACAAGAACCAAGAAACTCAAAGTGAGTGTCTGTTACAAGATCGGATGAAACTTCAGACCCATGTGAATGAGCTCCCAAGTACACAACATATGACTAAAAGATACGAAAAGTGACATGAATTTATACAATTTTGTCAAATTTAATTTTAAAAAACAGACAATAATGTGATGGATGCTTACTCTTTTAGCAGCCAAAGTGGGTCTATACAACAATGCAGAAAAAACAAGAAAAATATAAACACTATTTTCTCTCATTCTTTCTGTTGAACCTCTTTTTCACTCGTGAACAATTTTTTTTGCTCAAATTTGGTTACTATTTAAAGACTTGTGTACACTTCATTGGACTATTATCAAATTTAATACTAATAATTATAAAAGAAAATTACCAAAATAAACCAGAAATAATTTTTTTCCAATTTAGACCGTGCACTTGATGTTTTTTTTAAGCGAGTGTGCTACTCCGGATTTTATATAAATTAAATTAAAATGACTTGCTAACTTACAATCAAAGGTTAAATACAAATGATTGGAACACTTTTGAAACTTGGTTACTATTATATAATGGAAGTAAACTTTTAATAACCTAGATAGAACAATTGTGAAACTTCATTACTATTCTGTGAAATTAACCCTATTAAATATAGGGAGCTTCTATCAACACATAGCAAATTTATGATAGGACAATTATCCACTTATTTTCTTTTTATCACACTTTATTTTCACTCTTCTAAAGACATAGTTGTCATATGAAATTGCTCTGTAATTTTTATTTAATGTGGACAAAAATTGATTTATAAAAACCAGCTTCCTTAGCACAAAAATTATAAGTTGGTGGTCACGAGAGTGTAATCTTGAATAAGAGAAATGGTATCAATTCCTACTATTTTTGTCTATTTGTGTGTTTACTCATCACAAGATGACATATATTTAGGGCATGTTTGGATAAGCTTTTTAATGTCTAAAAGTGCTTTTAGCTAAAAGTGCTTATTAACTTTTTGGTTTTGAAAAGTATTTTAAAAGATGGTGTTTGTGTTAGCTTATTGACTTATTAGCTTTTTAAAGTGAAAAGTTGATAAGTTATTTGAAAAGTAAAGGGTTCCTTACTTTTGCAAAACTCATTTTCAAGGCTTTTTGAAAAGTCACTTAAAAAGGACTTGTAACTTTAGCCAAACAACTTATTGACTTATTAGCTTTTCGAAAAAGCTAATAAGTCAATAAGTCCTTTTCACAAGCTTTCCCAAACACCCTCTTACTAATTTTCTTTCTTCATATCGTCCTTTGATTTTGAGAATTATCTTGATCGAGTGAGTAGAAAAAAAGTTAATGAAAAAAATGAGGCGTCAATATCATTTCTCACTTATGCCATTTCAATTAGGATTCACACATGATTTGCAAAGTCAATGAAGGTCCAAACCCTAATCGTCAAATATAAGCGAGCCTATCCTAGGAAATAAAGATACTGACATTTGTGTTATTAGGAAATAAATCAAATCGATGAAACAAGTTTAGGTAAAAATAAATAAATTGTTCCTCGTTAATTTTTTAAAAAATAGTATTTCTATAATGGGTTCTGAAGTGGCTGAGTTTTTGTTCGTAATGTACGTTATCTAGTTATTGTCGTGATCATTTTTTAATAGTTATTTGTCCATCTGGTAAATGTTTACTTAGTGAAGGATCAAAATCATTGTAGGAGCTAATACCAATTTTCATTAAATAAAATACAATTACAAGAAGGGAAATTGACGAATACGTTTACAAAGATTGAAACAAACTAAATAGAACAAACAAGTACAAGGTTTTGGTTGAGTCTCGTGAAATTCACGTTCCCCTTAAAATAGATTCGTTGTGTATTTCCCAGGGTAAAACAACCGAGTAGTTTTACACTACCGGATATAATCAAAGCCAGAACAATTACCAAGATTGAGAGTGTTTTTCACAAGAAAGAAAGATGTGTGAATTTCGGTGTGTCTACAAATGAGACCCAAAGTCTCCTTTTATAGTGTCGAATGAAGACTAATGTTTACTCAAAACATTAAGTGCATTCATTATCATTAAACAAGAAATCAAAAGTTTTTTTGAAACTGCCTGCTCAGTCCAGGAGGTCAGCATACGAACTCAGTATTGGAAGGTCAGTATCAAAATCAGTACGAGACAACTGCAGTGTCGATAAGGTGCAAAAATTGACCCGCACGAGCCCGGAATTTCGGAGCTGCATTCGTGTCCGCAGGTCGCTCGGGTGTACACGAGTTCAAGCCATTTCGGGCAACTCAGTCCAAATTATTTGCTATTGATATTACTTAATTTTATTAAGTATTGATATTGATATTATTTGCTGCATAACACATTTATGAAAATTTTAAGATTAAAAAGATCCTTTCGAAATTAATAGCAGGTCAACGCAAAATGACCAATAATTTCAAAATAATAAATGTTACTATTCTTTTTCTTTATTATTTGTATTTTGTTTTGCTTTTCAGGAAATTTCATAATGGATTATTATTTCATATTACTAGCAGGGTATATTTAACTATATTTTATGACGGGTATCATGCGTAACGCATGTTAACAATGAACATAGCAGAGTTACATCTACATTGCACAGTAGTGTTCCATATGGTGTTTTTGCTGGTTAAAAAAAAAGTGTTCCATATGGTGTCTTGTTTCGTATGGAGCCTATAAATGTACAAGTTAACAATGAGCATATTTTTTTTCAAGGCGAAACTGTAGAGGTGGCAATTGACTCGTTTACTTATTAACAGGTCGATTCAGTTTTTATCTCTAATGGGTTAAACGTTGAGATAAATGGAATAAACAACTTAAAACTGGATATGCAACTTTGCGTTTAAGACCTTTCAAACTGTTGAATCTTCTGCAAATGTTTGGTACATCATGATCATCAAAAAAACTAAAACACCATTCAACCGATCTAACCATCAAGTTTCTAGAATCAACAAATCATTGTTGGCTTCAAGCTCGTCTCGACTGGCCAATGATAAGATCAAACACAAATGGAAAAATTTACAACTACTCAATTAAAACGTTAATCAGCTAATCCACATCCTTAACTTCTTTTATAGCATTCAACAGTTTCTTTTGGAATAGGAAAAAATAGTATGATGGCCTACACCTGACCGTTTGACTATGTTGACCCAGCTAAGACCCAACTAAATCGTTTGACCAGATTGGATGTTGGTAAGTTGTCTAATTCCTTTGCTGCGTAACGAAAAGCAACAGCACCACCTGTATTCAACAATTTATTTTTAGGAATATCAAATATTTATGAAATATTTAAATAAATATAAAGAAATTATAATGATACATAAACCAACTTAAACCTTGGTATAATGCCTTCTTCTTCAACAACTTTTGTGGCATTTAATTAGTTCATTAGTATTATGTAAAATTTGTACAATCAACCTTACCGGACAACATTACCGGACCCGATTAATGCCCTCAAATCAGAACTGGAAAGACTTGAATCTAAAGCTGAGACGTCCTCTCTTTCTACCGTGGATATTGCCTCAAGATATAATTGCATTGCGCGGATTAAAGAGATTGAAAAGAAAAAAAACGATTGACCTAAAGCAGAAATCAAAAATCCAATGGGCGATTGATGGTGATGAGAACTCTAGGCTATTTCACGGGGTTATTAATTGCCACCGTCGGGCTAATTTTATTCACGGGATAGCCGACAATGGTATCTGGATTAGCGATCCTTTGATGATCAAAAACGCTGCTTGGAATTTTTACAGTTCCAAATTCTCGTGTCCTCAGGAAACTCGTCCCTCTTTTGTTGGTAACTTTATGAAGTTGTCTGATGTGCAATCTGCCATGCTTGAGACTACGATTTCTGAACATGAAATTAGGTCCGCGGTCTGGGCCATCGGTTCAGACAAGGCCCCTGGGCCGGACGGGTTTTCAACTGCCTTCTTTAAAAAGTTCTGGGATTTAATTAAATCAGATTTGTTTGCTGCGGTAAAATCTTTCGAGCTCTCAGGCTGCTTTGGCTCGGGTTGCAATTCTTCCTTTTTGGCTCTTATCCCCAAAATTGCTTCGCCCCTCACTTTTAACGATTATCGGCCAATAAGTTTGCTTAACAGCATCTATAAAATTGTTGCAAAGGTTCTCGCAAATCGCCTTAAACTCGTGATTGATAACATCATTGGGGAAGAACAATCGGCTTTTATTTGTAATAGAAGCATTTTAGATGGCCCTTTTATTGTCAGTGAAGTCATTTCTTGGCTTAAGAAGTCTAAACGAAAGGCTTTGTTCTTTAAAATCGACTTTGACAAAGCCTTTGATTTGGTCAAATGGGACTACTTAGATGAGATTTTGGGCCAAATGAATTTTGGCGGTACTTGGAGAAAATGGATTTTGGGTTGTTTATCTTCTGATAATGTTTCGGTTCTTATTAATGGTTCGGCCTCTAACGAGTTTCAAATGAGGCGCGGGCTCTGCCAAGGAGATCCTCTTGCTCCTTTCTTGTTTATCATAGCGGCCGAGGGTTTCAATTTAGCCATGAAGAAAGCTCGTGAAGTTGGTGTTTTTAATGGTATTCGACTTCCGAACAACGGCCCTACTATTTCTCATCTCCAATACGCAGATGATACTATGGTGGTTGGTGAGTGGTCCGAATTTAACATCACTAACTTTATTCGGCTTATGAGATGTCTCTCTTTATCCTCGGGTCTAAAAATCAATATGGGTAAAAGTTGTATGTATGGGGTTGGAGTCGATAATAGTGAGGTAAACCGCTTGGCTTCTAGACATTTTTGCAAACCGGGTAGTTTACCTATTCCTTTCCTCGGGATGCCGATCGGTACTTCTATGAATAAATGTGAATCATGGGCGCCTATCATAAACAAATTTCACTCCAAACTCTCTAAATGGAAGGCTAACTCGATGTCGATTGGTGGTAGACTTACACTTTTAAAAGCGGTTCTTGGTAGCCTTGGTAATTATTTCTTTTCTTTGTTTAAAGCCCCGAAAAAAGTTATTTCTAATCTAGAAAGTCAACGAGCAAATTTTTTTTGGGGTTATACGGGGTCCGGGAATAAAATATCTTGGGTTGCTTGGAAAGTTATCCTCAATAATAAACCTAACGGTGGTCTTGGGGTCGGGAGTCTTAGAGCCTTAAATCTCGCTCTTTTGGCTAAATGGTTATGGAGGTTTAAGACCGATCATTCCTCCCTTTGGAAAAGAACCATTCTTGCAATCCATGGGTCCGATGGTGGTTTAACAGGCGCTAATCCGGTCGGGAAAAATCCCGGACTTTGGCGGAATGTTCTAAAAGTCACCAAAGATTTTCACAAGATTAATGTTCCGTATGAGGGTTGGTTCACAAATGCGCCTGGGCCGGCTGGTCAACCCAATTCAGTTTCTTGGGCTCTCGACAGTAGTGGGGTCTTTACTGTCTCATCGTTGAGGAAAACGTTCGATGATCTTACTCTGCCGATTGTTAGAATTGATGACTTCAAGTGGAACAAATGGGTGCCGATCAAAATCAACATAAACGCATGGAAAATTGTGCACCGTCGCATGCCTACCAAGTTAAATCTTGCCAAACGAGGGGTCACGTGTCTCTCTAGCAACTGTACAATTTGCGATAATGTGGAAGAATCGGAAGATCACTTATTCTCTTCCTGTTTTTTTGCCCGCAATCTCATTCACAGAATCGAAAAGTGGTGGGGCATTGCAAGGTTGGAGTCTGATTCGGTTTCCCTCATGCTCTCTTGGGGTGATCGGGTTGGGCTTTCGGGAAACAAGCTTAAAGCTTTCATCAGTGTCATTTACGTGTTCCTTTGGGTTATTTGGAAGATTCGCAACGACAAAGCTTTTAATAAGCAGGATCAGGTTTTGGAGGATTTAGCCTTTGCTGATATTCAAACTTATTCTTTTCTTTGGGTTAAGAAGCTCGAAGCTTTCAAATTTGGAGAATGGTTGGTCGATGTGGTTAGGTGATCCAGGAGAATGTTTCTAGTTTTTGTGTTGGTTGGGTGTTTTTGGTTTACTTTGTGGTTGCCTTTTTTGTCGTTTAGACTTTGGATGTACTCTTGCTAATTTCTTACTAGCCTTTATTTTAATTCAGTTTTGGGTTCCTTGTGGGTGTTGGCTTTGCCGTAGCTCTCAAGGTTCCCCTTGCCGTTCAAAAAAAAAAAGGTTGATTCTAAGCGCTAAGAAACATGTGCCTAATGTGGTTTTAATCGACTTGGAGATTATACGTCCCTATTACATTGTTTACTTGTTTAGAAAACATACATGCTCGTTGAAGCGTATAAACCATCATATGTTGTTTGTAGGCATGAAGTTTACTGCTAATGGGTTTACATATGGGAACATTACAGTTGCTAGAAAAGTTGAATGATTTGCCTGGCTCTCTGGATGCCATCTAAGAAAAGAACATCAAGTTTTGATCATCCTTCTTATATGGCACCTAAGGAGTCAGGCAAACATGTCGACTTAACGTTTATTTTCACAATTTCCAGGCATATAGTGCAATACAGGTAACATGTTCTTCGTGTGTCCGTGTTTTTATGTTCATGCGTTGCAATAGAACGTAAAATTCATTTCCAAATCACCTTGTTTTCTCTAAGCCGAAACAAATGCATTTCACTAGAAGTGGCTTTTATATATGTGTATCTAGTGGCATTTGTAATGTCAAATAAGACAAGCTTGTTTATAAATTTTACGTTTTGAAACCAAAACTCACCCCAAATCCTACCCTATATATGAGGCCTAAATTTGAAGAGGGTTTGACACCATGGCAATTCCAAGCATTCCTATTCGTCCATAATGCCACTTGGAATTCCCTGATTGGTCCACGTCATTTGCACTAATACAAACGAATCTGGTACGGCTTACGGTCTACATTCATATGCTCCATATACGGCTTCCTACATACAAGGAAACAAATAACTATTTAAAAGATCGTACATACAAATAATTATTTAAAAGATCCTACATACAAGGAAACAAATAAATATTTAAAAGATCAATCAGCGAAGGAAACAAATAACTATATGTAACTATATGTAACATTTATATGTAACATTTCTTCATTTACCGTTTTTTTGTACAAAATCATCATCACATCTATCGATTATTATGTCATTTAGAAGTATATAAAGTTTTTGGACATTTTTCTACATACTAAAATTTACAGCATACCCGCCCATCGGGCGGGTTTTGTAGCTAGTTGAACTAATATCTGGAGTTCTAAAAGCCGACTGGGCTTAGGCATAACAGTTTTCAAAGCTATTAGACTATTGGCAATTTGTTTCTTTTTATTTTGCTTTTTATCTTCAGTTTTTTTTGTTTAATTATATTTATTTTGTACAACAACAATACTCTATCCCAAGGCGGATTATGGAAAAGGTATTATGTAAACAAATATACCTTAGGTTGGGATAGAGAGACTGCTTCCTAAAATATATTATTATTATATTTATTTGTGTTATACTTCCTCCGTATCAAAATAAGTGACACAAATTGGCTTACAAATTTTTTGAAGTAAAAGATTAAAGTAGATGTTAAAATAGATTAAAGTACATAGTTAGTGGATAATGGGTCCCACTTTTCTTGAATAAAGTGATATTAATGAATTTTAAAAGTAAAAGTAAGGGTATAAGGGTAATTTCACTTTATTAAAGTGGATAGTTAGTGGGTATGGGTCCCACTATTTTTACCAAATAAGGAAAATTTTCAAAGTGTGTCACTTATTTTGATACACCCAAAAATGGAAAGTGTGTCACTTATTTTGATACGGAGGAAGTATTATATTATTACATGGTATTTGTTATCTTGGTAATATTGGCTTCTAAGATATCTTATCTTGGGTTTTCCTTCAAGAGGTATTGAGTTCAAGTCTTGTTGGAGGCAAAAATTGGAGATAAAAATGGTGATGGGTTTATTCCCAAAAAAGGAGATGCATGATCGAGTTCGTGAAAGACATACTGTCCGCTTAGATGTCACTGCTGACTCGAACCACTAACTAACTTACTGTTAAAACAAAAAGATACCTTATCTTCTAAATCATATATAGCTTTCCTTATATTTTTTGGATGGCATCTGGGATATATTATCTTCCCTATAGTTATAACCAAAACTATACAGTTTTAGATAGTTAAATCAAAACTATACAGTATTAACGAGATACTCGAGTCCGAGCTCCTTTAAATCGAGTTCGAGTTTGATAATATACGAGTTTGGTTCGAGTTCGAGCATAATTTAGTGGTGAAGCTTGAAATATATGTTGGTAATAAGATTTTGAATACATTCGAGCCGAGCTTTTCGAGTTTGTAAATTAGTTTATTTCAAAAAATATAGAACCATAAACGAATAGGATTTGAATATATTCGAGCCGAGCTTTTCGAATTTATAAATTAGTTTATTTCAAAAAATATAGAACCATAAACAAGTATCAAACTTGAGCTCGAACTATATATAAATATTCGAGTTCGAAGTCAATTTTAAAAACTTATTCAAGTTCGAGCTCGAGCTCGAATCGAGTAGTTACTAAACTAGCCGAGCCAAAATTTCTAAAGTTCAACTCAATTCAGGTCATTAACATCTCTAACCTAAACTTAAATACTACATCCGTATCAAAATAAGTGATACACTTATTGAAACATGATTTTTGAGGCAAAACTTTTAGAGATAATTGCTTTTATATCCTTGTAAAACTCATAAATTATTTTTATATCCTTCTCAAATTCATAAATTTCTTCTATATCCTTCTAAATTTTATAATTGCCTCCATATCCTTCTAAATCTTTAAAACTCTCTTTTATGTCCAAAAACTTATTTTAGTGTCTATTAAATCATTAAAATATCAATAATTATCAAATAAGTATGCAATATATTTGTTGATTATGTATTAAAAATCATGTTTATTTGACTGTATTTTTGATATTATTACGATTAATAAATAATAAAATAGATTTTGGACATAGAAAAGAGTTTTAAATGTTTGGAAGGATATGAAGGTAATTATAAAGTTTAGAAGGATATAGAGATAATTTTTGAATTTGAGAAGGATATAGAAATAATTTATGAATTTTACAAGAATATAAAAATAATTAACCCAAACTTTTAAGGGGTGATTAAAATTGATTAAGTGAGTCCTACAACTTTTTAAACACTTTTGGTTAGGAAAGAGAAACTTTAAAACACGGTTTTTTTAGGCAAAAGTATAATGTTAATGATGTTTAAGAAATTTAAGTAGGGGTAAAAGGGTAAGTTCTAATATAAAATCTTTCCCGATAAAGTAAATTTTAAAAGTATATTACTTATTTTATTCCACTCCTTTTAGGAAAATATTTTGGTACCGAGGTAGTATGTTACAAACATACACTCACGAAGTCACTATCCCCATATATCAGTTGGGCTAACATTTTGATGCCCCTAAAAAATATCGAATTGGGACGTTGGCTTGGCCGCTCTGCCCTTGGGCCGTAATTGTATAGTTTTGTACTATTATATGCCAACATGTAGGTTAAAACAGTTTGAAATACACATTTTAGTTTAGGTGAGATTAAGGTTCCTATTGGCGGCTATTAAGAATACAAATTAGTGACATTAAGAGAAACACGTAGTACCATAATTGATCAATTAAGTACGGCAAAAAGGTCCCTATTTAGTATCTTTTTTACTTATTGTTGAAAATGATCACATTCATAACGTTAAGGCCACTTGTTTGTGTCAAGATGGTAGGTCCCAAAAGCACCCAAAAAATATTGTTAGAACAAATAATTGATTTTTATAAGTAATGAAATATCATTAAATAAAAGATCTATTTTATAGAAAGGAGGACCACACCACACGGTCCACACCCCAGTCCCATACAAGTTTTCTCGCTTGATAACTGTAGTTTTAATTATATTTTCAATTAGGAAAATGTTAACAAGTGCCCTAAAGATAACTGTTAAGAAATTTTTATGGCTTAAATTAATTGTAAACTACCTAATAAAAAATTACCTCATGCATTTTATTAACCAACTATAATTAATTATGCTTTCTTTGTTGTACATTAACTACTTTAATCATTTTTAACCATTATCTTAAAGGCAGTAGTTAGCAAATCCCTTTTAATTATTACTAAAATGGATGGATAAGATATTTTATGTAGCAGGGACTTGTAGGGAAACTTTTGCACTATCATCCTTGGACATTTTGACTTCTAGTTCCGCAATTTTGACTTCTAGTTCCGCAATTTTAACAACTTAACTTTTACCTTTATATTTCAGTTTCACAATTTTTGAGGGATAATATAATAATAATGCTTAAAATAGATTATATTGAATAGTTATTGAGAAATATGTTCAACGCTTTTTAAAAGTGATATTTAAATGTAAAGTAATAGAGTAGTAAATTAATGATTTCACTATATTAATTATTATAAGTGACTGTAAGTCCCACTACTTTAGTACTTTTTACCAAATAGATAAATTATTAATATATATAACTTATTTGAGCTGTTAAATATGAAAATGCTTCACTTATTTTGAAATTTTAAAATATTTTATTTTATTTATTAATAAGTTTACATCATAAAACCAAGCCAACAGACTCAATCACTCAAACATACAAAAGAAGCTGGGGTATAGAAGGGAGAAAAAAAATGATGAGAGAAAAAAAAATCATATAATGAAGTCTTTTGAAACTAAGTTTGTTTGCAATTTGTTCAGTCCTTGTTAAATATAAACTTTTAGTTAAAATAAATAGCATAAATAATTAATAATTAAGAGATTCTTTTTAGAAAATTATTAAAGTAGCAATAAATTATACTAGTAATTTACAAAAGAATAACGGCGGTTTTTTCCACCCAAATTGTCTCATTGTTAGTTTTGGGAGAACCAATGAAATATTATTTTTGGACGATTAGAAATATATGATAATAAAAAAAACAAAAGATAATCTATCAAGAGTTGGCTCATCAAAAATCCAAATGACTAGAAATTAACTATCTAAGTTCTTCTAAAAAATAAAATAAAACTAGCAGGGTACCCGCGCAATGCGGCGGCGGGTACCCAGAAACCATATTTCGTGGCGAGCAAGTGTTGTTCGTTTACAAGTTAATAATTGTTGCTAGAAATAAATAATTAAACGGAAATGTGGATTTTGGTAAGAGTTGATGATTTACAGCGTCGTATATTTAATGTTATTGGGTAAAATGGTTTTCGAGTAACATACTTTTGTTATTAAGTGTGGGTAGTGTTAGCAAAGTGTAATGTATAGCAAGTGGTTAACACATAGTGATAAGCTAGGAGAGGTCTTGGGTTCGAATCTTATTAGCCGCGATTTTTTTTTTAAGGTAGAGAACTAACTAACAAAAGTGGAAAGGTCCTTAAAATCAAGTTTAAGGAGCTCCTTAAACTTGCCTAATGGGGTAGGCATAAATGCTTTATATAGTAGTAAGATAGTAAGATAAATAAATAAAAAAGTAAGACGATTTTGAGTGAGGGATCAAAATCTGAAATTGGCATATATACAAGGATGAATATGCAATTAACCAAAGTTGAGTAATTAAGTGTCAAGAAAGTGACAAGGTCCCACCTTTTAAACCCACCCTTCTCTCTCCTTGCACTTTTTTTCCCTTTTTTAGATATTTTTGTCAGATATTTACACACCTCCTAAATCAACGCCTACCTCACAACACATACCCAAACACACCAAACAGATTACAAAAACGAATAAGTAAATCTAGAAATATCTCAACTTTATTACTAGGGTTCTGAAGATCTGCAACTCGAAAAGATCTCAGCTTTCTTCTTCATATTTTGGTAAGCTTTCTGGGTTCTGAGTGATTCAGCTTTATTTAAATGGGTTTTTCTGGGTTGTTTGATTTCTTGAAGTTATGATTTGATTCGTTGATTTAAGATTTATCCTTTTTCAGTCCTCTTCTTATTTTGTAGAAATTTTGAGATTTGGATTATCATTGCAGAATTTGTTTCTTTCAAGCATTATTTGCTTCACTTTAAGTTTAGATTGAATTTTCCCCATTTTTAGTTGTCAAGTTAGGTTTTTACTGGTTACTGATGCTTCATTTTTGCAACCGACAAATCAATTTGAAGACTTTTTTCAAATTAGGTTTAATTTTCTAGATTCTGATCACTTTTTGTTATGATTTAAGATGCTAAAAACCCTTTTCAACTTAACCTTTTATTCCTTTAGCATATCTACCAATCCATCAATTTTGCTAATACAACCATTTTGTCAAGAAATTATTCATTTATTCTTGGATTTTATTAATAAGATCTATCACCTAATCAACTTGTTCCATTAAATTGTTCTAAAATTGACCCCTTATGCTCCTGTAGAACATATTCCGAAGGAATGAAGTGTAAGGATTTGATCAAATGGCAAAAAATTCCAACTTTCTGATTAAAATTCTCATTTTTTTTCTTTATTGATGCAGAAAACTCGATAGTACAACGATATTACGAACTCCATTCTCGACCAAATATGGCATTTTAGCTGCGATTTTTGTGCTCTTTCTATAATATAAAGTAGGTAAGGATCAAAATCTTGAATTTGGTAACAGAGGTTTTGGAAATATGGGTTACAATTGTGATTACTGTGGGGAAGCAAGATCAATGGTGTACTGTCGATCTGATGCAGCTTACTTGTGTTTATCATGTGATCGAAATGTTCATTCTGCTAATCCTCTATCCAAACGCCACATGAGAACACTCGTTTGTGATAATTGTAACTCACAGCCTGCGGTTGTCAGATGTTTGGATGAAAAACAATCTTTATGTCAGAATTGTGATTGGGTTGGTCATAATGGACCTAATTTGGATGCAAGTACACATACTCGACAAACATTAAATTGTTATTCTGGTTGTCCTTCGGCTGTTGAACTTTCTTCAATTTGGTCTTTTATGACTGAATCTTGTGAACAAGAAATGGGTTCAATGAGCATTGCTGATAACACTACCCAAGAACTTTCTGATAACAACAAAACTCAAGATTCATCAGTGAACGTTGAGGTAAATTTTGTTCACAAAACATATAAAGTTTCAGTTTTTATTATCTCGAGTTAATCGGTTGAAGTGGGTAGTTCACAAAACATATAAAGTTTCAATTTTTATCATTTTGAGTCAATGGGTTGAAATGGGTAGATCACAAAACACATAAAGTTACAATCTTTATCATTTTGAATCATTCGATTAACGTGGGTTAATCACAAAACATATAAAGTTTCAATCTTTATGAAGTTATTTTGCATAATTTACTTGCAGATATACTATTCAGGGACAAAAGATCCGAAACAACTTGTGGATGATGGACTCTATGATGACTTCACCATGGATGAAGTCGACATGAACATTGAGAACTATGAAGAAATGTTTGGTGTAGGCCATAACGACCCAAAACATCTATTTGCAAAAGACGGGATCGATAGCTTGTTTGGCAAGAAAGATAAAACAAAGGTACCACTCCAATTCATATATTCTTTTTCTTAAAGTTTTGCATATACCATTTTCTAATTTTCGGTTGTAATACTATCAGGAATCTACAAAAGTACAACCAGAATGCAGCAATGCAGCATCAGTGGATTCTTTAGTTAGCTGCAAAACCGAACCAAACCCGTGTTATGCATGCCAACCGTCCAATCTTTCATTTTCAAGTCTAACGGGTGAAAGCAGTGGTGGTGAATATCAAGATTGTGGTGCTTCTTCAACGGTTCCAATGGGTGAACCACCTTGGTGCACCACGGTTAGAAGTGATGCTGTTCTTCGTTACAAGGAAAAAAAGAAAATGAGAAAGTAAGTTTTATTTATTTAAAAATTATTGACACGTTTTATTAATTCAAAATATCATGATTTTGAATTTTTGATATTGATTTTTGGTGTAGATTTGAGAAGAGAGTAAGGTATGCAACACGAAAGGCGAGAGCTGATGTGAGAAAACGTGTAAAAGGGCGGTTTATTAAGGCGGGTGATGCTTATGATTATGATCCCATGAATGAAACAAGAAGCTTTTAAATAAAGCTTATTATAAAAACACATTTCTCAACAAAATTGTTAAATCCTCTTAATTTATTGGCATAATTAGACTTCTAATAACAAGATGATGATGCTTGGAAAAATCTAAGCATCTTTTTTGCATTAGGATGATAAGTTAAGAGGATTTAACATTACAACACTGGAAGAAACGAAAAGGATAATGTAAAGTAGTGAATTGTTGTGTTTGTGATTGGTGGTATGTAGATGATGAAGATCTGTGTAAATTAGAGTTGAATTCAGACAATTTTTATAGTTTTCGTTTTGTAGAATGTAGTTTTCTTGGGGAAGTTTTAAGGATGCGCTTCTTGTTTTTTGATTTTGTTTTTAGCAATGAAGAATGTGGTTCTTGAAAGCCTCTTGTTTAACTTAAAGAGAAATGGTCTTCGAGTGAGAGAATAAAGTATTCATACGAAAAATCGATTTTATAACCCAAAGTTTTTATTATCCGACTATTTTTTTGTCCTTTATTTTGGTAAGCGGTGTTGTTACGTTTTGGCCGGTGTTCTTTATCAGTTAGGTTTTTTCCTTTTAATAACGTGCTTAAAGTTAAGCTTAAGCACAGCTCAAGTTTGTTTAACTTGGGCTTTTATCTATCTATTAATGAGTAAAACTCGAATAACTCATAAACTCACCTCATTTACACTTATCGTCTTCACCACACTAGACTTATTAAAACAAAAGAGACGAAGAGAAAAAGAAGAATGAAGAATCCATAAAAAAATTCTTCCCAACTTTGGGAGGAAAATTTTAAGAGAAATTTTGTATAGAATTTTCTTCCAATCCCCTTCTCTTCTTTCAATAAAAAAAACTCTGGAACATAATTTTTATTATTTCTCTCCATTTCTTTTTTTTTTCTCTCCAATTTTTTATTCTGGAATACTTCTAGTCTTCACCACATTACATGTAAACTTTTAGTCTTCACCACATCTTGACATACATTTTGGGCATGTTGGGAACCTTGTTTTTAACCTTACGAGGCAACATGGCCCGTGCGATGCACGGGCTTTGTTCATGATTTTATCACAAAAACATGAGGTGCTTTTATTACCATAACACAAAACATGCTATTCATAATACATAAGTGTCACTACAAAGATCTTCGTGATTTCTCTTTTATAAGCACAACTATAGATAACTGATGATATATCTTCAGTCGATAACGGCAAATTAGTAGTACCTGAGAAACAATGTTTAAAACTTAATTAAAAATAATAATTATAACTTATCTCTTTGGGGCATAAATTGAACATTTAATGAAAAATCAATTTCAATTTATGTCTTTACAACAAAAATATTCAAAAGAGGATAAGTCTAAATATTTGTTTTATTATGTATAATTTCTTTCAAAAAAAACTTTTCCATTTGACATACATATAAATTCATTCCTTGTACAAAGATAGATTGGTATTGACATTAAAATGCACATTTGGTCATTAGTTTTTGTTGTGATGTAAGATATCTCTCAATAAGATCAAGCTTAGATAAAACATTGACATACGGCAATTCCGTATGCAACATTGCTGACGGTGATAATAGCAATGCACTCACATATTTCCCAGATTCACTACATAAGTGTGCCACTATAAATGAAATGCAATTAACTGAAATAAAACCATAGAATAGAGTTAATATTTTTTCAGATACGAATGCGGGTTGTCGGTAATAATTTTTCATTTCAGCAACTGATTTAAATTGACAAATAAATCATTAAGCTCCTTCCATCAACATCATAACCAAGCTAAACTAAACAAAAAGGTTTAATTATAATGCATAACAACATATGTATCAGATCAGTTATAAGTTTCTACCTCAAAAAGTTTAGCTTTTTAGCATTCGATCTTGATGAACTCCACTCTAATGAGCAATATCTTTGGGAGACATAATAAAGTATAGGTTATGGTTAAAATCTAATATTTACCAATATGTATTGAATTAGTTAAAATAACCCAAATTTACAATTGGGGATAAACGGTTAATTAGCACTTGAAGGATATTGACATTTATGAAAGAATTTGGGTTACGATGAAGGTGTGATTCAAGATTTTGAAGATGACAAAGATGACGAGGTAGGTTGAAGATGGGGTGTTCTTGGTGATGATGGTGATAATGATGATGATAGGGGTAATTTGGGGAAATTGACGAAAATATCGTTAGTTAATGGAGGATTTTGGACGGAAGGACAAAAACCTAGAATTTTAAAAACTTAAAGGACAAAAAAGCGGAATAAAAAAGTTTAGGGACAAAAACCCCGAATCGGGAAAAGGTCAAAGACAAAAACTGTAATTTACCCTTTAATCTAATTAACATTCATTATCATATTTTGTCTCAAAAACCATGCACTCTAATTTGTATCACTTATTTTGAAACGGAGGAAGTAAGTGATATACTTTAAAACTTATCATTTTTGGTAAAAAGTAGTGTGACCCACACCCACTGACCATCTTATTTAATATCATGAAATGATATTAAATATCTTTACTTGTACTTTTAAACATCATTAACTTCACTTCAAACAAAATGTGTGCCACCCATCTCACGCTAATTATCTACTTTAATCTAATTAACCTTTATTATCTTATTTTGTCTTAAAAAACGTAAAATTAAAAATGTATCACCTATTTTGAAACGGATGGAATATAAACTTTCAACTATCTTAAAACATAAATTAGCAACACTCCTTTTGACCAAATCTCAGGATTTCGGTTTTGATTTCTTGAGTCAGTGAAAGAGAAGGAAATTGTTGGGTTATAGAAGTCTTTTTAAGTCAATTGATCATTGATTTGAAGTCAACCAAAACCATATGTTTTGTTGGTGGCTTTTAGAGTCTTACATTTATAAAGTATTTGGCTACACTAATAACCAATTAAGAAATATTATATTACTTCCTATTTATAAAATAATTGACATATATAATCTATCAATTATTTTTCTTAATTTCTTCATTTAATTTGGACACATTTTTATCGAATAGGAAGATAATTAATAAAACAATTTAGTAAGTATAATATCATACTGCGCGCAACCAATTAATATTTTAATCAAGCTTCACCCGTTTGGATATGACAAAAGGCAATACGTAGGAAATCTACGTGAGAGAACTAACATTAATAATAGTATCGATTGAGCCCATAATTATAGGTCCTGTAAATAAGTGTCGCTACTTGAACATGAAAGTAGACTAATCATAAATAATTGAATTAGGGTGTTTTTAGACCATGCACGTGTGTAATAACTCATAACCATCCAAATACCAAGGATCATCTCATAATCACATATTTTTGGTATAAAATAGGATCTCTAAGATTCCAACCAAATATCAACAAACCAAATTTTTAGATAAGGTTCTTTTTTTTCTCATAAGACTGAGAAAATCCTCCCCACACTCACGGGGTGTTTATGATATGAGTAATGGTATCTTTCCTATCAATTTTTCTACCATAATCCTACCCATTTTGATCATTATAAGTATCAAAATCAAGAGATGATATGAGGAAAAAGAATTATTAGATGACATATATCAACCTTAGAAGTGGGTAGGCTTATGGGTAGAAAGAAAAGATAGAAAGAAATATCATTTCTCTTATGAAGTCATGATATAAGGATTCTGATTTGGTGGGGGCCTTTCATATTTGGGTGGTGTGGTGGCGTGGTTATATGATGACTATTTCCTCCAAAATTGTGTGATCTGATTATTTAGGTTGAGGTGTCGGTATATAGTATTTTATTTTTTATTATAAAAAACAATCAATTAAATATTTGCAATATGGTACTACTTAACTTATTGAAAGGTGGGGGGTGGGGTATATATGCTCAAGACTCAAGTGGATTTAGTCTATCTGTTTCATGATTTTCATCTATTTTTTGTATTTATATATAAATGGTGTTCATCATCATCTGTCATTAACCCTTTTCTTCTTCGCTACTCTTAAAGCCCACTTCAATTTCACCGACCCATTTCATCTTCAAATTTCTGCAAAGTATGTATTTCCATCTCTCTCTTTCTCTTCTGGATCTCTCTGTAGATATCTATTAATAGACACATGTGTTTGTGTTTTCAAAAATTGAAGTTGAATCCGTTGTGGGTTTTTGATTTAGAAAATGGGTTTTGATTTTTGAAGGTTCAATTGCATGATCTGATCTGAACATGTTTTAGTTCTACATGATTTGAATTCATTTTTTTTTTTTGGTTTGCATTTCTATTAATTTGTTATGTTGCTTATATTGGTCTAGGCTTATATCGATTTACATCTTATGCTAATTGTGCCCAAAAAAATAGTTACAAGATTTAGTTTTCCTTAAATACATCTCTTAAACCATATTTTGTACTCCCAACTTTCCAAATTTTATTGTCTACCTTTTTTTTTCGTTTGTCCAAAATAAATGTTAACTTGGAAATTCCACCAATCATAAAATAGTTAAGTAGTAAAAATGAAATTTTATTGGTTAGATAGTGTTAGTGTAATACATGTATTTTTCTTAAACTCTGTGATTTTTATATTTAGACAATAATTTTAGGATGGAGGGAGTATAATTAGGGGGATTGTTATTCGATTTTTGTGATATTAAAGTACGTGATTAAAATTAAACCAACAAATCACCTAACTGAGCAATACCGGCTTAGTTCCCAACTTTGATTTTCATGCAAAACTATTTTTCAATTCAGTCCAGTCCAAAATCGGAAAAAGTTAATGACAACCGAAAAAATCTGATTTGATCTGGTCCAAGACGACATCACCATACAATAATTTTTTTTCTTAGTCCGATTCGGTCTGATTTTTGGACCGTCTATAACTGTGTCTTATTTCTCTTCTAATTGATTTGTTTTAATATATGTAAAACCCATTGTGGTCCACTTTTATAATTTAATTGGTAAAAACATTTAGAAGCATCTTTAAGCTTAATTAATCTCGTCTATTTTTTACATAATATACAGATTGAAACAAATATGGGTCTCTCACCATATTCAAACCCTTCAGATGCTGGAATCCTATGTGTGATTCTTGTCAAAACAGCCATGTCTATATCCGTCGTGAAAGAACACCTTCGATCCATCCTTAATGTGATCCGGATCCGTATAACATCGCGTGATGAATTTTCAAATCCACCCCTTGCAGAATCACTCGAATGCAGAGGAAGCCCTCCAAATTCTTACATGGAGGAATTCAGAAGCCAAACACCAACACTTCGGTACGATTCCCTTTCTTGTACAACCAAACAAGAATGTTCGGTTTGTTTGATTGAATTCAAACCAGAAGCAGAGATTAACCAAATCTCGTGTGGACATGTTTTCCATAAATCTTGCCTCGAGACATGGTTAAATTATTGGAACACAACTTGTCCTCTTTGTCGAAACCACTTGATGAAACCAAAAGAAATGGAAGAAAACACTTGCCTGATGTGAAGATTATCATCGATCTAGTGTTTGTTAATCAAGTTTAGGTGTGTTATGTTAGTGTACAACGTAGAGTCGGTTTATGTATTTTGTATATATAAAGTCCTGTAATTGTTTCCGGTGTCGTATGCATCTGAGAAACTGAATTAAGGGGTCGTTTGATTTATTTGGGACTAGGTCCGAGTCGGTATGTTTGTCTTTCTTAATTTCGTTTAACTCGGTTCGCATATCGGACTTGGTTCAAACCAGTTTACTGATCCGGATCAAATGAAAAAAACAATTAACTCACTTCAGAATTTTTAATTCGGTTACCAACTAACAGAATCAACAACTAAGTCAGTCAACAACTATCAAATAGTCTCTAATTACATTCTACACATTACATATATGGTTGTATATATAAACACATCAATATAACTAATATATACATAGGGGAGGGTTACTGTAGAAAAATTGTGAGTGTGAAAAAAGTGGTCTTAATTTTTAAAACTTGTATTCAATAAACATGAGTTGATAATTTGGATATCCAAATGTTACAAAATAAAAAAATGAATGAAATTAAAATTACAAAAACCACATTAGTTGATGTTGATCCGTTGAAAACTGATTGGGAATCAAGAAGTATAATAAAAGTTCAATCATCTGAACCTTCGGTTTCCTCGATCATAGTAAGTGATGGGGAGAAGCGTACATTCTTCGTCCTCAATCCTCTGCCATTCGAGCTCTTCTCCTTCTCACCGGAATCATTTCTAGTCTTGCATTCGGCCCCTTTAAAACGAACACGACGATTAACTCGTTTAGCTTTACAAATCGACAATGATTTGCTATCACTTTCTTCACTAATCGAACAATTTGACATGTCAATGCTGGGCTTCCGCAACCTCCGGCGGAGCTTCTTCACTGTCCGAATCGGCACAACAAAGTACTTCTATCTCGTCCGGTCGGACAACGGAATCCCATGGCCGCCGGAAAATCTCCGGCCGTGCCAATACGAAATTGGGATACTTGACGATGATCCAAGCCGCAGGGAATGCCATGTAGTAGCGTTCAACGATACCGCCGGCATGAACGATCTGCAAGATTAGCGGCTTAGGTTTAGGGTTTGGGTCGGGTTGGGGGTTTGGGTGAACGTTGTGATTCCGGAAACCGAAGAATTTTAGTAGCATGCTAAGGAAATTGTGGATGTAATTAGGGATTTGCGACTTATAGAAACAATGACCGATGAATTCAAGGAGATTTAAAGTTTTATTACCGTTTAAATCTGGTCGTAGATGCTGGCGGGAACGTTATGATCGAGGGAGTGAAGAGCAGTCCGTCCGACTGTCGATTTGTCCTGTTGCTCATGAGAGGAGGCACAATTTATGAACAACAAAACATGATCATAAATGGCCTGTAAATGGTAGTACAGATGAACCCTAGAATCTAGATGATGATTTGTAACTTCAACATTTTGCAGGGTTTTAAAAATGCTCGTCATAGCAACCCTAAAAATGCTCGTCATTTTGAAATAACTCATGACGGTGTGTGCCCCTTGAGACGAGGTTTTTTGAGCTGGTTATTAAAATTTTATTTCTTTTTAAAAAATAATAACACATATAATCATAGATTTGGTCCTTTGGAAGTTATTTATTACTTATTACAATTTCACTACTTTGCATCTGTTTATCGCACTAAACATCCTCGATATATATAGTTTGTTACATTCATGGTCAACATTGTTAAATTCAGGATTGTTAAACTTTTTTTAATGACCGAACTACCATTGTGGCCTTTTGTAATAAAACAAAAATAAAGCACTACACGTGTAGTAAGGGGGTGTTTGGGAAAGTTTATTTAAGGGGGTTTATGGCTTATTAGCTTATACTCCGTATAAGCCATAATAATCCATTTGAAAAGGGATTATTAAGGCTTATATATGCTAATAAGCCATAAGCTCCCTTAAAAAGCTTTCCCAAACACCCCTAAGAGGTAGTAAACCACAAAGATGATCTGTAAAATTTACTCTATTGATTGTTTTTTTTCTCTTTTATTGCTAAACTTGTTGCCTCCGGATCAACTAGAGAAGACGACCAAAGATAGAAGTTAAGGACATATTGACTTTCCAATGGGTGTAGTGACGACATAATGATGTTTGATTGAGCTTTGGATTCAAAGGGATGAATGTGAGTGCTGGAAGAACATAGATAAAAAAAGAAAAAAAATGAATCTAATAGAGTAAATTTCACGAAAGATATGTTTTTACCATTTATTACATACATAATCTTTGTTTTATTACAAAAAGCAATTTCTTCTTCTTCATTTCTTCTTCTTCACATTCATTGGTTCTCGATTAACATTCAGATCACTTCCTCTTCGATCAACCCTAATCAGACTCCCTCTTCGAGCTCAACAGTTAGATAATCTACATACATAATTTCATCAATTTGTAGCCTTTTTTTAATTAACGTAAGATAAAATTCTTAAGTTTTTCATTACTTATCTATGTATATCAATGTCTATGAGTGTGTAATGCCTCAATGATGTTGCATAAGATTTGATTCACCAGATATTGTTGTTTGCAATTGCATGGGTTGAATAATTGGTTTCCTTATTCGATACAAACTTGTGAAACTGACCTAAAATAACTCTTAAACTGAATGATTAAGTTGATTTATAGCTTAATTTTTGTCACTGATTGTGTAGTCTGATGAGGGGTCTGCAATTGATAATATTCCAAGAACTGTTGAAATGAAGGACTACAAAGTTAGAAATTCACGAGAACAAGTGGTTGCTACACAAGGAATAAGAATTAAAAGAATACCTCCTGCACATTATGTTGGTCCTTTTGAATTCAGATTACAAAATGAAGGAAATACTCCTCGGAACATACTAGAAGAAATTGTATGCAACAAAGACGTTGGTATGCATGCTTCTGCTTTACTTTTGACCACAAATTTTTTTGTTACTTTCGACCCGTTTACTTGTGAAATGGGTCGATCCGGTTCATAAATAACTAAACATGTTATGTATTCAAAAGTTTGGATTATTATATTAGTTAAATTTACAACGTACTTTTACATTTGTCTTTATGTAGTCATTATACAAAGTTTTTTATCCAATTGAATCATTAAAAGATGTCATTGTGCATAGTTTTGTCCAATTGGATCATTAAACGATGGCTTTGCTTCCCAATTGGATCAGTAAAAACCTTTTACAATTTAATGACCAATTGGACTAAACTTGGCACGATAACTAAACGTAGACAGATATAAAAGTACGTTGTTATTTTAGGCGAAAAAAATTCTTTGTGTAATCATAATGGATCGTAATTATTTACAAAAAAATGGACAAAATGTGAATTGGGTCAACTTAACCCAACCTGTCTGACCCATGGGTCTTGCCACCTCTACTATTTGCAGCATATAATCTTTTCTCCTACTAACAAAGATGGATTTTTTAGATGATGGTAAAAAACCTTTATATCAACTGAGAAGAGATATAAAAAGTGCTCTCCCTACAAGAGACTTCATTGGTACTCTTAAAGAATCCTATTTAAGAACACAAATGCCTGCTTTAATTGCTCAAGTGAAAAAGGCTCACCAAGCAGAAGAGTTATAGGACAAGATTTTGATCCTGTAAGTTTATAATTATTAACTTTTATTAATTTAAGTGCCAAATAAGCATTTTGAGAGGAGGTTGGTTAGTCAAGATTGTTCACACCTGCTGATGTGGCATATGTTCAAGAAGCAGAAGTGAAAGCAGTAAGTAATTTGAGTCTGTATTTAGGGCACAAAGTTGTTGGTATGATTATATAATGAATGTGCTGTTGCAGGTTTGGTTGGAGAATCGATTGTGAAGCAAAAAGATCCCACAAAAGGGATTGAACAACTTATTGGAAAAGATATATCAGTGTAATTCAGTTGTCTAAATCAAGCAGTTTTTCTTTTTAGATATTGACGATTTTGCACTCCCGAAACAAATTGTTGGAAATTAAACCTGGTTTAAAGTCAGCATCAAGCAGGTTCTTATGGATACGAGGTTAATAATTCGTCATGATTAACACTTCGATTGCTGGAATGCAGCAAATTGTGATTCTTTATGTATTTAGTTGAGATATATAGTTACCAATTACACTAATATATGGTTAAAACTTTAAAGCTCATTTCAATGTTATACAATTATGACAAAACTGGTAGTTAATTTGAAGATGGATGACAATGAGTGCTGGTAAAACATATGCATATTGATAAACAATAAAACCAAACAAGAAATATATTGCATTGAATGAAATGATACACTGAACAACAAAAACCACATTATTGACAAACAAAAGAAGAAAAAACAGGTACCTTCTTCATAAAACCAAACCAGAGGGAATATTACTTGCCTTCCGGAATATACATTACATATACAACCTATATATATATATATGGTTTTGAGTTCAGTCAAGAAGACAATAACAAACGTTCTTCTGTTATACACAAATTTATATGTATAGTTTTCAAGCCTTGAAGCAGAACCATTTCTTCTGCACAATAGAGGTTATCAGAATCAATTTGAAAACACATAAATTAGTGAATTAGATTAAACTCATCTCTTGTTTACCCTAAACATGTAAATAAAATTAACTGCGGCTTACAGATTGAGGCTTTCCAAGTGTAGCTGCCCCTGTTTTAGGCTGTGTGGGGTCACTTTTGGATGGTGAATCTGTTGTTCCACCTGTTTTTTTCTCGTTTCTAGCCTTGTTGAAAATAACTGTAAATCCCTCTGCTGATGCAGGATCATTCACATCCCATTCACCGAATTTTGGCAGTGGCTGTCCAACTTCCTGTAATTACAACAAAAACAGTTAAAACAGTTGCAACAACAAAAACAGTTAAATCAGCTATACACTAAATAGTTTACTTATCAGATGCAAAATAAAAATCTACACTTTTGTGTTGTTAACCAATTTAATACCAAATTTTAGATACCACAGTTTTCTCAAAGTCAAACTCCTTTTTTGGTATTGGTATGGATGGAGCAACAACGATGAACTTTTTTTCCATATGTATAATCATTATAACACAGAAATAGCAAACAAGCAGTTGCAATTTCGATTTCTAATTTACTGAAATTAAAACCACCAGCAGTCATATATGATTCAAACGCGTACAAAACGTCTATGAAAGCAAACAAATCACTTGAATATCAGAACGAGACCAAACAACAATTAACTACAACGTTATAGATCAAAGTTACGAAAATTTAATAAATTATAGTTGAATTTGAGCTCAAAATGATCTAAATTATAGAACTTTTGAGGTAAAATGTTTGTAGAATGGAACGTACCGCCATGATTTCCAGCAGAGAGAGCTGAGGTGAAGGAGGTGCAAAGTCGTTTGAGAGAATTGATTTGATTTGATGTTTGAAGAATCTTAGAAAACCTAACTTATGTTTTCCCCTTTTTGCATAGAGGAAGAAAGACGTACAGCTGGACGCTTGTGGGATGTCTAAATTATTACTCCCTCCGTCCCACAAAAAAATTCCCATTTGAGTTGGGCACAAGTTTTAAGGTGATAGTTAGTGGTGGGGTCATTGGTAATATTTTGATTAAAATATATGATTGGTTTGGAGAGAGAAAGATAGTTAGTGGATAGTTAGTGGTAGGGTCCTTAGTAAATATAGTATTTTATTATGTGGAGTCCATCAAATATATAAATGGGAAGTTTTTTGTGGGACAAAAATTTAAGGTCAAATGAGAAGTTTTTTGTGGGACGGAGGGAGTATTTCAAAATATATATTCGGCCCCCAAATTATTTATCAATTTTCAGTTTAGTTTATTATTTGCAATTTCAGTATTTTCATCCAAATATATGCGATTTTATCTTGTTCTAATGCTTTGTTTTAATGTTCAGACTCACACAACTTGTCTTGTTTTAATGTTCATGGATAAAAATCTGACTATGTTTTGGATTAAGAAAAAAAAGATAAAGAATCATAATGAACTAAGTTTAGGTGTCCTTAACAATTCAGATACTTTTAACTCATATATTATACCAGTATAAATTTTACAGCTAATTCATATTAAGCAATTATTGACTGCAATAAATTGGTGTATAAATTAAAAAAAAGGAGGAGGATTGTTTGATTTATGGTTAACCTATTAAAGACTTGTATTCGGGATGATAGTCATCTTTGACTTTGAGACATAAATCATGTGATGAAGATTCTGTTGTGGCAAAATAAAAGACAACAAAGAGATTTTAGATTATTTGTAATAACAAATGAATAATTACTTCCAGCATGACATTCGTAGTTGGGGATTGTACTTTTAACTTTTAACATAATATAATTCTTGAAATAAAATGTAACAGTGTTTTTACTAAATAACCATGGTTATATAAACATTTAACAGATGACTAGGGAAAAGTTCAGAGACAATCTCAATTAGGTTGTTAATTAACGAGAATGCCAAGTTATGTTTGGTTAATGATTGCTTATTTTATGTGAAAACTAAAGATGACAAAATAAGTGATAAGATGGTGATGAAAAATAGTATTAGTGACAACTTTGATTATATCTTTTGGGGCTCTACAACAGGCAAAATTCTCAACAAAAGGTGCAATGCACGACTAATAAGCAAGTTGCAACATAACATATAAGTCACATCTTTATATGCTAATTTTTATAATGATTCTGATTCTAAAGTCACACCTTTATTAGTGGGGATAATAACTTAAAACGAAAAAAGAAAAAAAAAACATTAGCACAACAACAATTTGGTGTAGTTAAAGAAATTGCACAATTAAACAAGCTCTACAACAAAAGCCGATGCACCACCACCTCCGTTGCACACACCCGCTGCTCCATATTTCCCGCCTTTTTGCTTCAAAACCTGTATAATATCATCATTGCCACCATTAGAAATTTAAATTTTAAAAAATATAAATAAAATAAAAATCCTAATTTCGTTGAGAATTGAAGGAAAATGTTTGTAACAAACGCACCCCCAATAGTGTGACAATGATACGGGCCCCACTGCAACCAAGAGGATGTCCCAATGATACACCACCACCATGTACATTAAGTTTTGTCTGCAAAATACACCCAAATATTCTTAAATAATTAAGTTTGTGTGTGTGTGTTTGTGTGTGTGTGAGAGAGAGAGAGAATAAAGAACTGACTGAATCCAAGTTAAGCAGTTTTTGGTTTGCAAGAGCAACAGCCTGCAATTTTTGACATGAAAGAATTTAGATATGAAAACATCAAGTAAATAAAAGTTTAAATAAAACTAATTACCGCAAATGCTTCATTAATTTCATAATAATCAATTTGGGAAGCCTCTAATCCAGCTCTAGAAATAGCTTTTGGTATAGCAAGTGCTGGAGATGTTGTAAACAACTCAGGTGCCTGCAATTTCATAAATTAAAATATTATTTTCATAATAATCAAATTAATTGCATTTAATTAATTAATTAATTACCTGTTCAGCATCAGCATATCCTGAAACCTTAGCAATAACCTTTAAACCTAGTTCAAGTGCCTTTTCTCCACTAACCAACACAATTGCAGCAGCACCATCACTGTCATAACAAATTTAAATAAAAAAAAGATTAAAAAAAAGCAGAAAAAAATAGAGACTAAATGTAAATGTTGAATGGAAAATGACTTACTTTATACCAGATGAATTTCCAGCAGTGACACTACCACCATTCTCTTTGAAAGCCGGTCTAAGCTTCCTCAATTTAGCAGGATCAAACTGAAAAAAGAAATTTAAAAAAGAAATTAAAAAACAAATTAAAAAAAACAAAGTTAGTGGAAACTAAATATTTACCTTTCCCAAATCGTCATCCTTGTCAACAATTGTTGATGGTCTTCCTCTTGGACCAGGAACTTCTACCTGTAAAATTACAAATATAACCTCAACACAAGAATAACAAAAAAGTTTAAATTTTTGAACATTTAATTTGTAGTAAAATTAAGAATATTATTACAGGAGTAATTTCCCATGCAAAAGCACCAGCATCTCGGGCAGCAATGCCACGTTCAAAACTTTGAATAGCATAATCATCCTGCATATATAAGTTTATAAAATAATTAAATATGAAACAATAGAAATAACAAATATAATATATTGTACCTGTTGTTCTCGTGTAAGTTGATGCATATCAGCACATATTTCAGCACAATTTCCCATTTTAAAATCATTAAAAACATCCCACAAACCGTCTTTCAACATTCCATCAACAAGACTGTCATGCCCAAATTTAGAACCTTTCCTGCAAATTCAAACACAATTATTAATATGGTGATTTGTAAAATTAAATGTAATAATATATCAATAATATATTAACCTTGCTTCTGCAATGTATTTGGGAACATTAGACATGCTTTCCATACCACCAGACACAACTATATCATTGATTCCCAATTGAATGCTTTGTGCTGCCAACATGGTTGCTGCAGTTACCACAAACACAATTTAATCTCATAAACAAATGCATAATTGAAAAAGTCAACTGTACAGTCACAAAAACAGTTGACTCGCCTTTCATTCCTGATGCACAAACTTTGTTAACAGAAGTGCTGACAACTGTATTTGGAATTCCTGCACCTAATGCTGCTTGTCTAGCAGGACCCTGCCCCAGATTTGCACCAAGAACATTTCCAAAATAAACTTCTTGTACAAGTGATGGATCAACATTTGCCCTCTTTAAAGCACCTAAAAGTTTAAAAAAAGATAAGAAAATATAGAATTTAGTACATAACAGTTGAAGGAATATAACATGATCAAGAATTTATTATGGAAAAGAAACTGACTGACTTTCAATTGCTATGGATCCAAGTTTGGTGGCTGGTAAAGATGAAAGAGAACCAAGAAATCCACCAAGTGGTGTACGTGCAACACCAACAATACACACATCTGTGATGTAAACCAATAATGATTTAAGTTAGCAGAAACCATTTAACTTATAAAAACTATGATAATAAACTATATATTCAAACATAATGTATAAGCAAATTTTAAATAAATATAACAAATAAACAGATCTGCATAGGAAAACTTGAGGCCAATATTTTAATATGGAAATGTGAAGAATGAACAAATCAACTGCCATGGTTAATAGTTTATTATTCTTTTTCAGAGGGGGGAAGTAAAGGAATCTCATCTTGAATCTATCAAATAAAATATTCCGCACCACTGCAATTCCCAAGGAGAACAAACATGCAGCAATATAAAAATACCTCTAGGTTTTATCGAATCGGAACCATTTGTTGCAGCAGCTGGAGCCATGATGATATGTAATTCGGATATCTGTTCATTCGTTAAAACATTCAGATTCAACTTCGAAATAAAATTGCAGAATCAAAAATACAATTGCAGCATCATTAACACATGTTAATTCGTCATAACTTTGACCATTGTACTTATAATTCAACAAAAATATCACGCAGCACACAAATTTATTAAAATATGAAATGCATATGATCGATTCATCTAAAATCGTTAACAATTCGACAATAGCTTCACATACAAACAACCAATTTCTCAATCAATCGGATTTCTGAAACGGAAACAGAGAGTATAAGAAGTTTTACAGCTAAATCAATACACACATACCTTCTGATCTGGAGTGCAGTGAAAGACAGCAACTGATAACAGTGTGTAAATGTGAGAGATAGAAACAGAGAAAAGATGCTACCAGCAAATCGGAGTGAGGACGGTTTTATATATACAGAAAGACGGTGTAGAATACATGCTGTGTACAAGGCGGTAGACGATCGCAGCCTTTTTTTTATATTTTAAATTTTAAAAGTTAAATTAAACGACCCGATCTTCTTGACTATTTGACCACACCCTGGTTTTGACCCACCTCTTAATCGGATCTTTTTCTAGTACTATTTATGTTTCGTTTATGTTCTACTTTTCGTAGTTAATTATATTTCAATTATGTGACTTCATAATACACTAACTTAAATTATATAGAATTCATCAAGAAGAGCACACGATATTTTAATGGGAGCATTTCATTTTAGTTTAATTGCCAATAAAATTAATAGTTAGCTACCAATTTGGTACCGAACAGGTACCTAATTAGCAAATACAAGCGAATACATGAACTGAACTAATCTCGTATCGGTACAGTATTGAACCGAAAATACCAATCTTAAAACATGGGAAAACTTGATATCACTAATCAGGTACCTTTACTATGAGCATCCCAGTTTAGATGCTTTGAAATGGAAGCAACAAGTTTATGCTATTAGTTCTTCGTTCTTTCTATCTTATTATACTTCGTTTTATATGTCATTTAATTTTTCCTTTTATTGTTTATATTATTCTTATTATTACCATTTCTTTCCATTTTAATATATATATTTGTCATTGTTCTTTTCATATTATTGAATGTTGTGTTCTTGCATTTACACTAGTACTTTTATTAAAGCAATGTATTATAAAATCGGAAGAAACAAAAAGTAAAAAAGAAAATGATCGTCTATAAGATTCAAACACAACACTACAACACGAAAGTAGACTAATAAAAGAAAAACAAACACTACAAAAATGAGATCCAAACGAGTGACAAATCGCAACCTAACCCAACCCGACAACTACAACATAAAAACAAAGTCAAAAGCTAAGGGTTAAAGCTATTTCAGCGTGTTGGTGGATTTGGCGCTACCGGAATTCTCTTTTGTTTGATGTCGATAGTATTAGAAAAGAAGATATTATTGATTTTAGGTTTTGTATGTTTTTTTTAATGATTAACTCAAAGAAGTCCAAAATGTGTGATTTCTTAGGTTGACTGGCTTAGAAACCCCTTATTGTAATTGCTAGTATCTTGCTAGCTTTCGTGTTTTAATAAAAGTTTGTTGGGGGTCTTCAGAGGGTGATGGTATTGTCGTTGCTCGACCTGTTGCCTCTTTTTACTGTTAAAAAAAACAACATAAAAACAAAACTTGAACATCCTCGTGTGAAAATCGTGGTTTTGAAGATTTTGGGAGTTGAAGACAGTCAACAATCCTTCAAAACAAACACACCGTATGTGGAATTTTTGATATGTTTTGTGGGGTATTTTTATTATTAAATAAGAGTGATGTTTTGATGGATAAATGTGACAAACGTGGGTCACAGAAAGGAGGAAAACGAGTTTCGTATGTTTTAGCTCTCAAAATAGACAAACGGGCACATTGTGCTTTTATATTTTCTTCTTCTAAGATATATGGTTAGAAACTAACCGTAAATCATTAGTCAATTAATTAAATTGCGTAATAACATTAGACTATTATCATTAATTTATCAACATAAACACGACTCTAACACTCCCATCGTCAACATTCGAGTTAGGGGTGTGCATTTTGGATTATCCGAAATTTTGGATATTCGAAAATCAGATATTTCGGATATCCGAAATTTCGGATAGTGGATTTTCGCTATTCGAATCCGAAATTTCGGATATCGGATGATCCGAAATATCCGGAAATCAAGTTTCGCCATTCGTTGAATGATATTACCAGCAAATTAAGTCAATTAGCACATATATTTCAATATTTATAAACTAAAAATAAGATCTTTAACTATATGGAACCTGAAGCTATCATAAACATATTAATATAGACAAAACATATCGGTGTACTCTTGATATTTGATAATATTAAATTTTTACATATAAAAAATCGACAAAAAAACGGATTTCGGATATCCGAAATATCCAAAAATTCGTAATATTGGTATCCGAATCCGTATCCGAAAATTCGGATAACCGAATTTTCGGATAATTTCAGATCGGATTTCGGATATTTTTTCGTATTTTTGGATACCGGATATATTTGTCATCCGCTTGGATGTCACTGCATATGTCGAGCCACTAACTTACTAACTTGTCGCTAAAAAAAAGAGTATCTATTACTCTCTCCTAGGGGTGAGCATAACAGGGTACCCGCCGGTTCCGGTCGGAACCGGAACCGGAATGTAACATCCTAAAACTGGCCTAGTTGTTTTAGGTATATTTTGATATTTGAAAATATCTATTTGACCATATGTGGAATAAATTGATTAAATGTTAAATGAATTGTTTGACCTTTTGTCCTTTTACGATATTTTAATCAAGGGATTAAAATATCTGTTTTCTGAAATGTTTAAATGGAAATGTGATTTTTATATCTTTGGATTCTCCTTTTAATATCGTCTCCAGAAATGCTTTCGTTTTAAAATTTGGAGCCCGTTTGGTATTTTAAATAAATTAACTACGAAAGGGACTTTTGTATAGTATTTGTTTAAAAGATGGAAAAAATCTCAAGTGGGTCCCACCCCTTCCTTGACCGGCCCCTAGATGGGGAGTTGCCCATCTTTTTGGTCATTTTCCCCATCTCACTCTCTCCATACGTCTCTCTCTCTCTCTCTCTCTAACATCTCTCTAGAAACCCATTTGTGTTCTTGAGCTTATCTTGAAGATCCATAGCTAGTTTCTTGTCCAATCTTTAATCCGAACACGTTTTTGGAAAGCTCTTGAGGTAAGCTTCAACCTATATGTGATTATTTTCGATTCAATGATAGTTGATAAATTAGGGTTTATGTGTTCTTGAGATTTGGCTAGTGATTATTGTGTTAGATGGTATATTAGGTGTTTATGCAAAGTTTGACATGTATTGTTGCTTATGTACAAGTGTTTTAGCACAAGGTACAACCTTTTTAGCATAATGTACACATGGGTGAGTGTGTGTGTGTGTGTTCGTGGGTGTGTGTGTGTGTGTTCGTGTGTGTGTGTGTGTGTGTGTGTGTGTGTGTGTGTTCGTGTGTGTGTGTGTGTGTGTGTGTGTATCAATTGTGTGGTTTTGGTTTATGCTTCCAACTTGACTTAATTTGGGGTTTTAATGTTAATGTGGGTTAAATTAATATGTAGGAAGTGATAATATGTCAATTATGTTAGTTATGGATTATGTCAAGTTTTGGTGAGATTTGATAACTAGTGTTTGGATGATTTGGGTCAAAAGTTAGAACTTATGATTTTGAAGTAAAATAGTTGAGTTGTGATAGTTATGAACTTGTTAGATTGATTAATTAGTTATGATTTGCTAAATGGTAGACTATAGCATTTGTAGTTGTGTTTGGATGTTTTTAGTTAAAAATGGTTAACTAGTAAATTGGAAGTAAAATGCATGGATTGTTGGTGACTTGAACTTGATGAATTGTTATATGATTATGAATTGCCAAATGTGGTTTAATGTCATGGTAAAGTTCATTGTAGGATTAAAGAGGTAATAATTGGGCATGTTGGCAATTATGTGATTTTGACCCGTTTGGGCCATTTAGTGGTAAAATGATTTAAAATAACTTGGATTGTGAAAGTGTAAGTATTTTGTTAGGATTATGTGATTAGTAATGTTATTGGTAACATTTAGTGAATTGCAAGTTGATGTTATATTTACAATTGTAGGATGTATTATTGTTTAATAACCCGGTTTGACCCGTTTGAATGTAAGACTTGCAAATGACTAGTTGACTTGCTATGAAAGTGTAGATGGTCATGACATGTTCATATGATGGTTTAAGTGTTTGGCTATTTAGTTAGTGCAAGTGTTAGGGTTAAATGTATATTTAACTTTGTTTATAATTTGGTGGAATTATATACTAATTCGGTATTCCTTTGGTGTACAGGAATCGGGATCGTGACTCAGAAGCATTAGACCTCTGAGTTCGACAAGTGGAAGTAACGGTGAGTGGATTTAACCTCCAACTTGTGTTTAGTTACAATTAGTTTGGTATATGCATGCGTGTTGAAAATGCAGGAAATGTACCAGCTTCAGGGAGTTCGCGACGCGAACTAGAGTTCGCGAACCGCGAACTCGAGACAGAGAATTTTGGTGTTGGCCGTGAACACTTCGCGACTGAGTTACCGAACGCGAACATGAGTTCGCGACGCGAACTTGAGTTCACGATGGGAACTCAGTTGCAATGCTTTTGATGCAGTTTCGTTGTATCTTGCTTGCTAGTTTAGCACCTATTTGCTAGTGTTGAGTCAAATAGGTTATGTGCACAATGTGAAGTGACTTTGCTTGATTGGTATCAACTACTCGGTAAGTGGGCAACCGGGTTCCGAGAAGTCAGTGCGCTGGGCAATGGGTGTCGACTAAAGGGTATCCGACCTTACCTGTATTTGTTGCATGGTCAAGGGGAGGGAGTTTCCCGGGTGTTGGTCACGAAACGCTATCGGTTACCGTAGTTTTGGCCGACCATGGTTTAAGGCTCCGGCAGGACCCCGATCTTCTTGGACAAACAGTGATACGTGATTATGTGGCTTTTAGATCGTAGAGATGTCTATGCTAGCTTGTTGGGCTTTACAGAATTTGTAGATTTTATTCATTCACTTATCTTTGTGCTATCCCTCCCTCGTTGAATCTTTTCAGGTGATCGGTGCTTTGGACGGGATGATTGACCAAGCTCAGTTTATTATGTTTTTAAAAAATGAGCCATGTCGCTTAAGTGACACCGTTTTGTATTGTTAAAATAATGTTTATTTTGGAAGCTCATTGTGGGACCTTGTTTGTAAACTAAACTAAACTAACCTAGAGGAGAACCTAATCGCCTTCGGGCATTTAAAAAAAAAAAAACGCTTCCTAAATTTTGCGGTGTTACACGGAACCTCTTGTACCGGTTCCTCAATTTTCGGAACCGGAACCGGAACCTCCGGTTCCGGTGCCGGTTCCGGTTACCCTGTCTCTAAAATCGTAAAATAAAAATAAGATGCAAAACTTAAATATTAATCATTTTTTATCATTTTATCTACTAATCTTTGAATAATCATAGATTCCAACCACTTAAACATATGATTATCTATTTATTGTATTGTTAAAACACTATATTCAGACTAATTAATGACTAAACTCATTCAAAATTACACAAAATTTATCATATTGTTAAATTTGGACATTAAATTTCTCAAATATATAATATTTTAACAAAAATAAACAGAATAATCGCCGGTTCCGGTTATCCACCGGTTACCGGTTCCTAAATTTTGAGAACCGGAACCGGAACCTCTTAGGGCGGTTCCATAATTTTAGGAACCGAAACTGGCGGTTCCAAAGCGGTTCCGGTTCCAATTCCGGTTACCCGCTTTTTCTGCTCACCCCTACTCTCTCCGTCCTATAAAAAATTCTCATTTGTCTTGGATATAAAGTTTTAGAAGATTGTTAGTGGTGTAGGCCTTGATAATAATTTTAATTAAAATATAAGATTAGTTATGAGAGAGAAAATATTTTTTTAAAACAGCCAGTGAACAGTGATGAGTTTTTTGTTAATATTATTATTTAATTAAGTATATTTTATTAGTTTTAGAAATGTAAATATTTTGTGGGATAAAAATTTAAAATAGAATGAGATTTTTTTTGTTGGAGGGAAAGAGTAGGGGTGAGCATTAAAACCGAAAAACCGAACCGAAATCGAAAAACCTGAAAAAACCGAACCATTTGAAAAACCGATGTCAACGGTTTTGACTTTTGGAAATCCCGAATGTTTGAGGCGGTTTTCGGGGGCATATTGAAAACCCGACCGAAACCCCACCCCACCCCGCCATTATATATCTTTCAAATTTTTTAATAATATTCTTATAATTATAAAAGACTTGACATTTAATTATCTTTTATATAAAAGATATGATTGAATTTTTAGGTGATTTATTATTATATTTTTTAGGTTTCAAGTTATGTTAGTTGAATTTAACATTACATTATATTAAACTTACTAGTTGTTTTTTAGTATATAACGAAATGTGTTAAGGCTTGTGAGTTTAAATCATAATATTAATTTTGAAGGTAACAAATTGGTAAATTAAAAGAAAAAAAAAAACCGAAAAAACCCCGAAACCGAACTGAAAAACCCGAAAAAACTGAAAAACCCGAAAACCCCGAAACCGAACTGAAAAACCCGAAAAAACCGAAAAACCCAAAACCGAACAGGGTGTACCTTTTAAAACCCGAACTTTTGAAGCGAGATTTGGTTTTAGTTAAAAACCGTCTCAAACCGTCTCATGCTCAACCTAGGAAAGAGTATTAAGTTGATAGGTGTCACAAATTTTGATGTTGATTGTGAGATCACTAGATCAGGACCTGTTACCTGTAATGTTCTAATATTGACACCTTTAATATTATGTTTTCTTATTGGAGAAGTAGATAAAAGCCCAACACCACACATGCATTAACTAAAGGGGCTTAAGGCCCAACAATACAAACTCGAGTCCGTTTTTCTTGTCGCAGTGGATATGTAGAATGCAGTATAGTCCATATCTTTGTTGAGCGACCGCTAACTAATAGTTTGACCCAACAATTTAGGGGGTGAAGATTGATTATAACAAGTAAAAAACATTCCGCGCGTGTTGCGGCGGGTCTTAATACATACATTTGTGGCATGAATGATATACTTATTTAAGTCGGTTTTGGTCATTTATTTACGTGAAAATAAGTTTTTGTATACACTAATTTTAGTTATATAACATACTTATGGTCTAATTAAAATGAGGTAATAATGATATTAATTTACTCATAATTACAATGAAGTAATAACGATAATTATTTAAAGAGTAAATTACTGTTTTGTCCCTGTGGTTTGACCGTTTCAGCGTTTTTGTCCATGTGGTTTTTTTTCTGCTTTTTTGTCCCTGAGGTATGCCAAATTCCGTTTTTTTTTCCTTCCGTCCACCCTCCGTTTCTTTTTGGCCGTTAAACCCCTCACGTGCTGAAAACGTGAGGGTACTTTAGTCTATTTATCATTTTCTTTTATATTTCTATTTTTCTATAATATTTCTTCATCTTCTTCCTTCCCTCACCAAGAACTAGGGTTTTCAAACTCATCGTTTTCATTTTCATGCCAAAGTTACCAGCAACTTTTTTAGAATCCAAAAAAGCATGTGATTTCGTTTACATTATCATCATCATCCACTCGATTTGTAAACAAGATCAACCTAAAAGCCCTTTTTAACAAAAAAAAACCCAAAACTACCTTAACAATCCAAAACCATCGTTAAAAAGAAATCTGATGCGTGTTCATCTAATAGAAATCAGATGCTGAGTTCAAAGAGAAAGAGGAAGATGAACGAGATGATAAAAATAGAATTTTAGATCTGTAATTTCGGTATCATCCCGTTTAATCAGGTAGAAATCAAATTGATACGATTCGATTCAGATGAGTTTGTATCACATACCTGAAAATCATCCGTATCATCTCGTTCAATCATCTCGTTCATCTCGTTTAATCAGGTAGAAATCAGATCTTAAATCTACCGTATAATCTCGTTCACAGACGTAGAAATCAGATCTGGTTATCATCTTGTTCATCGTTAAGCTTTCTGTGGTTCTTTTTCTTCGATGAATTTGGGGATTTCATTTGGGAAGAACGATCTGCCATTTGGGGGTATCGAAGATTTGAAGTTATATGATTCTTGGAGTTCGCCGGAGAAGATGACCGGAGGGAGTGTACAAAGAGAGGAGAGAAAGGTGTTGCAGGTGATGATGGGTGCTGTGAAGAACTTGTTGGTTCCCAACAACACAAACGTGTTGCGTTATGACCGAGTAACGAATATAAGATAAATGAACAACAAGATTTCAATGATTAAGAGTTTATTAAAACAACTTAATACAGTACAAAGTTTGCGGAAATAGATAGTACAAAACTAACTAAAACTCTATACTTGAAATGACACTTTAGACCGCTCAAACTAGAAGAGTATATGCTGAGAGTTATATCAGCTGATACTAACAGCTGATATTAATGCCTTAGTAATAACTATGGGGGAGTTAATACTTAGACAAATAACTAACTCTCAGAGAATGTTCTTGTGCTATGATTTCTAAAGGTGTTGTAAATGCAAGCATTTACGTCTGTATTTATAGCCCAAGATCCATGTTCCTTAGTCCCCAAGTTTGACGACGTGTAAACATACTATTCGTCGACGTGAACTTGTCTATGGATCATTAAATGCTCTTGCACAAGTTATTGTCCCAAGTGTACTTTGTGTCAACTACTTCCGGTACCCTTTCCGACGCACAGTGAAAGGTGTACTACATAAGTACAGAAATAGTCGACTTTCTCTTTTCATGCTTGAGGGACAAACGATGATAATGTACTGACATTATCTTCTATTCCAAAATAGAAGATCTTCATCGTTTTCTTCTTCTTTGAGCGGGAAAGGGAAATGTTCAAGGTGTCAATGAACATTTCCTATAAGTCTTTATCTGCAGCAGATACTATCAGCTGATTCCACAATCAGCTGAATAATCTTCTTCTTGTCTTTGTCCTTTGGTCATAGACTTCGAATGAACTCTCGTTAATAGCTGCTGATTTGACTTGTATCCTAAAGCTAAGTACGTATGTGAGAACCCTCGCAATCGGGTTTTTGACCCCACAATTTTTATAGCTCATCTTGTCTTAGTTCAATCATCTCATTTATAATAACATTCATGGTTGCATTTAAGTCTAGCAAAAACATGCATTGTGTCATTAGTGCACATCATTTTTAGACACATGTCAATTGTCTACATTTCGGTACAATTAAACTGTAATTTAGCGAGTTGGTGACTTAACGTAAACTCAAATCGAACCAAAAATTATAAAAAAAAAGTTTATAATTTATAAGGATATTTTGGCTTATGTACGAAAGCCTATACATAAGACACCCTACGATTTAATATAAAATGAAAGTTTTATTATCAGTATACATTTATACATTATATCAACCAATAAACAATTTAACAAATATTAAAGTCCACCTTATCCTATCCGAAAACCCACGTATGCACGTTTACTATTTCCACAAACTAACTACCCATATACTCGCCAATATCACCACACTCTTATTAAATCAAAAACTAACTACCCATATTTCATCATCATCTTCACGTATTCATACACCCAACACTCTCTATTTCACTTGTGAACTATCCTACATGAAGCAAGCAAATCGAGCAAGAAACTCAGCAAAGTCCCGGCGATATATCTCACTGATCTTTTTCTCTCGTTTTCTCTGCTTTTTCCGGCGACCAAATTTTATTTCCGGCGAAGGTATATAACTCGAACCATTTCATTTTACGTGTATGTGATTATCATCCCGTTTCTTATTCATGGTATATGTTCTGCTCAGTTTCCCTCGTCATCTCCGGTAACCGGAAACGTTATTCCGGCGCTCACAGCTCCCTACGGCGACAAGCTTTCCCGATCACTTTCTAGAGCTTCTCTCTCAGTCTCTCATTTATCTGGATAGGTATAAACATCAACTTATTTTTGTATTATATGTGTCATATTTGGGTGAGTAATGCATCTGGGTTTCATATTCTATCGGGCGATACACACACTAATGTGTGTGTTCTCATGAGTGTGACCGACAATAAACTATCGCTATTTTATTTATTAATTATATATGATTAATTATTCGAAAGTGTGTATCAGTTAACGGGTTTGTGTGTATTAAAATCCGTTTTTTTCATTTTTTTGTATTTCTTCCTGCTCGTCAAAACGTACTCGATCAGTTGCCAACTTCTTATTTAAAACTCGGTTCAATTTTTATTTTAACTCAAAGATGTTTTGGTATTAATCTGGCCCACAAAAATTTATTAGTTTGATACACAAATCCATAAACTGTATTTTATCAAATAAAAGCCTATCATTTTATTCGAATTTTCAGCCCAATCGTATTACTGGGTTTTGGCCATAGGCCAGCCTAGTAGACTAAATTAAGTCCATTCCTTTAAACAAACTCAATCAGATTTTTGATTTATATTCAAAAGTTAAAACAATTATTTGTTCTAAATAACATAAATCTTAATTAATTCTTTTAATATCTAGATATATAGCTAAAATTTTGAAGTATTATTATCTATTTAAATCCTAAATTACATACTTAATTATTTATCTAAGTAAAACTAAATTACGAGACCTCTTCGTTACTAAATTTTGTAGATATTTTAATGAATTAAATTTTGTTTATTATTAATTAAGTATTACTTAAATGCTTATCCCTTGACGAATTGTTTAAGTACAATTTATTTTAATAACTATCCCTTGTATAACAAATCGTTTACTTAAATACAAGCCCTACTCAAATGAGTCACCAACGTATCGCTCGAGTCTAATTCTCTCTTAGGGAATCATTTTGCATCATTTAGCATGGACGGGTTAGTTAGACCATCACTCATTCATTATTTCTTATGCGTTTAGGACGCTAGGATCGTTTGGTTGGAAACCACATTGTCATCTACATTTTACTAGCATTGCATCAGGTGAGTTCACAGCCCCACTTTTTACCGCATTTTATTTAATGTTTTACTACTTTGGGGGTGAAAAACATAATAACTATAACTATTTTTATAAATCTATCTGTGACTGTAAGTTTACAACTTCTCTTTTACTCTTTTATTACATTTTTAACTATTTCACTTTTGGAGTGAAAAACATATCAACTATTTTATAAATGTTTACAATACATATAAACGTTTACTATATCGTGATGAAAACTATTTTTGGAAACTAGACAACGAATCCTTATGCTTGGACTAAGTTTAGATGTACATGGAAGTGCGTATATGTTACATACATAATCATTAGCTAGTTGCGACTAGGCCCTGGATATGAAAATAGTACTATTGGCGGAGACCTACCCTCCCACGATTTTGATCATTTATCGGTGTTTACCGACCACGAGGAGTGCATATCTAGCACGTTTAAGGTTGTTGTTTTGATTATGGACTTAGGGTCAGCATTTTAACTCAAAGGCTTTGCAACCCTGTTGGGGGATCACCGTCTATTATGTTTCTACTACTGCTCTCGGAGCAGGCCAACTTTTAACCTTCTATATCATCACACTATTTTTGCCAATGATGGCATACTATTGTTTCTACTAACGCGAGTAAAATCGTACTACTGCTCTTGGAGCAGGTCATTTATAACGTTATTATTATCACACTATTTTTGCCGATGATCGCATACGAAAACTATTGTTTCTACTACTGCTTTTTAGCAGACTATTTTTAATGTTTTATATGATCAAACTATTTTTGCCATGAATGGCATACGAGAAACTATGGCACTATTTGATCTTTTTAAAAACCTGTGAATTCACTCAACAATTTTGTTGATACTTTTACTTATATTTTTCAGGTATCTTAGCTAAGCATTGAGTCGCATGCATTGGAGTCAAGCTTTCTTTTTGTAAAGAAGTCACCTCCAAATTTTAGTTAAAACTTATGTTTTGGTTCAACTACTTTGTTTAAATTAAATTATGGTGACATTACTTTTTATCAAACATTTATTGTTTACGATAATCATATGCTTATGTATACTTGTGAAGTCGCACGCCTGTTCTTCCGCAAACCACTTTTGGCGGGGTGTGACAACGTACTCAGCTGAAGGTTTATTGTATATACTTGCTTCAGCTGAGATACATATTTCAGCTGTTATTTATTCTTCTTGGCTATCGATCATCAAATCTTATTTACTTAGTCTTGGGACTAACAGAACTTGTGAAGATGATGAAGAAGAAAGAGAAGAATACTTAGGTACAATCATTAATGCATGAGGTACAAATGATTTAGGTAAAAAGACATAAATACCCTCACGTTTTAAGCACGTGAGGGATTTTAACGGTGGAAAACTAACAGACTTGCACGGAAGGACAAAAAAACGGAATTTGGCATACCTGAGGGACAAAAACAGAAAAAAAAACCATAGGGACAAAAACGCTGAAACGGCCAAACCACAGGGACAAAAACACTAATTTACTCTTATTTAAACATAATACTAACGGTAAAGATTTTAAAAAGAAATACTAATAAGAGTTCAATGAACAATTATGAGAAATGTTTAAACTCACTCATTTTAAGTAAGGAGGACGGAAGGAATACGCCAAAATGGATTGAAAAGGAAAAAGAAAACAAAAACTAGATGTATATATTTTCACTAGCTTCATAGCCCGCCCGACTGGGCAGACATTCTTCAAGAGATATATTAAAGAAAAATAACAACAAATATTAATACTTTTAAAATGACATAAGAATCCATAGTTGTAATAATAAATTTGTACAAATTTTGATACATATGCTTTGTAACACACCAATTTTTCAACCAAAATTTAAAACTTTTTGAAATATAAAATATATGTCTTTACAAACCGAATATCTAAATAATGTAATTTAGATAAAACACTTGGAGTAATTACTAGTATCAAAAATCGGTGTTACAAATATATCAAAACAATGTCTAGAGAATTAAATAAGTACACCGAGCTAAATCACTTCGAAATCCTAAATACTACGGGCCGCCTAGTCCTTAGCTCCCGAACCTGAGTACATAGCCAAAATGAACGTAGTACGTGAGACAAGATTGTCTCGTGAGAAACATGGGTTTTAGACCCGGTTAGAAATAATTTGCAATAAAATAATAATTAAATAATTATCAAATTGCACATAGTCAATCAAACTCTAAGGCTTCCCATAAGCCAATCACATACGTAACGGGCCTCCCCGAAACGACTCCCCCGATATGGGTTAACTAGGTAAACTCCCCCGTTTCCGGGTTATCTATTTGCTCCCCTGATTTCCGGGTTATCTCAAACTCCCCCGTTTTTCGGGTTATCTCAAACTCCCCCGTTTTCCGGGTTATCTATTTCTCGACACACTACCCTTGCGCAGGGTGGTACCGCCCTAAGTAGGTGTCACTAACTCCCCCAACTTGTGTGGGTTATCTAGGATCCAATTGATTAGCTACCACATAACAAATCATCAACTTGGGTCAAAGCCCCATATCACACCTCAATCATACTAGTGGTAACTAAGCAAGTCAATTTACAATTCAATTCAATTCAACTAAATTAAATTCATACCCTATCAATTAAATCTTTTCTTTATTAAAAATATTTATCTAATAAAGACTCTAAAATCATTTCAATTTATAAAACATGGTTTACTATGTACTCAGAAAGATCACATGTACTCAACTTAGCAATGCTATCCAACACTTGTGTTCAATAACACAATCCTTACTTCCAAATCGAGGAAGTACTTCCAATCACAAGGTCTTCTTGACCTAACATCAATGCCATCACAAGAATCTAGTTATAATCCATAACTAACTACCAATTAATCCATCTAGACATTTCTAACCACCAAGTTCATCAACTTGGTGGAAATCTCAAACCCTAGTTCAAGATTTTCCATCACTAAATTCCAAATCTAACTTGTACACATTGATTACAAGTCTACAAGGAGTGTTTTACACTCATGAAAGTTCATCTTCCCCAAAGATGACATGTTGGGTTCCCAAAACCACCATTGTTACAATGTTACCCATACTAAGCTCAAAATGAAGGTAACTAAGTGAAATAAGAAAGAATTCTTACCCTTGATGCTTAAATCCTTCAAGATGATGAAGATTTGAGCTCCCAAGCTCCAAAAACCGTCCAAATGCTCTCAAAAACGGCTGCACTAGGTCTAGGGTTCGTAGGTGTTATGAGCCCTAGCTTCTACACAAATTTATATAGTCCAGACCGTCCTCGCGCCCCGTTCGCGTTTGCCTCGCGCGCGAGGTGACGCGGGATGCCTTCCTGGTCGTCGCTGGAAAGCCGACCTCGCGCCCCCTCGCGCCCCGCTCGCGCCGCGAGCTCGACGCGACTCCTGACTCGAGCTCGGCGCGAGTCTCTCGCTTCTGGGCTCCAAACCTTCTGTTCAACCTCGCGCCTAGCTCGTGCCTGCCTCGCGCCGCGAGGGCTTTTCCAGCCAGATTCTTGGCCTTTAAACTTGTTTCCATCCAAGTTTTGACCCATACTTGGTTATACCAAGTCCCGAACATTCAAACACCCGATAAAACACAACTCGAAACATAATCTAATATAAATACTAAAATTCGAATAAATCCCAAATAAATTACACGAAAAACAAACGTAAAATTACGGTCGTTACATGCTTTAAATCTGATTTAAGCTGATTGTGTTTATTGTTCATTGGCGAAGAACATATGCTTTAAATAAGCTTTTGTTAATATATAAATAGTAATGTGCAGCACAAATATGATTATGTTTACTAATTAATATATAAAAAAATGCTCAATATTCAGTTAATTTTTAATAAAAACAAATAAGACTAAAAAATGCAGGCTGCATTATACAAATCGCCTACACAATTTAACACTCCATACAAAACTTCAAATCAATAAACAATAATAATTGAGAAACAAACCTGTTTGTACTTTGACTGTCGGCTGCGATACAAATAGAGGGGTGATGTAGTTTTGAATAAAAAACCTTATAGTATTAGCTAGTTTATATAGAATATCAAATCCCGTCAATAAAGGTAGTTTATAATAGCCATTTTAAGTTTTTTTTTTATTTAAAGATAATATATAGGAAGATTCGCTTTAAATGATAATATTGAGGAAGTTTCTGTTATTTAAAAATAATTATTTAATTGGTGAATTGGTATAAAGATTTGTTTTAAATGGGTTTCAAAAGATACGTAATAGTTTGGTATAAAGATTTGCTTTAAAGAATTGATATAAAGATTTGCTATGAATGATTCCTAATAGTTTTCAAAGATACGGACTAATTGGGATAAAGATTTCAAAGTGATATTACTATAGTTTTCAGATTGGGATAAAGATTTCAAAGTGATATTACTATAGTTTTCAAAGTGATATTACTAATTGGGATACGGACTAATAGTTCTCAAAGGTTTTTATTACTATAGTTTTCAAAGATACCGAAGCCATGTGTCATATGAGGTGGCATTGGCAGCCAATGAGGATGCTTTAAAGTGATGAGTTGGCAAAGAAAACTCAAATCCAAACCTCATATATAGAGGAAAATTTCTAGTCTTCTATTATAATAAAACTGATTGTCATTTAGAAACCAATACATAATGGAAAATAGAACACTGTTTTAAAACTATAATGAACAGTAGATTCTATTACCATAAATGTATATAGAGGATAATTTATAGGTTTTGAAGAATGAAAATACATAACATAAGTTACAAAATATGGATTTAATTATACCAATTCAAAATATAATAATTAACTTTTTTACTGTTTGAAAAACATGATTATTTGTTTTATTAATAAGAAATCTTAATAGCCAGTTTTCAAAATGCAATTAAAACATCTCCCTACACGCTTTTTTAATTTTTTTTGCAAAACTGTAGAAATTCTCGTCAGGTAAGAACACAATTTATAAAGAAACCTTGGATATACTTTTAGCTAGGTCTAGACCCAAAACTAATGATAAAATATCCCGCCCTTTTAAATAAATACATAGATAGCTAAATACTGAAGAGCTTATAACCTAGTGGTATATGAGTTGTCAATCAAGAGGTTGTAGGTTCAATTCTCATTGAAGAAATTATGATATATTGTGTGTGAAAATTTGCCTTGGTCCTTGGACATAAAGTATCTATGCTCACACATGTGTTCATATAGTCTGAAAATTTGCCTTGGTCCTTGGACATAAAGTATCTATGCTCACACATGTGTTCATATAGTCTGGCAGAGATGAAACTAGAATAAAGTGATTCTAAACTGATCTCCGAGTATCTGATTTATGATATTTGATAAAGTTTTGGTGTCTTTTTGTGCAACTTTTTTAGTGTCAAGATTTTGTTCGAATTCTTTTGATTATCAAGGTACAAACACCATCATATGTTAAGAATTCTCATGTATGCGATTCCTTACTTATTGACAAAGTGATGTAATTTCAGTAGGAATCATTTTCTTAATTTAAGGTTTTTTGTTGAATTTACTTATAGCCCGAATTAAGATACCTGAAAAGTGTTTAACCCGAACTAATGAATAACCTATTCAATTCGCAATTTCACCTGCTAACCTAACTAGGGGTGAATATGGTACGGTACCAGATATATTTTCTTCATATCGTGTACCATACCAACTATAATTGGTACACTGATTTAGCTACCATTACCATACCAAGTTTACCTGGTACCAATTTGTTTGGCTATCAACAATCTTGGTTGGTACAAATTGGTAATGGTATATACCAACATCACAAACTTATATGAAATTAAAAAAATTAATAAGAAAAGAACAATGATATTTTATCATTATCGACCAGTTAAACATATTAACAAGTTTTCCGAACACGGAAACAAAATAAGCAAAATGATATAATATGTTACGTGCTATATAGACATAATTTAGTACGATAAAGTAACAAAAGATGTAGTCATCTTGTCGTAACTGAATCATTGATTTGTGTGAATGTAGAGATAAAATATTATATTTTCAAAGATATTTTTAGTTTCCAAGATAAAATAAGTATGTGTTATTATAATATTATATTTGTTTCAGAGATATATATTGAGCACATTAATAATTTAAATAAAATATCGTATACTTTGATATTTAATTGGAATCTTGTGCAAATAGGTTGGTAGTTTGGTACAATATATTAAATTAAGGATCATATAATATAGTGTAAATTACAGTTTTTGTCCCTGACCTATACCCGATTCGGGGTTTTTGTCCCTAAACTTTTTTCTTCCATTTTTTTGTCCTTTAAGTGTAACACCACAATCTAGAGCCATTTTTTTTTTTAAAAAAATAAACATACGGAAGCGAATTAATAAATTTCAAAACTCCTACTTATTACACAACATAAAAACCATTACATATTAATCGAATATATAAAACATTTACGGTGTTACTGAAAATCAGGCTCGACTAGGTTTACAAAATCAGAGTACGGTCAGACTTCCAAAACCCGACTCTTGTCAAGCTAAAACCACAACCTGAAAAGAGTCAACAAATGAGGGATTAGCACAAAGCTAAGTGAATAGAAATAAACGTCAATTTGCATAACCACAACAAATTAGAAAAATCGAGAGAAATCAATAGGGAAACCCGTCCAAACTTCCACACGCAATTGGACGTTAAAAGAGGATCGGCGGTCGGGCGAGGACCTTCAACTGTTGTCGGCCAACAACAGTCAACCGATGGCTTCTTTACTAGAGGCACGGTGATCCCTCCTTACATAACGAATACGAAGGAGTCCGATCGCCCCTGCCAAGAGTAACGAAGCGTAGCCGAAAACCACCATAGCTAACCTCTAAAAAAACATGTGCACATAACCACTTACTTCTAATACCACTAACCACTAGGCATCAAAGAAGTAAACCAAGAAAATCACAACAAGGATTTGCACCAGGCAAAGATCGCGTCGCGATTTAAGATCGCGTCGCGAACTCCCGACGCTATTATTTTTCCCAAACGCTATTTCGGTTTTCTGTTCAAGCCGGAAACGACATCGCGTCGCGAACCAGAGGATCGCGTCGCGATTTCCTTCAGACAGTCAAAATCCTGCATTTTTCTCAAAACTCTACCATTCTCTAATTTTGTACATCACACAATAAAGTAGGTTAAGTCCACTCACCTTTGCTTCCTTTTTGTGCCGAGCTCAATGATCTTATATCACTGAGGCTCCTTCCCCTTTCCTGTACAAAATGAATACCGAATTAGTCACCCGAAATCGTCAATTGTGTACCAAGTAATATAAGCTTTAGACTACATTTTGCAACAAGAGCTTATAACCCAATACTTGCATTTTCTACTCATAACCATAACTTAAGTATAACATTTCAATAAGTCAATTCATTATGCCAATTGGCCAAATTGCACCTTAGGCCCAAACGGGTCAAAACAAGAATCATATGTCGGACATTCACACAACATTATCCGATGAGTTAAACTACATGATCAACATCAAAATTACATAACCAATATACTTCTTGCATCCAATTGCAAGTATTACCAATTTTGACTTTATTTAAGTCAATTGCACAATTAAGCAACCAAACGGGTCAAGACATGAAACCTACACACTTGAGCTTACAATTCATTCAACTAACACATTTCTAACATGAAATTGATAATTAAAGTTTACAAGCCATACAAGACCAAAAGTCAATTCCCAGATTTGACCAAGGTCAACAATTCACAATTTTAGCTAGTTATGACCAAATTTCCATCTAGCCAAACACTACCATTTCTTGGGCATTAACTCAATAGTTAACTAGTGATCTACATACTTAACAATTACCATTTAACATGCATAATTCAACTAACAAAGCTTCAAGAACACCAAAATATACAATTCACCAAAATTAGGGAAAAACCCATTTTTTTCCCAAAACCACCATTGATGAAGCTTTATGAAAGCTTCACCAAATGAGCTAACACTAACAACAAATCATACAATACTTGCAAGAACTCAAATAAACACCAAATCAAGCATCAATTTCGGATTTCCATCAAGATTCAACAAGAACTTCATGAAAACCCACTAGCTCAAGAACCCTAGTTCATCCCTACATCAAGAACATGAAACCCTAGCTAAAGAAGGAAGAAACTTACTTAATCTTGCTTCTAATCACGAAATCACAGAGATGGCAAGCAAGGGATTAGGTTATGATCTTCAATTTTGAGAGAAAACTTCAAGAATGTGTGTGTGTGTTGTGTGTGTCGTGACAGAGAGAGAGACCAGAGAAATTGAGGAGTAAATTGACAGATGTCTTAACACATAACACGTACACCCTTCACTCAAACACATGTATTTTCATTTAAACACAGTACAGGATATTAGGTTCACAGATAATTAATTTAGACCTAACTAACTCCAATTTTAACCACGAAGATATTTTTGGAACCCTGGTTCAGAAATGAACCCAAATATGTAAAAATCATTTTAACATTTAAATATCTCAGTTTTACTTAATTTTTAACCCCATGGTTAAAAATACAATTAATTCAATTAAATCAAATAAAATTCTATAAATTAATAAAATAATAAACAATAAGATATTACTTACCCAAAAGTAATAAAATATTAAGGGTCGGGTCTCGGGATGTTACATTAAGTTTTTAAAATGCTGCTTATTTGTCCTTCCGTCCAAAATCTTCCGTTAACTGACGATTTTTTTGGTGATTTCCCTAAATTACCCCTATCATCATCATCATCAAAAACACCCTTTCGATCTTCTCTCTATTCCCAGAATTTTGAAGCTCAAAATTTAGGGTTTGAATCTTCATAGATCTTGAAGAACACAAATTTAGGGTTTGAATCTTAAGAATTTCGGAGAAGGATGTTGGCTCCGCCGGAGAAGGAGATCGATTGGCTTCGCTGGTGACTGTTTTGGTGGTACCAGCTCCACCCTCCCGTCGATTTCGAATCACCACCGCAACCCGCTACCAGATCTAGAATAGAGAGAGAGAGAGAGAGAGAGACGATGAAACTGCGCATCTGGCTCAATATCACGCCTCCAACCTTCGCCGGAGAAGGAGAGTGGGGATCTGGCTCGAAATCGAGACAGAAACTCAACCATATCTCTCTCCTCTTTTTGGAGCTTCGCCAGAGATGATGAAACAGCGGAGGAGGAGGGCGGAGGAGAAGATGAAACGACGGAGGATATGCGCCGGCGGCTGCACTTCGTCGGTGACAGAGTGGGGGAGAAGTGATCGGAGAAGGAGATTGGGGGTTTAGGGTTTGTGGGTGTTGGGGAAGAACATGAAGAACATGAAGAATGAGGAAAAAAGACGAAAATACCCTTAATTTTTTTGCATTTTTAGTCACTTAACGGAAGATTTTGGACGGAAGGACAAATAAGCAGAATTTTAAAAACTTAAAGGACAAAAAAACAGAAGAAAAAAGTTTAGAGACAAAAACCCCGAATCGGGTATAGGTCAGGAACAAAAACTGTAATTTACGCTATAATATATATATCTTGATTGGTACCGTATACCATGGTATCTAAATTTTTTGTACCATTACCGTACCATGATTATACAATTTGTACGGTACTACCAACCAAACATGTTGGCTACCAACATATTGGCTACCAACTATTCTTGGTACGGTTGGTAGCATGTTGGCTGGTTTTGTTCGGTACAAATTTGACACCTAAACCTAACTACAATTTTAAATTTAAGATTTTAATAATGACGAGGATAAGAGTTGTGTTAAGAGAAAGCATTGCTAAACTAAAACATGAAATTCGCATTAAAAAACCTAAACTTTTATTATTGCTAAAACAAAGGAATACAATTACCATTTGAATGTGATTTGCATTAACTGAACATAAAATTTTCATTAATAATTATATTTTAACTATATGCTCAAGAATTTTCATTATCAAAACTCTAAAATTAACATTAACCCTCACTCCAAATATAAAACATGCTACAATCTTCTTATCATTCACCCCGGTCACACTACATGCAAAAATAAAGAATTGTTAACAAAATGCATTGTTAACTTGTACCATGCAACAATCCAACATTCCAACTCATTTACCGACATGCATTAATGGATTGTACAGGAAGAAAAACATGTTATACAATCAAAGAAATCGTTGACAATGCCATTTTTGGCATAAATAGATTTCCGAGGTTACTTTCTAGGTTTCAATCATAGTTCTATATTATCAATCAAAATATACAGTTATGTTAAAAAAATTATAAATAAAATAACATCAACTAAACAATAGACACAAAGAATACAAAATCTAACATCATATTTAAAAATTCATGTCAATGATATATCAAAATTAAAAAAACTTAATCAGCAAATATTAAAAGCTAAGAAAAGTAAGGGATCCATGACTTCCTTTTTACTTCCACTTCACCTACCTGGCTTCATAGAGGAAGCGCCACTGCCCCTACCAATACTGCCCGATCTGCCCAAGCTGCCCGTCGGACTACCCACACCCATACCCATTCCCGTTTGTTGATACTGACCCGGATTGTACATTTGGGGATATCCTCCATACATTTGGTTGTATCCACCGGAATTAACTCCGCCGCTACTACCTCCGCCGCCTGCAGCAGCATCAGCACCGTCTTTCTCCCCTGGTCTTCCTCCCAATGTCGTTTTTTCACCTTCCATTTCCCTGTATTTTCCTAAGTACACCTTCAGAGGCTCAACGTATTCCTCAAACCCTAACGTCGTCATCGCCCACAGCAAATCGTCGCCGTTAATCGTCTTCCTCTTCTCCCTCTGACACTTGTCCGACGCCTCGCCGGTAATGAAACTGATGAACTCCGATACGCACTCTTGCACTGTCTCCTTGGCATCCTTGGAGATCTTCGCGTTCGCCGGCAACGCCTTCTTCATAATTCGGCTCACGTTGGCAATCGGTAGGAATCTGTCTTGCTCTCTCGCCGACAAATCACCACCGCCGTTGTGCCCTCCCGATTCGTTGTCGGAATCCGCCATAGCCGTTGATGTATTCGAATTATTTGGCGCGAAATCCGAAGAAGTAGACCTCCGGCTGCGGAAGAAATCGCCGGAGCTCCGGGAATGTTGGGGGTTCAAGCGAAAGGGGTTGAGTGGAAACGAGTACCGCGGTCCGTTGGATGGAGGGTGTAATAACGCATCAAAAGTGACACGTGGATGAATGACAGCCGTTTGTTTATCGATAAGAAGAAGGTTAGACGATGGATATAGATGTGAGGTGGAGAAATATTTGACGGTTGGATGACGAGTCACGATTTTTCTTTGACTTTTTGCTAATAATCAATGAATAAAAGTAGCACGAGACAATTTCTTTCCTTCCATGTATTCAGAAAAGGAGAAATATTTAAATAAATAAAAAATTTACTATAATAAATAACATAAGTTTCGAGAAAACGAGAAATATTAAACAAATATAAAAATTACTTTAATAAATAACATAAGTCTATAACTCATAATTATAGAGTTTTGTTAATGTAATTTTAATATCCGTTTCTAAAAGTTATTCGATGTATTATGTTCTTTATTAATAAATGTATAACATTACTTATTGGTCGCTAATTAGCCATTCTGTTATATGTTAATTGTTACCAAACTTCAGTATAGTTTAATATACTAAATTGTTGACTCTGTGTAATATATAGTTCATGTTATTTGAAAGTTACAGAAATAATAAACTACAAAAATAATTATGGAACATATCATATACTATTATGTTTCAATAAAAGTTGACAAAATATTAATGTAAACAATTTCATCAAATAAAATATAAAAGTATGTTTTAATTATAATGTAAACAAAGATCTAAAAGCTCTATTGAAAGTTTAGAATAATTTTGATTATGAAAATATTGAAAGTATTGATATGCATGTTTAGATTTAAGCAACGTCTATTTACCGAATTTCAATCCATAAAGGAAAATAATAATTGTGTTAAATCGATCAATATAAATAATAACAAACATGAAAAATGTTGATTAAAATGTAAAATTAATTTAGTTGGATAAAAATAAGGGAATTTAAATTAACATTTTAAAAAATAATGAATTAAATAGAGATGGATAAAATAATAATTTTAAATTATTTGTCATTAAGTGCATAAAAAATTATACTTTTTCCGATTTAAAATAAGTGCTACACTTTTCTCATATGTGTGATTCAAAATAAATGTTACACTTTCCTTATTTGGTAAATTTGTATAGATAAAATTATCATTTTATCCTTAACTTTATTAAACCTCATTCATTATTTCATTTTTTCTCATTCTTCAATAAAGCCAAATATTATAGTGAGACTATTCACTAATTATTATCTTTAATCTATCATAATCTCTATTACAATGTTTTGCATCAAAAAACGTAAAAGTAAAAGTGTAGCACTTATTTGAATCAGAGGAAGTATAATAATTTATTGAGGGGTAATTCCTAAAATTAAGGAGTTGATTGTATATTAATGCTGAAGTTTTTAATACATGTTCTATGACATACTTTTGGTTTTCAATATCAATATCAATATCCTAATATCATACATGTAAATGGTGATGTGGTTACTACAATTAATTAATAAATGGCAAAAATTCTAATGACTTTTAATTTTCTATTACTATGTATTTTCTTGTATCGAAATTCAATCAATACATTGAGTTGCATATATTAGGAGGGTGGTAACTGGAAAATGCATACTGGATAGCATGTGGACCTCCAGGAATGGAAAATTGGCAACTTTATAGTTAATGGAGCAAAGATATTGGGCGAGTAATTATAACAAACGGTCCATATGACAAGTGTTTTAATTGGAATCCGATGCCTTAATTCCATATTCTAATACCCACTATTTGTTGGAAATTTTAAAGAGTACTTATGACAATTTCTTATTTCACATTAGTTGGAGACAGAAACAATATTGAGTTTATAGCGTCTCTAATGATTCAAGTCTTTAGTGGAGGATATATGGCTAAATTCACACACGCGCCAAGATGTAGACGCCAAATGACCCGATTTACGCACACTTTGCACGTCGCGCCTGTCATGGGGAGCCGGGAAAATTTGCTTTTTCCCGAGCCTCTTGAGATGCCAAAACTGATGTATCTACGAAACTTTTGTTTGCTCGTCATAAACTCGAGTAAAGATTTCGTCCCTTTATACTGAACCTCTATAAGTGAAGTTCAATATATTAGAAGGGAAAACTCTTCCTTGCTGTTGCGGTTTTTTTTATTGTTCGTGTGTTAACAAGTAATGAATTTGTATTGTCGGTACTTCTATTGCTATAGAATCATACTGATAAATTGTATCAAATCTTGAGTTCTGGGCTAAGGCTTGCAACATACAAAGCGCTTATAAACTTTAAATGACATGAATTATTATATGTAGTTATCATCAGTTTTGAGGTGGTTGTATTTTTTAGTGGATGTGGTTCACACTACAAGGTGAATTTTCAAATTATATTTTATCTTGATGCACCTGAAAAATGAAAACTACATCACTTATTTTGAAGTCCGCTTAATAATCAAAATTCAAATAAAAAAAAATATTAGAAAGCTTATTTTTTATGTACATATGCATATTTAGGAGGCTTATTTTTGTTTATTTGGATAGGGCTTCGAAATCCACGGAACGCCATGATCGTAGGTGTGAGTTCAGGTTTAAGGAGGTTCATTCGAACACTATTTATACGAATGTTAAAGAAAACAGTTGAGTTAGTTAGCAAGTAATCGATACATACGTATCAAACAAATGCCACCCAAAATCTAGATCATTTAATGGACCCCATGGATATGTCAATTTCAATCAAATTTTCTTCCTCGTTCATCTCCGACCACCGGTAAATGGATACTGGAGATATCTCCGGCGACAACTGCTCAAAACCCGACCCGTGTTCTTCTTTCAAACCAAGATAGTTCCTGGCCGGAAGTTCTATTTCTATTAGGCTATCTTCGTCGGAGCTGTCAAAGTTTGAATCTTTTTCACTTGTGGGTGAAATCTGGCCAATACTTTCGTTCTCCGGCAACCCCATATCAAAAGGTTCAATATCTGCTTCATGTGTAACAAGATTTGAAGTCGGCTTAAGAACTTGTACGTTGTGCTTCGAGAGTGATAAGAACCGAAAGGCATAAGAAATCAAGATGGAAACTGCGATGAAGATGAAGGAGGAGGTAGTGCATTTATTGAAAGACCCATAAGCAAATGGGAAAATGGGAAGAAGAAAAGCAATAATCCAAGGGTATTTTAGGATATAAACAGAGGATTTCATTTGAATAAGAACTGTGTTTTTTTCTTCTTCTAGAATTAGGAGATTAAATATAAATCTTAAGACGGCAATAGATGATTAATTTCAAATTACTCCGTAATATTTAAAATAAAGTATACATCATTAATGGTTATAGGTTTGCGTCTTCCTTCCATTGTACTTGTTTAATTAATAGCATATGAGTTGTAAGACTATGCGTAATGAGATGCATCGCACCTCTTTGTCACCGCCTGTCACCCTAGCTCGACGTGTACTAAAGGGCATTCAGTCGCCTATGTGATCGTTGCCGGTAATTGTTTCCAAACATTGGGCCTTCAACTGCTACTTCCAAATTTTTTTTAAAAAAAACACTCTAATATTTATCTTCTAAGACTCCTTTCAATGGTACGCCAATTGATCTCGTCCTTCAAATTGGGGGAATATAACCATTGGGGCAGGTGGATTAGTTGATGGCGCCACTTTGAAGACGGGATGGTATGCGTGAGTTGGTGGGTGGGGCCCAAATGGGTATTTTGTGTGTGTATTTTGTAATGGTGAGTTCTAAAAAATTAAAGGGAAGAAGTATTGTTGCATGGATTACGTCAGTTTAATGTCGGTTGAAGGGTGAGCTGACGTGTCGCTAATTTGGCAACAACTGACGGTATCAGTTTTATTCACCATAACTATCGTGTTAATTTCGGAAGAGGTATCATAACTACCGTGTTAATCTCTGAACCCGAACACGACACAACCTCGTGTTTGTTTTGCACGACACGAATTTAAATTTCGGTTCCTTCCCAATATCATTTCATTTCGTTTGTTTTGTCGTGTCGTTTTAGTTTTTGACAACTAGGTTTGAACCTGAACATTTTTTTTGGCATGTGGTGTGCTATTGTTGGCTATTATTTTCCCGGCTGGTTCCGCTAGCTACATTTCTATTCTTGATCATTGATGAAAAACATAGTCATATCAAGAGAAACAACGCCATGACATAATAACAATTTTCTCTATTACTCCCTCCGTCCCACAAAAAACTTCCCATTTCACTCTAAACTTTTGTCCCACAAAAAACTTCCCATTTCCCATATTTGGTGGGCTCCACCCAATAAAAAACTATTATTATTAAAACCCCACCACTAATATCCACTAACTATCTTTCTCTCTCCAATCTAACCTTATATTTTAATCAAAAGTATTATCAATTACTCCACCACTAACTATTACCTAAAAACATGTGCAAAAGCTAAATGAGAAGTTTTTTGTGGGACGGAGGGAGTATAATATACTCTATTAAAATATTATACTTTATTTAAAAGATTAATATTTTGAGCGTTGGTATATCTACATGTAATTTAGTTGTTGAAGGGAGTATATACATTCGAGCTTGACTTCATGATCGTCTTTTTCATAGCCTGTGTGTTAATTTCTTAGTGGATGTTTGTCATTTCCCTCACAAGCATGTAGCCAACCTTCTTACACTTATTCAGAAAAGTTGATTTGATTTGTACTTTTACATGTTCAGTTAGTAATTAACATAACAATTATATATTTAATGTCATTCTTAACCATAAACGATACTCCTCCGTCCCACAAAAAACTTCTCATTTGAGAAATTGGAGGGACCCACTAATAAAATAATATTATCTATATATTATTTATCATTTTTTAAATGTTTCTCTCACTAACTTTATGTCACTTCTCCTTTTAAATGTGGGTCAACATATTCTCTATCTAAACTAATGTTATATTTTAATCAAATTAATTACAAAAGACTCCACCATTAACTTATCTCCTATGCCCAAATGAAATTAGAAGTTTTTTTGGGACGGAGGGAGTATTAACTAATAATCTTTGTGAGAGAAGAACAAGCAATTGCTGGAAGCTATTAACCAAAGGATAATAGAAGAGGTATGTGCCACTACTTGATTGCAATAAATCCGAAGTATGTCGCTCGCTGATGTGGTCTCAACTCTGCTTTTCATTGCGTTGTTTTCTCTTCAACGTCCATAACTCTTATCTCTACATTGGCCTTAACAACTTTTTCCCTTTTGATGATCTCAATACTTAAGTAGTTCAAACTCTATTACATCTAGTGAACACTTAGAGCACCCCCAACGTTGCTTCTTGCACCTCATTAGTATGACATGGCAATCTCGTCGGTTGTTTAAGCATTGGCATAGACTCGTCTTCAACGTGTCGGTTTCCTCTTTTCCTTCTACTCGTCGACGAGTTAGTGAACTCGTCAGTTTTTTCTTTTAGAGAGATGAAGAGGAAAATGTAGCTAGAGAGATTGGAAAGAGAGAATGAAGATATATTGTTTACACGAACTTGTCACTTTTTTATTAGCATGAAAGATAATGATATAACATTAATGTGGAAAAACCGGTGAGTTAGATCATCACATTTCATTAATGATCAAAAAGTTCAAACTTCAGAGTACAGCAACTATCTATTACATCGATATCAGAATATATACATACAAATGATCAAAGTTTTACTTCCACTTGTTATGATCTAAAAAAGTGTTCAAAAACAAAAAGTTCATTATTATAAAACCACATAAAAATCCATGCTTTTATGTCATTAAAGAGTAACCTTTAGTCACAATATCCTCCATGTATTAAACCCAACCACCTTGAAATCATGATTACACTTTGTAGAAAGACCACAAAATACATACCACATAACACCACAACTAACTAATAACAAATAACTACGCTTCAACCAAGTTTATGCCAATTCCCACAAACACGACCCCCACGGTTGACCAAACTGGTCTTACGGTTGACCGATACCCTTCTTCAAAAGCATGTCATACACTCTATCCACTTTGTTCGGGTCAACATTGAATAAACGATGTGCATCGGATTTTTGAGCTATGTGACCCGTTAATATCTCTATCGACAGTTTCTCCAACATGCTCAAATAATGCACCGGAAGCACTCTTATCTCCGTGCACAACCGTTTTTCCTAAACAAAAAAGAAAAAAATAATTCAATTTCCGATTAAAATTTTAATAATTTTAGATTTTTAGCAAGCTTACGGGTTCAGAGAGTAAATCGGCACCCAAATGTCCGGTTACATCCCAATCATCCAAATTGGCAATAGCTAAACCACCATTATCAACAAGATCACTTTTTAAATGATTTGCTCTTTGTAAAAATTTACCACTGGGTCCCGGTTGTACATTATTATCCTTCACCCTTCGTGCATTTTCTTCAATTTCTCTTTTTCTTTTTTGTTCAACGTATTTTTCTGCATCTGCAGATGACCTACAACCAGCACCTCGTGCTTCCTGAAAAACATATAAAGTAAATTACCGAAATTGTCCCTGTGGTTTGGTTTTGCTGATTCTGCTTTTTTGTCCCTAAACTTTTTTTTTCAGGATTTTTGTCCCCGTGCTTTTTAAAATTTTGGTTTTCAGTTCTTCCGTCCAAATTTGGCTGTTAACTAACGGAATACTCTCACTTTTTTGGCATATTCCGTTAGTAAACACAGCCAAATTTGGACGGAAGGACTGAAAAACAAAATTTTAAAAAGCACGGGGACAAAAATCCCGAAAAAAAAAAAAAATTAGGTACAAAAAAGCATAATCGGCAAAACCACAGGGACAATTTCGGTAACTTACTCAAGCATATATTATTATAATAATAAAGAAATTATTATAATAAAGAAAACAAATTGTAAAAAAAGAACCTGTAAATCCTCTATTCGTCTTTTAATACGGTGTTCTTCAATTACAGTTTTTAGTAATTCCGCGTGTTCTTCTTTTGTATGAAAACGCATGAATACTCTGTATCGGCGACATATTTCTTTTTCTTCGGGTGTAAGATTCTGCTCAAACGGGTCGGAATAAAGTAAATTTCTTTCGAGAATGAAATCTTTCCTTCGTTTTCTCTCATCCAGCCTGCCAAAGTTGACCAAAAAATTTCAGAAATCGGTTGAAAAAAGGAGAAAAAGTTGACCAAAGTTGACCTTTTTGAGTATATACGCAAAACACGAAGTTTAAGTTCGCGTTCGGCATCAGTGTCGGTTTCCTTAAATTCCATGTCAGCAAGCAACTGTTCAGCATCGTTATCATATTCGACTTCAAATTCTTGTCTTTTGAAATTATAACCGCTTAATTCAGTTATTGAAGGGCCTTCTTCACCTGATGTTCTTAGTTTTTTCTCACCAAAACTTCTGTCTGTATGAGTATCTGGTGTAGTATAAAATTATAAAAATTAGGGCTTGTAGATTATATAATTATAGATATGAGCTCAATTTTAAGATGTACCTTCAATTTTAATTCCATCACCTAATTTGTCATTTTGGATAATATTTGATGTTCTTTTCCCTGCTCCTGATGATGCATTAATAATGCTAGACCCTCCAACAGAACCTATATCTATGTTAAAAAAATATATATTAATAAATAGATACATAATTGTATATTGTATATATTAATATATATAAAAAGATAAATTGCAAATACCTGAAACTAAGGCAGATGAGGGCCGACCTGCTGAACTTTCTTTTCGTAAATCTTCAATTCTGAGAAAAGATTAAAAAAAAGAAAATTAAAATACGGTTCGAACAATTGAATTTGAATAAAAAGTATGATTTACTTTATTCTTGGAGAAAATGGGGACTCTTCTTTTACTAAAAGTTCCCCTCCAGTTGGAAGTCCTGAATTTTAAAAAATAAATCAAATTAAATATTTAAATAATAAAATAAATAAAGTGAATGTCATAAATAACCTTTTGCAACTTCACCATGACCTCTGGCCATTGCAAGGAGTTCTTCTCTATTCTTTCCCATAACATGTGACATGTCCTGGAAATAAAATCATAAAAATTAGAAAATTATGGAAACTAAAATAAAATAAAATAAACATATAAAAAATTAAAATTGTTATACCGGAAGTGGGAAGCAAGGTGAATTCATGTAAATAGTATTATAATGGTCAATACAATGTGATTTGCTTTTGGTTCCAACATGTTCAGCTACTTCATTCCAGTTTGCCAGCCCATACATTTCTATCCCCTGCACAAAAAATAGAAATAAAAATAAATAAAAAATTCAAAAAAGTTTAACGATTAAAACAGATGAGTAAAACTTTGAGGATTAAAACATAATTATAATAAATCATATCTATATGGAAGAAAATACCTCAAGTAGCAATATCTCCTCATCTGCATTCCAATCGGAACAAAAAAGCGGAAACGACAAATTATCCTGCAAGAAAGTTTAATTATTAGGTTAATTACAACCGTTAATTTAAAAATAAAAATAAAAATAAAAGAAAGTAATAAAAGTAGTTACTAACCATAACCCTATATGAATGATTACTTTTATGAGGATAAACCTCAGCTCCAACAGAAAAACACTCTACACAAAGATCAAAATCAGAACAACAAGCACATTTTATGCGAATTTTTCCAGAAATATCCTTGTTGCAGTAGTTACAATGATACAATGCCTTTTTTCCTTCACTCATCATTCCTTGACCTATTTCAACAAGGTTTAATTTTCTTTGAAATTTTAACAATACAAAAAAAAAACTATATTTATATTACCAATTTGTGATTTACCTGAAGTTGCAGCCTCTAGATTCTCTAAATTTGAAGCAGTTCGCTTTCTCTTTGATCGACTGAATACAAAACAAATAACAAGACATAAATAAATACATAATCATTAAAAAAAAATTAATTTGCAAAAAAAAATCATAAACAAGATTTTTGTTGCTAACCGTCCCTCCATCAGCCACCAAATTTAAAATTTAAAACTTCACTGTTAAGGTCAGACTAAATTTCATATATATAGTATGGTCGGAACTTGAAGGCAAATTCAAAACCAAATTTGTGATAAATAGTTGGTAAGAAACACATAACAAAATGCACCGAGATGATAAATTTACTTACAAATATGATGATGTGCTTCATATATTTTTTCCAATCTAAGACTTAATTTTTCTATATGTCAGTCAAGACTGCGTTTATGAATTTTCCAAATATATAAAAAGACACTGTTGAATTTGATTCTATGTATGTATTTTGCATCACTCATTTACTCGGATTTTTGTAAGATAACAATAAAATTTTTACATTTTTTAAATTACTGAAAATGATCATTTAGGTATATGTTGGGCATTTGAACTACAGTAAGTAGCAGATTTTTAGATAATTAAGCATCTGATTAATAATTGGGTTGGATATAATTATATGATTAGGTTTCAAGTTATTATACACACACACACACACACTTCACATTTTATCTTCTTACAAATACATGTCCAGAATATGATGCTAGATGATATTCATCTAATGCAGGGTATCAACTTTACTGTATTCAATTATCACTAAAAGTGCAATAAAAAAAGGTTTTAAAGTGATCTAGTAAAACTAGCTCATGATTCTCATATGACCTTATTGGTTATTGATATGGTTTTCCCTTATTATTGTATGTCTTAACTCTTAACTACTTCAAAAAATCAAATGATAAAAAAATAATACGAAAACAATACCTGATTCAAAGAATGACCATTAAAATGATATAACAGTGATCTTAGTGTCATTACTAATTATACATTTAAAAATTGTAAAACCATTAAATTGAGCGAAAATTCTGCCCACTGCAGTGAATGAGCAAGACCTCTTGACTTCAGAAGGTACATGCTTACAAATTGGTTGACCTTATTAATCTTTACTAATAAGTACCACAAGTGAAAAATTGTTGGAGTAATTTGCATATAGGTGTCTTCAATTTAAAAAATGTACCAAATTATCAATCAGGTAATGATGATTACTTTAATGTAGGTTCACTGAACAATTTAAACTAGTGAAAAGAGTGATTTCGAACAAATTAAGAAGCTAAAGATATTTAAATTATGATAGATTTCATACCTTTGATTCGAATCTTCCTCGGCAGAGTGATTGACAGCTCGTGAACGACCCATTCTGGTTTAATTTTTGTAAAATAATTTTGGTGACGAAACCCTAGAATTCCCAAATTAATGACACTAAATTGAATATCTGTACGAAATCAAATTATTTTTTGTCAAAATTCGAACAGAGAAGACGAAAATTTGTTTGTATGTGCATAAAGGAACGTGCTTCGGGAAAATTTACAGCAAAACCCTCCGAGATCGGTCACCGGAAACGTAGAATACCGAAGAAGTTGAATTTGAGGTATAAGGGTATGATCAAGTTTAGGTTATTTACATTGTGACCCCATTATGTTCTCTTTATTTCATATTGTTCCCGATGAAATAGTTTATTCCTTATGCACCCCTATTTAGAGTATATATTGGGTATTAATTTGTGTACCATATTTTTTATGCATACAACACTATACAAGTACAACTATAGATTGTATAAATAATTATGAATTGTACATATATATAATGCAATTATTATGATGGTATATAAATTAAAATATGTAGTGTAAAAGTCACCACTTTTATGTACTACCACTTTACATTTTGAAGATGATTTATACACTACATAAACTAACTTATGCATTACATCTTATAACATTTAAAGCAAATCATATAAACACTGTAAAACAATAAATATGATGTACAAAATTATTTGTGACGTAGAAATCATATCTCTATATTATTAGGGTGTGGTATCAAGTATTAGTTACGAAGAGAATGGAGATATAGGAATTACTTAGGTATATAAAGAAAGAAACCAAAGAGATAAAAGTTTAATGTAGTCATTGATTTTTATGTAGTTTTAAAGGATAAATCTCAGTCATTGGATTAATTAACCCTCAAATTACCACTACCACCACTATCACATGTGATTCAATACATCAATATCACTACCATCCCATGTGTATTAAATCACATGTGATTGGCCACCACCACCACCTCATGTGTATTAAATCACATGTGATTGCACATGACCGACCACCACCACCACCACTACCTCATGTGTATTAAATCACAAGTGATTCGACACCGCTGACTACCACCACCACCACCAACCTCTATAGGCCACCGTCTCCACCACCGGCAATCCCTCGCCACCGTCGGCTGCTTTCAGTCACATGTGATTGTGTAACCAATCACATGTGATTGTGTAACCAATCACATGTGATTGTGGAAGCCAAAGGAGGCGGTGGTCGGCAGCAACAGTGGCCGGCGGTGATAGTTGTGTATTAAATCACATGTGATTTGATGATGGTAATTGTTAAAAGATTTTTTAATCCAGTAGTTAAAATTTATCTCTTAAAACTAAATAAAAATTAAGGATTACCTTGAATACAACTCTAACTTTTATATCTAAACATTCCGTTAAAAATAGATTGGATATTTAATGTTGTTAGTCCATTAACTGTCCCAATAAACCGATGATGGGCCATTAAGGAGCAGTAGAGCTTCACAAAGTTCCTTATTAACTCGCAAACGGCCTAAAGATAGCCCATGTTCTATACATGTGTTTTTGCCTGCAGTAAAGTAAAACCGGACAAAATATTGACTAAGTTGAATCGAGGTGTTAGGCTAATTCATAAATTGAATCAAATGGTTTTATTTTAAAGAGTCACGCTCTTTCACTTTAAAGGCCTTAAGCTGTCTCAATTTCTCATTTTATATTTATATTTTAACTTTACAATTTTCAGTTTAACTGCTTCATTTCATTCGACTAACATTAGTTGTATGTTTTCATTAATTTCATTTTATTTTTGTAATTACGTATATTTCATAATTTTTATACAAATCATTTTTTATCACTACCATTTGAAAATTGATAAATAAATAATATTTAAATATTAGACACCATAATAAATATTTTAATTATGACAAAAATTACATTATTATAAAGTATTAAAACTTCAACTTATATGTAACTACACAGATATTTTTACATTAATATTAGTAGTCAATTTTCATTTGCAAACATAGGTTAATATATAATATATTTCACAATTGCTTATATTTTTAATTATCATCTTAATATAATATGAACTACATACATCTCTTATATTTTGTCAATTAATATTTAAAGTATTTGCATGATTCGTGAATTAATTAAAATATTCAAATAAGATGTAAGCAAAAGTGATAAGATTGTAATAGCATTTTACCAAACATATATGTATGATTATTCTTTAACATATCTGTTTGTTTTCAAACATATTTTTTAACTGGAAATAGAAATTCTAGAATAGAGTTTTTGATGGTGACAATAACTTGTGAACACTTAATATAAATTGTATAGTTGTTGAAGTTAAGTAATTCGATATATATAGGACTTAACTTCACTAAGTATAGTTGTGTGACATTTGTATATATGTGTCCATATATTTAGATCAATATGCTTAGATTAATATGCTTTCATCGATCAAGAAATAAAAAAAACAGTCAACAGAATCAAAGATTAAGTTGAAGAAAAACTCATCAACAAGCGTTATCGATGATGTGTTATTGGTCATCATCGAGCGAGATACTTATCCATTCTTGTGAGGTTATTAATTACTTTACAAAGATATGTCCTATTACCTTCAAGGTAGTATCTCCCCGCAAATATCATTTATTTGCTTGAATAAAATATATGAAAATATATTTTATGGTTGATAGACTTAAATGACATTTAATGAACGCATGATACATTAACTAACCTTGCACACAAAAGTACACCTTTTGGGTACTATTTAAAGTGCAAAAGGTTAGGGGCATGTATTCCGACATGTGTAGTACTTTAGTTGGTGAAGAATAAGAAATAAAATGTTGCATTAATACAAGATTTTATCATGTCCATCTTCGGGTATAGATACCCCTTCAACAACCGAGTAAATGTGGATTTACAAAACTCAAGCATTAATCATTCGAAGCGAGTATCGATCTTATTCTCTCTGAAACATTCCCGCTGATACTTGCTCGTAGCTAGGACACAAAATGCTCGTTTGTTTGTGAAGTGAAGACACGTACTTAACTTTCAATCAAATTTTAATTTACATATTTAGTATTTACTTATCTTCTTTCTCCTACTAATACTTGCAAATCTTTATTATTTCTTAATAAGAATTAAACATTGAAAATTATATATGGCTTTGCATTTATTTTTTAACCACGTGTATTTACCCTATAGTATGTTGAACTAATATTGTTATTTAAATCACTGTATCTATTCTTACGGGACCAACAATTCCTTATAACCGGTTTGCTCACTTCACAGACAATTTCATATCTCGTCGACAATCATCGAAGTTCTAACAAAGCTAAAAGTCAAAGGTTCTAAGATTTGGACTTTTTGAATTTGCATTCCTCGATACAAATATATTTTAATTCATTTACTTAATATTACAATCCAAAGGGCCAAAGTTTTAGCACCTAATCACACTTTTATATTTTAAAAATATAAGCAAATCTTAATTAGTTAAAGAATGGAAGACTCATATGGAGTTTAAGAAAAGAGGTTTGGCTTTGACTCCATGGTTTCTTCCATTGATCTTCTTTGCGTTTACCTTTTTCTCCTTTGTTTCTTCGTTTTGTCTTATATAGTATAGAAGCTTACACATATGCTACTCCACTATAATATTAACAAAAATCTCTATTTTTCTTTATTTATTTATTTATTCATATTATATATTATTTTAAAATCTATTAGTAAAAGTAAATCAACTTTTTAATTTTACGGGGTTCACGGGGCTGTTATTGCAATCTTTCTGCTTGTTGAGTTCCTTCCCAATCAATCATAAAGAATCCCGATGCTATACACCTATACTTCCAACCTTATACAAGACAACTGCAATATAGCTATTAGCTACACCCCTTTTCCATTATGTATACATAATATGGTACTATTTTTAATGTATGATGTACAAGTTATTATGATAATTACATATATTGGGGAGTTTAATTATGGTCCTGTTTTCGACCACGGACTATACATATACTTCTTTGGTGTCTCCATCACTTCATTTTTCTCCTCACATACCCATATACTTCTTTGCTTAGGTCTATGAATAATGAATATAGTTCTCTAGAATGAATATATGAAATAATATGACAATTATAAACATATATGTCTTAAGGCTGGTTGTACTCTTCTTGGCACATGTCACGTAAGTAACCATATTATACCAATTTGATGAAAATATTTACACACCATCATACTCATCCAAATATGTAGGGGTACCTATCAAAACACCCAAATGTAAATATTTTATTTAAGTAGGGATGAGTTTGTGATGAATTGTTGACACGATTTTGTCAATAACTCGTTAATAGGGAACATGGTGATATATTCCTACTGACGAGTTAGGTTACGCGTAATAGTTGGAAGAGAGATTATTAATCTTAACAATAATAGTTACTACTTAAGTACTTGGGTTTAGATAGTAAAACCCTTTATAAGTATATTTAAAAAAAAAAAAAACTTTAAAATAATGTCATGGGCCAAAATCCAAGGCCAGTGCCACATCCACATCTACAGTGAAAACTACTTGACCCTGATCCTTTAGGTCACTTTTGCTTTGGTTGGATCTTAACATACATTATTCTCGCATACATCACATATACATACATAACAGTCTACTCAATAGTCAAATACATACACACATGCATCTATCTCATCACTCATTCCAACTCACTAAACTTTTTCTTTCTTTCTTTATGCAAGGAAAAATGGTAGCAATATGGCTATGGAAATTAATGCTTACAATCGTGATACTAACTTACATTTCATTTTTAATAAATTACACATCTACTAATATCCAACTAATATACTCATGTGAATAATATTTTTTCACTTAAAGTTTATAAATAAAATACACAAAAATATCAATAACCACAAAACTAAACAATAGTCTTTCGCTTTACACTTCAGCTAACAGAAATAAAATAACTGAAGCCCCAACTGAAGGTGGCGTACCAATGGCTCCTCCAACTGAAATGAAACCTACGGCCAACTGACACTGCCGTTGACAGTGGTCTAACAAACACTTTTGGAAGGCTTAGGCTTTTCCCAACGGTGCACATTTCTATACCTCTTCAGTGTCGTCACACCATGTTATATCAAATCTTCCCTACTGAAAAGTAACATATTTTTTATGTTAAATATTTTATTTTATTTATTATTCATTTAAATATTATTTTTTCTCTAATTATATATTGAGGTAGTCAAATCCATAGGATGCTCAAGTGAATAAGAGTCAAAGGTGAAGACAAACATTTTGCAATCGTCAAACAACAACATCATGTAAACCTTCAACTCAATACACGCACAAAATTATTGTCTCAGAATTGTGTAGCATCCAAGGTAATACGGTTGTTTTTTCCCCATGGGGTTTTTAATAAAGTCAACGGATCGAATTTTGACTTTGGGTTTTAAATACCATAAACATTGTTCATATCACTACCAAATATAACCAAAGTTTCTTTCATAGATTTTTTCTTAAATTATCATTATGTCTAAAACAAGAAGTAGTTTATGGAAATACGGAATATACCCAAAATTACAGCTCCTTTATCTCTTTAATTGGTAATATTCAAAAATCGTTGCCAACATTAGTTGGGTATTCATCATATAAACCTATGATTAAATACTTTTATTAAATCATATGTTAATCCGTATTTTCTAATTAAGGATGATACATGAAAAATGATATGTTACATACCACATGATAGAATATTGTTTATGAATTATACAATAATGTCTCGCAACGAATGCTTATGATAATGCAAAAATATTTTCCAACTATAAGACCGAAAGTAATGGGTAATCGCTTGGCAACCGCTAGACCGCGACTTCCTTCAACGACGCGTCCCACCCATTACGCGTTAAGTGGCGGCCACGGCCCCCTTTCCTTTTTCCTTTGATTTGGTCGTGCAGATGACAATGGTGGTCGTTTATATGTTATGCATGATCGTTCATGCTTAGTGATACATTTATTAATAAAAATCAATTTAAAAATTTAATAGTGAGTTTGCATGTGTTTAGTATGAGTGAGAAACCTGATGTGACACCGATAACTAAACCTGGACCTCTATCACCAATAATCTAAATCACTTCATTTCTAGCCGTTGTTAAAAATCAGCAAAAAATAGCCATTCGATATGACACCATCCACTCTATTTGAAGGTAAATGATAAAAAAAAAAATGTAGGTTTAGTCCCCCACTACCAACTAGCCTTACATTCAACATGGTCCATGGCTCTATCTCTATGTGTACAATTGTGGTCCAAATTTGCAACTCTACCATCAACACGCATCAATATAGAAATGACTGATAACACATTTTATGTGTTTATATTCAAATAACCATTATTTATTTTCGACGGTATTAAATAGATTCTAGCGTCAAAGTAACTCTCTAGTTTTGTATCATAACAAGTTAACTATATATGACGATCTGAACAAGTACTTCCAAATTACCCTTTATTTTGAGACACAAAGATCTTAACAATTAAACCTTAAAAGTTTCGACAATGAGTCACGGGTCATCTTTAATTTCGTAACTTTCACGTTGTCAAAACATGATTAATGGTGAATGTACTTGTTGAAACTCTAAGGCTGCTTGGTATGGTGCTATTGACGTGAGCGTGGGTGGTGATGTGTCTATAAGCCACGACGTCCCCAAGATCGGAAACCCCCCCCCCCCCAATGGCGTGGGGGGTTGGCGTGGGGGTGCAGTGCAACGCATAACGGGACGCAACGCCGGAGAGGGGTTGATTTTCGATGAAAAAAAGAGCCGTTGGAGGGTAACGATTATAAAATGAGCCGTTAATTAATAAATAAATAAAATTTAAAACCTTTTAATTTTTTACCTATATATACTTACACATTTTAACTCTTTTTACACACAAAATTAATCCTTTTTACACACAAATTTTACAAAACCTCTCTACAAACTCCAATTTCATACCTCACTTTTACTTGCAATGGATCCACACAACTAGGGCTGTGCAGTTTGAACCGGGACCGACCAAAACCGACCGGGACCGGACAAACCGGACCGAACCGTCGCCGAACCGTAGCTTCCGGTCCGGTCCTCGGTTCGTATTTTTTTAGAACCGGTACATCCGGTCCGGTCCGGTTTTAAACCGGTAAAACCGGAAAAAACCGGAAAAAACCGGAAAACCCCGTCTATTACTGCTAAGCCCAATTCTCGATACCAATTAGCTGCTAAGCCCAGCCTTATTTACTTAGGAATTAGGCCCAATATGCAATTAAAAAACCCTTTTCCCTGGCACACGACCGTCTACGACTTCTTTCGTTTCTGCTCTACGCCTCTACGACTTCTTATTTCGTCTTCATCATTCTTGTTTCGTTTCTGCCCTGCTCCAGCAATCGATCAGTAATATGTCGGACTTGCAATCCGATAATAGTGATTCTGAAATCCAGGTATAATTCTAATTGTATACAAAGTCTGAATTCTTAAATATACGTGCATGGTGCATTAGTTTTGAAATCATACTACAACAGAAATAACGTAATTATCAATTTGTGATCATGTGATATATAAATTAATGCTAAACTATGAATATCAAACCTATTTTATAATTAAGACGTGTACTGCTAATTGATTTGTGCAGCTAAAAATGGTAAAAGTTAAAGTGAAGAAAACAGTCGGTTATAACCGGTCCAAACCGGTCCAAAACCGAAGGAAACCGGAAATTAACTGAAACCGACCGTCGACCACCGGTCCGGTCCTCGGTCCATCGAATCTGGTTTTTCCGGTCCTCGGTCCGGTCCGGTCCCAACCGGTCCGGTCCGGTTTTTTGCTTCTGCACAGGCCTACACACAACAACCCTCCACAAACATCAAACCAATCTTCACAACAAAATACACCACCAAACCTTGGATTTAGCCGCTACGAGCCATATTTCAACATCCTCAATTCCGGTGTAGCCCCACCTCCACCATTTTATCCACAAAACGCACCTCAATATTCACAACCGCAATTTACACAACCTCAATATTCACAAAACGTATCTCAATTTGCACCTACATCACAATATTTTCAACAAAATACACTTTTTCAACAAACGTCCTATCAAACCCAAACACAACAACCACAATCTACCCAACAACCACAGGGGAGATGGGGGAATGGCATGAAAATTAAAAATTATTGGGAAGCTATTCTTTCTAAATTTCATAGCTTCATGGGACTCCCTCCTTACCGAAAAAAAAAATACCCTTAGTAGCAAATGGCGTGAATTAAACAACAAGGTAACAAAATTTAATGGTATATACAACAAACTTTCGTAGGAAAGAAGTAGCGGAATGACCGAGTTTGATGTTTGACGGCCGCTAAGGCACAATACAAAGTTGAAAAAAAATGGCCATAGTTTTGAGGAAGAGCGACAATGGTTGATTTTAAAAGAGAATCCAAAGTAGATCGGAACAATTACTAAGGATCAACAACAATCGAAGCGCTCACGAAGTTCACAATCGGTTGATATTTCCGATGGTCGTTCTCGTATCGACCTTAATGCAGGGGATGATGACATTCCATATGACATATTAGATGACCTTGAAGAAACCCCACCTCATCAACGACCAATTGGAGGAGACAAGGCTAAACGCGCGAGTAGGCATGCGGCGGAAAAGGAAACGAAGAGCAAGCATTGGGAAGAAATTCAAAAACGATTAAGCGATCACGTTGAGGCAACGAAAGAGAGGCTAGAGATACGTCGTCAACAAGTTCAAGTGGAACAAGAATGGCGTCATCAAGAGAAGGAGAAAGATGAAAGAGATAGGACGCTTGCAACCGAACAAAGAATGATCAATGAAAATTTTGAATATGAAAGAGGATGACATGCGGCAAGAAGATCTTGAATTTCTACTCGCAGTGAAGGTAAGGGCGCAGGAGGCCATGAACGATTTAATATAATTTTAGTCTTTTTTAAATTTTAAGTATAAGAATCGTAGTTTTTAATTTTATGTATTGTTATTTTAATTTAATGGAAGTTTAATTTTATGTTTAAAAAATAAATGGAAATGAAATGTTGAGATGAAAATTAAAATGGTGTGGTGTGGTGGATATGTAACACCTCAAATTTTAATACAAAACATTTGCCCAAAATAAATCATTTTTCATAAATAGAAGAACTATTCCAAAAATATGGATTTACAAAAACCTTTGGTATGAAAATCAGAGTATAAAGTTTGGTGTTACAAAATAGATCATAACCAAAGCTAAGCATAAATCCAATCTAATGTTCTTCTACTCTAAGCCCCGCATCTCTATCCATGCGTACCTAAACCTTCGATCCCGAACCTGAGTACATAGCAAAACAAAACAACGAGTACGTGAGACAAAACGTCTCGTGAGCTACATGGGTTTAGACCCAATAATAATGATAATCGCATGGCATATAGACAAACATGTAAGTAATCATCCATCTAACTAGTCACCCTATTGTGACTCTAATACTTTGCTTTCCTAGCAAGCATATCTAGTTATCGGGTTGCCCCCGAACTAACTAGAACCACCTTGACTTATTAACCGAAATCCATCGCCATTAATAAGCCTCAAGATACCGGCAAGAGGGATTCGCCCAATCTACCAATACCTGCCTTACTCACCGGACTACTTCCAGTTAGCAAGACTACTATCGTGGTGGAGTCGATGGGAATCCACCCAACTGCCCCTCACACCACACCTCCTGACCGGGGGTCCCCCGCATCATCACAGCATCTCAACATATCATAACTCAATGGTTATGTCAATCTAGCTCTCGGCTATCACGTCTATCAACAAACAAGTTAGTTCAATACTATTATCGGTATAACTAACTACTAACTACTAGTCTACACAATTAAGCAAATAGACCATAACACAAGTAATAAAGGGATTTCATAGGCTATGTACTCAGTAAATTTCCACACGTACTCACCTTAGCATTTAATGCTCCAACCGTGTTCTTGACACCAAAACTCTTGCTTCCACAATTTCACCGACTTTCCAAGATGTCACCGAAAGCCTAATACAATGATCATACAATGTTCAACATCACAATCTACTAATAATGTGTCCATTTATCACTAGATACCATCAACTAACACTTTCCCCCAATTATGGTGATTTACCAAACCCTAGGTTTAACCAACCCTTAAGATTCTTACAACTCATAATCATACACTTGTTTCCTTTGTTAATATACCATCTATTAAGTGTATACATCAATTATTCACCATAAACCATAACCCCCAACAGCTAGGGTTTCAACCCAACCATCAAAATACATAGATCTAAAGCTACAAAGATCAAGGAGTGAAGATATACCTTTAATCTTCACTTAGGAGTGAAATCTACCAAAGATTTGAGAAGGAATCAACCAAAATCTGCACTTGAGCTCCAAAATCGCCAAAGGGAAAAACTAGGGTTTACTATTTCATTAAATGAGCCAATACCCGAATTTATTGCAGACGACAGGACTTCACGACGCGAACTAACTTCGCGTCGCTAACTCTGCATGTCGTACGCATACTTAGCGATCGTTATCTCATCGCGAACTACTTCACGCCTTTTGTCAAAATCTCTGGCCCGACTTCACGAACGCGAACTATGTTCGCGTCGTGAACTTCACATGCAGCCAGGCTGCACTTTTCCAACTTTGTCTCGACCCGGCTTCGCCCATAACTTCTTCATACGGTCTCCAAACGACACGAAACCAATTCCTACGTTCTTTAAATGATTTATCCTTAATTATCATATTTTTGTACAATTTATTTATTTACAAATTTCGGGTCGTTACAACTATCTACCCCTTAAGAAGATTCCGTGCTCGGAATCTCATCATAGTTCACGAAATCCGGGTACCTCTTCCGAATCTCGTCTTTGACTTCCCAAGTCAAATTCGACCCAAGTGAATGCTTCCACTTGACCAACACCAACTCGATCTCCTTATTCCGAAGCTTCTTTGTATTCGTTTCTAATATAGCCTCGGGCTCCTCGATTAACCGGTTAGGACCGTCAACCCGCAACTCTTGCAATGGAATAATATTTTCGACTTCCCCGACAAACTTTTTCAAATAACTTACGTGAAAGGTGTCATGCACACCTTGAAGCTCGGCTGGAAGTTCCAACTTAAACGCTTGAAGCCCGACCCGTTTCAATATTTTAAACGGTCCAACATACCTTGGACTTAGCTTTCCTTTCTTACCGAACCGCATCACACCTTTCCAAGGTGACACTTTCAACATGACCATATCACCGACGTCCAAGTCGTATGGCCTTTTCTTCAAACCCGAATAACTTCGTTGTCTATCTTGGGCGACTTTCATGTTGGTTTGGATAATACCGATCTTTTCATTCGTCACTCTCACGATCTCGCTTCCAACCAACAAGATGGAGTTCAACATTTTCTCCCATATAACGCCTCATAAGGCGGCATCTTGATAGTCGAGTGATAACTATTATTATACGAGAACTCGACTAACGGTAAATGTTCATCCCATTTACCACCGAAGTCTAACACACACGATCTCAACATGTCTTCAACCGTTTGAATCGTTCTTTCACTTTGACCGTCGGTTTGCGGGTGATAAGCCGTGCTCAACCGCAACTTTGTACCCAACTCTTCTTGTAATGACCGCCAAAATCTCGAGGTAAACCTCGCGTCTCTATCGGATACAATCGATAACGGAACCCCGTGGAGTCGAACCACCTCATCAACATACAACTTAGCCAATTTCTCAAGTGGCAACGTTTCCCGAATGGCTAAAAATAACGCACTCTTGGTCAACCGGTCAACTATGACCCAAATGGCATCGTGACCCCTACTCGTCTTCGGTAACCCTACTATGAAATCCATAGTTATATCTTCCCATTTCCCGGCCGGTACCACCAATGATTGAGCTACCCCATACGGTACTTGATGTTCGGTTTTCACTTGTGCACACGTGGCACACTTAGAGATATATTTGGCCACCCTCGCCTTCATTCCGGGCCACCAATAAACCCGTTTCATATCTTGGTACGTCTTTGTACTTCCCGGGTGAATCGAATACTTCAACTTGTGCACATCATACAACAACTCCTTCCGGATGCCACCGAACTTAGGAACCCAAATACGCCCGCCTACGGTCTTCAACCCTTGGGCATTTTCGAGAAAATGTTGGTTTTTGCCTAACCGTTCTTGTCTTAACTCGTCTTTTCCCATAACCTCTCGTTGGGCATTCTTGATTCTTTCGATGATGCTCGAGACGACTTCTATACGTGTTAAAATTCCTCGGTTCGGTTTTTCATAGATCTTTCGGCTCAAGGCGTCAGCTACTACATTAGCCTTTCCTGCGTGATACACAATCTCACAATCATAATCGGCAATCAACTCGATCCACCTTCTTTGTTGCATATTAAGATCCTTTTGGGTAAACACGTATTGTAAACTTTTATGATCCGTGTACAACGTACACCGAGTACCATACAAATAATGCCTCCACAACTTTAAGGCAAATATAATCGCCGCCAATTCCAAGTCGTGTGTCGTGTACTTCAATTCCGCATTTTTCAATTGTCGCGAGGCATACGCGATCACTTTACCTCTTTGCATCAACACACAACCGAGCCCTTGATTCGAAGCATCACTATAAACCACAAAATCTTCCATACCATCCGGTAATGTAAGAATCGGCGCATTACATAACTTTTCTTTCAACAATTTAAACGCCTCTTCTTGCTTCTTCTCCCACACAAACTTCTCACTTTTTCTCGCTAACTTCGTTAGTGGAGTCGCGATTCTCGAGAAGTCTTGTATAAACCTTCGGTAATAACTGGCTAATCCAAGAAAACTTCTAACCTCGGTAGGAGTTCTCGGAGGCTCCCAATTTGACACCGCTTCAATCTTGGACGGGTCAACCTTAATACCATCACACGTCACCACGTGACCTAAGAATTGTACTTCCCGCAACCAAAATTCACACTTCGAGAATTTTGCATACAACTTCTCCCGTTTCAACACGTCTAGAACAAGCCTCAAATGACCTTCATGTTCTTTTTCGGTTTTCGAATAAATCAAAATGTCGTCAATGAACACGATCAAAAACTTATCAAGGAACGGTTTACAAACCCGATTCATCAAATACATAAAAATAGCCGGCGCGTTTGTAAGACCAAACGGCATCACTAAAAATTCATAATGACCATAACGTGTACGAAAAGCCGTCTTCTCGGTGTCGCCTTCTTTCACCCGAACTTGGTGATAACCCGACCTCAAATCAATCTTCGAGAAATAACTAGCACCTTGCAATTGGTCGAATAAGTCGTCAATTCTCGGCAACGGGTAACGGTTCTTAATAGTTATACCTTGTTCAACTCTCGGTAGTCGATACACATTCTCATCGAACCGTCTTTCTTCTTAACAAATAACACCGGTGCACCCCACGGTAACGAACTCGGACGAATAAAACCTTTGTCTAACAAATCTTGAAATTGAGTCATTAATTCCCGCATCTCGGTGGGAGCTAAACGGTAGGGAGCACGAGCAATCGGCGTCGCCCCCGGAACTAAATCAATCTTGAACTCGACTTGTCTCTCCGGCGGCAAACCGGGCAAGTCATCGGGAAATACCTCGGGGAAATCCCGAATAATTTTGACGCTATCCATTGTCTTATTTTCTTTTCGGCCATCTAATGCATATGAAATAAACGATGCACAACCTTTCGATATACTTTTCCTCGCCTTAATGGCGGTAATCACATTAGGCATGTGATGTCGTTTCTCCCCATACACATACACTTTCTCATTCTCGGGTGTCCTAATCGACACTATTTTCTTTCCACACAAAATCTTGGCTTGGTGCATACCCAACCAATCCGTACCGATAACCACATCAAACGCCCTAATTCCCATGGGCAACAAATCTACCTTAAACTTTCTACCGTCTATTTCTATTTCACAATTTTTATAAATACATTCAACCATAGACGTTTTCCCGTCGGCTACTTCTATCTCATAAACCTCATCTAACATCTCGGACGGCACATTCAATTTACAACCGAACTCATAAGACACAAACGAATAATTGGAACCCGAATCAAACAAAATATGAGTTGGCAAGGAGTTAATGAATAAAGTACCTGACACCACATCGTGTGCCTCCTTCGCCTCCTCTCGAGTGAGTTGGAAGGACCGCCCCTTCACCTTCGCCGGTTCCACTTTCTTTTGAGCCGTGGACACCATCGACTCTATTCCCTTCTTCGGGCATACATTGATATAATGCCCCTTTTCATGGCATGAGTAGCACTCCACATCGGCCGACAACTTGGCCTTACAATCCCGGGCTATGTGTCCCATCTTGCCACAACTATAACAAGCCTTTGACTCTCCTCGGCATATGCCGGTATGATTTTTCCCGCATTTCTTGCACGGGCCAACACTTCCTTGTTTAGAGAAGCTCGAAGTGAACTTCCCTTTTTTGAACGAACTAGAGCCGCTCTCGGCTTTCCTTTTCTCGCCCACATGGGCCCTCTCGGCAACACGTGCCTCATTCACTTCCTCCACACCCCGGGCGGCACTAATGGCCTCATCAAGTGTAACCGCCCTCTTAACTTCCAATTGGTAGTCCCACGGTAACCCACTAGCATACCGGACCACCCTCAACCTCTCATCCGAGTAGGTTTTAGCAACAAACGGGAGCAATCCCGTGAACTCTCTCGAGTACTCTTCAATCGACATATCACCCTTCTTAAGGGTCACGAATTTCTCGTGCATCTTTTCCAAATCCCTTTCGGGACAAAATTTCTTTTTCAACCTCGCGGTAAACTCATCCCACGACATCTTCTCAATCATCTCCCTCCCGAGGGTCTCATACACGATATCCCACCAAACCATCGCATCTTCTTTTAACAATTGTGACGCATACGTCACCATATCGGCATCCTTGCACTTGCTACTACCGATAACCCTCTCGGTCTCTCGGATCCACCTCATGGTTACTTTCGGGTCCGAACTACCCGTATACACATTTGGCTTACAAGCCATGAAGGATTTAAACGAACAACCTTCTTTCACGACGGGCTTTGTCCTAGCATCACTTTGGCCACCCGTGGAGGACTTCTCTTCACCGGTGCCGCTTCCCCCGGTTCTCTCATCCGATCTAGCCTCGGATTCACGGTCTCCACCCGACCTTTCACGGTCCCCGATAATACGGTGCACTTCTTCGGCCACCGTTCCTTTGATTTGATCGATAATAGTTTGGAGATCCGCCATAGTTACCGGAGTTCTATTTGCTCCGACCTCCGACTCACCCATTCGATGCATCGACGGTTGACTTTCTTGTTCAACCACAACCTCAACATGAGGTATCTCCTCCTCCCGACCCTCCGGGGCTCTACCACTTCTACGCGTGGTCACCATTTCTTTCAATCAAGACTATACGAAAGACATTAAACATTTAGTACCTTGTGTACAACCCATTAGTCGCATAAGACTCAACATTCATAATCATATCAAATTTCATCGGTCCCCCTAGGTTCAACCCTAAACTTAACATAAAGTCTCAAGGTCAACCTATGATCTTAAGGAATCTTATATTCTTAATGCTACAGTCTAAGACTAGGATGGTCATTCAACCTAATTCACTTAAACAGTAGCTCTGATACCAAGTTGTAACACCTCAAATTTTAATACAAAACATTTGCCCAAAATAAATCATTTTTCATAAATAGAAGAACTATTCCAAAAATATGGATTTACAAAAACCTTTGGTATGAAAATCAGAGTATAAAGTTTGGTGTTACAAAATAGATCATAACCAAAGCTAAGCATAAATCCAATCTAATGTTCTTCTACTCTAGGCCCCGCATCTCTATCCATGCGTACCTAAACCTTCGATCCCGAACCTGAGTACATAGCAAAACAAAACAAGGAGTACGTGAGACAAAACGTCTCGTGAGCTACATGGGTTTAGACCCAATAATAATGATAATCGTATGGCATATAGACAAACATGTAAGTAATCATCCATCTAACTAGTCACCCTATTGTGACTCTAATACTTTGCTTTCCTAGCAAGCATATCTAGTTATCGGGTTGCCCCCGAACTAACTAGAACCACCATGACTTATTAACCGAAATCCATAGCCATTAATAAGCCTCAAGATACCGGCAAGAGGGATTCGCCCAATCTACCAATACCTGCCTTACTCACCGGACTACCTCCAGTTAGCAAGACTACTATCGTGGTGGAGTCGATGGGAATCCACCCAACTGCCCCTCACACCACACCTCATGACCGGGGGTCCCCCGCATCATCACATCATCTCAACATATCATAACTCAATGGTTATGTCAATCTAGCTCTCGGCTATCACGTCTATCAACAAACAAGTTAGTTCAATACTATTATCGGTATAACTAACTACTAACTACTAGTCTACACAATTAAGCAAATAGACCATAACACAAGTAATAAAGGGATTTCATAGGCTATGTACTCAGTAAATTTCCACACGTACTCACCTTAGCAATTAATGCTCCAACCGTGTTCTTGACACCAAAACTCTTGCTTCCACAATTTCACCGACTTTCCAAGATGTCACCGAAAGCCTAATACAATGATCATACAATGTTCAACATCACAATCTACTAATAATGTGTCCATTTATCACTAGATGCCATCAACTAACACTTTCCCCCAATTATGGTGATTTACCAAACCCTAGGTTTAACCAACCCTTAAGATTCTTACAACTCATAATCATACACTTGTTTCCTTTGTTAATATACCATCTATTAAGTGTATACATCAATTATTCACCATAAACCATAACCCCCAATAGCTAGGGTTTCAACCCAACCATCAAAATACATAGATCTAAAGCTACAAAGATCAAGGAGTGAAGATATACATTTAATCTTCACTTAGGAGTGAAATCTACCAAAGATTTGAGAAGGACTCAACCAAAATCTGCACTTGAGCTCCAAAATCGCCAAAGGGAAAAACTAGGGTTTACTATTTCATTAAATGAGTCAAAACCCGAATTTATTGCAGACGACAGGACTTCACGACGCGAACTAAGTTCGCGTCGCTAACTCTGCATGTCGTACGCATACTTAGCGATCGTTATCTCATCGCGAACAACTTCACGCCTTTTGTCAAAATCTCTGGCCCGACTTCACGAACGCGAACTATGTTCGCGTCGTGAACTTCACATGCAGCCAGGCTGCACTTTTCCAACTTTGTCTCGACCCGGTTTCGCCCATAACTTCTCCATACGGTCTCCAAACGACACGAAACTAATTCCTACGTTCTTTAAACGATTTATACTTAATTATCATATTTTTGTACAATTTATTTATTTACAAATTTCGGGTCGTTACAGGATATTTCCACCAAATGATGTGGTGTGGGGGTGGTGTGGTTGCTGAGGTGGCAGATGATGTAACAGAAAAATTTGGTGTGGGTATGATACCCATACCCAACAGCCTAAGTATTGAAACTTCAAATAATTTCAGATTTTTTAGTGTATCTAAATAATGGTCCCTTCTAATGGCTGAAATTTTAGTTATAAAATCACAAGTTTAAATTCTTATATTTTAATGAAGTAATTTTTTAAAGTTTAGCATAAATAATATATAAATTTGATATATATCCGATACTTGAACTCACAACATTTTTGTTAATAACATTTTTGTTAATAACATTTTTGATAATGATCATCCACGTATCGCTAGACCAAATATCCATACTATTATAGGTTAACTTGTTGCATGTGAGAATCAAAACATATTTTTTAAATGATATTCTCGTTTATAATGGTTCATACAGATAATCTAGTTTTCCTCATAATATACGCATCATAACCGTTATTATATCCATTTCTAAACTTTGCTCTGTCTATTTGACAAATGTTTATTCAAATTAAAGATCAAACTTGTGACATATATGAAATCACAAGAGTTGTAATTAAAACATATTTAGAGAGTGTTTAAGATTGCGATTTGAAGTAGATTATATTCTTATTTCGTTTTGAAAACGCAAATAATCTAAAACTAGTGTTTGGCAAAAAGTATGAAATAGTCACTTATTTGTGTGTTTGGAGCTTTGAAAATGAAGTTTTGAAAAAGTAAGCTGGTAGTTACTTATTGTGTTTTGAAAATTGAGTTTTGAATATTACTTATTAACTAAACAAATAATCAGGTTTGCCAAACACTAAAAAATAGATTATTGTGATTTCAAACAGGATAATCAAATCCAAACACTAATTTTCAGAATCAGGTTTTGTAACCGCTGATTATCTGATTATTCATTTTCAAATCACATAATATATTTTCAATAAACAGTCTCAAATACCCCTTAATAGTATATTATTCCCAATAACGCACAATGAATTAATCAAATAATTTACTTAAACTAATTTCTACATATGAACAGAAAAAAACAAAATTCTACAAAAAGATTTGACAAATAACAGCCCTTTTTTTTCATTTCTAGGCGTAACGGATAAAAAGCAAGCCATTGAATCCCGCAAATAACAAATAAATAAATAAATAAAAACTAACAATAAACCAACATTTTCACTTTGTCCCAAAAAAACAAAAATATTGACCTTTTCCTCCACATTTTAAATAAGGGTTTTGCTAATGACAGCCCTTAGGCTGTCAATAGACATGTATCATAATTTTGTACTTCAACCCTTAACTAACTCCTGGATTTTAGGAATTACCACACCCTTTGAATTAATGTACAACTCTTTATGCCTTATTGACAGCCCTTAGGACTGTCATTAGCAAAACCCTTTAAATAAAATTCATTAATTTATTAAAATATTGACCCCCAAAACATTGGTTTCTGTTATTTCACACCCCCTTGGAATTTTGTCAGTTGGTATTTTCCCCTCTTCCGTCGATACCCCGTGAAAAAAATTAATTTCTTCACTTCTACAAAAGCCCCCATTTTCATACATCCATCCATCAAATTCATCATTCATATTCTCCAGATTAACATCGATGGTGCAAATTCACGAAAACGGAGATGAATCCGAGACTAATTTCTGTATAAACGATCACATCGATTTGTTAATCGAGGTTTTGAAACGGCTCGACGGACGGTCGCTAGGTGCGGCGGCGTGTGTGTGTCGGCAATGGTGTTCGATCGCACGGAACGATTCGTTGTGGGAGCATCTGTGCTTTCGCCACGTGTCGCCGCCGCCGATTGGAGTTCGGCCAGTGGTTTCGGCGTTAGGCGGGTACCGGAGGCTGTATATGGTGTGTGTGAGGCCGGTACTGAGTCGACTCAAACGGAGGAGAATCGGTGGTGAATCGGAGGTGGTGAGGCGCGTTTGGAACCAGCACGAGGTAGAGCTGTCACTGTCATTGTTTTGTGTGGAGTATTATGAGAGGTTGTTGGTCGGTGGCGGAAGAGTCGCCGGTGATTCGCCGGCGTCGTCTCTCAAGTTTCTATGCATGCCGGTGAATGTTTGATAAAAAATAACGTCCGACGATGTGGTTTGTAAGAGAATAAGTAAACGACGTCGTTCCTGTGGAGTATTTGAAGCTGCCACTAGTTTAGCGGGTGAAATTCTTTATTTTTATTTGGTTTTCTTAGTTCGAATATTCCATAATTATTTTTGTGATTTTCTATTATTATATTAAAGAAATAGTAATGAAATTAATATCTTATTGTTTAAATATTTATTACTATGATTATGATTGTCATGTTTAAGGTTAATGCTTCATGTTTAAAGTTTAAAAGCATTGCATCGTTAAACCATAGAACTAAATAATGAGTTTAATTATAACAAAATTGAAAGTTTTAATAATATTTAATTTTAAAATAACCCAATGTTCTTTTCTTTAATACATTACGGATTTCAAGTTTCGACTAATAATTAAGACTCATACCAACGGTATGAGTTACTTCTTGTCACTTTTCGTCACTTTCTCTTCTAACTATTGGCACCGACCATGTATCGCTTAGGGGTGTTCACTATTCGGATATAACCGGATTGTCCAATTGGACAATTTGGATTGGATCGTTTGGATTGGTTATTTGGTTTTTTGGATCGGTTTGGACTTGAACCAAATTACTAGTTTGGTTTTCGGATTGGATATGGTTTCCATTGTAAAACCGGATTGTCCAAATAAATCAAATAGTAATATACATATGTTTGTGCGTGTGTTTATATATCTATGACTTATTTTAAATAATCTTACAACCTTATTATTTATATGAAATATTTAATTCATTTAATTATTTGTTAACCCAAAAATATAAGCCCGTAGCACAACATTCTAAATATCAATTAATTTAATTGACTCGTTTCCTAATTTCACATATGCGGTGCATTGCACATATCATCAATTTGGTAGTGACTAATGACATGTAAGAAGGAAGTGTTTTAACTGATAAGGTTTAGGCAGCTGTGAAATTTATCAGAAATTCTCCTTTTAGGTTGGGCAAATTGCAAGTCTTGCATTGAACTTGAAAAATATACAAAGTAAAATCTTCTTTGGAACTCAACATACTTAATGTTGCGTGGTGCTTTGAAGTTTAAGAGACCATTTATGTTATATACTTTTGTAGTCTTGTAAAATATAATAATGAAAAAACCAAACGGATAAAACCAAACCATCCAAATAGAAATTTGGTTCGGATCGGTTTGGTTTTTGAATTAGTTTGGACGGTTCGGTTTGAGCTTTTGAAAACCAAAAACCATTTGGTTTCATCTATTTGGTTCGGATAAAACCAAACCGTCCAAACGAACACCCCTAGTATCGCTAATATGACAAAACTGAATAAAATAAAAATAGATGATGTGGCGTGGGTGGATGTGTTATTTTTTCTTATCAGTAAAGAAGATGTGATGTGTTATTATGTCATAAAAATATGAGCCATGAAAACACACAAATACTGGAAGATGTCTAATTGTATATACTTATCTAACAGGATAGAGTTTATTCTACAATCTAAATAGATTATGAGATTTGATAATAATAATCGTTTTCCATATATTTAAAATATAATAAATTAACCATCAACCACTTATTATCCGTAACCATAAAGTTCAATCACTTAAATATAAAACACAATTTTATTGGTAGTTCTTTAGGTTGTGTTTATCAAATCCTATGAATTATTTAAACTACTAAATTAAATTGATCACATTAAGTGTTGATGAATTGGTTTGAGCACTCTTAGGTGCTTTTTTTTGTAACACCTCATATTTTTAATACCAAATATTGGCCCAAAATAAAACATTTTATAAATAGAAGAACATTTCCAAATTCGGATTTACAAAAACCTTGGTATGAAATCAGAGTATAAAAGTAGGTGTTACAAAATAGATCATAACCAAGCTAAGACTAAATCCAATCTAATGCTCTTCTATTCTAGGTCCCGCATCTCTATCCATGCGTACCTAAGCCTTCGATCCCGAACCTGAGTACATAGCAAAACAAAACAAGGAGTACGTGAGACAAAAACGTCTCGTGAGCTACATGGGTTTAGACCCGATAATAAAATGAATGTCACATTTCATATAACCAATCAATATACATATATATATCCAACCATCCAGTCTAGTCACCTTAGTGTGACCCTAACAACTTTGCTTACCTAGCAATCACAACTAACGTGGATGAGTCGATGGGAATTCACCCCAACTGCCCCTCACTCCACACCTCATGACCGGGAGTATCCCGTGACATCGCATAACTAACGTGGATGAGTCGATGGGAATTCACCTGGGAATTCACCCAACTGCCCCTCACTCCACACCTCATGACCGGGAGTTGCCCGTGTCATCTCATGACCAACGTGGAAGAGTCGATGGGAATACGCCCAACTGCCCCTCAATCCACACCTCATGATCGGGAGTAGCCCGTATCATCACATCATCTCAATCTCATCATAACCCTATGGTTATGCAAATCTAGCTCTCGGCTATCACTTTCATCATCAACAAGTTAGTTCAATACTATCATCGGTATAACTAACTATCAACTACCAGTCTACACAATTAAGCAAATAGACCATAACACAAGTAATGAAAATATTTAACAGGCTATGTACTCAGTAAGTTCCACACGTACTCACCTTAGCAATAAAGATGCTCCACCCGTGTTCTTGACACCAAAACTCTTGTTTCACAATTTCACCGACTTCCAAGATGTCACCGAAAGCCTAAAACAATGATCATACAATATTCAACATCACAATCTACTATCAATGTGTTCATCTACCTCTAGATAACACCCATCAATCCATTTCCCCAAAATATGGTGATTATCAAACCCTAGGTTTGACCAACCCTTAAGATTCTTACAAATCATAATCATACACTTGTTTTCCTTGTTAATATACCATCTATTAAGTGTATACACCATTTATATCACCATAATCCATAACCCCAAGAACTAGGGTTTCAAACCCAACCATTAAAATACATAGATCTAAAGCTACAAAGATCAAGGAGTGAAGATATACCTTAAATCTTCACTTAGGAGTGAAATCTACCAAGCTTTGATGAAGAAATCAACCCAAAACAGCCCTTGCACTCGAAAATCGTCTTTGGAAGAAGCTAGGGTTTTCAATCTGTATTTATGGCTAAAAACTCGAATTTATTGCACTGGTCGGACTGGCTCGCGCCGAGCTCGCGCCGAGCTCGCGCCGCGAAAGGACGCGGGTCTTCCCGCTGGTCGCCGCTTTATACCAGACTTCGCGCCCAGCTCGCGTCGAGATCGCGTCGCGAAGTCAACGCGAAGTCAACGCGACCTTCTCGCGTTTCAGCTCTGGTCCCTCTGCTCAACCTCGCGTTTTGCTCGCGCCAGGCTCGCGCCGCGAGCCTGCCTTTGCAGCAGGGCTGCACTTTTCGGTCTAGGTTTCAACCGGGTTTCGCCCATAACTTTCTCATACGGACTCCAAATGACACGAAACCAATTCCTACGGTTTTAATATGATTTATCCATAATTATCATATTTTTATTTATTTTATTTATCTACAAATTTCGGGTCGTTACAACTATCTACCCCTTAAAAGGATTCCGTCCTCGGAATCACTCAAAAATTCCAATCCGCATTCCACTGAGTATCCATTCTCATTCTCCCGCGGTTATTACCGTTAAACTTTTCTTATCCCGAATTAGTCAACAATATGTATGTAAACACTCAATTAATCCCGTTAGATCCAAACGGGTCAAAAAATCAATTCTACCCCTTTAGTGCCCAAATGGGCCAAACTTGCACAATTTTGACCACAAGACTTTCAATCATTTAACCGCTCATCTTATACTCGTAGAAATGACATGACCCACGCATTATAATCAACTAATTGACCAACACCAATGTCAAAGTCTAGCTTCGACCAAGTTACCATATTCCAACATCGTCTAACCCTTGACTTAAGAACAAAGTCAACTATACTTTTACAATTTCCTTTACCATCGACCTCTAATTATGATTTATCAACCATTAGATACCAAATTCCAAATTCAAAAACGCCCAACGGGTCAAAGTCCCATAATTTTGACCATAACTCTTTTAATTATTTCATTACCCCTTTCTCATACACACAACTAATACATTATACTCTCATCATCGCGAGTCATTCGAAACGAAAGTCAAAACCCATCCTTAACCAAGTCAACTAATCACATGTTGACTAATCTTGACTTTTGCCTAAAGTCAACCATACCCCCTTTTTTTTTTTTTTTTTTTCCATTTAACAGATTCCCTACCCTCGAGATATCATTCTCGACTTATCACTCCCAATCATACTCATAATTGTTCCCTTAACAATCGTTCATATCTCCAAATTTCAAATCTTTTCAAATTTCCCCAAGTTCTCACATTCCCTCATGGTCACATCAACCCTTTACCGTTTCTTAACTTTCATTTGGTCACCTATACCATTTCTTAGTACTATTTCAATCATCTTCGCCTCACATACCATAATTTCACACAAGTTGATCATATCCTGGTTCCCAATAACAATTGCTTTCTAACGACATCCTTTTTCTCATATTCTAGAAGTCGTAGGCATCCCATACCTATACATGACCTAATGCAACCCGCATTTCCAACCAAATTTTCATTTACCATAACATAATAGCAATACTCATTAACCACATGGTGTTATCTTCGTCATATAAACGCATAAGCATACACACCTACATATATATATCACGCCAACTCAATCTAAATGTATCTATTGTGCACATATACGGACATGTGTATATGTCACCAATACCATCTAAGCATCATCACATGCGCATACACAACCATATGTATATGTCACATCAATGTCATCTGACATCCATCTTTTCGCATCGCGTAGCCTTGCTGCTATCTTACCCATTCGATCATCAAATCGCTCATCATGCGCTCTAGCACCTCTCCCATAAAAATCGCATTATCGTTTTCTTCCCTATTCCTATGTCTCCCATCGAACATAGTACTTAGCACATTTCATATAATATTATATTTCCATTATTATATGCCTTCCAAGGCCATCACGTAATGCACATGCATTGTACCCCGCGGGTATACCAATAAAATCTCCGATTGTCGTTTACCGTTTCACTTACACATCAATCACCCTTAACCGGTCCATTTCCTTATTACCGATTTCCAATCCTTTTATTACCACCGGGGTAACCACCAATCTATTCCTTTAACCAAAGTTCACCGGCCAACCCGGTCACCCTTGAGTCAACCAATCGACTCCGGTCTACACTTGTAACCCATGATTTGGCACCCATTAGCCCAATAACCCATGTTCCCGTCTTTCTACATCGCGATACCTTGGAATATTTATTTCCCAGTCGTAGACTCGCACACACTATGTCATATTATACACATTATTATGACATTTTGCCCATAATCGTCGTCTTACCCATAATATCAAATCGATCATCCCTGACACGAAATTTGTTATGGCTACATGCCAATTTTATTTTATTTTTTTATTTTTTTTTATTTTTTTTTTTTACTCGACCATTTCTAACAATTAAAATATGCCATTCCTGACACTTATTCTTTTCCACCTATGTTACATTTATTTGTTCCAAGGCATCACTATACCTTTAATCCTTCTTTTCTTTCCCATTTACATATATTAACATTACATTACTTATCCGGATTCCCGCCAAATACTCAAGTTTCAATTCTAAGATTTCTATTTCCAAATTTCCATCCTTACTACAATTCTTACCAAAACTTAGTACTTCATTGTACTACTATCCATTTGTTGGGAACATTTACCGTCCTTGCGGTTCATCTTTTGATACCATATAATAACATCAACCCCTATATCCTTACTATCTGCGACACACCGAACCATATTCCTTCCAAAAAAAAATATAATTTCCATACACATAACTAACCGGGAAAATCATTCCCCAAAATAAATATCCACGTCATACAACTTATTTCCAATTTCCTATAACCACCAATCCGTGCGATAATCCAACCATTAAGCTATAACCACACAATATCGGCTTGGTGCATACCCAACCAATCCATACCGATAACCACATCAAACACCCTAATTCCCATGGGCAACAAATCCACCTTAAACTTTCTACCGTCTATTTCTATTTCACAATTTCTATAAACACATTCAGCCATAGACGTTTTCCCATCGGCTACTTCTATCTCATAAACCTCATCTAACATTTTGGACGGCACATTCAATTTACAACCGAACTCATAAGACACAACGAATAAGTAGAACCCGAATCAAATAATATAGAAGATGGCATGAAGTTAATGAATAAAGTACCTGATACTACATCGTGCACCTCTCTTGCTTCCTCTCGAGTCACCTGAAAGGAACGTCCCTTCACTTGAGCCGGTTCCTCTTTCTTTTGAGCCGCGGGCACCTTTGGCTCGATCCTCTTTTTCGGGCACGCATTGCTATAATGTCCCATTTCATGGCACGAGTAACACTCCACCTCGGAGAGCGTCTTGGATCTACAATCCCGTGCTATATGCCCCGTCTTTCCACAAATATAGCACACCTTCGAATCTCCTCGGCACTCGCCGGCATGGTTCTTCCCGCATCTCTTGCACGGGGCAACGCTTCCTTGCTTGAAGGAATTTGATGTGAACTTCCCCTTTTTAGAAGTTCCCGAGCCACTCTCGGCTTTCCTTTTCTCGTTCACATGGGCCCTCACGGCATTCCTTGTCGCATCTACCTCTTCCACACCCCGGGCGGCACCAATGGCCTCATCGAGTGTGACCGCTCTCCTTACCTCCAATTGGTAATCCCAAGGTAGCCCACAAGCATACCGGACTACCCTCGATCCTTCCTCAAAATAAGTTCTTGCAACAAACGGGAGCAATCCCGTGAATTCCCTTGAGTACTCCTCAACCGACCTATCACCCTTCTTTAGGTTTACAAACCTCTCATGCATCTTCTCCAAATCCCTGTCGGGGCAAAACTTTCTCTTCAACCTCGTGGTAAAGTCGTCCCATGACATCTTCTCAATCACCTCCCTCCCGAGGGTCTCATACACGATATCCCACCACACCATGGCATCTTCTTTCAATAGTTGTGACGCATACGTCACCATATCGGCATCCTTACACTTACTACTACCGATAACCCTCTCGGTCTCTCGGATCCACCTCATAGTTACTTTCGGGTCCGAACTACCCGAATACACATTTGGCTTACAAGCCATGAAGGTCTTAAAAGAACAACCATAATTTTCATCGGGTCTCGCCCTTGCATCACTACAACCAACCTGTGGAGGATTTCTCCACTCGAGTGCCACCATCCCTAGTTTTCTCATCCGGTCTAGCTTCGGATACACGATCTCCACCCGACCTCTCACGGTCCCCAATGATGCGGTGCACCTCATCGGCCACCACTCCCTTGAGTTGTTCAATAATAGTTTGGAGGTCCGCCATGGTCACCGGAGTTCTATTAGCTCCGACCTCCGAGTCACCCATCCGATGCATCGACGGTTGACTTTCCTGTTCAACCACAACCTCGACATGAGGTATTTCTTCCTCCCGGCCCTCCGGGGCTTTACCACTTCTATGCGTGGTCACCATTTCTTTTGATCAAGACTAAACGAAAGACATTAAACATTTAGTACCTTGTGTACAACCCATTAGTCTCAAAGACTCAATATCCATAATCATATCAATTCTCATCGGTCCCCTAGGTTCAACCACAAACTCAATATAAAGTCTCAAGGTCAACCTATGCTCTTAAGGAATCTTATATTCCTAATGCTACAGTCTAAGACTAGGATGGTCATCCAACCTAATTCACTTAAACTATAGCTCTGATACCAAGTTGTAACACCTCATATTTTTAATACCAAATATTGGCCCAAAATAAAATATTTTATAAATAGAAGAACATTTCCAAATTCGGATTTACAAAAACCTTGGTATGAAATCAGAGTATAAAAGTAGGTGTTACAAAATAGATCATAACCAAGCTAAGACTAAATCCAATCTAATGCTCTTCTATTCTAGGTCCCGCATCTCTATCCATGCGTACCTAAGCCTTCGATCCCGAACCTGAGTACATAGCAAAACAAAACAAGGAGTACGTGAGACAAAAACGTCTCGTGAGCTACATGGGTTTAGACCCGATAATAAAATGAATGTCACATTTCATATAACCAATCAATATACATATATATATCCAACCATCCAGTCTAGTCACCTTAGTGTGACCCTAACAACTTTGCTTACCTAGCAATCACAACTAACGTGGATGAGTCGATGGGAATTCACCCCAACTGCCCCTCACTCCACACCTCATGACCGGGAGTATCCCGTGACATCGCATAACTAACGTGGATGAGTCGATGGGAATTCACCTGGGAATTCACCCAACTGCCCCTCACTCCACACCTCATGACCGGGAGTTGCCCGTGTCATCTCATGACCAACGTGGAAGAGTCGATGGGAATACGCCCAACTGCCCCTCAATCCACACCTCATGATCGGGAGTAGCCCGTATCATCACATCATCTCAATCTCATCATAACCCTATGGTTATGCAAATCTAGCTCTCGGCTATCACTTTCATCATCAACAAGTTAGTTCAATACTATCATCGGTATAACTAACTATCAACTACCAGTCTACACAATTAAGCAAATAGACCATAACACAAGTAATGAAAATATTTAACAGGCTATGTACTCAGTAAGTTCCACACGTACTCACCTTAGCAATAAAGATGCTCCACCCGTGTTCTTGACACCAAAACTCTTGTTTCACAATTTCACCGACTTCCAAGATGTCACCGAAAGCCTAAAACAATGATCATACAATATTCAACATCACAATCTACTATCAATGTGTTCATCTACCTCTAGATAACACCCATCAATCCATTTCCCCAAAATATGGTGATTATCAAACCCTAGGTTTGACCAACCCTTAAGATTCTTACAAATCATAATCATACACTTGTTTTCCTTGTTAATATACCATCTATTAAGTGTATACACCATTTATATCACCATAATCCATAACCCCAAGAACTAGGGTTTCAAACCCAACCATTAAAATACATAGATCTAAAGCTACAAAGATCAAGGAGTGAAGATATACCTTAAATCTTCATTTAGGAGTGAAATCTACCAAGCTTTGATGAAGAAATCAACCCAAAACAGCCCTTGCACTCGAAAATCATCTTTGGAAGAAGCTAGGGTTTTCAATCTGCATTTATGGCTAAAAACTCGAATTTATTGCACTGGTCGGACTGGCTCGCGCCGAGCTCGCGCCGAGCTCGCGCCGCGAAAGGACGCGGGTCTTCCCGCTGGTCGCCGCTTTATACCAGACTTCGCGCCCAGCTCGCGTCGAGATCGCGTCGCGAAGTCAACGCGAAGTCAACGCGACCTTCTCGCGTTTCAGCTCTGGTCCCTCTGCTCAACCTCGCGTTTTGCTCGCGCCAGGCTCGCGCCGCGAGCCTGCCTTTGCAGCAGGGCTGCACTTTTCGGTCTAGGTTTCAACCGGGTTTCGCCCATAACTTTCTCATACGGACTCCAAATGACACGAAACCAATTCCTACGGTTTTAATATGATTTATCCATAATTATCATATTTTTATTTATTTTATTTATCTACAAATTTCGGGTCGTTACATTTTTAGAGGCGAATTAGTTTTTATACCATATTTTTTGATGAGCGTACCACAATGTATTAATATTTCTGCAAAACTGTACAAATATATAAAACAATCATTATGGTATAAGGAGTAAAAGATGTGATGTAAAAATCACCTTCTTTTTAGAGTACTAGAAGCCATGACTCAAATGTGAAGTGACCACTTAATCCCTAAAAAACCAGGGAGTCATGATGTACCCACAAGACCAAAGTACTTTTTTCTCCTTCCAATTTCCTATTTTATAAAAGGGTAAATTACAGTTTTTGTCCCTGACCTATGACCGATTCGGGGTTTTTGTCCATAATGTTTTTTTGTCGGTTTTTTTGTCCCTTAAGTTTTTCAAATTCTGGAAATTTGTCCTTCCGTCCAATTTTGACCGTTAACTGACGATTTTTTTGTCCATTTTACCAAATTACCCATGTTCTATCATTCTTCCTCCTTCAATGAACCCTAATCCCCCAAATTGATGAACCCTAAATACTAAATCAACAATTTCCAGATCGTTTCTCCCATTATCTAGCTTAAAACCCAACTTGAGTTGTTTTGAATGTAAACCCGAGTTTCTTTCCAATGTTGAGATTTTCCGGTGGCGGCGCGGGGACGGTGGTGTTTCCTGGGTTGTGATTTTGATGGTGATCGGTGTGGCGGCGGATGAGATCTCGGAGGAGGTGGCGGTGGTGGGAGTGTAGGTGGCGGTCGCGGGAGTGGAGGTGGCGGCGGAGATGGGGTTGCAGGAGGAGGCGGCGGCGGAGATGGGGTTGCAGGTGTTGGTGGAGGCGGCGGCCAGGATCAAGTATGAGGATTTGATGCCTACATGAACCTAAAGCAAGAGAAAGAATCGAAATTAGGAATAAACATCTGGGTTTTTGTGAGTATTGAGATCAAATCAAGTAAAAGAAAAAGAATCGGAATGGGATTTTGGGGTCAAATTGCTCCAAGAATCTTGAAGGAGTCGAAAGGAATTAGGGTTTGAATGGATCTACAGTTGTTAATTTCGCAGGAGAAAGAAAGAGAATGACGGGTGATTTTGGACGAAAATACCCTTAATATTATTGCATTTTTAGTCATTTAACGGAAGATTTTGGACGGAAGGACAAATTTCCAGAATTTGAAAAACTTAAGGGACAAAAAAACCGACAAAAAACATTAGGGACAAAAACCCCGAATCGGCCATAGGTCAGGGACAAAAACTGTAATTTACCCTTTATAAAAATACACTAATATAATAAAAATATTGCGTTAAATTAAAATGAAAACAATTACGTAAAATCAGATTAAAAACCTTGCATAAAATTAAATGAAATCCGTTGTTTGTGGTTGTAGTTGTTACCGTTTGATTGAGCCCTTAGTGATTTATGTCTGAGAGAGATAAAAGTTGGTGTGATTTTTTGATTGAATGAATTGAGTACGCAGATAAATGTTCAAGAAGATCTATCATTTTTACGTAGTCTCGAGAAAGAAATCTCAATTATTGATTAATAAGATCTAATGGTCAAAATTAATCGCATATTTTATACACTAGGCTAAAACTCACGCGATGCAGCGGCTGCGAACTATATATTTCTGGCGATTAAAAGTCAATTGGTTACATATTTTAATAACGAATACAATACATAAGCATGAAAGTGTTTATAAAATAGAGGAAAAAAAGCAAGAATTAGCATTAGCGTTGAAATGTTGTTCGATTACATGTTTTGATATATAATAACACAAATCATTCATCTCCAATATTTCTTGTTATATGGTGGGGGGGGGGGGAGTCTGTTTATGCGTATTAGTCATCATGTAAAACTTCCCGATACACCACGTTTGGTGTGTAAACTCCGTCGAGATTATTTTTTTTTTGTTGGATTTCCTAATACTTTTGTCGTGTCACGTGAAATTCCTCTTGAAAGGGCAACGTAAAGTTTTCCATGAGAGAAAACCTATTCCGAAACATAAACGCCAACGTTGGAAATTGTCTGTCCTTGAGCGTTGTTGATGGTCATAGCAAAGCTTAGCGAGTAAATATCATTCGGTTACACATTATTTCTTACGATGTAATATGTCAAATATGTCAAAAGTCCTGAAAGTAAGGATAAATATATCGATTGAGATTTTTGTATCCCTATGTTTTGACATAGGTCTTTAAACAGCTGTTTCGTCAATGCCAACACAAAGATGTGCATCTCTTATAGGCAAGTAGTTCTTTACAAGAGTTTTCATACCAAATATCTACAAATCAAATTAAATAAATAAAAAGTTTTGAGTTCCATGATATTGAAATAAATTATAATCTGACAAAATATTACTAACTTTATATATAGTCAACATAGGGAGAAAGTCAAACCTTTTACAACATCTTCATTCTCGTTACGAAAGTATGTGCCTGTAGCTAAGTAACATCTTTTAAAAATCATTTTGGTTTTTGCGAGTGCCCTCAACTTGCCATAGGTCTTCACTTATTATTTATTAGTTTGACCACTTCCATATAAGAAAACATTTACCAGAATCAGACTTATCATAAATATGGGGCCGGGTCATAACTCCATTCGGATCGAGATAGAATTTCAAGTAAAACTTTAAGGGGGTGTTTGACTCGAAATAATCTCCTGTAGTGTAATTAAATTCGGTTGGAATTGAATTCGGTTGTAATTATATACGGTTACGCATTTGACTACTAAAATTTGGAGTTGTAATTCAAATCAATACTTATGCATTTTTTTAAAAACTTTTTTAGATCCTTTTTTTAAATTTTATTATTTATTATTTATTATTATTATTTTATTTTTTTAATTTTTTTTAATTTTTTTAATTTTTCAAAATATTTAAATTTTTTATTATTTTTTTAGTTTAAAAACAATTTTTTTTTTAATTTTTTAAATGATTATAAAATTTGAAGCATACAAAATATTCAAATTTGTTAGTTTACTAAAGGACCGCAATTGAAATCATTGGGTGCTGACACGAAATTCAATTACAAAAAATATCGTAATTTGAATTTACGGTGTAAATGAATTGCGAAAAAAAAGTTCATCCAAACGCACCTCCGTAATGTAATTTCTAACACCGCATTTTTTAAACCATTTTTTTTAAAGACAATCATTTTAGCATTAAACCAAGATTACGGAAGCATCGAATTAAATCATATATTACTTAAGTTACAAACTATGGTCCCACTTTAACACAATTTAAGGAGTTAGTTAAAAAGACGGTATTACAAAACACGGCTCATTTTACAAAAACACAATTTCAAAGCATGGTCAAACTTCCCGTCCAAGACCGACTTGTTCAAGCCTTCCAACCTGAAATGTGTCAATGTGGGAGGGAATAGCACAAAAGCTAAGTGAATGAATTACTACAACTACCAACTACACTAAACACTAAACCCGGAAGTTAGAAACATCTTCGGTTTGGGTAAACACTTATTTGAGAGGATCGGTGGCTTTTAAGGGCCTTATACCATGGTCGGCCAAAACCACGGTAACCGATAGCGATGTATCCAACACCCCGGGTAGACCCCCTTAACCGTGCAACGTATACAGGTAAGGTTGGATACCCTATTATTCGATACACTATGCTCAGCCGATATCCTTCCGACACTGACCTCATCCCGATTGTGCACATAGTCATGTATGGTATTCCCCTAACACTAGGCATACATATCAAGTAGACTAGCTACGAAAAACACAACGAAAAGTGTCACAAAAAGTTCCCCGTCGCGAACTTCAGTTCGCGTTCGCGGACTTTAGTTCGCATCGGGAACTCCTTCGCGAACAACTTCACGATAACCACCCAAAATTTGTGTTCGCCTTTCGCCATCGGGAACGGGAGTTCGCGTCGCGAACACCCCACGTGTGGTAAACTTCCTGCATTTTACTAGTGATCAAATACCAAACAAGGAAATGTGACCCGAGTTGTAGGTTAAGTCCACTCACCTTTCAACCTTCGATTCCTTAACTCAGTGAGCTAGTATCACTGAGTCTCCTTCCCGGTTCCTGTAATGACATACACCGAGTTAGTGATCGATCCACCGAATTGTCAAAATCAACAAACTAGACAACTAACCACAATGACCCACAGAATGCACATTTTATGGTCTTACTAGCTAGCACAATTCCACCAACATAACCATTGATCATTTATGACCATCTAGCAATTCATTACAACTAGTCGACCCAAACGGCCAAAAACCCGAATATGGCTATAACACTTCCAAGACTCCATCAACTAGCACATATTTGATAGATTAGAAATTCCTAATCATCTAACGATTCACCAAGTTTCCTATCACCAAAATTCCAAGTATCATACTTCCAACATCACTATATCACGATTTTCACCCAAACATCCAAACACTAGCTAGATTACTTCACAAATCTAACAATACTAGGTTTTTAACATCCATAACTTGACAAACATGCATTCTTGACCTAATAAACAAACCCATCCATTCAAAGATCAAGAAGTCCAAGGTTTGTTAAAACTCACCTTCAACATCCACCATTAATGGAGGTTGAAGGTGATTTTCACCAAACTTTGTCTTCCATCAACAATCAACCATACATTTCATGTAAAAGATTGCAATAACACATACTACAACATTCATAACAAGATTTAACCACTAAACACTTGCAATCACAAACCCTAGTTCATAACCAAGCTCAAGAACACCATTAACAAGACAAGGAGAAGGTGCAACTTACTTCTAAGCTTCTTTTCCAAAAACCCTAGTAAAGATTTCGTGATTGACCAAAAGCTTGGACCACAAATGCTCAAGGACAAGGAAGAACAAGCAAGAAGGGTATTGGGAGCAAGTTCAATGGAATAGTAGGAGATAAGGTTTTTCAAATGAGACAAAGTGAGAAGGAGGAGACTCTCTCTCCCTCTCTTGACTGGACAACACAAGGGGTGGGGCCCCTTTTGTGGCTTTTTCATTATTTCCAGTATTTGTCTAAAAAGTCCATTTCGTAGTTAATTTATTTAAAATATCAAACGGACTCCAATTTTAAAAACGAAAGCATTTCCGAAAACGAAATTCAACAAGGAATCTAAAGATATAAAAATCACATATTCAATTCAAATTTATCACGAGTCGGGTATTTTAACCCCTTGGTTAAAATACCGCAAAAGACGAAAGGCTAATTAAATTAACTAATCATTTAATAAGATACCTTAAGGTCAATAAACTATTAGGCCGGGTTTTGGTATGTTACAACTCTCTCCCACTTAGGAAGATTCCGTCCCCGGAATCCCATCTCGATCGAATAAGGAGGGATAACGTTCCCGCATATTGACCTCGCCACCTCGGTCTCCCATGTCATATCTGCACCCAAACTATGCTTCCACTTTACTAAAACCATAGGAATTTGTTTCTTTCTCAATTTTGTCACCTTTCGATCCAATAACTCCACCGGTTCCTCGACCAACCTTTTCTTCGTATCAACCCGCAACTCTTGCACGGGAAGAATTTGGCTCGGATCTTCGATGTTACACTTTCTCAAATAACAAATGTTGAAAGTGTTGTGGATTTCCGACAACTCCGGGGGTAACTCAAGTGTTACCGATTGAGAATTTACCACCTTACTAATTCGGAACGGCCTAATAAACCGCGGGGCCAACTTTCCTCGTTTATCAAAACGGATGACACCCTTCCAAGGTGAAACTTTCAAATAAACCATCTCATTTTCCGAGAACGTAGCGGGTCTATGTCTCGGATCCGCATACATCTTTTGTCGGTCACGGGCGGCTTTCAACTTTTCTCGAGCAATTGCAACTTTATCCGCGGTTATTTGGACAATATCGGGTCCCGCATATTGTTTCTCACCCGCTTCCAACCAACACGTCGGGGTTCGACACTGTCGCCCATACAACGTCTACTTGAGTGATACGAGTTATTATAAGCAAATTCAATCAACGGTAGGTGGGAATCCCACGACCCACCGTACTCCAACACACAAGCCCGCAACATATCTTCAAGAGTTTGTATCGTTCTTTCCGATTGCCCATCGGTTTGGGGATGGTACGCGGTACTCAAATTTACCCGCGTCCCGAATTCGCGTTGCAAGCTATTCCAAAAATTCGAAGCAAAACGGGGATCTCTATCCAACACGATAGAAATGGGAATACCATGTCGAGTACCAGTTCATCAATGTACAATTTCGCCAATCTACTAAGTGAGGCGGTCTCACTAGTAGCCAAGAAATAAGCACTCTTCGTCAAACGATCAACTATAACCCAAATCATGTTCTGACCTTTTTATGTACGCGGCAATTTTGTCACAAAATCCATGGTAATTCGATCCCACTTCCACTTGGGAATCGGTGATTGGGTTAAAGTTCCATAGGGCTTTTGGTGTTCGGCCTTCACTTGAGCACAAATATGACATTGTCCGACATAACGGGCAATGTCGGTCTTTATCATTGGCCAACAATAAAGTGCTTTTAGATTATGGTACATTTTTGTGCTACCCGGGTGAACCGTTAACCGAGAATTGTGAGTCTCGGCTAAAATCAATTCCCGCAAACCCCCGAGTAACGGTACCCACCCCGAGATTGATACGTCTTCAAACCCCGTGAGTCTTCTTCTAAATCATCCTTCCTTTTTATCAAAATCCCGGTCTTCAAATTTTCAACGTTCAAGGCTTCCATTTGTGATATCTTCAACCGGGACACCAAATCCGATACAATTTCCACCCGCATAAATTGTACCCGTCCCGAATCCCCCTTTCTACTCAAGGCATCGGCCACTACATTCGCCTTTCCGGGATGATATTGTATTTCACAATCGTAATCTTTAATCAACTCTAACCATCTCCGTTGCCGCATATTCAACTCTTTTTGCGTGAACACGTATTGCAAACTTTTATGATCCATACAAATCACGCACCTAGTACCGTACAAATAATGCCTCCATAACTTTAGTGCAAAAACCTCCGCCGCCAACTCCATATCGTGAGTCGGATAATTCTTCTCGTGATTTTTCAATTGCCTAGAGGCATAAGCAATCACCCGATCTCGTTGCATCAACACGCAACCCAAACCCGCTAGAGAAGCATCACACTAAACAATAAAATCTTCCGGGCCTTCGGGTAAGGCAAGGATCGGAGCTTGACACAATAATTGTTTTAAGGTTTGGAAGGACTTTTCATGTTCGTCACCCCATCGAAACGGTACATCCTTATGTGTCAACTTCGTCATCGGAGCCGCTATCTTCGAAAAATCTTTAATAAACCGACGGTAATAACCCGCCAAACCCAAAAAACTCTTTATCTCGGTTGGGTTCTTTGGAGCAACCCAATTCATAACCGCCTCGATCTTCACCGGGTCCACCTTGACCCCATTTGAACAAATCACGTGACCCAAAAAGTGAACTTCTCGAAGCCAAAATTCGCACTTCGAGAACTTCGCATACAATTGTTCCCGCTTCAACGTTTCTAACACTTGCCTTAAGTGTTTCTCGTGTTCTTCTTCAGTCTTGGAATAAATTAAAATATCATCAATAAATACAATAACGAATTTGTCGAGATAAGGCCGACAAACCCGGTTCATCAAATCCATAAATATTGCGGGAGCATTCGTCAACCCAAACGGCATAACCAAGAACTCATAATGACCGTAATGAGTTCGGAAAGCTGTTTTATGAATATCATTTTCGTGAACTCAGACTTGGTGATACCCCGATCTCAAATCGATCTTTGAAAAATAAGAAGACCCTTGAAGTTGGTCGAATAGGTCATCAATACGAGGCAAAGGATACCGATTCTTTATCGTTCCCTTATTCAATTCCCGATAATCGATACACATACGAAGTGCACCGTCCTTCTTCTTCACAAACAAAACCGGAGCTCCCCAAGGAGAGGAACTCGACCGAATAAAGCCCTTATCCAATAATTCTTGGATTTGTGTCATCATCTCGCGGATCTCGGACGGTGCCAATCGATACGGTGCTCTAGCTACGGGATTGGCACCCGGCACCAAATCAATTTTGAATTCTACCTCCCGAACGGGAGGTAACCCAGGCAAGTCTTCGGGAAACACCTCTGGGTATTCCGAAACTACCCGGAGATCACTAACCACTTTCTTTTCCTTTTTCACATCGATCACAAAGGCCGAAAACGATTCACAACCCTTGGTCAAAGACTTACGGGCTTTCATCATAGATATAATGGGTATGGTCGGGGTCGCACGGTCTCCCCGAGCCACGACATGTGACCCGTCGGGTAAAAGAAAGGCAATTAACTTTTGGTGACAATTTATGTTGGCCTTATTAACACTTAACCAATCCATACCTAAGACCACATCAAAGCCGGATGTCGGCATAACAACTAAAAGAATCGAAAATTTCACGCCATCAATATCAATACTAGCCCCGGACATGGATGTCGTGACCGGAACCATTTCACCATTGGCCACCTCTACCTCTAGAGGTGTCGCGATCAAAGAAGTATGCAATTTCAATTTGTCACAAAAACTCTTTGAAGAAAACGAGCAATTTGCACCCGAATCAAATAATACACGAGCGGGTACGGAGTTTATTAGAAACATACCCGTGATGACATCATCGGTAGTGGTAGCATCCTCCACCGTCATTTTGAATGCCCGGCTCGTAGGTGGCGGATGACCTTTCCTCTTTTGAACTCCCGACGAGGTCGATCCCCCGCCCGAACCCGAACCCTTCTTCATTGGACAATTCACGGCCCTATGACCATCTTTTTGGCAAGTCCAACAAACGCTATTTTCTAATTTTCACTCCGAAGACTCATGCCCGTGTTGCCCACACTTGATACACCTTTTAGTTTGTGCCGTACACGGACCGGCATGAGAGGACTTACACGGTAGGCACCACGGGTTCTTTTGGTTGGAACCTTGAAGTATTTGCTTTCGACGGTCATTGCTCGACTTATGATTCCCTTGAGACTTCTTGTAATTGTGAGACCCCGATTATTCATATTTCCCTTTGTTGAACGAAGTCTTCTCCCGACTCATGGCCTTTTGTGCCAAGAAATCACTCTCGGCCGCTTTAGCAAGATCATAGGCTTGCAAGAGAGTTCCCGCAAGCCTAGTCACATTCCGATATTCGGGCAACAACGCCCCGACAAAATGCTTGATTTGGGCAGACTCATCGGGCACCCGTTGTGTCACAAACCGGAGCTTACCATTGAATTGGAGAATAAGCTCATCCACCGTCATTCTATCGTTCATCTTCAACATCATATATTCATTCCGGATTTTATCCAACTCAAATGGGCAACAATACCTAGCCTCCACTTGATCCCTAAATTGTTTCCACGTGATCGCATCCATCATTTCATTACCAAAATTTGCGGTCAACCCATCCCACCAATCCATAGCCGGTCCCCCCAACATCCGGGACGCATACCGGACCTTCAAATGGTCCTCACAACTACACACAATAAGTGCCTTTTCGGTAGCCCTAAGCCAAGTTAAGGTTTCCGCCGGGTTAGTACTCCCACGGTACTCATCGAGGAAGTTCTTGTAGGTACACGGGTTCTTCTCTACCGGGAGCGGTTGGTAGAAGAATTGTTGGTGTTGGGCATTAGCAATTGGTACGGTGTGGGTGAGGTGCGGTTGTGGTATGCTTGCATTTTGGGATGAGGAGTCATTTCGGGGAAAGACGGGAATGTGGGTAGTTTGACTGAAGTGTGCGGGTGGATTTGCTTGGGTTGTGGGTGGTAAAGTAGACCGAGCCTCGGGTCGCGGCTCAATCGATTGGCTTTGGCAGAGGGCTCTAATGGTATCCTCAAGTTCCATATTTCGGGTTTCCAATAACACGATATACTCTTCATTCGGTATCTCATCGCCCCCCGAGCCCGTTGCTCCGTCATTCCCGAGGTTCGTGTTCGGCGGGACATCTCCCAATAAATTTCCATCTGTAACCATTCCTGCTACAAAATACAACATCTCACAAAGGCTTAGTATAACCTGTTAGTAATAACTACTAACTACTAAACCCAACTCACGCTTGCTCTAATCCCTCTTGTATGGAAGGTTTGACCAAACACGAGCCACGATTTGGGAATGAAACACCCACACGTGTAACCATCGCCAAACCGAAGCTCTGATACCAAGTTGTAACACTGCATTATTGAAACCATTTTTTTTAAAGACAATCATTTTAGCATTAAACCAAGATTACGGAAGCATTGAATTAAATCCTATATTACTTAAGTTACAAACTATGGTCCCACTTTAACACAATTTAAGGAGTTAGTTAAAAAGACGGTATTACAAAACACGGCTCATTTTACAAAAACACAATTTCAAAGCATGGTCAAACTTCCCGTCCAAGCCCGACTCGTTCAAGCCTTCCAACCTGAAATGTGTCAATGAGGGAGGGATTAGCACAAAATCTAAGTGAATGAATTACTACAACTACCAACTACACTAAACACTAAACACGGAAGTTAGAAACATCTCCGGTTTGGGTAAACACTTATTTGAGAGGATCGGTGGCTTTGTGGGCCTATAACCATGGTCGGCCAAAACCACGGTAACCGATAACGCTGTATCCAACACCCCGGGTAGACCCCCTTAACCGTGCAACGTATACAGGTAAGGTTGGATACCCTATTAGTCGATACACTATGCTTAGATGATATCCTTCCGACACTGACCTCGTCCCGATTGTGCACATAGTCATGTATGGTATTCCCCTAACACTAGGCATACATATCAAGTAGACTAGCTACCAAAAACACAACGAAAAGTGTCACAAAAAGTTCCCAGTCGTGAACTTCAGTTCACGTTCGCAAACTTTAGTTCGCGTCGGGAACTCCTTCGCGAACAACTTCACGATAACCACCCAAAATCTCTGTTCGCCTTTCGCGATCGGGAACGGGAGTTCGCGGACGCGAACTCCCCACGTCTGGTAAACATCCTACATTTTACTAGTGACCAAATACCAAACAAGGAAACGAGACCCGAGTTGTAGGTTAAGTCCACTCACCTTTCAACCTTCGATTCCTTAACTCAGTGAGCTAGTATCACTGAGTCTCCTTCCCGGTTCCTGTAATGACATACACCGAGTTAATGATCGATCCACCGAATTGTCAAAATCAACAAACTCGACAACTAACCACAATAACCCATAGAATGCACATTTTATGGTCTTACTAGCTAGCACAATTCCACCAACATAACCATTGATCATTTATGACCATCTAGCAATTCATTACAACTAGTCGACCCAAACGGCCAAAAACACGAATATGGCTATAACAATTCCAAGACTCATCAACTAGCACATATTCCATAGATTAGAAATTCCTAATCATCTAACAATTCACCAAGTTGCCTATCACCAAAATTCCAAGTATCATACTTCCAACATCACTATATCACGATTTTCACCCAAACATCCAAACACTAGCTAGATTACTTCACAAATCTAACAATACTAGGTTTTTAACATCCATAACTTGACAAACATGCATTCTTGACCTAATAAACAAACCCATCCATTCAAAGATCAAGAAGTCCAAGGTTTGTCAAAACCCACCTTCAACATCCACGTCCATTAATGGAGGTTGAAGGTGATTTTCACCAAACATTGTCTTCCATCAACAATCAACCATACATTTCATGTAAATGCTTGCAATAACACATACTACAACATCCATAACAAGATTTAACCACTAAACACTAGCAATCACAAACCCTAGTTCATAACCAAGCTCAAGAACACCATTAACAAGACAAGGAGAATGTGTAACTTACTTCTAAGCTTCTTTTCCACAAACCCTAGTGAAGATTTCGAGATTGACCAAAAGCTTGGACCACAAATGCTCAAGGACAAGGAAGAACAAGCAAGAAGGGTGTTGGGAGCAAGTTCAATGGAATAGTAGGATATAAGGTTTTTCAAATGAGACAAAGTGAGAAGGAGGAGACTCTCTCTCCCTCTCTTGACCGGCCAACACAATGGGTGGGGCCCCTTTTGTGGCTTTTTCATTATTTGTCTAAAAACTCCCTTTCGTAGTTAATTTATTTAAAATAGCAAACGAACTCCAATTTTAAAAACGAAAGCATTTCCGGAAACGAAATTCAACAAGGAATCTAAAGATATAAAAATCACATATTCAATTCAAATTTATCACGAGTCGGGTATTTTAACCCCTTGGTTAAAATACCGCAAAAGACGAAAGGCTAATTAAATTAACTAAGCATTTAATCAGATAATCATTTAATAAGATACCTTAAGGTCAATAAACTACTAGGCCGAGTTTTGGGATGTTACATAATTGAATTACAATTATGGAGGATTACGTCAAAACAAACGGGGCCTAATAATTTTGTTGGTAATTTAGCCACATCTAGTCACTTCAAATTGGTTAAAATTAAAATCAAATTTTATTTTTCACAATAAATTAGGAGAAATTACATTCAGCTAAAATGATTTTTTAATAATGATTACAAGTAAAATGTTATAAATTATAAACTTAAAACTCAATACAAAAAACTCAATACAAAAAGCTCAATACAAAAAACAGCGCTTCAAAATGTAAACTGTTATCAATATATCGAGTTTTTCGGACACCGCGTCAATGAAATAAGCTAAGGAAGAGATACTGGCCAGATCAGTGTCATCGAGCTGATGAAAAAAGACGCCCGATAAACCGGAAAAGAGTGCACTTTGGCGACGGCATCGGTTCCCCTATTCTCGTCTCTTGCAGTCAGCACTACATCAAAATGATCGGCCAATTGCTTGCATATTTAAAAAAACAGTGAATGCTGAAGGACCTATAAAAATTAAACCAATGAATACATTTACATACAAAAAACAGTGATTAAAAACCTCATAGAAACATGATGATTAAAACAATACATTTTTTTAAGAATCAAACATGTACATGTCATATTCATTCATTGGGGAGGAGTACCCGGTAACAGAGAACTGATGGGTAAGGCAAGACTTCTCTTGATATGTATTAATATTCGATTGGAACAATCTACATAATCATAAGAGAAATGTCATATTATAATAACAAAAATTTAATATTATTTCAGATTTTAATGAAAACCATGCCTTCCATATATTTGTATCCAAACAATACTCATGATGATATAAAACTCAGATTATAACAATATAATAAAAACCATACCTTCCGTATATATGTATCTAAATCCACTTTGTGTTTGCCAACAACCATATCAATAACATATATACCTAAAACTGGCCAAAATACAAATGTGAAATCATGAGAATTATATAACGATAATTATGTAAAATTAAACATGGGCGGTAATTTGACTGCATAATTGCTAACCTTGGCAGGTAAATAATAGATTAATAAAATCCAATTGGGCCCGATTAACATTCATTCTAATTATACCCACATATATTTCTCATAAAGTTTCATTTTTCTTCTTTTATGGTCTTTTTCTCCTCCAAAAATTAAATGAAATCCGTTGTTTGTGGTTGTAGTTGTTACCGTTTGATTGTGCACTTTCTTAGTGATTTATGTCTGAGAGAGATAAAAGTTGGTGTAATTTTTTGGTTGAATGAATTGAGTACGTAGAGAAATGTTCAAGAAGATCTATCATTCTTACGTAGTCTCGAGAAAGAAATCTTAATTATTGATCAATAAGATCTAATGGTCAAGATTAATCACATATTTTATACATGAAGGTGTATTTTGGTCATTTGACACATAAATAAATTTCCATTTTTTTATTTTTTATGTTTTTTCATTAATATTATTTTATTTGATAATTACGTGTAGTACTTAATCACATGTGATTTTAGTATTTAGTATGAAATCACATGCGATTGTATATTAATCACATTTGATGTTTTAGTACAGTCACTTGTGATTCGGTACACAATCACATGTGATTCAGTATGCAATCACATTATATGTTATTAATGAAATTTTTTTTAAATGATAAAATAAATAGTTCTTCCGTTTCAAAATAAGTGATACAAATTAGAGTGCACGATTTTTAAGGCAAAATATGATAATGAAGGTTAATTAGATTAAATTTGATAGTTAGTGGAGGATGGGTCTCACATATATTGACTAAAATGAATTTAATGATGTTTAAAATTAAAAGTAAGAGTACATGTGTGTTTTCACTTTATTAAAGGAGATAGTTAGTGGGTGTGGTCCCCACTACTTTTTACCAAATATGGTACGTTTTCAAAGTGTATCACTTATTTTGAAACACCCCAAAATGAAAAGTGTATCATTTATTTTGAAACGGAGGAAGTAAAAAATTTAATAATTCTTAAATAAAAAATAAAAATGAAAAATATATATTTTTTTAAATGACCAAAATACCCTCCATGTATAAAATATATGTTTAATCTTGATCATTACTTATAATTAATCAATAGTTGAGATTTATCCCTTCATAAAAAATCAAGGACTTTCTTGAACATAACTCTGAGTATGTATAATGGATATAGATTAATTTTTTTGAAATTATGGGTAAAAACGTGTTGGTCAATGGATATATTTTTGATTTTTTTATAAAATGCATCTAAAATAATTTCATATGTCTTCATACCGCGAAAATCTTCATGCATCACCACCTCATCGGCCACCACACCTTGATCGTGCAATTGGCGGAGTTGATGGAGATACCATCCAAGCCCTACCAAGTTGCCAAAGAGGTCACCGGTCCGTGTGCTCTTACATTCTGGCTTTGGTTAAAATAAGTTCAACCATCCAACAAGACATTGGTTCATAATTTTATGATCACGTGAACATGGGTAATAACAGTCTTGTAGTTTACTAGTGGTAAATGATCGACTACGTAGAGTTCACGTGTTTGATCCTTCACTTAGTAAATTTTTATAAGATGACTAGATAAATGTTCGAAAATAATATCGATAACAGCCGCGTACCTTACAAGTATAAGCTTTGTCACCCTGTAAGCCCTTATAAGAGAAATACCTTTAAAAGGAAGAAAACGTGAATATGGGTAGTGAAAAAGAAAAGAAATTATGACTTGTTAAGTGTCAACCATCTTAGATCGGTGATTTTGAAGAAAAGAAAACAAAAAATGCTTATCAGCATTGGTTCGTAAATTCTCTGCATCTCTTTTATTAATTAGCCTCTTACATTACAACCATATGGATTTCATTAAAGTTTTCATCAAAATTCAAGTTCGGTAAAATAACTTATTAGAGGTTATGAGTTCAAATCCCAGACTTTTTAAGACCACATTTGTGGTCTTTAATAGTCATTTTTCTTGTAGTGAGACTTGTAATCAAGGTTCCAAAAAACTCATCATGGCGGCGCCTTGGCGGCGCCTTGGCGGCGCGACTCCGTCGTTACAAAACAGTCCATGGCGGCGGTATAAGGCATGGCGGGAAAAAAACACGATAAGAAAGATAGCTAAAATAAAGTAGCGATGTATGATTTTATATAACAAAAATCATTGTATTAAGAATTTGATAGTAAATCATTATAATATTGATTAATTAAGATAAGGAAGAGCAATAATAATAATAATGGAATTGAGAGACATGAAGATGGTAAGGTCATTTTCACTTTGTATCATGGTGCCCATGAAAACGAGGAAAGCTTTAATTTTCGTTTCTATATTGGTGGTGCCAGGAATAGTAACAAAGGGATATAACTGGAAAAGGTGGTGTAATTCTAACTTCTTTTCCCCTTATTTTTATTTATTAAAAAACTCCTTAATTTTTCTTATTATATTTTTAATCATTTAACCTATTCCTCTGTATATACAATCATCATCCATCATCATTGTTCATTACAAAATAAGAAACGGGATTCTAAAGCTAACGAAGTTTAGTAAGAGTAATGGCAAGTTGGCAACGCCAACAATAGTTGAAAAAAATATCAACCACGTGTCAAATTTTAATTGGTTGGTTTGTGTGTAGGTTTCCAGTACATTAAAATAAACAAAACATATACTTCTATGATAACTGATTAGCTTTTTATGTTATAAAATCATTTAACTTAAAAAGTATCGAACTTTTTATCATTTAATTTAAAATTCATTTAAAACTAAGAGTGTAATTTAAAATAGTTATTGGAAACTTTTGCACATATAAATTTTTAACCTAACGTTCATTAAATATTTTAAAAAAAAACACTAATAGCGTAATTTAAAATAAAAAATCATACGTAAAATTTAGTGTAAATAGACAAAGAGACGTAATGCATTAATAAGTGTGATCCTAATGGTACTTATATACTACCTCCGTATCAAAATAAGTGATACATTTGAGAAATTGCGGTTTTTGAGGCAAAATATTGAAAAGTGATTTAAAATAGTATAAAGTGGATAGTTAGTGGATAATGGGACCCACTTCTTTTGGATGTAGTGAAATTAATGATGTTTAAAAGTAAAAGTAAGGGTAAAAGAGTAATTTTACTTTATTAAAGTAGATAGTTAATGGAGAAAGGGTCCCACTTTTTTGCCAAATAAGGAAAGATTTTAAAGTGTATCACTTATTTTGTTCCACCCCTTTTAGGAAAGTGTATCACTTATTTTGATACGGAGGTAGTATAAGACTTAAGAGAGATAATTAAATCTTGGTGGCAAAATCTTGGTTTTTAAAATATAAAATTTTAAATCCTGAGCGAAGCCGGGTATATTAACCCTCGTTAAATTAAATCAACCATATATAGTATTGTCTTTTTAATATACTTTTTATTATCTTTTTATAATTTATTTATATTTAATAAAATATATAATTTGTTGTGAGTTTCTTTTATATTTTTTCCAAATGTAACTTAAGAAATTTATATATATTCCATAAAACATTTTCACCCGTAAAATTTTAATTAAGAAAATAAAATAAAATGTAAAAATAAAAAAAAAGATTAAAGAGAAAATTAGATAATATATTCTTAAAAAATACAAATATCATTAAATTGCAATATAATAACTATAAATAAAAAATACAACTAAAAACAAATTACTATAAAAAACAAGAAAAATAAAAAATAGGTGGCATAGGTAACTTAGGGAATTCAATGATTCAAATTCGACCGGAAACTATCAATATGTATTATTAATAAGGAATGTATTTGCCGTGCTTCGCTGCAGGTCTATGAAAATAAAACTTACAAAAAACATTACATGTGAAAATTTACATGTGAATTTTTTTTTAAACATGAGCATTTAGGGGATAAAGTAAATGCCTTACCAGATGAGCTATAGCCACCATGCCTGCCTACTTTCATAGGCCACTTGCATATATACATATTAGAAAAAAGTTTCAATTAATCACAAAGCAATGAATAATACTTTCACTACCACATTTGTATAATAAGGATAATTAAATCCACATTTTTAAGTGTTTATACTTTATATATATCACAGGTTTATTGCTATTGTAATTTTCTCGGAAGTGCATTATCTAACTACGTACTTTGATTTTTATTATTATTATTATTTTTTATGTGGTATTTGTAATATTTTATAGTGAAAAATAGATCGAGCTTGATAGAGATGAATAAATCTCAGCCTAGCCGATCTTGGCCTAACCTTTTTAATATGTAGGATTTTCTTAATTGACCCTCTACAATTCCAGGTCAAACAGTTCGGTCCTCACACCAGAATTTATGCTAGTTAAATGGGCCTAGTCCCAGCCTTTTATTAGTATTGATTCAATACATTTTATGTTTTTACCAACCAAATACTATATACAAAACTAAAGGAAATCAAAATAAATTATATTAGAAATAACAATCAAAATCTTGTAATACAAAACTATAAGTTTAAATATTCTGTAACCACATGAGTATATGATATGGATAAAAAAAACTCAAAAAATATATCGCTTGTATCTATAATAAAAATGAAAAATAATAATATATTAGCTGCTTTGCGTAAATACTATGCTAGTTTATTATAAAAGTCAAAATGTTTTGTTTTATATAAATTAAATATTAAAATTTATCCATGACTATATTTCTCGTTTGGTAATAAATTAATTTGGAAATTAATTTATATTTTTTTATATAAATATAAATGCTAGAAGTTATCTTGTCTTTATTTTTACGCAAGCTATCTACAAGTGTTTTTTTAATTGGATTATATCAAAGAATTAAATTAGATTAGTTTGATTTAATTAGTCATGTCAAAGCCAATGTAATTATTTAATCACGTCCACAGATTCCTAAACTATTTTGACTTAACACAGGCTAAAAATATAAATTAATATTTAATTCAAATTTATAAGAACTTAACACATACTTCCTCCGATTCAAAATAAGTGATACACTTTCCTTTTTGGGGTGTATCAAAATAAGTGATACACTTTGAAAAATTACCTTATTTGGCAAAAAATAGTGGGACCCACACCCACTAACTATTGACTTTAACAAAGTGAAAAGACCCTTTTACCCTTACTTTTACTTTTAAACATCATTAACTCCACTTTATTCAAAAATTATGGGACCCATTTCTCACTAACCTACCAATTAATCTAATTTAACCATCATCATAAACTTTTGCCTCAAAATCTGTGAAATTCAAAGTGTATCACTTATTTTGAATCGGAGGAAGTAGGATTTTAAGTGAACCTCAAGATTTAATTTTAGTATAGATACAGATTTACAACTCATAATCGTAACAAAACCAATGTTTTCAGTTTTAATATTTTTATATTAGAATTCCAATCAAGTTTCCTCTAAACTAATGATAAGTATGTGTAACTCATATGCTTAATTGTATGCGTAATTCATCTAAATATTGACAAATAACAAATGCATTTCATTCTTATTATATCTATACTTATGATTTTGACAAGTTTTTTCCATGGAATAGCTAGGCATATAATTAGTCATTTCCTCCAATATTTGGCATTCAATAAAGAACACTACAGTATTTCCTCCAATCAGGTGTTGTATTGTTGGGTTAGATTGGACTTTTCAAAACTAGAGTTGCTACTTATAATATTTTCAAAATTAGTGTTGTTCAAAATGGCATACTCATGCCAACTCTACTTCCATCTTTCAGTTTTGTAGCTCCGCCATTATGAAATATATAGACAAAATACTGATACCCTATTAAAATACATCTCTCTTTATTCCCCAATGCCTTCGGTGATCCGAATGAATAGGGGTGAGGATGGTTCAGAAACCGAACCAAGTCGAAACCGAAAATGATGAATTTTCAAAACTGAAAACTGAAGCGATTACATGTTTTTAGTTTCGGTTCAATTTTTTTTAGCCCAAATGGTCATCTATATTCAAGGACTGAACCGAACCAAAACTGATAGACCTAAAACCCAAAATGATGAATTTTCAAATCTGAAACCGAACGAATTACATGTTTTCAGTTTAGGTTCGGTTTCAGTTTTCTATGGCTTCTTTGCTTTCACCTTTCCTTTTCACTTATTTTAACAGAAGAATGTTGGACAACTTCCTGAACAATTTCGTTTGATGAAGTAAATTGTTGTTCGTTGGGGTTGTTATGTGGAAATTGTAATACTTCATCTATCATCGAAGTTAAAAGAATGCATAATGTAGGTATATATATAATTTTTATTTTTTTTAAAAGGTAAGAATTAAAACATGTCACACAAGCATCAAGTAAATATATTAAGATGATACTGAAACTCAACAAACACAAAACTTCATAACCATGGTCATCATCAAACGCTTCATCATATCTCCTCAATAATCTAATTAGCATGAAAACTCCCATATATTAAAGTCAAAATTTATGTAATTTCAAATTCAACCGTCAATAATTACCCTGATTCCTTCAAACATTATTATGTTAACTATAATGATTAGGGTTAGCTTTGCTTCTTATAATGGGAACTCCATCATCTCTCCAAATCACACGTTCTTCACATACTGCAGCTGCCACCTCTGCATACATTTTATGTTCCTAACAAAAATGTTTTGGGTTTTTCATTTTATTACCAATAATGAATTAAAGATAACGAAAAATCAAAAAAGGCACCAACTTTATTTAAAAAGATTTAAAAATCGATTACCTGGCGAAGAACCCTTGCAGCAAGTTCTTCAGGAGTGTCATCAGCAAGCACAGGAACAATTCTTTGAGCTAGAATTCGACCCGTGTCATAATTCTCATCAACAAAATGAATTGTGGGTCCCGAATATCTTCTCAAAATAATTTTTTTAAATAAATAAATAAATAAACGACGTTAAAATCCATTTGGTTTAGATAAAAAAGCATTGAAATTTAAATACCTAGCTCCAGAAGCAATAACGGCTTTATGCACCTTATGACCATAATACCCTTTGCCACCGAAAGCAGGAAGAAGTGAAGGATGAATATTCAATATTGATTTTGGGTAAGCTCGAATTAGTTCAGATGGTATAAGTTTCAAATATCCAGCTAGAAGAATAAAGTCAACCTTGTACTTACTACACAACACAACAAATGTATTAAACAACAGAAAATGTCAAAATAAATAATTCAAGCTGACCTTAAAGCAGCTACAAGATCATTTGAAGATAGACCTTTTGGTTCGTGTTTTGTACCAGGATATATTATAACAGGAATATTGTTCTCTCTTGCATACTGTGCACCTCCACAATCTACATATTTATACATATAACTTAGATAAAATGCATAACTTCTTTTTTTTCTCCAATTATTTCTCACTTTTGCCTAATTAGCGCGATGAAATTATTTTTTCAATATCATGAAACTATGTTGGACTAATTCCACATCAGAAGCAGATAAAATTAGAATCTATTTTAATATCAATTCGATATTATCTTGTTCTTAACTACAATTATAATTTAATGGTTAACATTAATACAACAAATTGAGCACCATATATGTATATAACAGATACAATATCAATTTCAGACAAAGTAAAATAAGATTAAATAACTAAAAACAAAGATGACTAAGTTTACCAAGTTTGTTAGTGACCAAAACAACAAACTGTCCATGAACATCACCACTAAGTATTGCCTGATGAACAGCTCGGAAATTCGACCCGCCACCTGAAACAAAAACAGCAAGATTTTTTCTTCCAACGCAATTTTTCAAATGCTCTTTTTCATCAGAACTCGTTGCTAATAGTTCATCCGTACGAGCACAATTTAACGCTTTCTTTTTTAATACTACAAACGGCTCGAAATTATAATCTTTTTGGGGTTTTAAGGATACCCAACTCTGGTATTGTGATTTCGAAGTGAATGGAAGAGAAGCAGAAGCCATGAATGGTAAAAAGGTTGTATTTTTATGGGTTTGAGTTGATGTTAACAATGAATTTGAACAAACACTGAAAAGGGATTCCATAGCTACAGCGAAAGCTAGGATCTTTAGGGTTTAATGTGAGTCAATAACCAGCTTACCCAAATCTGCAAATTGTTAGTTAAATAATGGTTGATTATAGGGTTTTTAGGTAACGGAATTGATTGAATTGCAATGGGTTTGTAGGAATCGAAGAACAAATAGATGTAAAAAAAAGGTGAAAGATTGATTCGATTTTTGGGGTTTTAGAACGCATAGGAGGAGGCGATGGGGGCGGGAACAGGGTATGGGTTAGAAAAATATTTGAAGTGCAAAAACTACCCCTGAACTTTGATAAATCATGAAAACAACCCTAAATAATTAAATGAACTGTAAATTTGGTCCACATTCTTTTGGGACAATATATAATGCCTCAAGTTACAAAATATGTCTCAAATAAATAACTTTTTATTTATTTGAATATATACACTTAAAAGATAAGTCATTTTAAATGAAATATATGGTCATTCAACGTATTATTTCCAAATTATAATACATAAAACTCTTCCAATTACCTTGTAATTTGAGCTGCGATCGCGATTTAAGTTAGAGGTTATGGTTGAATTTTTACGGGTTTTTGTTTAGACGAATTGGGCCATTCCAATTAACTAACAATATTGTATAAAGTTGAGTCTTGTTGACTAATTATGAAGTCTTTTTAGCTTGTAATTGTGATTAATCTGGTTAACCATTGAGATTGAATCATACATACAAGAAGCTCTTAAAGCTAAAGGAATTGCAGAAAATCTATTCGCAGTTCTAGATTTTGCAGTTGAAAAACGATTTGCTTTAAAGGCTCAAGCTTTTTGCCCCCAGTTAGATGGTATTGCTCACATGGTGGTTACTTTTGAAATAACGGTACTGAAAAATCGGTACTGAAAGAACGATACAAAAAATGGCAGTTATTTTACACCCTGACAAGAATAGAAGTATTGGTGCTGACGAGGCATTCAAACTCGTTTCAGAAGCATACAAGGTTTTGTCCAATAATGCAAAAAGAAGGTTATATGATACTCCGTATTTTATATATATATAATATCTTTTATTTTATAGGGGCCCAAATTTTATATATATCTTATTATTTTATATATATAATATTAAAATTTAAACCAACTTAATAATTTTATAGAAAAAAAAATTAGAAAGTCCAATTTTTTATAAAAATCTTGTATTCAGGGTGCCCATTTTCATGTTTTCGCACAGGGCACTTAAAATCACAGAGACGCGCCTAGGTCATATACATTTTGGACCGTGTGTACTTCTTGTCGGTTCAGTATGAATATCTTAGAAAATATGTGAATAAACGTCGTTCTTGTAAGAATTGTCGTGGAGTTTTTGTAGCAGTTGAAACAGGTTCAGATCCTAATGAGTTTTCTTGAAATTCGTTTAATCTTTGTCATACAATGGTAGTGGAGAAAAAGTGAACAAAAAGCAACTCCGAACCGGATTTAAGTGTAGAAAGTGTACTAAACGGGCCATATTCGGTTAGCCACCCGGTTTTGGATGCTAGAAAATTGTTGATCGCCGTTTGGTGATTCGGGTCAAGTTAGGAGAAATGAAGTTAGCTTTAAAAGCTGAAAAGAACGGAAACGGCGAAAAAGAAGATAATCATACCTGACCCGGAATTTCATGATTTTGATACGGGTCGATCTGAGGAAGTATTTAAGGTGAAACAAATATATATTAGAATTCAAAAGCTGATACCGAATTCGGTCGTGTGAAATGGATCAAATCTATTTTCAATAATAATCCCAAACACCTCCTAATTAAAAAATTGGACTTTCACAAGAACGAGGATAGTTAAGAACTACAGTAAATCAATAATTAATAACTCTAGGGTTCCATTCCATATCGCGTTTTCATTCACAGTGTTTTACTTCTACAACCATTTATGCAACAAATACTTCTAGCAAACCACGTACTATCAATGTCAAAGACGTCGTTTTGAATGCAAGAGATGGAACAACAGGGGGGGTGTTTTCAAATTAAAAAAAAAGCGATCAGGGACCGAATTGTAACAAAAGAATAAGTTCGAGGACATAGTTTAGAAAAACAAAAACTTTGGTGGTGGTAGCAACAACCAAGGTACCTTAGTGTAACTATTTCTTTCCTCAGACGTTGACTGTTATACTGTACTCTTGAAAGTTGAAACCGCACAAAAATTCTGAAAATTTGGGGATTGTAAACCCTAGTTTGTGTGCATCTGCTGCAGAAAGAACAATGGATCCTCTTATCTGGCACAAAGTTGCTGCAATTTCTGGTAAGTTTGTTCGAAATCCCAAAAATTCTTAAATCATTGTTGAATTGGTGCTTATTGACAAATTTAATTTTGAATTTATTGGGGGAAAAAGGAATGGCAGCTCTTGGATTAGGCACATATGGTGCTCACGGATTCAAACCTAGCAAACCTTCTTACAAAGAGGTGAGTGTTAAATCGTTTTTAATTCGATCCATCGTGTAGTTTGTATTGTTAATTGTACTAATGATAATAAAGGAAACCTAATTTTGATTTAAGTATTTTGTGTAATTGTAAAAATGATAGGTTTGGAACACTGCATCTCTTTACCATTTGGTTCATACAGCTGCATTGATTGGTGCCCCTTTAGCTAAAAACCCCAATATTGTAAGTTTTTTCTTTCTATGGTTTCTGGATTCGCATTTTAAGATCGATTATTGCCACTTGAAGAACCAGAATAAGATAGTCAGATAAAATTGTATATAGTTAATTAGGTATTTAGTATTTACATTAGTGTTAGTAATAATCATATTCATAATCACTTTTCAATCATATTTAGTATGTAAGTTTAGCTTGAAATTATTCCAAAATCAGATGAAGCAATCAATTATCAATTTAGGATCCAATAACACCTCATAAAAAACAACCCTTTTAATGTGAAAATGCATCTACATTGGTAGGAAGTCACATTCTTGTTATGCGTTGGTGTGAGTTCGTACATTGTGCAGTTATGACAGTATCATTTTGTAAACTGCTTTCTATAATCTGAATCTATTTTGGTAGATATAATGCTCAATTTTTATTTATTTATTTATTATTAATTTTTTTTTTAATTGTAGTTTGGAGGGCTTTTAACTGCTGGAATTGTTGCTTTCTCAGGGACGTAAGTTCTGGTTTTGCACTCTCTTTTAAATTCTTGATCTTCATATCAGAATATATTAATTTATATATGCCACTTTTTTTGGATTTAAACTAAGGACAACTTAGTAAAAATAAAATAAAAGCTTTACCAATTGCTAACATTCTTAATCATATTACACATACATATATCGCAGATTAATGTTTTCTTACAGAAAAAATCATTTTTTTGTTTTCTATGAGGAACGTAAACTGCACATTACAATTAGCATTCCTGGAGTACTTTTCTGATATATCTGAGTCACCTGATTGCTTGTGGTTGTTGTAAAAACATCAATGTTATGACAGTTATATGGACCATTGTTTATCAACTCCTTTTTATGAAGATATGTTATTAATGTTTATTGTTTTATTTGGTCAAAGATGAAAAATGTGGTCTATTATATTCTGCAGATGTTATGCAGTGGCATTCTTTGAAGACAGAACATATGCTAAAGTGGCCCCACTTGGTGGTTTTGCATTTATTGCTGCTTGGGGAAGCTTGTTGTTGTAAAATATCATTCTCCTAAAGATTAATACTTCAAAATAATATCAAATTTAAAAATTAAATACATTTGCATGTAATTTGTCTTGTCATAATTTGATTTGTTGTCACATTTGCATCAAGGAGTATAATCATAGTGGCATGAACCATAACCTGTAGGAATAATCATAGTCAAACACCCAATCAAAACTATATAAATAATTATTAATACACCTTGTAAAGATAAAACATGCATGTGAGGTTGTGAGCTCCAAGGGTCTTTTTTCAATTTTTATCTTTATAAAAGCCAAAAGGATGGAGGAAAGGGAAAGAAAAATGGAATTAGAATAAAGTAGATATATAATAGGTTACTAGAAGAACATGGGGTGACCTGTTATATAAAATTCCACAAGAAAAGAAAAAATTAATTAAAAATAAATATATTATAGTGTGTTAAGGGCGTCTAAATGACTTTATAGAGGTTACGAGTTTGATCTCATCTTGGGTAAATATTTACCGGATGACGATGAAAGATAATACCCTTTTAAATAAAAATAAAAAATATTTAAAAATGAAGAAAAATGTGCTTACTGGGATCTTTTTCTGTGGTCATTGCAGCACTATTGAAGTAACAAGAAGCGCCATTTTTCTTGAATTTTTGATAATAACTATTAAAAGCAAATGAAGCATGATCTTTTAACGTATTTGGTAAATAACAAGATTGGTTTTCTTGAATTTTGCTACAATCTGCACCCCCTTCACCACATGTGTAATCTATAGCTGCTTGTAATTCCCCATCTGTTGCTTGTGAATCTGCTATACACCATTGCTCAAATTCCCCATCTATAAATAATACAAAAAAAATAAAATTATAGTTAATATATATTGACATAAATCTCGTAATTATTTAAACAGTTTATAAATCTGGGTTAGTGGGGCCACCTTGTAAAATTAATGGGACCAATATATGTTGGTTAACATGTCATAACATAATTTACTGGATTAAAATGCACATGGGTATTGTGGAAGGTGGGATAAGAAACTGAAATTTGCAGGCTTTTTCTTATTAATATGTTTTGTCTCTGTATACATTGTATGTATATCTATAAATAACACCAAAAAATGAAGAAAAAATTGAAGCTTTTTAGTTTTACTTACTAGATCTTTGTGGGTTTATGACCATCACAAGAAGCAAAACTGGGAGCAAAATCTTTAGCAGAAAAGGTGACATTTTTATGAATTTTAGAGAGAGAAAAGTGTAGAGAGAGATAGCAGAAACATATGGGGTTTATATATATGACAAAAGGAAGTAAAGTTTAGAGGAAATGATGAAGCAAGATCCAAATATAACTGTAATTTGTGTTGGATCATGTGGATGTTGTCTCATTGTAACTACAATGTTTATCACATCCACATGGGAAGATAGATTTCTAATTGTGCTATGAACCATATCTAAACATCACTGACTAGCCAGGGTCATTGGTACAACTATTATTGCATAATGTACAAGTACCCATTGGGATATAATGTATTGGTGCTTTATTACCAAAAGAAACAAAAATGCATCATCTTCCCTGATCTTGACTACACGACCATCTTTATTCTGGAAAATATCAAATTCTTGCGTAAAAGATTATTCTAGAAGTCATTTTCCGAACATACCAATATAATTTAGTAAGGTTGTTTTGGTAATTATAAAATTTTCAGCTGTTTTGACGAATTAAAAGTTTTATGAACCTATTTTGGTTTGTTAGTTTTGTAAATTTTTAACTAATATAAAACACCAACTCAAAGATTTATAAATATCAAAGTACACAAAATTATAGTTATACCATGGTAATGCATATTGTAATTTTACAATGTATTTTGTAACATTGACCCTTTCCTCTTTTAACATAATTGAGATCTTTTTTCTTTCTCGAAATTTGGACATTTGGACATTGCGACTTTATAATTGAAAATAGTTTGTATAAAGTCAATAAAGTCAAAAGTGGTTTTTTGAGTTGTGTGTGGATGTAGAAAACTTTTCGAAACAAAAGGTCTAGTAAAAGTCGTAATATGGTTACTAACCCACCTTCACATAAAATCAAATAACATGAAATAAGAAAAAATTTGATTTCTAATAGTAGTACTACTAAATCTAACTAACGTTCGTTAATTTTATCCTTTATTTGGATATTTATATTGATCAAATTTGTAAGAAATAAAGTATGAAAATATAGTAGAAAATGATATCATCGCTTAATAGAATAAATAAAAAGAGAAATGATATTAATGCATACTATTTGTGTCTACTTTATGTGTCTACTCACCACAAGATACACACGTAATTTATTAATTCTCTTTTCGCATATCATTCATTAATTTTAACACTTGACATGATAACGTGAATAGATATATAAGTATGCATAAATAATAATAATAATTAATATTATTTTTCAAATAAAAATTGCAAGAAGGTCAGAGGGGTAAAGGTGGTTAACTAGTAATGCTAATCTACCCTATTTCCTGGAGCTTAATGTCAATTTTTTTAAAAAAATAGTAAAATAATACCATTTTGCATCGTGATAACGATATGGTCATTATCTTCTCAGCCTGAAATTTTTGTCCCAACACCCCGTTTTTAATGGAGAAAAGGTGGACTTTTGTCACATATGCTTACAAATTACTCTCTCCGTCCCTAAATAAAGTTCCCATTTGTGTTGGGCACAACATTTTAGGAGATGGTTAGTGGTGGGGTATTTGGTATTACTTTTGAATAAAATATAAGTTTTGATTGGAGAGAGAAAGTGTTTTAAGAGATAGTTAGTGGTGAAAGTATTGGTAATAATATTATTATATTAAGTGGGTCTCTTAAGTTTGAGAAATGAGAACTTTATTTAGGGACAAAACTTGAAGGTGAAATGAGAACTTTATTAAGGGACGGAGGGAGTATTATTCAATGATGGAGACCCCATCGACTTCAGTTTTATTCAAACTATAGAAAATATCATTAAATATAAAAGAAAACATACAACATCCAATGCACAACGTACACGTCAGTACTATAGGAGGATTGTTACTATCAAAATTCAACATCTTTTACAGCTAGCTATATTATTTTCCTTGTGCTTTCCGTCTCTCAAAGTTCCAAAAGCATCTTTTGCTTTTGCTTATTTTCTTCAATCTCCCATTTCATTTTCTTTCATTTCTTGTTTCGGGTTCATGGATTCAAGCTCTGAAACCGAACCCAGAAACAAGAAACCCAAACTCGTAGATGATGAAGATAAAGGTTCGATCTTGATCAAGAATTCATGTAACGGGTTCGAGATTTTGCCCCGAGATGTACTTCTTGATGTTCTTACAAGACTTCCGGTATCGTCGCTGATTCAATTCCGGTTTGTTTGCCGGTCATGCTCCGCCTTGTCACGTGACCCGGAGCTGCCGGAGCTCCACCACACCGTGGCCGCGAAAGCCGACCCCCTTTTGGTGTTTCATTGTGATTACCCGATTCGTAACCAGCTGTATTTTGTTGGGTATGATGGTGATCATGGTGGTGATAAGATCGTAAGGAAGATATCGACACCCTTTTGTGGGTCCATGCCGGAATTCAACGTTGTGGGGTCGTGTAATGGGTTGTTGTGTTTGTCGGATTCTTTGTATGGTGAACCGGTTTACTTGTTCAACCCGTTTACAAGAAACCATCTCGAGTTGCCAAAATGTAGACAGTTTCAGGACCAAGAAGTGGTGTTCGGGTCCGGGTTTCACCCGGTTACAAACGAGTACAAGGTTGTTAGGATTGTGTATTACCGGACCCCGCGTAGGTTAACCCGAAACCACAGGAGTTACCCGAGATCCGAGGTTCATGTCTTGACCATTGGCAAACCCGACTCGAACCCGAACCACAGTTGGAGAAGTCTCGGGAAAGTGCCATACCAGATTGACCGGCAGGCGAAAGATTCAGTTGCAGTCAACGGGCGGCTACATTGGGTTAGCCGCCCGGGACGGCTAGGTGGTCTTCCAGGTCGAACCATTATCTCATTCGACCTGGAAGACGAACAGTTTAAGCTGGTTTCCAAACCGGTTAACCGGAGCAACTACCACCTAGCGGTAATTGGCGGCTGTCTAGCGGCTGCAGTCTCGTGCGGGTATGGAAAACTCGAGATTTGGGTAATGAAGGAGTACGATGTCAAAGAATCATGGGTGAAATGTTTCGATATTCACGGGGCATATTTAGCAAAAATACCGACTCACGATTACGGGATTTGGCGGAAAGCGATGCACGAGAAAATGGTTAGGGTTTTGTGTGTGTTGAAGAATGGTGAAATATTGATGGAGTATAGAGGTGGGAGTTTGGTCAAGTATGATCCAAAATGGAAAGAGTTTAAGGATGTTGTGTTTCATGGGATGCCTAAGTTGTTTCAAACATTTGTACATGTTGGTAGTCTTAATTGGACTGATACACCAATCTAGCAAGTGAGATAACTTCTAAATTCTGAACATAAATCCTACATTTATGATAAGTGGATATAGTTAATGGGTATGTGATTAAATTTGTATGGTCTTTATTACTTGTGTAAGTTTCCAATAATCTAAATATAGATGGAGTACGGAAAAATTACTTATTTATATATGTTAAAGAATCCTATACAATTAGCAATACACATTACACACAACTCTTTCACTTTACAACTTTCTTTCAATGCTTTTACCATAAAAATACAACAAAGATACCAACTATTTTCAAATTATGTGCAAATCAAACAAAAACTGATTTCGTCTAGATTTCTTGATCAACAACTAGAAAGATACACGAGCCCAAAAGCCGAATTTATTAGCCATGAAAGAAGGCTTGTATGCAGATCCCATGCACATCAGTTCATCTCATCACCACTGAAAGTTGAAAAGAAAAACATACTTTCAACCTCAAAATATCATATCATATCATAGCATAATCTTGAAACTAATTCAAGATTCTTTAGACCCGTAAACAAAATCAACGATTAGATAACAAAGTAAGAATCTTTTTTGAAAAAAACGTGATCTTGACGGTACAATTGAACAAAATTAGTGATTAGGTAAAACAAAAATATAATCTTGATGGAAAATTTTGATTATGTAAACAAGTTTACCATGGCAAGAACAGCAAGGTGTATAATGATGCTGCATCAATGGCAATGCAGCTAACCACACTGTTAACTGTCAAGACCTAACCACGGTTAGCTAGGTCAGGCGGTGCAAACCACTATGCTAGACCATTAACCACACTCAAACAAGCACGGTGCAGCTGTAGAGAACCAACAGCCAGTTAGCCATATAACCACACTAAACCCTAACCATGGTTAAGCATTAACCAGACTCAAAAAAGCAAGCTGCAGCAGAATACAACTGTTCTTCCTCAAACGGTTTTGAAACATAACCATCCATCCCACATTTCATGCATTCTTCATCTGTTGCTTGAATAACATCAGCTGTCATTGCTAAAATTGGTGTATGCCAATGAAAAACATTTCCAAATGATTCCATTGATATTTCACCAGATTCAATTTGCTCATTAATCGCCTTTTCTACCTTCCGAATTCTTCTTGTAGCTTCAAACCTAAAAAAACATCACCAAAGTTCAACACTTAAAACAAACTTTGATTCAGTTACTTTTTTCCTAAAATAACAACAAACTTTTTCTACACACTTATGTTCAATTGGGTCATTAAAATAAGAGAATTGATTTTTGTACCACAACTTTTAATGGTTATATCACACAATACAGATTTTACAGCTAAACTGTACAAGTATATTAAGCATTGGATGTGGTACATACATTAAAAGTCGTGGCAACCTGATCACTTGATAAAGCGATGACTCAAACGGGATACAAAACCATCATTTGACGACCCGATTGGACAGAAATTTGTACAATAACTAAACAGGGACAAATGTAAAAGCACGTTAATTTGTCATTATTGAAGGGTATTTTAGACATTTCACATACCCATCCATTTCAGGCATTTGTAGATCCATAAAACAAGCATGAAACGAATGAGGCGGTTTAAGTTTCTCTAAAGCAGCTTTCCCACTTTCTACACATGTAACAATTGCACCATATTTTTTCAAAGCACCTTCTGCAACACGTCTATTTACCATATTATCATCAACAACCAAGATTCTTTTGTCACGTAACAATGTCCCGAGTGTTGACTTTTTTCTTCTTGCAACAACTTTTGTGTCTCCTAAAAAAAGTGTTTCTTGAAAACAAGAGATTAAGACACTTAATCTTAGTGGTTTTGGAACAACCTTTGCAACTAAGTTACCCAATTTTATCTCATCGTCTGTTATAGAGTTGGTTAGTAGGAATAGTTTTGTGCTGCTTTTAAGGCCTTGAAGAAATGCAAGAATGTTTTCCTGGTCCCAAACTTCTTGGTCAACAAGAATCATTGAAAAACCAGATGAATCACTACAAAACAAAAACAAAAATCATTAATAAATTTATAACAAACGGGTCGAAAGGCAACCAAAATGTACTTTTGATGCACAAAACCTCCTAAAGCAATTAATGCAAAAAATTAGATTATTATTGAAAAAAGTCAAAAACATAATTTTGATAAGGGTTATTTTGTCTAAAATAAGAACATACTTTTACACTTGTCCTTTTTTAGTTATTGTACAAAGTTGTGTCCCAATTGGTTATAAAAGGTGTTTTTTTACAAGAAAAAAATTAAGGATTAAAATATAATAATTTTTGTAATAAACTGTTAAATTTATATGTAAAAAGGGGAAATCATATGTGCAGCTAGCTACACCAATCATAGGCAGTAGGCACCACTAAGGCTTAGTTTTTTTTCTTCCAAATTTACATTTTTAGTCCCTAGAGTTTCCTATTTAGTCGGAACTTCTTCATTTAAAATTTGCATGCCCTAATTCCAACTATGATGGGTGCAACTAGCTTGCACATATCATTTCCCCATATAAAAGTGTTACATTATTAGTTCTTAATGATCCAATTGGGACCTTAAACCATATTTTAATAACCCAATATAAAAACGACCCGTTTCAACCCAAACCTATTTTGACCCGCCACAAAGCCCGTCCACCCGACCCGCCCATCTCCAAGACTAATCTACCTTTGTGCAGACTCAAAATCAGATGAAATTTCAACCGTTATTCCCATTCTCTGAAGATGATATCTTGTAACTTCAGCTCTAATATTCTTCCAATCAATAACTAACGCTTTCAACCCCTTAAATTCAGTTATTGCAGGATGAAACTGATGCAAAACAGTATCCAAATTGCTCGTTTCCTTTTTCATAAAAACAGCTGTAAATGAAAAAGTAGAACCCAAACCAGGCTCACTAACAAACCCAATTTCACCATTCATAAGACCAACTAACCGCTTACTAATACTCAACCCGATTCCGGTCCCACCATAAGTTCTTGATGTTGAACTATCAGCCTGCATAAATGGCATAAAAATGCAATTTTGTGCTTTTAATGGGATCCCGACACCTGTATCTTCAACTGTCACTAATATTTTGATCTTTTCAGATTCGTTAACCGAATCTTTCTCACTCAAGTTTTCAAATTTTTCCCAACTCTTTTTCCGGTCCACAACTGGGAGCCCGCTTAGAGTGTTGACTGACACGTTTGACTTTGACCCGGTCAAGATTTTCTTGAGCACTTCGTCTTTTGTATCGTGTGCACGTGTTACTTCATCTGCTAGATGGACCGATATGAATATGTGTCCTCTGTCGTTTGTGAACTGAAAAAGGTAAACACATAGTAATGTGTGTAACTGTGTGTTTATTGTTTAACTGTTTATTGTAACAAAATGTAAAAAGATACTAACTTTAAGTGAATTTGCAACAAGATTTGTGATTATTTGCCTAAACCGTCCCGGGTCCCCAACAACAACTTCAGGAAGTTGATTAGAAACATAAACCGCCAACTTGTCATACGAAAGAAGAAAAAAAGTATTAAATATTAATTAATTATAGTGATAAATAAAGAAAATATGAGGGGTAAAATGTATATAATACCTCGATTCCTTTTTCTTGGGATTTTATTAAAAATAAAGATAAAACATTATCAAGAATGGTTCGAAGGTCAAAAGGGACAGCTTCAAGTTCAAGTCTCCCTGATTCAATTTTAGCTTGATCAAGAACTTCATTAATTAACTTAATTAAATCTTTTCCACTTGCTTCAGCAGTTTGTGCATAATCCATCTGTTTTGCATCAAGATTTGTGTCCATAAGCATCTGCAGCATGCCTAAAACACCATTCATTGGGGTCCTGATTTCATGCGATACCGTTGCAAGAAACTACAAAAAAAAAGAACATTTTTCACAATCATGGTCAAAATCAAAATTATGGGATATGAAAAATAAATTGATAAATTAAATTTACCTGAGATTTTGCCACGTCAGCAGCTTCTGCACGATGTTTGAGTTTCATCATCTTACGGTAATCACGTTCTACTGCATCTATTCGGTTTATAGCTGCATAAAAAATATGGCCAAGAAGACAAGTGATTGTAATCAATCCTGCTGATGCTAAAATTGCTGTCCAAGGTGCAGATGGTCTCTGCTTAAACCTGTTACCAAACAGACCCAATTGCAAAACAAAAAAAAAAAAAATTTAAAAACCAAGTGGGTCCCGGTTTTCTTGAAATAAAAAGTCAAACTTGGTCAGAAATATAACCTGCAACGCATTTCATGTTTTCTTGCAGGATCACCAAAATCAAGACTGCTAATATGAAGTAAACCCGTATCTATTTCATCGGGCCCATACATATTAATAACTGCAGAAACATTTGTTGTATCATAAACATTAACAACAATTGTTTGTTTGCTAGCTAATTGATGTAAAAGCTTCTCAACCAATGATGGGACATCATAAGATGCACCTAGGTACCTGTTACATTAATAAAGTTTTGATTTTTATTATTAATTAGGTGAATCTTTAATTAAAAAGTTAATATTGATAATATTAAACTCACCCCACAGTGGCTTTAATTCGTTGTTCAGGTGTAGAATCTTGATGCAGATGAGTGTTGTACACTGCAAAGGTGAGTACAACTCCTAAATGGTTTGATTTTAGTAGCTTAAATGGAGATGTTAATACACCTTTTCCGGATTTACGTGCTCGTAATATGTTTTCACGGTCTTCCTAAATTTTAGTTAAAAAAAGATTAATTAATTATGGAATATACGATTTATTTTTTATTAAATTATACCTTTCCAGACATCATATCAATGGAAACAATATGAGAAACGGTTTCTTGAGATAAAATAACTGGAGCATATTCATCTTGAATTGGTGAAGGATCAAGATTTTGTGGATCACAATCTTGAGCCAAAGTTTGATCTTGATCTTCGGTTTCCATCTTTTTTATGGTCCAACCGTGTTTTTTCTCAAAATTTTCACGTTCAAAATGACGAACTCTTAAAGCGTATGCAACACCACTAGTTAATGGTCTCTCAAAAGATGTTCTTTCCGTGTATTCCCCAAATGTTTTCTATAAGATACAAAAAAAAGTTTCTTAATTTAGAAAGTTTTAATAATACCATAAAAGTAAAAAATGAGAGAATTTCATAAATCGTCCTTGTGGTCCCTAATATTGAAACTTGTAACATCAACAGTCCCTAACTTTGAAACTTGTTACATTAATGATGCATAAGAACTTAACGACCCTTTTTTTTAGGGACCATTGGTGTTACAAGTTCCAAAATTAGGGTCTATGCGTAGGGACAAAAATCCATAATTTCATACAAAACACAAGAACTATTTATTTAATTTACAATAAAATAAAAAATAAAAATTACTTGATCAATAGCCGGAGGTTGTTTTCCATGATAGAAAGTTGACACGAGAATAGCAAGTGCATGAACATGATTCATGCTAACATTAAATTGATCTTGTAACATACGGGCCCGTTCGTCGCACATATTTGCTAAAGTTTCTTTTCTTCTAATTTGAATTCCTTCATTTAAGTACCAAAATAACCAAATTGATAAAACAACTCCTGCTAACACAAATAAAACTAAAAGTTTCTTCATCCATTTTCCAGCACTCCTTGATGAGTTTTGTGTTTGTTCTTTTTTCTTCATTTTCCGATTCCACAAACAAGAAATTGAGCAACACAGAGTAGTTATAAAAAGGGCCCACATGGATAACTTCAGAATACCGTTATTATTCTTGTTTACAAGTTTTCCTAGAATCATTGTTTGCAATGTTTTTTGATCAGGAACAGGGCATTGACCTGAAGATTCCACATTTTCTGGAAAATTTGGGACTTTGAGAGCACAAGTAATATCTTGTTTTAATGACATTTCATCTCCTAATTGTTTGGTACATTTGAAGGCGGTTATCTGGACAAAAATTGGAACATAGTTGACATGTCATGGTTCTTGTAGATTATATATATGTTTCATATCTTTTAATTTTGTTATAATATAGTGAATAAAAGGGAATTAGCCTATTTAGCTATTTCTTTATCTAGTTTTAAGAAATTTGGGTGCTTTATTTGTGTTTCTAAAAGTACTTTTTTTTTTTACCAAAATTGCTTAAAATATATAAATCAAACAGTTGAAAGATGCAAAAGCAGAACCTGATCTGAACTATAGAATGTTGAAGCTAGGTCATGAAGATGGTCTTTGCTGACATTAAATTGTTGAAAAGATTTATCTTCACATGTTCTTGTTACCTCAATCTTCTTTCTTGAAACATTAATAAACAAAAATAAAACAAACCCAATCGCAACAAGAAAAACCCACAAAAAAAGGAGAAATCTTTTCCATTTCCAGCCGTTATTTACAGGCTCTTTAGTCTTTCTCATCTTTGAACCGGTCAACAATCTACCGTTTAACCCAGAAATCTTGCAATTCAAAGACATTTTCACAAACACCCAGTTGAAGAAACACTTGGAAATCTCAACAACAGCGGGAAAACTCATGAAAAACAGAATCTTTATGAGGTAAAGATGGATCTTGCAGCATACCCAGGTCACAGTTCGATGTAATTATCAGATTTGCAGCAAAAAGACTTGATTTTTTCACTGCAAAAACAATAAAAATCACTTCTTGGGGAGGGAGAAAGGGTAAAGGTGAAAGGAATCATGGGAAATCACAAGGTGTTGTTTGAATTGAAACCCAGAAGTGGAATTGGGTTGAAGAAATAATGGAGAATAAGACAAAGAAATGAGAAGTAATTTTGGTAATATAAGGTCACCAAAGGCTGTTGGAAGCAGAAAGAGGCATCAAGAACAAACCTTTTTTTCACAGAGTGAGAGAGAAAGGAATTATAATTAAGAAAAAATGGAAATGGAAATGGAAAGCCAGTTGTGTTGGGTTTTCACTGCCCAACTGGCATCAATGACCAAGTGCTTAAAGAGATAGGGGGGAAAGAGGCAACTTTGCTTTTCAATCTCTCTCTCTCTCTCACACACACACACACAAAAACACACATATGGATGAAGACTGTTTTTCTTTTGGTTTTGGGTTTGGTTGGGGTTAGGGACGTATGATTACCTCATCATCTGGTGGGAGGATAAACTAAATGGATATTTTAACAATTTTGTATTTTACTTTTTTCTTTTATGTAGAAAACGATGTAAATAGTCTATACACACTTTCTTTATATTATTTTGCTAAATCTCTTGTCATTTAAGTCTTTGAATTTATTGAATTGCTAATGATTAATATAGTATTAGATAGAGTGTATGTATTGTAAGAGATCCATGTTAAAGTTAGATAGAGTGTTAAGAGATCCATGTTAAAGTCACTTTAGTTGAGTTGATTATTTGATGATTTAGAAACACATTTATTTTCAACAATAATGATATTCAGATTGATAGTTTAGTTGAGTTAATTCAAGAGTTCACTTGTTTGGCCTATTAATTTTTGTAATTGTTAGTTCGTTTTTCTAACGCCTTATTAGTTTTTAATGAATTTTTTTTTATAAATTGTTAAAATCTCTTTAATATCGTCAAAATATCGGATATCATATCAAATGTTCTCCTGCCAATTGGTTAACGTATAAGGACATCATGCCAAATCATTTAGGTCTAGACTTTTATAAATTACAAATTTAAAATCATTATTCTACATTTACAACCAATAAATTAAGTAAATAAAGTAATTTACAAATTAAGATCACCTCAAATGGAATAGACATATAACACGAGCAGAAAAACCAAGAGACATGTAACCGGAACGCTTAATATTTACTTATTCAGTTTAGATGTTTACATATTAAAATTGTAGTATAAAAAGTTTTATGCGGTTACCCAGCTAGGTGATATATTGATATATGGTTTATTTGGTTTTACGAACTTTCCAACTGTCAATCCATCTCATTTTGTGTTACATATGGTCGATGAACATTTTGGATAATTTTGATTTCATTTATGGAAGATAAATAAAGGGTGCGTCTAATTCACACTAGAATAGATATCAACTGAAAAAATATTGATATGTTAGGATAATATGTACTTCAAATTTTTTTGAATTTGTCATAAATTAAGGGAACTTAACTAAGTTTCTCGTTTGGGCATAAACTACTAAGTTTTATAATAAAAACTTTCTTTGTGCCGTTGAAGGCGAGTTTCGCAATGTCTGTTCAGGGGTGCCTTCAAAAACTGAAACTTCTGCGCAATTTATTACTAAAAAATACTTGTAAACACTATATATAAAATTCTAACTCGTATTTAATCATATGATGAGTTACATGAATATAAACTTAATTAAGAATTCACACTCGCAATGGATATATACAGTAGTACATAAATATAAAATTATTGGGTACTTGTAGAATGATGAACCATGTTTAGAGGTAACTATTTAACTTATATTGTAGTTTAAACCAGTCTTCGTCTGTTATTACCACTAGCAGGGTACCCGCGCAATGCGGCGGCAGGTGCCCAGAAACCATATTTCGTGGCGAGCAAGTGTTGTTCGGTTACACGGTAATAATTGTTGCTAGAAATAAATAATTAAACGGAAATGTGGATTTTGGTAAGAGTTGATGATTTATAGCGTCGTATATTTAATGTTATTGGGTAAAATGGGTAAATTTGGGGACTTGTACACTAGGCTGAAAAAGTTGTACATGTCATGTTTTTTTTTATAAAAAATAGTTTTTTCTGTTTTTTTTTAAATTTAATTTTTTATATATATATTTGTTTTAATAATACAAATATATTAGTGTTTTTATAATTATTTAATTTAAATTAAAAATGATGATGTGGAAATGATGGGTTTAGTGATGAGTTAGTGATGAGTAGGGTTGGCTCGAACGTGTCAGTAGCAGGTCAGTAAGGATGCGATGACGTGGCGCTAGTGATGGGTTTAGTGATGGGTAAGGGTTGGGAGAGGCCTAAGTGGTTAACACATAGTGATAAGTTAGGAGAGGTCTTGGGTTCGAATCTTATTAGCCGCGATTTTTTTTTTTTTTAAGTTAGAGAACTAACTAAGAAAAGTGGAAAGGCCCTTAAAATCAAGTTTAAGGAGCTCCTTAAACTTGCCTAATGGGGTAGGGCTAAATACTTTATATAGTAGTAAGATATCTAGATTTCCATAAAACATTAATTAATGTTGTTTATTATATTGTTAGCTGTAAGCTAATCAATGTTTGGATAAATTTATTTTTATTGGTCGGGTCGTTTGATGCAGGATCTATAATGCTTTGTAACATGTGGAGACTTTAGACAATGAGTATAAAATTGTGTTTTTTTTTCATAAATATGAATGTACGTGTCCACATGTATAACATGAACGGTGTTGGAATTTATTCTTAATTTTTTTTGTTAATATATGAAGTTTTTAAAATAACACTAGTTGCTAAAATTAATGTCAAAAGGTAAATTCTCTCTCTCAGGCATGCCGTTCTTCTACCGTCCTTGACCAACGATCTTGCAAGCATCCCTGTTATTGTGGGAGATTGTCACCGATCTCCTTCTTTACGAGCGTTAAGTTTTTAAAATAACACTAGTTGCTAAAATTAATGCCAAAAGGTAAATTCTCTCTCTCTCAAGCATACCGTTCTTCTACCGTCCTTGACCAACGATCTTGCAAGCTTCCCTGTTATTGTGGAAGATTGTCACCGATCTCCTTCTTTACGAGCGTAGTTACTGGATCTGTTACCATGGACCCCTAGGGTTCAGTCGTGTTCATCAAAATCTTTCCTCTCTCAAGCATGCCGTTCTTCTACCATCCTTGACCAACGATCTTGCAAGCTTCCCTGTTATTGTGGGAGATTGTCACCGATCTCCTTCTTTACGAGCGTAGTTACAGGATCTGTTATCTTGGACCCCTAGGGTTCGGTTGTGCTTTTCAATGAGGAACATGGCAGATGAAGAAGGTGGATGGTCTGAGGTCAAAAGTCGTAAAAATCAGGTTAAAAGACAAGGAATAACCTATCGTAACTCAAGCAGGGTAACCTCCTTTTTTATCACCAACTTCCCGGATGATTGGGGGCAATCCAAACTTAAGAAATCTTTTGAAAACTTTGGAAGATTGGTGGACATATACGTTTCCAGGAGAAAAAACAAGGAATGAAATATTTTTGGGTTCCTGAGGTTTGAAGATGTTAAAGATCCAACATCGTTTGTGAAGCTCCTCAACGGAGTCCGAGTGGGAAATCTTCGTGCCAGGATAAATATCGCCAAATATGCAAGAGAAAAACCCCACGTCAATGCAACACCCATCAAACCGAAACTCATGTCATTTGTTGGTAAAGAATCCAACATCAAAAAAGGAAGATCATATGCAGAAACATTGAAAATCAGACTAATACTGACGAAAAAAAGGTAGAAGAGATAGCCACCATCAACTTCCAAACCTCCAACATGGCCAGAAATTGGATGAAGCATACGTTGGTAGGTAAAGTGAAAACATTCGATAAACTATGGAATATTAGCAGTTTCAACGAGGCAGAAGCATGTGACAACGTGCGTATAAACTATTTAGGTGATCTGCATATTTTGCTTGATTTCAACTCTAATGAGGAAGCCTCTAATTTTTTAATCGGTGCTAAAAGTATGTGGTGCAACTGGTTTGAAACTTTGGATCTCTGGAACCAGGATTTCAGAGTCCATAATAGATTGGCAGCAATTATCATTACAGGCGTCCCACCTCACGCTTGGAACCCTGACATCTTCGAAACCGTTCTGGATCCATGGGGTTCAATCGTTATCCCGGCAGATTGTGGCGATGACAACATGAACATGTCCATGGGCAAAAATTGGGTTATTAACCCCTCACATCGGAAGAATCGAAGCAAAAATGAACGTTAATATTGATAATGTCGTCTACCCGATCTATATATATGAAGATTATGGGGAATCGGCAAAACTTTGCCCTCTGTTTGAAGAGGCACCATCATCTGAGGACGGGGACTCCAGGAAATCGGAAGATTCAGAAGGATTCAATTCGGATGATGAATTCCAAAATTATGAAGATTTGATCGGAGATCAGCTCTCGGCGGCGAAATCTCCGGCCATTGGAAGCTTGGGGGCGGAACCGACAACCCCTTATCGATTTTCACATAATCATGGCATGGGGAACCAAAACCCTAATAATTCTGTGGGAGGTGAAAAGCCAAACGAGGATGACATGCACGTTGGGAATAATGTTTTCTCTCCCATCATTAACTTGGTGTCGGCTGAACCAGTGGGCCCCTCTGCTGTTCCTGGGCCACTTCATGAGGACCAAATCAATGTTGGGCTAAAAACAGAATTAGACCTGGACAATCTAAATAGCCCAAAATTGGCAATCAAAAAGAAATCTAAGCCCGCTCCACGTAAACAACTGTCCATCACTCTTAGGTCCTCATCAGCGTTATCTTTTATTTCCAGGCAGGGCTCAAGGCGACCAGCTAAGAACGATAAGGTAAACAAACCTAGTAATCCCGGCTCTATTGATCTTAACAATTTGCCACCCCATGTCCAAGGTGGAGCAGGATCGGATATTAAAGATTCCGAGTCGGTCGGAATATCAAACGAAATCAAGAACACCATGGAGATTGGTTCAATGGTGGGATTTAACATGGATGGTTGCGAGCTGGAAATTAGGAACTCTATTTCCAGGAAAGGATTGAATAACAGTCCCCAATGAAAGCTCTCTCAATAAATATTAGGGGTCTAGCTTCAGAATCGAAGCTAGGTTGGATTGCGGATCTTCGGAAGGAGAATAAATTCGAATTCCTTGGGATTCAAGAAACACACATCACTTATGATATCGATGATAGCATTATTCGTGCCATATGGGGCTCGACAGCGGTTGATTTTGCATTTACCAAATCTAATGGTAGATCGGGAGGCATTCTATCTGCCTGGAATTCTATTTTTTTCTCAAAATTAGGGTTCGTTATTGAAGATGGATTTGTTGAGGTTTGGGGGAATTGGTCAGGAAATCGTTTATGTGGTTTTATAAATGTCTACGCTCCGCAGGCCCCGGTCCAAAAACGTAGGCTTTGGCACAAAATATGTAACATTATAGATGCTCACTCGGATGTAATGTGGGTGGCAATGGGCGACTTCAACGAGGTTCGGGGCCCAGATGAAAGAAAGGGTACACTCTTTTCTTATTCTGGGGCTTATAAGTTCAACGAGTTCATTCGGTCTGCAGACCTTGTGGAAATTAAAAGTGGCGGAAGAAGATACACTAGAATGAGCCCGGACGGGGCAAAACATAGCAAATTAGACAGATTTTTCGTTTCCTCAAGCTTTCTGTCCTCATGGCCCAACCCGAATGCCATTATTCTTCCAAGACTTCACTCTGATCACTGCCCTATTTTCTTCTGTTCGGAGGTAATCGATTTTGGTCCCACCTATTTCAAACTCTTCAACTCATGGCTAGCGGATCCGAGTTTTGACGATCTCATCACTATGGGTTGGATGGGGGCTAATCCAACAGCTGTTTTGAGCCCTATTCAGATTTTTATGTTCAAATTAAAATCGATAAAAAACCACATTAAATCTTGGCGGAAAAATAATCTATCAAACCGAAAGAAGGAATTAAAAAAATTGAGCAGCCTGGTGGACAACATCGACATCAAAGCAGAAAGTAATAATTTAGTGCAGGCTGAAATTGACACGAGAAAACAGTGTTTAATCAAAATTAAAGAAATTGAGTATGCGGAATCATTAGACCCGAAGCAAAAGGCCCAAATCAAATGGGCTTTGGAGGGTGATGAAAATTCGAGCTTCTTTCATGGAATTCTAAATCAAAACAGGAGAGCAAATTATATTCACGGTCTAAACATCAATGGTGTTTGGGTAGTGGACCCAAAGAGAATCATGGATCATGCTCAAAGCTTCTTCTCCTCTAAATTTGAAGCAATTAGGGGGCCTAGACCAACCTTCTCTAGCAGAAATTTCAAAAAACTTTCAATAGAACAGTCTCTCAGTCTATTGAAAGAAGCATCACCATCGGTGAAGTAAAAGCGGCGATCTGGGATTCGGGCTCAAATAAAGCACCGGGGCCTGATGGTTTTACTATGGAGTTTTATAAAAAATACTGGGATGTCATCAAGGATGATTTATTCCATGCGGTATCTTATTTTGACCGTACGGGCAGAATTGACAAAGGATGCAATGCGTCCTTAATTGCTCTTATCCCTAAGAGGCCGGATGCTATCACCCTTCCGGATTTTTGCCTGATCAGTCTCATAAACAGTTTATATAAGGTAATCTCAAAAATTCTTGCTTCGAGGTTGGCCTCGGTGATTGATTCTGTTGTTAGTCCGGAACAAAGTGCATTTATAAAAAATAGAAGCATTCTTGATGGGCCTCTTATTATTAGTGAAATTATATCATGGGCTAAGAAAGCAATGAGAAAATGCATTCTTCTTAAAATTGACTTTGAAAAGGCTTTTGATTCCATTTATTGGGATTTTCTTGATAATATACTTGATCAGATGCAATTCGGTTTAAAGTGGCGTAGATGGATCAAGGGATGCCTGGAATCCATTTCAGTGTCAGTTTTGGTGAATGGTTCCCCGACTAAACAGTTCGGAATGGGTAGGGGCGTTAGACAAGGCGACCCTCTTGCCCCGTTCCTTTTTATTTTGGCCGCCGAAGCTCTTAACATTGTTTTACATGAGGCAAACGCTAGAGGTGTGTATCACGGGTTTAAACTGCCCAATTCTGGCCCATCCATCACACACCTTCAATTTGCGGATGACATAATATTTGCGGGAGAATGGTCTATTACTAATGCCACAAACTTGATCAGAATTCTGCGATGCTTTCAGATTTCATCCGGTCTAAAAATCAATTTAAATAAAAGCTGTGTAATGGGAGTTGCGGTTAGTGATAACATCTTACAAGAGCTAGCCGCTAGAATACGCTGCTGCGTGGGTCAATTCCCGCTAACATTTTTGGGTCTTCTAATTGGGGTATCAATGAATAGAACTGAGCATTGGTCCGTAATTATTAATAAATTTTCAGCTAAGCTCTCAAATTGGAAATCAAAAACGCTATCCTTCGGGGGCAGGCTTCAATTGGTTAAGTCTGTATTGGGCAGTTTAGGGTTGTACTTCTTCTCCCTATTTAAGGCCCCAAAGAAAATTATTAGCAAGCTCGAAAGCATTCGGTTAAACTTTTTCTGGGGTTCTATTGGTGGAAGTAAAAAAATCCCGTGGATCAAGTGGCAAACCGCCATGGCAGACAAACAAAAGGGTGGACTCGGTATTGGGAGTCTTAGGGCCCAAAACCTTGCGCTCTTAGGTCGATGGTGGTGGCGATTCAAAACCGAAAACGGGTCACTTTGGAAGCAGGTCATCCAGGCCCTACACGGCGATGATGGTGGTTTAAATAATCTGAACAAATGTGGCAAATTTCCAGGTATTTGGCGAAACATAATCAAAACCCAAAAGGAGTTCGAAAAGCTTAATCTCCCGGTTAGAAATTGGATAACAATGCCGCCTCCGGGAGGTAGCGGGCCTATCACTTGGGCTCTTGATAAAAATGGGTTTTCGGTAGCATCGCTTCGTACCGTCTATGATGAATGCTCTCTCGCCTCAAGTGGTAATAGAGCGCTTTGGTGGATTAATTGAATCCCGTCAAAAATCAACATTTTGGTGTGGCGTATGATTCATAACCGGCTCCCAACCAAACCGAACCTTCTCAAACGTAACATCACATGTCTTTCCCAATTATGCCCTCTTTGTGACCACGTCGATGAGGATATTGACCATTTGTTTCTGTTTTGCCCTGTGTCAAAAACTCTATTGGCGGAAATATGCACATGGTGGCAAGTCGATTTAATGAGGTTTGGATCGATTCTAGACCTAATGGATTGGATCATTGGGGTTGACATGAGGAAGGAGGATAAAAAGGGGCTCATGAGCATCATATATATCTATTTTTGGACAATTTGGAGATTAAGGAACTTGAAGGCTTTCCGACCCAACGAGGATTTACGGAACTGCCACAAAGGAGGATATATTCAAGCTATTTCATTCTTCTGGATCAAATATAGAGCCCCCTCGTGTAATTAAAAAATAGCTGGAATGAATGGTGTTGTAATCCTAGTTTATGTTTTTAAATTTGTTGTTTGTGTTCTAGCTCCTTACTAGGTTGTTTTTAATGAAATTTGCTTAAAAAAAGTTGCTAAAATTAAATGAGAAATGACGTTGATGAAACGGGAACCCCACCACCATCTAATCATTTGAATATAACTTATGTGTTATGATTACTTTGACCCTAGTCCGTAAACAATATTTCTGGGTGTCTCACCTCAGTGTTTTTACAAACATCGTTTTTGTAAGATCACAAAAATTACGTAAATATGGAGTGCTATTAATTGAGTATTATTTTGTTTTGTTATCTATACTGTTATATTCTAAAATTTTTATTTCAAGACATCGTAGATTATTGATATGTTCCTATATCTTATTTTATTTTCATTTTAAAATAGTCAAACATTAATTAATGCATAACTTATTACCAATATCTGTTTCAAAAAGTAGAAATAATTAAAATTTACAAGTTAATAATTATATTTACATTCAGATTATAATATAATGAAACCGAACCACAAACCAAATCAATTAATACAATATATACTTACCATATTTAATTGATTCGACGGAAAACCAACTAAAACTGAACCGAGACAAAGTCGAAAACATGTAATCGATTTGGTTTCGGTTTGAAAATTCATCATTTTCGGTTTCGATTATGGTTTTGTTTTGGTTTGGTTCCGTTTGATTTTTCGGATAAGCATGAACATTTAGGCTAAAAAAGGTGAACCAAAACAGAACTGAACTGAACCGAACTGAAGTTAACCAAAACTCAAAACATGTTATTAATTCGGCTTCGATTTTTAAAAATTCATCATTTTCAGTTCGGTTCGGTTTCTAAACCGCGCTCACTCTACGAGTCTAACTAAAAATAAACATTATGCAATCATATATAGGATATTTCTAACATGTGCCCCTAGACACATGTTTAGAGTCATTAATTACTATTAACTTACCATTATAACTACAAAAAACATTTAATCATCTCTTTGAAAATATAAAATTCACACTTCATTAATGTATAATATGATTTTATTAGGAAAGTTAATGGTAATTAATGACTCTAAACATGTACGTAAGGGCATAGGTTAAAAAGATCCTTTATATATATATATATATATATATATATATATATATATATATATATATATATATATATATATATATATATATATATATATATATATATATATATATATACTAGTTTCATAGCCCGCCCGGATGGGCGGGCATGCTTCGAGAAATAAATAGGAAAATAACAAAAAAAATAATGTTGAAATCATGTAGTAATCTATTAGTGAAATGATGATTAACTTGTTTTGATACATGAACAAATAGTATACAAAATTTAGAGACAATCTAAAACTTCTTTGAGTGTAATTATCTTTTTAATTTTTATTTAAAATTTGAATTTTTAAATTTAACATATAAACCAAAATTTGTTATTTGACTTTTGAACTTCGAATGGCTTCAGTATTTTTTATTTTGTATGCATGGTATTATGGGAATTGTATCTACAATTAATTGCAACTTAGAGTCGGGAGCCATATTTATGTAAGTTTTTTTTTAAGGTTTATATTATACTATGATAATTAATAGAAACTATTTATATGATTTGAGTTTTAAAAAATTGCAATTAATATACAATTAACTTAAAGCTTCCTTCTATTATACGGAAAGTTACCATATTTAACATATTAACTTTTTTATACAAAAAACATAAAATGGGTAAAAGGGGTTGTTTCAAAAGTGTTAAATGGTTATTATGTTAAACATGTCATCAGAGGATCGTACGAACATGACCCAAACATTTATTCCGCCATATTGGATCCGAATTAGTTCTGTTAATTCCCATTAAAATGACTAAAATTGATAAACGTGATTTTTTTTAATATTTCGGAAGAATTAAATCTTCATTAATTGCATATTAGAATTAGTTTGAAATATTTAAGGAAATTCTATTTTTAAAATAGCAATTTAAGCGTCCTTCACAACCTCCTTTAAAATGTGAAGGAATTCAAAACTAACTATAATCAAAGGCAACGTTAAATAAGGCAACAAATTTTAATCGGTTTGATTAATATTGATTTTTTAAAAATTCACCTAAAATTCAAGGTGGCATTTTGGGTCATTACACGTCAGCAAATCCAGCTAATAAAAACACACGAAATGGACAAGTTGTCAAATTAAAATCGAATTAGACCATATATATATATATATATATATATATATATATATATATATATATATATATATATATATATATATATATATATATATATATATATATATATATCGAGTAGAGTGGAATGTATTCATAATCATGTATTCTAACAAAATTCACTTTCCATCTTTTAATATGAACCCTTTGATTTCCCTTGTTTGCACAAGCTATTGTCATACCCTCCCTAGTCCCTATCCTATTAAACCATCATGAAAGCAATAGAAAACAAAAAAGTGGGTCATGTACCATATGATGTTCCTTGCAATCTACACTTTTATTCAATTATTCCTCATTTACGTATGTTTTGATCATGGTTATATATTTTTATTATTTAAGATCAAAATAATTAGATAAAAGAAAAGTCGATATGAGAAATCTTATTACTTCCTCCGATTCAAAATAAGTGATACAATTTCCTTTTTGGGATGATTCAAAATAAGTGATACATTTTGAAAAGTTTTCTTATTTGGTAAAAAAAATGGGACCCACATCCACTAACTATCTACTTTAACAAAATGAAATGACCCCTTTACCTTTACTTTTTACTTTTAAACATCATTAACCTTACTTTATTCAAAAGGTGTGGGACTCATTCCCCACTAACCATCAAATTAATCTAATTTAACCATCATTATAATCTTTTGCCTCAAAAACCGTGAAACCCTAAGTGTATCACTTATTTTAAATCGGAGGAAGTATGAAGATGATCTTAAACTCGTGCCATTTACGATAATTATAAATACAAATATTAGTATTATCCGGCTAAAATTGAATCTAAATTTTTATCACACATAAACACTAAAAGCTAAGAGAGACCAAAAGTTGTAATGAATAATATTTTCTTTTTCATGTAATTGGATATAGAAGTGGCACTCGCATGGGATGTTTGTTGACACATGACCCCAATCATTTTTATTGGCATCTAAATTCTTAGTAATCATGTACCATAATAATAACAACGATATATAATCTCTTTAAATAAGTGGTATGGAAAGGTAAATTGTAATTAGTCATACTTTTACTAGAAGTTAAAAAGAATGTTTCTAAAGATACTTTCAGTAAAAAAATATCTTATGCGACTAAATTTATTCATAATTTATAATTATAGAACACTATCATCCCATTTCTTTTTTATGTTTTTGTATTAGCATATTTTAAAGGAACGTCCTTTTTTTTTCTTAAATCCATGCTTAATACATAGTGCACAAATAATAATAATAAGATTATCATGGAATTTGTAACTTTTTTTATATAATAAGTAATACTCTTGTTATAACAGTGAAATATACATTTACTACTTCCTCCGATTCAAAATAAGTGATACACTTGAGGTTTCACGGTTTTTGAGGTAAAAGATTATAATGATGGTTAAATTAGATTAATTGGATGATTAGTGGAGAAATGGGTCCCACACCTTTTGAATAAAGTAAGGTTAATGATTTTTAAAAGTAAAAAGTAAGGGTAAAGGGGTCATTTCATTTTGTTAAAGTAGATAATTAGTGGGTGTGGGTCCCATTTTTTTTGCCAAATAAGGAAACTTTTCAAAGTGTATCACTTATTTTGAATCACCCCAAAAAAGAAAGTGTATCACTTATTTTGAATCGGAGGAAGTATAATACATTTGCCAAAGATCATGAATAGTGGCTGGCACTAGGGGTGTTCACTATTCGGATATAACCGGATTGTCCAATTGGACATTTTGGATCGGACTATTTGGATTGGTTATTTGGTTTTTTGGATCGGTTTGGACTTGAACCAAATTAATAGTTTGGATTTCGGATTGGATTTGGTTTTCATCGTGAAAACCGGATTGTCCAAAAAAACCGAATAGTAATATATATTAATTGATTTATATACTAACAATTGTTGGTTTTCATTGTAAGCAATTATGGTACTCCTTTTCTTTACATTTCTTATAGTAAAATGATTTATATAATAATACTTGTTCCATTTTATATTGTATCATTTGGCGATATACCTATCTTTTTGGAGTTTTTGATAAAGTTGATGTCAAGATTTTTGCATATATCATTATAAATGTCACAAGTTATGAATTATACTTGTTTTTATGTACAAAGTAGTTTATCATTTTGGAATTTTACATATCGAACTTAATATTATTTATTTTATATACTTTTGTAGTATTTTTGGAAATTTTAAGGAAAACCAAACGGATAAAACCAAACCAACCAAATTGTTATTTGGTTCGGATCGGTTTGGTTTTCGAATTAGTTTGGACGGTTCGGTTTGAACTTTTGAAAACCGGATTTTATTTGGTTTCATCTATTTGGTTCGGATATATCCAAACCGTCCAAACGAACACCCCTAGCTGGCACGCTCCTCTAAATTTTTTTCTTTTTTTTTTAACTTTCATTTCGCCGACTATGTTGACTTTTGGAATCATTAATTTACCTCACATATGCACTATCATTTGACTGTATAAATTAACGTGAATTTCATAAAATTTCAAATAAGTCCTTCCACTTCTTAAATAGTGTCATTCTTATTTATCTTATATCATTAGGGTAATGATTCATCTACATTTGCCAAAGATCATGAATAGTGGCTGGCACGCTGCTCTAAATTTTTTTCTTTTTTTTTCTTTTTTTTTTTAACTTTCATTTCGCCGACTATGTTGACTTTTGGAACCATTAATTTACCTCACATATGCACTATCATTTGACTGTATAAATTAACGTGAATTTCATAAAATTTCAAATAAGTCCTTCCACTTCTTAAATAGTGTCATTCTTATTTAAAGTTAAAATAATTTATTTTTTCTTTCAAATTAATTGATACACCCTCTATTTAGGGTATTTTAAAATAAGTGATACACTTTAAAAACTTACCTTATTTGATAAAAAAAAATATTTCACACCCACTAACTATCAAATTTAATATAATAAAAATACTTCTTTCATCTCAATTTTATTGTCCATCTTTTTATTTTAATATGTCCTAAAATTATTGCCTACTTGAAAATTTCATATAATACATTTACCAACTTGGGAGAATAGAGTCAAACAGACTGCTTAATTTTTATTTTTTTTAATATGTAGCCAGCAACTTTGACTTCTATTTTCTTTTTTATAATTTTAGTTTTTTAACATTTAGAGTTTAAATACTTATATTTTAATCAAATTCATAACATAACATTTACCAACTTTATTTTACAACACAAATTATTAACAATATCCAAATTATTAAGAATAAGAATTTATAGTTATACGCATATTAATAAACATTAGTTTGGATATCATATGAAAATCCCCTGCGGCATCACACAGGGTAAAAACCACTAGTTTCTTACATCTTACGTAGATTTTAATCAAGAAAAACTAACCATATATGTTGTAAAACATACATCAAGTATGGCAATGTTTATGTGATATTTAAATGAATTTTGTAAGTGTTTATTTTGATAGCTAGAGATGCACATTAACTGGTTACGAGCCCAGTTTTAGCAAAGCCCATCTTTCTTTAATTTTTTAAACTTTATAATAATTAAGAACTCGGGTTATGGATAGGGGCAAGAAGAAATAACCAAAATAAAAACACAAGGTATTTAGGGTTAAAGAGATTTTATAAAATTGTTAAATGTTAAAGGTAATTTTAGGATAAGTTTTAAATTATGTTAAAAAGATATTATTTTTAACATTAGTTTAACTTAGAACGACATTGTGCACTAGTGGAATGTTCAAGGAGGTCCACATATATTTTAAAGTCTCAAGGAACACTTTTGAACCCTTGGATCAAGGAGATCAATGGTCCAGATTACATCCTATTTTGAATTGGTTTTTTGCGTGGAAGGGTATATCCGTCATTTTACACTTTGATATAACCCCCATCACTCTGTCATTTTACATTTTACAACTGATGTTTCAATCACTTGTGATCTTAGTGTTTGAATCACATATGATTGATAACATTATTTTTGAATTATATTTGTCAAGCACGTGTGTTTTAAAAACATTTTTTCAATCACATGTGATTGAAATCGTATTTTTAAACTGTTTGTCCATCATGTTATTTTTGTATTGTCAAACACATGTGATTTTGTATTAAAATCACATGTGGTTCTTAATATTTCAACTTCTTTTTTTTTTTTTGGAATCACTTTGTGAATTTAACTTCAACTTTTATATCTTGTAGGAATTTTTAAACAACCATAAAGATTTAGCATACGAGATTTTTGACAGGGCTGATGTCAAATTCTCTGAAGGGAATGTTGCGTTAAATTATATAAAAATCTGAATTTAAAAGAGTCTTTAATTTTGAATCGTTGGTATGTGAAGATGTAGATATGGCTCAGAATGTTACATATATGGTTGTTTTCTCGCCTATTATTGAGAGCCAAGTTGATGTTGGTGTTTCTCCAAATGATGATGTTGTTGGTAAGGCTGTTTCTATTGAGAAGGAAGATGAAGCTGATGTTGTTGGTGAGGTTGTTTCTGTTGAGAAGGAAGATGAAGCTGATGTTGTTGGTGAGGCTGTTTCTGTTGAGAAGGAATATGAAGTTGGTGTTGCTGTTTCTGAGAAAGCTGATGTTGTTGATCAGCCTGTTGAGAAGGAAGACGTGGTTGTTCCAAATGAGTATATTGATGATGATCGGTGATCAGAGAATGTTGAGAAGTTGGATGTTTTGTGTGCATCTGCATGTGAAAAGGCCGTTACAACAAACAATTTACTTAAAAGACTAAAAAAACCAAGAGTTGTTTTGAGGTCACCTTACGTTAATAAGAAGACTTCTTGTCGTTCTTATTTAAATAATAATGAATATGCAGTTGCTTCACATTTATTTTGCATGATGGGTGATTCTGGGTTAGTTTGTTCACTTTTTAAAATTAGTTAATCGTAATTAATAATTTTTTTAAGTCTAAGTGGCTAATGTTGTGTTGTTTTGTTTCTTTCAAAATAAATCTTTCATCTTTCAGGCTTCTAATGGTCCCTGTTTTGGTGATCGTTTGGGACTAGAGACCTTGTGCCCGGGATTTTTTCTTGAGACATCTGTTATTAATGCATGGGCCTACATTTTGAACTATGAAGAAAAGTATAAAAATCCCGCTGCTCCTAGATGACTTTTTATGCAAATGTGTCTATTTGTAAGTTTTATTAATTTTTTATTTTCATTTTATTTTTATATTTTTTTTTCTGATTATTAATTTATCTTTATTGAACAGCCAAATAGTGATTTTAAACCTGATTGCAATGTTTCAAAGTTCCAGAGATATAAATTTTTTTCAGAAGAACTAGCGGTGTTTCCTAGACCTAGTGCAGCCGTTTTTTAGAGCATTTGGACGGTTTTTGGAGCTTGGGAGCTCAAATCTTCATCATCTTGAAGGATTTAAGCATCAAGGGTAAGAATTCTTGCTTATTTCACTTAGTTACCTTCATTTTGAGCTTAGTATGGGTAACAATGGTGGTTTTGGGAACCCACCATGTCATCTTTGGGGAAGATAAACTTTCATGAGTGTAAAACACTCCTTGTAGACTTGTAATCAATGTGTACAAGTTAGATTTGGAATTGGTGATGGAAATCTTGAACTAAGGTTTGAGATTTCACCAAGTTGTATGAACTTGGTGGTTAGAAATGTCTAGATGGATTAATTAGTAATTAGTTATGGATTATAACTAGATTCTTATGATGGCATTGATGTTAGGTCAAAAAGACCTTGTGATTGGAAGTACTTCCTCGATTTTGAAAGTAAG